>JAWZYU010000010.1:12508983-13196066 GCA_038380435.1 Ryuthela nishihirai | reverse complement strand
ATAATATGCTTGAATTCGAATTAACAATAAACAGTGTTGGAGCAGTCTCAACATTTTTTTCCTTTCATCTTTCGCTTGAATCCCCTCTCTACAGCTCGTCAATATCAAAATAAGTGGAACTTACGTTATTAGGCTTTAATGAAATCCAACTGAATAATAATTATTTGTAAAAGCTCATTGCTCAGTATGAAATGGGAAGAATAGTTTTTTAAATCCAAAAGTGCTGAATGTTATTCCGAATTATTCCAAATATGTTGTTTATTTTAAATCTCGTTTCGAAATTAAAAAACGAAATAATGTTTTCACTTTCTCGTCTGTGTATCTGTAGGCATCCACATTTTCGTTTTCAGAGATAATTAAAATTTATTTTTGGGTTCGATAGGTATTGACGAAATATTACGATTCGCGTTTTCCGAATCTCTCAAAAGTTGGAACTGCGCTCTCTAAATAGTGTAAAAAAGTTGAAAATTGCAAAATTTAAACGAATATTGCAAACGAAATATTTATGCTAGAAATTTAACATTTTGGTGGTAAAATGTTAAGTCATGAGATTTACATTGGCAACAATCAGTTTATCCTTATCCATCAAGGTGAATTAGAAAATGCAACTTTTTTTTAAAAGAAATTATTGTTCCTTTTAGAGACAAAATGAAAATTCTGTTCTGTTTGGATAGGTATTGATGAAATATTACAATTTGCACTTGCAGAATCTCCCAGCCATAAGCTTGAATTGCCCCTTCTATAACGGTGGGAAAATGTTTAAATTCCAGAATATTAAACGAATATTGCAAACGATGTATTTATGCTAGAAATTCAAAATTTTGGTGGTAGAATTTTAAGTCATGAGATTTACATTGGCAACAATAAGTTTACCTTTATCCCCAAGGTGGATTAAAAAACGCAACTCTTTTTTAAAAAAATTATTTTTTTGTTTTAGAGAGAAATTGAAATTTATATTCGGTTTAGATAGGTATTTAATGAAATATTACTATTTGCACTTGCAGAATCTCTCAGCCAGAAGCTTGAATTGCCCCTTCTATAACGGTGGAAAATTTTTAAAATTCCAGAATACTAAACGAATATTACAAAAGATGTATTTATGCTAGAAATTCGAAACTTTTATTGTAGAATGCGAAGGTCTGCATTGAGTACAATAGTTGCCCGCTTACACCTAGAGATGTGGGACTGTTTTGTTTTAAGAGATCATTTTTATATGATTTTATATGATTTTTACGATGAAATGAAATTTGCATTTTTTAAATCCTTAGATAGTTTTAATTTACATCGTTAGAAGTCACTAAACATTGAATAGGCAAAACTTTTAAGGTACATTACAAGTGAATTATTTATGGCAGAAATTTGAAATTTCGGTAATAGAGTAACAAAAAAAAATCCACTGACAGCAACAATCCGTACCCAGGGCTTTAAGCTACGGGGGAGGAGATGGGAGGAGGCTGCCCCGAAGTGAATCGGAGTTGGCAAAATTCAAAGCAACTTGGTAAAATAGAGGCGCGTTGTGAAAATTAGGATTGTTTTTGGGAAATTTAGGAAAGTTGACAAAATCAAGGCAAACTGGAAAAATCTTGGGAAGTTGGCAAAATCGAGACAACTTAAAATCGAAACGCAAAATCAAAATCTTGGGGAGTTGGGCAAAATTCGAAGTGTCATGATAAAATTCAGATGAGATGTAAAAATTGAGATTTTTTTGTAACATTATGGCGAGATGGTGAAATCGGTACACGATTGAATAAAATCGTGGAGCCCCCCCCCCACCCCCCGGGGGTAAACCTGATAGAGACATAATTAATTTTAGGTACTTATTTCCTTAGTTGGCAAAATTTTATTTCCTAGTAGGAAACTTTTTATTTCCTCCTCCCCCGACAACCATAGCCCTTTCGCTCATGCTCCTGTCAGTCTCCTTTTCTCATAGGGGTGTAAGAAAAGCAACTTTTTATCTTTAAGGAAAAAGAGAGGCAGATATTTATGTTGTAGAAGTAATAACAAAATGTCACTATTTGCATTTCCCAATCATTCATTAATTAGAATTAAAACTTTTAAAGAGTGCAAAAGTAGATAGACCAAATAAAATTCATTCTCTTTGAAATCGAAATTCTTGTATTCGCAAAAAGCGATATACGTTCTGCTCGCTTTTCGCTATCGCTATTCATAATGAAAAAGTTGTAGCGATATTTTCAACGATAGGAGCGTAATGCATAGAGCAGTGTCTCGCAAACGTTTTTACTATGCGGCACACTGAATCTAATTTTTTTTTCCGCGGCACACTGAATCTAATTTTTTTTCCGCGGCACACCTAAAAAAGAATAAAAGCAAACTCTATATAATCGTCATTATATTTGCGCTTTGTTGAAATCATCAGCCTGGTTTTACTTGAAGATTTGCTCTCGTTCTTTAATTCATAACTCGGTGTTTATTTTAAATATTTGTCCATTCTATGGCTTGAAATAATCAAAAATTAATACCAAAATTTGGAAAAAGCTTGATAAATACTTACAAGATCCCAGTTGATAAAATCTGAAAGATTTTTATTATAGCACGTCGATAACACAAGTCAAGTCAAAATGAAATGTTTGGAATTTGAAATGAAAAAATTTGACAAAACTGTCAATTTGAAAATCTCTCGCGGCACACTTGGAATCTCTCGCGGCACACTACTGTGCCGCGGCACACACTGTGCCGCGACACTGGCATAGAGCAATGAAACAAATTAAAAATATCGGTTCTATACGCAACACCAATTGTCATTTATAATTGTAAGGAATCGTTCTGTATGAAGATTTTAGAGAAAAATCAACGGAAAAATATATGATCAAGTATTGAAAATTCTAAGAAATCTCTTAATCATCAGGAAGTCATGAGTACGTAGTCCACTCGGATCGAAACAATTTTCCTTCTTTAAACCCCAGTGTTCACAGTGATTCATGATCCATCTCTGTTTGCTACATATTAAATATGAATATTCCGACGAATAGTTCCCTAATCATGAACTGGGAGTTGTAATAGACACTGCCTTTTAATAAAAGAAATTCTATTTGAGAATAATCAAATTTATTTAATATTAGTTTTTTTAAATAAAATTTCCTGACACTTTTTTTTTCCATTTTAAGAAAGGAAAAAAAAATGCTGTAAAATAAAGCTAACTTCTTCTTCTTCTTTTCCCCCACATTTACTCTATGGCTGCCCTATTTGTGTGTATGTATATTTGTCAAAACATTTGCCCCATTACATATCTTTGTAGCCCGTAAGCTGATCATAAGGATATATAAATTAAATGAAAACTACAGTTTACAAAACAATTCTACCTCTTACATAAAGAAATGGGATTTTAAACTGTTGTTCTACATTAGTTCTCCTACTACATCACTATAAGTGCAATTTAGAAAGTTATGAAATATATGTATTATGTCCACAAAGAACACTTAATGGTTAAGTATATTGTGAATGATCCCCCCTTTAAGACAACGGAAATGTAGGTATTTTGACCAATATCATGCCTGTCTGAAGTTGTTACTAAATTCAAATATATAAATTTTAATTAAAAACACGAGGAAAAACCCTCTCTTCCTGCGTGTGCTATAAAACGTTAGAAGTGAAACGGGCATCGAAAAAAAAGTTAAGCTCCTTCACCGTTGTTTTAAAGCAGATATTAAAATAATTTTATTTTTATTAATTTGGAATTTAATGTATTTATAAAAAGAGGATTATTTTATAAATGATTTATCGATAGATATAAAATCTTTAAAGTTCTTCGAAGATATCTTACAAAGTTTAATAATGCTTTTGCTCTCCGTTATCAATTAATCCTTATCTTTCAGTTTGCCGTGCAGTAAACATCACTAACAATCACAATAAGGGTAATTATAAGGAGAGATCGTCAATTCATCTCAGGAGATGATGGATTTCAGTGTCACTGACCCCATCAGAATGAATGAGGAGTGTGGGCACCCCTATCTCAGACTACTTCAGATACGCAGTACGGTTGCTGCTTTCATATTTTGTGGCACTTCCACTTCTCCAGTGAATTGCTATTTTACAGCGAAAGTATTATTTGTTTCTATTATTTGATTTTGTTTGTGGAATTAATGATTGAATCCTTGAACCATATTAAAGTCGAATTGTATCGTATCATCAAGCAAGCAAACAGAGATAAAAACTATTCTTTCAACTAATGTTAATTTCGTAAACGAAAATTTAATTTTAACGATCTTTCAGATTGTGATGCGGATAAAAATTAAGCTTTTCCTGCTGTTTTTGTTTTCCACCGAAAACATAATCTATAAGCAGAAGACACCATGTGAATGATATTTTTCCACAGGTTTCTGAATTTTATTGTTCATTACTTGATAAAGTTTACTTTATTACTTCATTATTTGCAAAAAATTAAATTTCCTTTTCATAAATTTATTGTTTTCACCGAAAAATTTTATTTTTTCTTCAATTATTTGGTTTAATACTCCTATTCCAGAATATCAATATGCTGAGAAAGAAATTGATTTAGAACAAAAAATAATTTATACCCAGATACTATACAGAGTAGATATATATTATTTATTTAAAAATCTAAAATGTTTAAATTGTTTTCAGCATCTTTACACATCACTTGATATATATAGCAAATTACTCCTCAAAAACCTGCATATCACAGAAGTGTAACAGTAGCCTGTCAGTATAATCTGTGATTAAGAGCAGACCCAAGAGAAAGAAAACGTAGAAAGAAACATCAGACCTTTTCCGAGATCCGAACCCAGGTCCCTTTAATCAGTAGATAAGCCAGATAGCTATTCGGCCACAGGTACACGATAGATGATGATAATTTTGAGCACATTCATATTCGAGAAAAAAATCCATATCCCCTAAACAGAAGGTTCGCATTTTGAAAATCATACATGTAACAATTTTAAGGATTCATTTGATTCGGAGGAAGGTATATTTTTCGGAAGACTTACCACACATGTCACAGAGTAAGTACTTGAGTCTTATATCCATCATTAAGTTTCTTTAAAAAAGATATTTAAGTCCTATACTCATTTAACAGAAGAAGAACATTTTGAAACTTTAACACGCACAAGATACTTATGATTCTCTTTCATGTAACAATACAACTTGACTTCCTATCCGAAGGATATTTTCTTCATGTCATACTTTTCGAATCATACATACTTCATCGTGTCTACTTTTTCAAAAAGAACACGAGGTGGGTAAAGTCACAAATGTGACACAATTTAAATTCGAACTCGTAGATATAAAATTGCGAAATACTATGGGCCCATTTTGGTGGTAAAAACTCTTTAATTTTTTTGTGTTTTAATGCTTTTGATAGTTGAAATGTTTTTTAAGAAGTGTGGTTTAGCATCACAGAGAATTATCGAGGAAAGCGAAATTTTCATTGATACGAGAAATATTCCTGGAATCTAAATTTTTAAGAACATTCGTTTAATATTGAGCGAATTATGAAAGCTGAAACATTTAGTTTGATTATGACGTTTTGTGGTTTAAAGTTTATGTATGTGATAGTTGAAATACATTTCTGAATGAATATAAGTTGAAATACATTTATGAATGAATATAAGTTGAAATACATATAAGAATGAATATAAAAGTTAAAATGCATATATAATAATGAAGAACACAGAAGTTTCCTGAAAACAGAAGCTCCATCGGTATTATATTTGCAATTAAATATACTTCAAACATTTCATCTTCCTGTATTACGAAGTCTTCCGTGCTATTTAAGATAAAAGAAAAATATTGAACATCCTGAAAAGGGGACATGTCATGAATTGTATAAGGAAGATCAAAATCATCACTGTAATGCAAAATAATATTTCGAAACTCGTACAATAGAAGGAGAATCTATATAAAAAAAAGAAGGTGTCTGTGTGTGTATGTGTCTGTAACAGTCACAACTCATCGGGAAATCATAGTAGAAGCTTCAAATATTTAGAGAATGTATCTGGTTGTGGTCCGGACCATAATGCTAAATTTCAAGTCTAAAGTCCAAAAGGGAAGCTTTTAGAAGCAAAACTATAAACCATGCTATTCCTGTGGGAAACAATAATCGTTGTGAAATTTATTGTTACCATTTACTTCTTCCTAACTGTGAACGTAAGAGTCATAATAACATAAATATGCTACCGTTACCAGATTCCCACATTTTCCAAAACATTGTTATTTTAAGGTTTCCCATTGCAGCTAGAGACCTGATTCTTTAACTCTACACAGGATCAGGGAGGGGGAACGTGCCTACGAAATTCAGGAACCTTTGGTCAAGTACGTCGGAAGACAAAGAATACCAGAATCAGTCGTAATAAAAATCTCGATAGTTTGCGACGAAGCCACGACCTATAAGAGCGCTCGTTGAGTCAGCAATGACCTTTGCACCGGGAAATTCTACGTGTTGAAACTGTGCTAAAATATTCGGGGTGGGGTGGGGTGGGGTGGGGATACTCAGAAAACTATTCTCTGGTGCAGTAAAAAGGAGAATATGTAGATTAAAGGTGAGATCCGAGCTGTGGCAATTTGTGTAGAAATGAAGCCAGGGGAAAAGTGGGAGCCTGATTTTTAAGCCAATCACCGGGACATACGAGGTAAGACATGCAGGAAATTTGGACCATGCTCTCGAGTATCACGGGAACCACAAGACGACAAAATCTGTCTTAACAAAAACAAAAATCTATGTAGTTTCGATAAAAACTAAACCACGGGCTATGAGAGAATGCACTGATGTAGCAATGACCCAAACAAACACGGGGAAATTTACTTCGTGTTCAATCTGTGCTAAAGTGTCGAAAGGGGGGGGGGATGAACTTCTTACAGAACCTTTACTGCAGTGAAAATAAGAATATACAGATTAAAAGTGATAGCCAAGCAGTTCCGGATGCCGTTCAGCTATATCTGTATCTAGGCCATAACTCAAAGCGAAATGTTGGAAACGCGTCAAAGTTCACCGCATGTTTCTGGTTGGCGTCCGGGTTTCAGTGCCAAATTCCAAGTTGAAAGTACAAAAGGGAAGGCTTACTAAAAGGCAAAATATTCACCATCCCATTCCTAGGGGAAATGGCAATCGGTGTAAAATTTAGTGTTGCCATTTACAGCTCCCTAACTCTGACGTAAGAATCATAATAATATTTAGCTACGATGAGGTTAGCAAAGGAGTTGGCAATCGCCTTTAAGCAGCATGTCGTGCAGAGAGACTCCGCTGATTTCGCCATGTTGCCCGTATGCACAAATTATAGATTAGCAAATAGGGTTATAAATAGTGTGCCTAAAGAAAAAAAGGGAGATCTAGGTTGCGGTGGATAGACAATGTCAAACAGGGCCTTGTTAGAATTGGTGTGCAGTGGCCAAATGTAGCGGATATTGTTCAATAGTAGGAGAACTAAATTGCACAATATGGTTGGACCTTCGTAGCCCATGGCTTCTTGAGGCTGATGATGATGATGATGTCGTTGCCAGAATTCCCATTATCATTTTAAGGTGTTCCTTATTTTTTAACCCAACACGGGATCACGCAGGGAAATTGCGTCACGTACGAAATTTTGGAACCGTTCGGTCAAGTACGTCAAGTAGTCAAATACCATAGAGTATCAAAGTCTGTCGAAATAAAAATCTCGATAGTTTGCGACGAACTGTGGGGGCTATCAGGGCTATGAGAGCTCATGCTGACGTCAACAACGCATGGCATTTCTTTGTGTTGAATCGGAGCTAAAGTGTTGGGGCGGGGACATGGTGGGTGGTAGAACTCACGAAACTAAAGTTTAGTGCAGTAAAAAAACAGATTATTTAGATTAAAAGTTAGGGGCACACGGGGGTACACGTGGGGAAGCCGTAGAGGAAATTTCGAACATGCAGACAAATATCACAGGAGCCATAAGAAAGCAAAATTTGTCGAAACGGAAATAAAACTCTATGTAATTTGGGTAGAAAGAAAGTCACGGCAATGAGATCGCGACTTGACATCAGAAAAATCGTGCAATTATTCATGTTAAATTAGTTCTAAGGGACGGGGAGGGTGGGGGGCTCACAAACATAACCTTCAGTGCAATGAAAACAAAAATATACAGATTAAAATTGAGATCCGAGCAGCTATAGTTTGCATGGAAACGAAGCCATGGGCTGTCAAAGGGAGCGCTGACGTCAGGAACGATCTAGGCAAAGCCTGGGAAAATCTTCGTGTTGAATCCGCGTTAGTGTCCTGGGATGAAGGGGGGAGGACTCACCTAAATCTTTTAGTCCAGTGAAAATAAGAATAAACACATTAGAACGGACACACAGGAAGCGCGGGGTCCGTTCAGCTAATCTGTCATAATGAAAGAATATGTTTCTCTGTCTAATAGCCATAATTCATCTGATAATCGTGGTAGACCTTTCACGAGTTCACAGAGTGTTTCTGATTACAGTCCAAGTTGCAACGACGAATTTCAAGTCGAAATTTTAAAAGGGGGGCTTGGTAGAAGAAACAATATTCACCATGTTATTCCTACGGGTAACAGGAGTCGCTTCCAAACGTTTTTGCCATTTACTACTACTAACTCTGATCGTAAGAGAGATCAGCACTGATATCAACACTGAGATTGCTGACATTGGCCTATAATTAAAAATATATTTTTATTTCCGTTTTTATATATAGGTACTACAACTGCTTTTTTTTCAATTCATCTGGAAGAATTCCCTTTTCAAGAGATAAATTACAAATATGGGTTAGGTTTTGACAATATAATCCTTACACCTCTTTAAAATGATTTTAGATACTCCATCAATCCTCCACACTTTTGGTATCCTGAAATTTCAAAATTATATCAATATCTCATCTTCAGTTGTTGGAAATAAAAACATTGTATTGTTATTTCGAGTAACGTGATGTATATTCCTATTTAGGCATTTAGACTGAACTCTCCTGTTTCCTGTAAGACTAATAAAGTGCAAATTCATTTCCTAATGCCTTAATCTCCGCATCATTCTTAAATTTGTCCAAATAATTTGGAAGAACTGTGCATTTTTTGTACTATTATCAATTAAATCATCCACAAACTTCCATTGTTTCTTGCTATCTCCATGACAATTAAGAAATTATCTTTTATAGTAATTATTTTTAGCATTTGCAATTGTCACATTTAATTTCTAATGGTTTTAAAATTTGTCTCGTGAATATTATACGAATATGTTTTGTACAATTGATACATTTTATCTCTTAGTTTAATCATATTTCTGATATCATCAGGGATTTTCTGATATCGCCAGGGATTTTTGCTATTTACCTTTACTTTTACCATTGTATTGCTTAGAACATTCAATTTGTTCTAGTAGTTGATTCAGAAAAACTTTGCAAGCACAGTTAGGACTATTTTCATATAATATTGCATCCTAGTTGAATTTCTTTAAATTATCACATAAAACAGAATAATTTATTCTATATGTTCTCATTCTGAAAATGGTAATTATATGAATTAGGAAATTCAATTTTAATAGCTGCAGGATAATGGTCAGATATATCAATTCTTACTATTGCAGCACTAATAATAACACCATATGCTCTCCTACCATAAACATGATTTAGACATAAAATAGTAGTACTTGTATCTCTAGTCACTAGTTCTTTAGTTACGTAGGATTGGAATCCCTGAGATGAGAAAAGAGCCAAATATTCATTCACATAATCATTTTGTAATAGTGAATCAATATTGAGATCACCAGTTAGAATTACATTTCTACCTTTAATTATTTTTAATACAGTACCCGGTTCCTCAACAAACTGATATGGAGTATGTCGATGGGAACGATATAAAGAAAGTATATAAAAATCTTGTTTACTTATAAATCATTTGTTAACATCTTGTGTCCTTATGCTAATTGAATCCCTATGTTGACAAACATGAGGATTCAGTCGTTACCATTTCAATTTCTACTTGCAACACAAATATATTATTTTTACAAAAATCAATATGCCACCAGCTTTGTTCTATTGTCTACAGTTATAAAATTTAATATAGCCATCTAAATTACATAAACAGACCTCATCGCTTTCTATCCAGATTTCAGTTACATTAATTTATCTAACTGATAATTACTGTTAAAACAATTTCATCAATATGATGGAACTTATGCCTGATATTACGAATATTAATATTTAACATATTTAACATATTTAACCCAATGTTGTTTCATATGAAAAGAGTTAATTTATCAAACTTTAAGTACTCAGAAGTACTCATATCATCAGGAAAGAAGTACTCATATCGTCAGGAAAAAAATTACCATTCACATTATCAGCCATTAAGAAACACAAATATCTTGCAAGCTTTCTATTCTAATTCAAAGATTAACAGGCCGTTCCATCTTCCCTCAAAGCAACATTTAAATCAGACTCATTTTTAAATCCTCCAATCTTTGAATTTTCTGAAAGCCTCATAAATATTCTTCCTTCATTTAATCCAGACATTTAAAATTAGAGCATAGCCTTAAACAAGAGTTGTTTAAGAGCAGGAGTCAAGTGTTCATTTAAATAAACTTTGCAATTTTTAAAATTTTACGTCACTGCCAGAGCAAGTGAGACTTTGAACATTTTTGTTTTCTTGAAGCCACTTATCTATAATCTCCTTGGCTCGGAATTTTACAATTATAGATTTGATTTTTGATTTATTTGTTGGGCACCCTGTGAGCAACAATGATATTTCCTTCATTAACTGGAACATTAATTTTATCAGAAATTTTGTTTAGGATGAATGAGACTTTTTCATTTGGTTCCAGGAACACCAACAACCTCCAGATTCTGATTTCGAGAATACATTTGTAGATCTTGAACTTCGTCTTCAAGTTTTTGCTTTAAATTTCTGTTTTCAACTCGAAGTTTAGAGTTTATTTTTTTGACCTCAGCAATGTCGTTCTTTAGCACATGCATTGCATTAATAAAATCATCGATTTTGCTTGAAAAAAGTTAGTAGAAGCCTTTAATTTCTTAATATTCTGTCTGATTTCGCAGATAGAAATCTTCAGGAAATGATCAAGCTTCATACCTGAACTATCGTCCTCAAAGTCTGTTGCTTTCGAGTCTAGCAACCTCCCACACAAGAGCCAAGGTCACGGTGAGTGGGAAGAAGCTCGCAATTCCCGCCATAGGTACCGTCATCTTGGCTCATCACGGTCACTTCTTCCGAATCACCAAATACACTCTAAACACACATACTTTTTCTTTTTCGTTTTAGAGTGCGGATTTCACTCTTGGTAAAATCTTCACATGAATAATGATATATTGTTTTACATTTAGTACTATTATATTATACAAATTCAGTACCTTCCGTGCAACGTGTTTTACATAATAAAGACATGCCTCTTTTGCTATTGCTGCATAACAAAGTAAAAAACTGAAGAATTGCAGTCATTTCTTCGTATATTACGGTATCTTTCGAGATATCTCATGTGGTAAGGACACCTCACATATCACCGGGAGATCATTGGAGATCATATCCGTTCGTACCCAAAACTCCGTTTCTTAGTTATTTTTCGTGAAACTTATATTTTCCTTTAATTTAATTATCCTTTTATGAAGAAACTCGCTTATTTAACAATATCACATAGACAATATTACCAGAGGAATTAGAGCGCCTCCAATTTTATGTTCAAGGAAAGTTGCTCACTAGCCTTGAAAATAATCTTCTTACGGTGAGCGCTTGCTGAAGATAAAGTGGATCGTCATTTGAATCACTCTTGACATAGATTTTTAACAATATTTGCTCATTTATAAAGAATTGTGGGAGTTGAAGCATATAGCAGCAGAAGACTGCTGTTATGATCGTCGTAAATATTTTACTTCAAAATTGAAGATAATTGAATAAATCTTTAAAAATTTACATTTATTTCAGCATATGATTTCTTATCAAAATTATAATTTTTGTCATAATCAGTTTTTAAGGTTTAGAGAACCATAGACTATCAAAATCGGTCGAAATAAAAATCTCGATAGTTTGCAACTAACCTTTTCTCGTAAATAGATTTAGTAAGTAATAAGCAATAATAAATATTCCCTCAAGCAACTGCTTGCCACATAATTCTGACAGGAGCCTGCCAGTTTAATACGCAACAGTAGAAGGTCTGTGAGGATGGCGGGACCTCAGTATAAAAACGAAGCAAGCATCCATGCTTTACACCGGTCTCGAACCCAAGTCCCTTTAATCAGTAGTCAAGCATGCTAAGCACTCGGCAACACGACGACTTAACGATTTACTAGAATTCAGATAACTATGTGCTTGAGTTTGATGCACGGTAATGAGGTCCGCCGAAGATTTAGGCAGATATGTTTAGTAACATTTAGGACAAAAGCAAATTTTCCCTCATTGGATGAGTACAGCATTTGCGACTTAGGATAGACGTGTTGGAGACAAAATTTCAGTCTATTTGAGCTTTGGTTATCTGTGGTCCCATGACGATCTTATAGATATTTAGATAGTATTGACAGTATGGATGTTTCGCATATTAGCTTGCATTACACTGAAAATGAATTTGATCTTCTTTTATAAATTTTATAACGAGTTTTCTTCTTTCGTGGAATATCGATATTATCTGATGTTTGTAATAGCTCGGAAGGCTTTACAATCCGTAAAAGAAGATTGAACGGAAGAATGAAGTATTCATAATTAAAGAGATAATTCATATACCCGATGAGTGTTTTGGTTTTTTCGAAACTTAGTGAGTCTAAATCGCACTGCTTGAAAAGAATTTCACCTCTTAGGAGAGTTAAAACTCAACATCATCTTAATCAAACTAACTGTTTCGGTTTCCATAAATCATTATTTATTAGCGAATATTAAAATCTTCCATTTACTTCCACTGACAGTGATCCGTGAAATTCAAATTTGAAAGTAGCTTTCCATTCGTTTAATTTGAAAAAATCCTAATACGTTTGGCAATAATGCGAAAATGTATGTGTTCAAAATAATTTTTAATTGTATATATACTGTATATAGTAGTCCAAAATCTTTGTCTGTATAGGAATTATATTACTTACCTATGTCACTGGCTCACGTGTTATTTCGTCATTTTAATGTGTATGATAATTACTTTTTTCCCCTACAAGATAACTGATAAAACACATCTTTGCATAAACTTTAAATGAGGTATACTCGATGTTATATGTTAATGCAAGTTGCATGACTCAGTCTGCCTTATAGGAATGTCCCAACTAAGTCAATAGTTATTCCTTCCTCCACAGGTTCTCTCATTATTAATAAATTGCAGTCGTCTCCAATGCCACATTAGATCGTTGAAAATTTTAAGTGCTGCAAAATTCAATAAATTGTGCGTGGATGACACAAAGAGATCCAAACAGTTATTGAGGTGAGCACAACAGATTTTAGATTTACGACTTGGAATACTATTGTGCCATTGTTATTTCCTCTTCAATTGTAAAGCTGGCTTGAATGGATCTTAACGGTAAACTTTCGGTCATTATGTATATTCCAGCGAATCAGAATGTAATATTTTATTACTTAATTTCGTTTCAACTTTGATGTAAAATTAGCCTAGTCATAGATCAGGCAGATGTAAGATAATAATTCTCCTGCGAAGTAGCTAAGCCTCTCGTACCTCCATTAGATCATCAATATCGCAATGGAGTCCTTCCTCTTCGTAAGGTAGGAGACGGTGAACTTAATATTCCCTGCACTCTTATACCTTACGACTTTTCTAACGAATTAAGCAAGCATAGGTAAACATATACCAAGGAATGCTGCTGAAAATCAGCTAAGTTGAAATTCTTCGTTCTTCATTGTTCTCGGCAAATGCAAACCCCCTGGTGTTAAAACGAAGCCCACTTTGCATAAATATTCGAAATATTTCATGTTCTGCATTTTAGATCGCCTATAGTCGACTACTTGTTGTTGAGTACATACTTATACGCGGGGGAATCGATCTTAATGGCGTCTTTCTGCATTCCTGACGAAGTCGATATCGGGGAAGGAAAAGCAACACTCGGCACGCCAAATACAAGCACCTGAATCGATAGAAGACGCCAGAAGAGGCTTGTTAATGGTAAAGATGCAAAGAGGTTTAGCATTGCAGCGACATTTACATTACAGATTTATTCCGTCGACAAGGGGCTTTTCTCATGTTACAAAACTTTAATCGTGCTTCAAACGATCTTTTCAACGGAGATCGCTTCTCCACGGCTTTGTGAATGAAATGTTCAACAAGGCCCTTAATATCAGTTTTCGCAAAGTTTGCCTTTAAGGCCAAACTAACTGTATAATGTTTAATACTTCGCTGCGAAGATGTGCTGAACTTGTGTGTTTGATTCGTACAGAAGCGAATAGGAAAAAAAGAAATCGATACTTTATAAATATTGCCGTAATAATTTTATGCAGCATCTCTCTCTCTCACCATATTAAATACATCCTGATTCGAACTTGGTGTACTGAAGTGGGGGTTTCTTCTCTTATGATTTGAAAAGTTGCAGGCTTTGAAGTATGTTCACTGTTCCCATCGTCATGTTGAGTAAAACTGATAGAGCAATGGAAAGCTTCTAAAAATAAATTTTTGGGTTATAACACTATAACAACGTTAGTTAATTATGCTACTTTTGAAAACAAAGTTGAAGAATTATCTTTTTCAACCTGATATTTGTTTCTAGCACCTATAATTTACAGTTTTCGATACTATTTCGCATCTTGATCTAATAACCTGCGCTTATCGTAAACTCTTCATATTGTCAGGTTTAAATGGATCTTGGACACAAAGAAGTTTGGAATCTAAAATCGTCAAACTTTTTCAGGAATATTGTATCTATATTTTTCTAAAATAAAGTTCTTGTAATCCGGAATTTAAGCAACAGCAGTCTTATGTAACCGAAATAAATCGAACGAAATATAAAAGATGAAAAAAAAAACAACATAAAAGTATAAAAAAATTAAAATTTCCTGCATAAACCTAAGTTTGAAGTTCAATTCTCTCGTTACTAGGCCTATGCTATTAACATCAGTTGATCTTCATGAAAATTCATCATTGTCTGTCATTGGATCAAAGATCAAATACCATGGAATGACGTACCTCTTTCATCTGAATTATCCCATTAGGGCATGAAGAAATATAGACTAAACCAGTATATGCTTGAGCCAAGAGGGCTAAGAAGAAAAATTTATAATTTCGGATCATCATACGTCCCTCGAAATTGAATATTCTAGAACAAAAGGAAAAAAGAATGTTCTAACTCATTCAGGACATGTTAAATAATAAGCTAAGTATTAAGACAGATAATAACAAATGAATAATAGTAAATTTGAAGTATAATCTTTATGTTGTTGTGGAAATATTAGTAAAAGTGTTATGTAGTCTTCATGTTGTATGTGAAAAGGAAGTGAAAAGTAAAATATTAATGATTATGTAGTTTTCATGCTGTTTGTGTTGAAATTGTTAGAAGGTAGATTAAAGAGTGTCTAGCAAGGAATTTTCTTTAAAGAATTCTATTATAAATTGATATAATGTAGTTTTTATTTTATGATTGTTATTATCTAATATATTTTAAAAGGTATAATTAAAAATATTAATTTTGTTAAGTTTATTGAAATAATTTTGTCTTTGGGAGTTATAAAGTTTGCAGTCAAAAATAATATGTGACAATGTGTGAGGAGTATGACAATTAGGACAGTTGGGTGAATTTTTTATCTTAAATTGAAATAGTGTAGTATTAGTTAAAGTTCTAGTTGTTTTTAATTTAGTAATAAGATTTATTTCTTTTTTTGCACAAGCCATAATTTTTAAATTAATGTACATGTTTGTCAATTAAAAATCTATGTTAGTTAGCTGCATTAGTTTCAAAGTAAGTTTAGATTTCATTTTGTAATGGTTTTTTGTTTTGATTTTTATGAAGAAAGATAAAGAATGGAACAGGGATGGAAGGTTTATCAGGCAATGCTTTTTTGGCTAGTGAGTCAACTTGTTCATTTCCAATGATCCCTACATGAGAAGGGATCCATTGAATGTGAAGGTAGGTGTTTTGTGTGATATGCTTGAAAGTTAAATAAAGAACATCAGCAGTACAAAGTGGGTAGTTTGATTTATATGGATTTTTTATTTAAAAGATCAATAGCAAATTTGCAGTCAGAGAAAATTACAATAGAGGAATTTGTGAATTTTAAGGATCAGTTAATAGCAAAAAAATTGCAGTAATTTCAGCTAAGATAATAGGAGCTGGATTGTTAAATTTAAAAGAAAATAATTTATTTTGTTCGGGGCATATAAATGCACCAAATGTAGATTGTAAGTCATCACTACGAGATCCATCTGTATAAATTTTTATGTGATTTTTATAATGAGAAGTTATATGTAAATTGGTAATTTTATTAAGAGAAGAAGAATCTAAGCTTTTTTTACATTGAATTCCTGGAATATCTGTGGATAAATTGGAGGACTGCAAAGCCATGTTGGGAATTTAGAAGGAAGATCTCCACTTAATTTGTTAATGATAATTTCTTGCATTTGTTTTGTTTGATTTAGACTATTGATGGAAGTGTTTTCAATACCAGAAAAAATTTTGAATAAAATAGGATAAGTGCTTTTAGAGATAATTCTAAAAATTAGGTTAGAAAAAAAAATGTTTTCTTTATAAAGATAAAGAGGTATTGCTGTTTCAGCATAAAGATCAATATTTTTGCTTCCCCTGGGTAAACCCCAAAAATATCGAATGATTTTAGTTTGAAGTTTTTCTAGTGATTTTTCTCTAGAGTTAGGTAAATTATTTAGGAATTCAATTCCATATTGGAATTTGGGAGCAATAACATTTTTGTATAAAAGAAGAATATTTTGGGTATTGCAGCCCCATTTAGCTTGTCCTAGATATTTTAGAAAGTTAAATAATTTGTTACCAGTAATAATAGCTTTATTAACATGAAATTTCCAAAATAGTTTACTGTCAAAATGTAATCCAAGGAATTTAGCTTCTTTAACAATTTTAAGATTATAATTGTTAATTTGAAATTGAAATCTTTAGATAAGTTTTAGATTTGTGAAAATAAAGTATGTATGTTTTTTTCAATAGATATAGTTAAATTCCATTTCTGACAATAATTATGCAAATGATTAAGAGTTAATTGGAGGTTATCATGCTGTTTCCATAGTATGATGTCATCCGCATATATGCCACAGTTTATATTATTGGAGAGATTGTTAGTAAGATCAGAAAGGAAAATATTAAATAAATTTGATGAAAGTATATCACCTTGAACCACTCCTGTGTTGTGAAAGGATATTCTTTAGAAAAAGTATCATTTATTTTAACTTTAATTTTTTTTTTGAGGGGGGGGGGGACGGTGTTGGAAAAAAAGTGCTTATCGCGACATCGGACGTCGACAACAGAAAGGGAAAAACGGTAAAGCAGGTAACATAAAATAGAAAAAGGGGGAAAAAAACGCAAACAAAATACCACCACATACAACAGACTCAATCAGATTCCTTCTCTCCATACATAGCGTTTTCAACCAAGGGCAGGTCTCTTTCTTCAAAGAGTGGTAGTAGCGCAACAAATTGCTCCTCTACAAACTTGGGTTGCATGTGCGCATATTTCTCATGACTGTCGTGTAGAATGACTGATATTTGGTAAGAATTTGTATGCTATCCGTAAGGGTTTTGATCACTGTCATGATATGATTAAGGATTTCTTCCGGTTTAGAGTTCTTGTTCTCAGCAAGGAAAATTAGAAATGTTCTTACCGTTGGCGTGATTTGCGATTTTGGCAAATAACGGGAAACGCTGCGAAAGTCAATGGGAAATATACTTTTCCTCTTGTTGCTGCTGCAGGTTGGAGTCATAAAGTTTACTGAAGATTTAGCTTCTTGAACTTTTTTACTTACAATAGGATATGTAGTTTTTTAAAAGAAATTCTCTTCTGATGTCAACTTCGCATTTTGAATTGGAATATGAAATTTTCTTGCATTTTTGGGTTGGCTTCAGTATTTTCTTTTCCTTATATTACTTCTAGTCCCTATTTTGGGAAGTTTTGGGACTTTTTGTTGAGGGGGGTTGTCGCAGAAATGGCCGAAACTGGAGTATCCCCCTCTATTGAATTTAGAACTTCTCTTAATTTCATCTGTTCTTTCAACTACAGCAGCATAGGATCTGTACTTTGTGCCGAAATTGGGACAACTGTCTGCAAAGTGGCCTACCTGAAAACATCTGCGATATTGTTTGACCATGCCGCTATAAAAAATGGTAGCGGTATACTTCCCAATTCACAAGTAATTGGGAATATCCTTTTCCATTTCTATCTTGACTATTCTCGTACCAGTAAAAATTTTGAAGTAATATCTCTCTTGAGTTTCGGAGATAATTCCGAAATGCGAGACCTCTTGCTCAGTCTCATCGTTGGTAATATAAAATGGCAATTTGGAGATATAAACTGACCTAATAGGTGAACCAAGGAATTATATGGTAATGGGCTTATCACATACTGTAGACGAAGTCCAATTTCAATCATTAATGATATCAGTCACTGATGGATCAACAACGGTTAGGATCGAAATTATTTTTGATATTTCTTGCACAACTTTTCTATGTCATCTTTGCCACAAATTTCTTGAAGTTTGTCCAAAAGTTCAATAATTGTGACGTCTGGATATAGATTCCGAAACGTTCTTCATTCTGGGGTCACTCGGAAGTAACATTATCTCGTAAAGACCGTTTTTTTCTAATATAATTAAGATGGCGGCGAACAAAGGATTTACTGATGAGAAATCAGGATCTGCTGAGTGCAGTGGCGTAGCTACCATGGTTCCAATGGTTCAGACGAATCAGGGCCTGCTGTTTGATAGGTCTCCTACTCGACATATTTTTAGAACCGTTTCTTTATTATTGCGAGTTACTTTTCGTAGGAGGTGGACAAAATGGTTCAGGCCTCGCTCACGTTTATTTCTCTTAAATTTCCCCCCAGAAAAAATTAAGGAAGGGGGAAAAGAGACCCATGTAAAGAAGTGTAAAAACAGCCCCAGTTTCACCTTACTGCACCACTTACAGAATTCACTCAATAAATTCTTCTGTCGAAACTTAAATTTTAAGTAACACTTAATTTTAAGTGAGTTGTTTTTAGTACACAATATAATAGTGGAATTTAATTTCAAGCACAGATAAACAATAAGTAAGACATTCAGTCTCTGAAGATCTTCGTGAGGTACAATGAAAATTGTTGAAAATCGAGATATTGATATATTTGATTGAGATCTTTATCTGCAATCACATTTTTTCAAAAAAAAAATCTATTTAGTAATTATTACTTATTACTAAATAAAATTGTCCTAATTGTCATACTCCTTCATACGTCTGCGAAAACAATGTCACAGATGTTTTCCGGTAGGCCACTTTGCAGACTCAAAACACAAAAATTTATTTTAGAAGTTAATATTCATTCTATGTATTGTCTTATTGTCTTATTTCATTCTATGTATTTGGGTATGTTCATAATGCTATTGCTTTTGTGGGCTTAGTTTCTCTCACTAGCATGAAAAATAGTTAGTAGCGTGTATTGAAAATTTATTCGCAGGCTGAAATAGTTACAGTACTTTGCGGGATGTTTCTAAGAGTAATTCTCAAGCAATCGGAAACTACTTATTAATATAAGGTTTGTCCTTTGTAAAACAACTTTATTTAAAACTATAGAAAGGATGTAAATTATAACATTCGACAGCTTATTAGAAAGATAGTTTAAAGTACTTCGGAGAAAAATCTAGAAAAAAATACAGGGAAGAGTTAATTCACTTTTGTCAAAGGGCACTACTAAAAGAAAGGTCAAGTACCTCTAATACGACACCAGTCCATCCGGTGCTGCAGGTGGCCCGCTGTCAAGGATAGTATAGGCAATGGATTCCAGGCCCTAAGACCTGCATCTACCAGTCTCCTGGTCATGATGGAAGCTTCCATGGCAGAAATTACAGTTCGTTAAAAGGTAGCTATGGTTGGGTTTGCTACTATCTGTCAACGAATCCGGCGATCCACCAGTACTGTTGTGTTCTGATAATGTGCAACGACTCTGGTACTTATTTCTTCCCCACATTTGCAACACATAGGACAATGAGGAATCAAAAAAGTTGCTACCATCTTTTCACTACTAAATTTGTAGGGCGGTTTAAAGAAAGCCAGAAAAGAAAAATGCAAAGATGGTGGTGGTGGTGGTGGGGGGGGGGGGGGGGGGGCTAGAGGCTGGAATTTCAATGGGCCATTTTCTCCACCACGTTTTACACGTTTTTATAAAATTTCTTAAACAATGCATTAAATTTAAATAGGTAAAATTAAATTACCACTTTTACCTTTACTTGAATTATGAAGAAACCATGATGGACCAATTCCCCTCCCTCCCCGCAAATGCGACCCTGCACACCTACATCGTTTATATACACCTACCCCTATAATATAAATGCCTATAGAGTGGCCAGGGTATTGATAGAAATAGAAGGGGGAGGCAAGAAACGCAATCGAGCTTGTAAAAGGTAAAAACGGACGAGGGCAAAAGAGTGTATTTCCAATGAAACACTTCCCCTCCGTTTTACATGTCTTCAAAAATTTCTTGACAAATGCATAAAATATAAAGAAGTTTCATAATTTTTGATTCTATTACACTTATTAGCATTCTGAACGCTGTGGGCACTTACCCCCTACCTAGATTCGGCCTTATCGTTAAACATATATTGCGGAATATTGTCAAAATCTAATTCTTCAGAGCAGCGTTGTTTTTCGCTACACACTTAATCAAGAACATGAACTGAAAGGTGATGTGATGAACCTTTAACTGCACATCTTGGATCAACGCTGTTCTGAAGAACTGAGTTTTTAAAATATTGCAATAGCGTTCAAAAGGTATTATGTAGGAACGTATTTAAACAATACAGGTGAATAACTTCAATTGCCCTAGAGTTTTAATAGCACAACATTGCTAACCTGTCAAAAAAAAAAACACAAAATTTTGTGTTGCTAGAGCAGTACCCTAACCACTGTGATAGCAATGCCAGTCTTAAAAAACTTATAAAAATTGAAGAATTGTGAAAGAATTCTTTACACAAAGTTCTAAGTTACAAACTTATTTTATTAAATGTTTTTATATAATAGTTATTGCTAAGTTTCAATTAACTTTTGAAGTCAATTTTTGTGGCTGGCATTGTTATCACTAAATATTCAAACTTCCATAACTAATTAAATACTGAATTGATATTGTTGAAAATCGAGATATTGATTTATTTGATTGAGATCTTTATCTGCAATCACATTTTTTTCAAAACACAAAAGCACAAAACACATTAGCTTCCCATTGACTCAACATAGGGATTTTCCTTAATTTATGGAAACCAGTGTATCACATTTTACCTCCAGTAAGAATGGCTGTAAAATATGAGGTTAGCATATGCTACTTAAGGAAATAAATTTTGATATTAGATTACCTTCGTTAATGCCAGTTATGGCTATAAAGAGTATGTCAGTAATGGCTATAAATTTTGAGGTAAGAGTATGTCATCATCATCATCATCCTCAAGCAGCCATGGGCTACGGAGGTCTAACCAGACCGTGCAATTTAGTTCTCCAAGCAAGTCTATCCTGAGCTACATCTACTGCATCTGGCCACTGCACACCAATTCTAACAAGGTCCTGTTTGACATTGTCTGCCCACCGCACACCAATTCTAACAAGGTCCTGTTTGACATTGTCTGCCCACCGCATCCTAGGTCTCCCCTTCTTTCTGAGGCCTGCCAGTTATGGCTATAAAGAGTATGTCAGTAATGGCTATAAATTTTGAGGTAAGAGTATGTCATCATCATCATCCTCAAGCAGCCATGGGCTACGGAGGTCTAACCAGACCGTGCAATTTAGTTCTCCAAGCAAGTCTATCCTGAGCTACATCTACTGCATCTGGCCACTGCACACCAATTCTAACAAGGTCCTGTTTGACATTGTCTGCCCACCGCATCCTAGGTCTCCCCTTCTTTCTGAGGACTTTAGGCACACTGTTCATAACCCTATTCGCCAGTCTATAATTATTCATACGGGCAACATGGCCAAACCAACGGAGTCTCTCTCTGCACAATATGCTGCTTAAAGGAGGTTGCAAACTCCTTTGCCTAACCTCATCATTAGTTACAAAGTTGAACCACCTAATGCCCAAGATACTGCGTAAGCACCTGGAATCAAAAGCATCTAGTTTCCTGTTATCTTGTTTACAAAGTGTCCACGTTTCACTACCATAACTAACCCTAGAAAGGAACAAACTATTATAGAGTCTAATTTTAGTCTTTAGGTGTATACGCCTATTTCTCCACACTCTCCACAGATTCTTAAAAGTCCCGGCAGCAATCCCTATTCGTCTGTTAATCTCATGCCGCACATCGCCATTATCTGTTACATAGCTCCCAAGATAATTTAACTGTGACACCTGCTCAAGACTGCAACCATTAAGATTAACTGAATCACAGCCTGCCTGACCAATTTTCATCACTTTAGTTTTCTCTCTGTTTATAACCAAACCTATTCTACTACCAGTTTCATCAACAGCTCGAATGAAAGAGTTCATCTCATCAACATCATTTGCCAAAAGGGCTAAATCATCAGCATAACCTAAATCAGAAATTTTCATATCTTCAGTCCATTTAAGGCCAAAATCTTTCCCTTGAAGTGAATTTCGCATAACATAATCAATAACCAAGCTAAAGAGAAAAGGAGATAAAATGCACCCTTGTCGAACACCAGAAGTAATGCTAAACCAGTTGCTACAAGCCGTACCAACTCTCACACACGACTCAGTGTTATTATAGAGAGCTTTCATTATGTTAACTAACTTGTCAGGTATACCATATGATCTCACAATCAACCATAAATTATGCCGATCAACAGAGTCGAAAGCCTTTTTGAAATCAACAAAGCTAGCAACCAGAGGTTTCTGAAACTCTAAACATTTCTCAAGAATCTGCCTAAGTGAAAATATCTGATCCACACATCCCCTACCACTTCTGAATCCACATTGCTCATCACGCAATTGATTGTCAACCAGATTCTTAATTCTATTAAGCACAATCATGGAAAGAACTTTACCTGGAACAGAGAGTAGGCTAATACCCCTATAGTTATCACAAGAACTGCGATCACCCTTTTTGAAAATAGGGATAACAATAGCTCTGGTAAAATCCTTAGGAACCATGACTTTATCATAAAAGATAATCAGAATTTCAGTCATCCAAGTGGTAACAGAAACATTCCCAGCTGTAAGCATTTCCGTAGTAATTTCATCTACCCCTGGGGATTTATGTAGTTTAAGTTTAGAAACAGCCAAAATAACTTCAGATTGTGTTATAGGGCCAACATTAAAGCCACCAATGCATCTATCATCATTGTAAACAATGGGAGTAGAGCTAACTACATTGTTTAGAACATCACTGAAATGTTCAGCCCACCTAGCCATGACAGAATCCTCCCCTTTTATAACCTTACGTTGTTTATCCTTCAATCCCTGTATGCCTGTCCGTTTTCTACGACACAAAACGTGAACTATCTGGTACAGCTCCTGCTGTTGTGCTGTCTAACTGCTTCTTCGGCTTTGTCAGTCAAACCATCAAGCCAAAGATTGTTATCAGCAGCTAACTGATCTTTTACACGTTTATTAAGTTCTCTGTAATGCTTTTTATTAGGACTAGTAGGGTATTGATTAAGGACATTCCTGCAGTTCTTTCTTTCCGAAATAAGCTCAAGTGCCTTATCACTGAGATAATTCTGGCTCTTCTGTTCCTTTTTTCCTAAAAGAATACTATTAGTGTCCAAAAAAGCCTGTTTAAAATGATCCCATTCTTCCTCAACTTTAGTAGTAAAAATACCATGACTGTCATAATGACTAAGTAACCTATCATGGTAAGCTTTGGCTATAACTGGATCTTTCAGAGCTTCAGTATTAAAAGTAAATTTTTTAACCCTAGCACAACACTTTTTAAGTTTAAGTTGCAAGACACTTTTAACAAGGTAATGGTCAGATCCAATTTCAGCTCCCCTATATGCCCTGGTATTCCTAACAGAACTAGCCCATTTGCTGTTAATTAATATGTAATCAATCATATTCTTATGCAGCCCTTCAGGTGAAACCCATGTGTACTTATGTATGTCGCGGTGTTTGTGTTGGTTATTCTGAATCCATTGAGTTTACTTACCTGTAGGAGACGTTGCCCATTGCCATTGCAGCTACCAATAACAAAAGGACCTATTACTCCTCCCCAAAGGTCAGAGTCAGTACCAACTTTGGCATTGAAGTCACCAAGAACAAGGGTAATATCTCCTTTCTTGACAGAATTCAAAATATCCTGAAGTTGTCCATAAAACCTAGCCTTCTCATCCTCATCGGCAACCTCAGTGGGGGCATAACAGCAGATAACATTCAAGTCTTTAACGCTTGTCTGACATTTTGCTGTAAGAAACCTTTCATTAATGCACTCATACCCTAGAAGAGCATCACTAGCGTGTCTGCTAATCGCAGACATGGGGCAAAGACCCGTTCCCCCACCACTAAAGGCTGAAGCCATGTACACTGGAAGACTTCCTCCAATGTAGAATTTGACGATGCCAATAGAAGCAAAGAGTTCAGGTGCCTGCGATGACTTCTGCTCAGGATTATCCACCAGCTGATAAACATATCCTGTGAATCTATTCACTTGGGGCTGTCAACCCACAAACAATCAGAAAACACAGCGGAAGATTTTCCCTCCACAGAAGCCCACCAGTGCAGCAAAATCAGGATCCATAATCAAGCTCAGAGATATATATCTGTCCAGTCCAGTAGATTTATATGGTCAGTACCAGGATCCTGTGTGGTTGACCACTCCTCAGCAGGGTAGAAAAAAAAAAAGAAAAGTAGCCATAGTTGTCCAGATCAGTAGGCCACACTAATCTGGCAGCCCTCCTTTTCCGTTCACTTCCACAAGATAGTATCTCTTTTGAAAGGTACTAACGGTCTGCACCACGAGAAGGCGAGGTCGGACATTAGGTGCTAGGCCTGGTCAGTTCTATGCATCATCACAGGGGATTGGTGCATAGCTCTCCTTCCAGTGACTACCTAGCTACCATTTTCAGACCATTCAGTTAACGCTATAATGGCTAAGGTTAAATTATGAGAGTTTGGACCATACATATTAATTTTAAGAGTAGGCCAGTTAAGAAAAATGATCGAAGTTTTGAGTATGCCTCTTATTGCCATATAATTTGAGGTTAGAATATGCCAGTTAAGGGTGTAAAGATTGGTTAGAATATTCTAATATAGTCTATAAAGGTTGAGATTAGAGTATGCCTGTTGAAGCTTAGAATATGCCAGTTAAGGCTATAATTTTAAGAATATAGTATGCTAGTTACGGCTATAAATTTAGGAATAGATTATGATAGTAAAGACTATAAAGTTAAGGTTAGAGTATGCGAGCTAATGCTATATAGTTTTAGGTTAGAGTATATAAATAATGGTTATAAATGTTAAGGTCGGATTATGCAAGTTAAGGCTGTAAAGTTTGACGTTAGGGTATGTCAGTTAATGCTGTGTAGATTGAAGTTAGAGTACTGTAATAATGGCTATAAAGTTAAGGTTAGAGTATGCGAGCTAATGCTATAGAGTTTTAGGTTAGAGTATACAAATAATGGTTATAAATGTTAAGGTCGGATTATGCAAGGTTAAGGCTGTAAAGTTTGACGTTAGGGTATGTCAGTTAATGCTGTATAGATTGAAGTTAGAGTACTGTAATAATGGCTATAAAGTTAAGGTTAGAGTATGCGAGCTAATGCTATAGAGTTTTAGGTTAGAGTATACAAATAATGGTTATAAATGTTAAGGTCGGATTATGCAAGTTAAGGCTGTAAAGTTTGACGTTAGGGTATGTCAGTTAATGCTGTATAGATTGAATTTAGAGTACTGTAATAATGGCTATAAAGTTTGAGGTTAGAGAATTCCAGTTAAAGGTATAAAATTTAAGGTTAGATTATGTTCGTGTTTTTCTGCTGAGGTCCTGCCATCCTCTCAGACCTTCTACTCTGGCATATAAACTGACAGGCTCCTGTCAGACCTCTGTGGCAAGCAGCTGCTTGAGGGGGTATTTATTTTTTTTTTTTTTATTTATGTCAGTTAAGGCCATAAAGTTTGAGTTAAGAGTATGCCAACTAATGCTACACAGGTTAGAGTATACCAGTTAAGAATATAAAGGTTGAACTTGGAATATAGCACTTAAATCTATAAAGGCAGAGGTTAAATTATGATAATTAAGGATATACAGGTTAGAGTATACCAGTTAAAGCTTCAAAGGCTGATTTAAATTATGAAGTGAAAGCTATACAGGTTAATGTTAGAGTATTTCAGTTAAGGCTATAAAGATTGAAATTTTGCGTATGCCAGATAATGCAATATAGTGTGAGGTTTTAGTATGCCAGTTGAGGCTATAAAGTGTGAAGTTAGAATATGTCAAAAAAGGATGTAAAGGTTGATGTTAGAGTATTCCAGTTGGGACTCAATCCGCCCTGCCATCGGTTAGTATCATTCCGCCCTGCACACGGTTAGTAGGGGACACCGATGGACTTGGAAAGGCCGCCGTCCGTCGGATGGGACGTTAAGCCATGGTTCCATGTGTGGGAGAGCCATACCCTGTGGACGTTAAAGAACACGCTGGGTGGCCTTTACAGGAGGCTACCATCTGTCTCCCAATAGCTGTTCCAGTGGGTCCCCTCCCCCAACCTTCTCTGAGCCTTCGGGGTCCTTGTGACCTGGCCATTTAGTCTATGGTGTGCAAAAAGGTGCCGCTCAGAGGTAAAACAACCCTACCCAACCCAGTTGGGGCTATATAATTTGAGGCTAGACTATGCCATTAAAGCTATAAAGTGTGAGATTTGAGTGTGGCAGTCAAGCTATAAATGTTGAGGTTAGATTATATCAGTTAATGTAATAAATTTTGAGATTGAATTATGCCAGTTAATAATATATTGTTTGTGGTTAGGGTGTGTTAGTAAATGCTGTAAAATATGAAGTGAGCACATGACAGTTAAGGATGTAAATGTTGAGTTTAGATTACTCCCTTTGATGCTATATAGTTTGAGGTTAGAGTACCCCTGTAACGGCTATAAAGTTTAAAGTTAGATTATTTCAAGAAAAGCTGTAAAAGTTGAGGTTAGAATGTACTAATTGAGGCAATAAAGTGTGATGTAAAAGCATACCAGTTAACACTAAAGATGTTAGATTATAACAGTTAAGGCTATAAAGTTTGAGGTTACAGTATATCAGCTAAGCCAGTGGTTCTAAACTTTACGTACCCCCTGGAAATGTGTATGTAACTGGCGTACCCCTTGTATAAATAGATAAAACTATAGTTATAGTATAACAATGGAAATAAAATAAAACACCAACTTTGTTACTTGATCTAGCGACTTTTGAGCTCTCACGGTGTACCCAAAAAAATATTACCTCGTATCCCACGTTGAGAACCCCTTTTAGCTAAGGTATAATGGCTGAAGTTAAATTATGACAGTTAAGTCTATACAAGTTAAGGTTTGAGTATTCCAGTTAAGACTAATAAAGACTTAAGGTCTGAGTATGCCTTTTAATGCCATATAATTTGTGGTTAGAGAATGCAGTTAAGTACAAAAGTTTGAGGATAGAATGTGTCAGAAAAGGCTATAAATGGTGAGGTTAGAGTATGCCTGTTAAGGCTCTAAACTCTGTGTTTAGAATATGCCAGTAAATGCATTATGTTTAAGTTTAGGGTATGCTACTTAAAGTTATAAAGATTAAGGCTAAATTACGCAAGTTAAGGATACAAAATTTGAGGTTAGATTATACCAGTAAAGGGCTATATAGTTTGAGGTTAGAGTATGCGAATAATGACTGTAAATTTTGCAGTTAGATTATTTCACTTAAAACTATAAAATTTAATGTTAGGGTATGCCAATTAAGGCTATAAAGTTTGAGATAAGAGTATTCTAGTTAAAGCTGTAAAGTTTGAGGTTAGAGTATCTATAAAGGATGATGTTAAATTGTGACAGTTAAGACTATGAAGGCTGAAGTTACATTATGACAATTAAAGTTATACAGCTTAAGATTAAAAATATTCCAGTTAAGACTATAAAGTTTGAAAATTTGAGTATACCAGTTAAGGCTATAAAGTTTGAGGTTAAAGTGGGGCCAGTAATTGATATAACGTTTGATATTTGTGAAGTCCAGTTCGGGCAATAAAGCCTGAGGTTAAAATATTCCAGTTAATGCCATATATTTTGAGGTTAGATAATGCCTTTCGAGGATAGAAATTTTGAGGTTAGAATATTCCAGTTAAAGCTACAATATAAAGTTTAAGGTTAGATTGTGCCAATTAAGGGTGTAGAGTTTGATGTTAGATTATAACGGATAAGGCTATAAAAATGTGAGGTTAGAGTATGCCAGTCAAGACTATAAAGGTTGAAGTTAGAGTATATTAGTTAACACTCTAAAGTTCGAGGTTAGAGTAGGCAAGTTAATGCTATATAATTTGAGATTAGAATAAGCCAGCAATGGCTGCAAAATATGAGGTTAGCATTTGCCAGTTAAATCTATAAGAGTTGAGGTTAGTGTATTCCTGTTAATGTTCAATAATTTGAGGTTAGATTATATCCGTAATGGCTATAATGTTTGAGGTTAGAGTATTCCAATGAAAGGAATACTCTAATCTAAAGCATAATCTAACCTAAATATATTAAATATTAAGGTTAGATTATGCTTTTGAAGACCATAAAGTGTGAGGTAAAGTTATGCCAATCAAGGCTATAGAGGTCAGGGTATAATAGTTAAGGCTATAGAGGTCAGGGTATAATAGTTAAGGCTATAAAGGTTGAGTTAGAGTCTACCAGCTATAGCAATAATGGCTGAGGTTAAATTACATGAGTCAAGGCTACACAGGTTAAGGTTAGAGTATTCCAGTTAATACTATAAAGATTGAAGTTTTGAGTATACCCGTTAATGCCTTATAGATTTTGATTAAATTATTCCAGTTAAGTGTATAAATGTTGACGTTAGAGTGTGACAGTAAAGACTGTAAAGGTTGAGGTTAGTGTATGTTTATTGAGACCATAAAAGTTGTGGTTAAAATATGACAGTGAAGGCTCTAAATTTTAGGGTTTGAGTATACCTGTTAAGACTATATAGGTTAGATTATAGCAGGTAAGGTTATAAAGTTTTAGGCTAAAATGTGCAAGTTAAGGAATAAATTTCAGGTTAGAGTATGTCAGTGATGGCAATAAAGTTTAAGGTTAGAGTATGACATTGCTATATAGTTTAAGGATAGATTGTGCCAGTAAAGGCTATAAACTTTGGATTAGAGTATGCTGTTTAATGTTATAGACTCTGAGGTTATAATATGTAACTAATGGGTATAAATTTGAGGTTAGAGCATTCCTTTTGAAGCTATAAATGTTAAGGTTAGAGTGTACCAGTTAAGGCTATAAAAGTTTGAGATAAGTGTATTCTAGTAAAGACTCTAAAGATTGAAGTTTTGAATGTACCAGTTAACGTCATATAGATTGAGGTTAGAGTATGGCAGGTAAGGCTGTAAAGTGTGAGGTTACAGTGTGCCAGTAAAGGCTATAAATTTTGAGGTTAGAGTATTCCAGTTCAGGCTATGAAGACTGAGGTTAAAGTATTCCAGCTAATGCCATATACTTTGAGGTTAGAGTATGCCTGTCAGGACTGTAAATGCTGTGGTTAGGGCAGGCATGGCCAACATACGGCCCGCGGGCCGGATCCGGCCCGCGTAATGAATTTATGTGGCCCGTGAACAATTTTTCAATATTAGCATTTAGCTTCTAGTAATTAATCGAATGAATTCTCGATACTTCTATATTGTTTAAAAAACATTCCGTTATAAAGAAAATGTTATTATTATCAAAAATTATTATCAAGATTGAATGATTTACATTTGGAGGCTGTGTTAAGAATAGCTACTACAAGTATAGAACCAGATATTAAAAAAATAATAAGCGATGCAAACCGCCTCACACGTCGCATTAGTTACTATGTTAATTTGCTGTATTGATTTACTTAAAATTATTCATAAACAAATTTCATAATAAAATTTTGTTTACTTAAAGAAATAAGTGTTTTGTTCAACATTTTTAAATTTTAATATTTCGTCCGGCCCGTGAAAATATTTATTTTTTCCAATCCGGCCCGCGGGCAAAAACAGTTGGCCATGCCTGGGTTAGGGTATGCCAGTTAAAATTATAAAGGTTAAGATTAGAGAACGCGACGTAAGGCTGTAAGATTTATGGTTAGAGTATACCATTTAAGGCTATATAGTTTGAGGTTAGATTATACCACTTCTATAAAAGTGATGTTAAAATATGCTAGGTAAGGCTATAAAGTTTGAGGTTAGAGTATATCAGTTTAGGCTATACAGAGTGAGTATTGTAACTTATTATCCTTGAAATGCATAGCAAAATCCTTTTAGCTTATGTTGTATATATGACTATGAGGTATATAATATATGAATTTTGAGGTATATTTACTGTATATATTTTATTTAGGTATATAATATATGAATATGAGGTATATAATATATGAAATTATGAAAATATATGAAAAGCTGAAAGGATTTTGCTATGCATTTCAAGGATAATGGTAAAATTGCTTGGCATTACTGCTGAAGTTGACAGTACAGTGTTACATTATTTATGCATCTTTCAGATGTTAATAACAGAACACAGAGATTTTGTCCTTTCAGATGTTAATATAAGGACACAGAGAGTTAGCATTTTCAAGTAATGTTTTATAAGGATATTTGTACACGCCACTACCCAGTGTAAAGAAAATGGCGGGACTGACTTTTGAGCAATATATGGGAATTCTTAAGTGTACTCGAAAACAGCGAATAAATAAGGTGCAAAGACATTGGCGAACTTAATCTGGAGCGCCATCATCCATAAGGGTAGCAATTGCAAGTGGGTTGGGTTGTTTTACCTCTGAGCGACACTTTTCTGCACACCATGGGCTAAATGGCCAGGTCACATGGACCCCGAAGGCTCAGAGAAGGTTGGGGGAGGGGACCCACTGGAACAGCTGTTGGGAGACAGATGGTAGCCTCCCGTCAAGGCCATCCAGCGTGTTCTTTAACGTGCACAGGGTATGGCTCTCCCGCACACGGGGCCACGGCTTAACGTCCCATCCGACAGACGGCGGCCTTTCCAAGCCCATCGGTGTCCCCTACTGACCGTGGGCAGGGCGGGGAATTTTGCGGAGATAAATCTCAACGCTGACCCAGCTGGGACTCGAACCTGGGAACTACAGATTACGAGCCTGGCGCGCTACCGACTGAGCCACCCCGCCCCTAGCAATTGCAAGAAAATGTAATAAATTTGAGGCTGATGGAACAATGCAAAACGTAAACAAGGGACGATCTGCAATGGACTATAGTGGATTTTCCTGTGCTGCTATTACACTAGCAACAACTTAAAACATATGCCGCACTGTTGGACGTTGTTGTCAACAATGCATTGGCTCTGATAGTGAGGATTTTGAAAATTTGTGACTTTAACCAAAACATACATTGGTATCTGTCCACCTACTTGTTAAAATATAAGTTTAGTAGGGACACTTTGTAGTTAAAACTTAATAATGATAGCATTAAGTTAAATATGTCGTTGATGTTGCTGTGGAGGCTATTCTGCTGTGAAATTTTTGCATTGCAGGGGTTGCAACAGAGTCAATCAGTTGAGAATAATTATGGGGGGGGGAGAATCAACAGCGATTGGTTCTTCCATAATAAAGAATAAGTGAATAAAGTACTGTCAAAATAAAGAAAGTTTTGCTCGCATTTCTGCAGTCTTTATCGAGAACAGAATTTTGTATTGAACAAATTTCATGCTCATATCAGCAAAAGGTATTTGTGCATGATTGGAATCAGCAGTGGTCCTTCAGTCAGGCCCAGTCGGTAGCGGGCCAGGCTCGTTGTCTGCAGCACACAGCTTCGAGTACCAGATAGGGGTGGGTTGAGATTTTTCTCCGCAAAACTCCCCGCCCACGATCAGTAGGGGATACCGTTAGGCTTAGAAAGGCCACCATCCGCCGGATGGGACGTTAAACCGTGGTCCCGTGTGGGGAGGGCCATACCCTGTACACGTTCAAGTACACGCCGAATGGCATTGATGCGAGGCAACCATCTGTCTCCCAACAGCTGTCCAGTGGGTCCCCTGCCCCCAACCTTCTATGAGCCTTCGAGGTCCTTGTGGCCTGGCCATTTAGGCCACTGTGTGCAAAAAATAGTACGACTCAGAAGTAAAACAAGCCAACACGAGCAGGAAATGTTTATATAAATGAAAAATGCCGTTACTAATAGCCAGCGAGGTGGTGCTCAATCCATGGCACATCGTAATCTTAAGTATGGTAAATGAATAACTTTCAAGACAAAGCAAGATTTAATATTTGATTCAAATTAATATTTTTGGCTCATACTTTTCAATTATTTGGATGTTGTGTAATCATAACATAAAAATTATATTTTTTCAAAATACAACACTTTGTTACAAACGGATTTAAATAACGCATTTGAAAATTAAAATGATAAATTATGCTCTTATGGTTAAATGCTTCTCCAGAATTATAAGTAGATATGCCGCCAATTATACTTCCTGTAATCCATGCAACAGATGTTATTCTTCAGTTTTATAAGAAACTGCCTTACGATTATGCTTTTCGAATGTCGGAAAATCTGCATAGCGATGAATCTGCCGTTTTTCGAAGTACTTATCTCTTGTGAATAAGTCTATTCCTAAATGGAACAAATCAAGGACAAACAATGTTTTAGACTTACAGATTGTAACTTGAAAATCTTGGTGATTTTCGTAATAACAAAATTACAACTGAAGTTAAAAAAACTGCTGGAATGAAGCAAAGACAAAAGACTTCATAATGCTGGTAATAAACTATTTTTCCTTACGAGTACCATGCTAAACCTTTAGGAAGAATTGAGGATTTGTGTTGGATTGTTTTACCTCTGAGTGGCACTTTTTTGCACACAATGGACTAAATGGCTAGGTACAAGGACCTCTAGGTCTAGAAAAGTTTGGGAGTAGGGGACTCATCTGACAGCTGTTAGGAAATATGGCAGCCTTTCGTTAAGTCCATGCAGCGTATTCTTTAACGTGCACCGTGTATGGCCCCGTGTGCGGAAGAGCACACGAGGCCACGGCTTAATGTCCCACCCGACGGATTACGGCATGTCCAGTATATCAGTGCCCCCTTCTGATCGATGGCAGAAAGGGTAATTTTGCGGAGATAAACCTCAACTCTGTAACAGGTGAGACTCGAACCTGAGAACTGCAGATTACGAGCCTGGCGTCCTAATGACTGCGCCACACCGCACCCTCAAAGGATGATAAACTCACATTAAGAAAAGGAGAGATGCTGTAAAACGATTTTGCAGTTGGATGATCTGCATTACACTCACCAGCAGTGACTGTAATTAGTACTTCTACAAGAGTGAGTCAAATGGAAAAGAGATATGTAATTGTAGGGAATTTGTCGCTGGTATGGATGTACTTGGGTGCCATTGAACCGGAATAGAATGGGACAGGCCATCTATGTACGATGCAAAAAAACAGAGAGATATGGTATTTAGAGTAACAGAAGTGTCCAGGATATTTCGATTTGATGTTGTTCAGTTTTATACGGTCGAAAGCATTCCATGATCAGAGATTCACCGAAATATACAACAGGTATACCTAGACCATCTCACCTAAGTCATCATATAAGGATGGCAATATCTATAATGCAACGGAGGAAATCTTTAACATGTAAACTTCTCCTAGGTCTAGCCATATTTTCATCACCGGTGAATATATCATTGCTTCTGTCAACATCATCAAGTGTGGAAGTATCTTGTCATCCTCTACGTAGGGCCTCTATATGACTTGTCGTCTTGTGACTTATGTTATCTAGTACTGAGTGTTCTGACAAATCATTAATTTCAGTCAGACGCTCAGGTGGAGACAATTGAACAATAGCGCGAGAATAATGCATGTATTGAAAAGTTAATAAAGTACCTAAATAGAGGTGCTGATTAATATGAAGAAATAAAATATCTCTAATTGGTGTAATATATTCCCCCACCCCACCCTTATATATGTGAAATTGCATATCTTTTGCCCATTTGGAAGTATTTTAATTAGAACTGTACAATGAAGAGAGCACAACAAGAATTTACAAAGACAACATTTTTTTTGGGAGTTTATGACTTTATTTTATAAGCTTTGAAAATATAGGCTACACAACGACAAGCAAGTGTTAAGAAACTGCCACAAAACATAAGTTCCACCTCTACGTAACTTCTCAAAGAACATGAATGAAAAGATTTCTGGCAGGAAGTCTGCATACGTTACACGAGGGATAAGACCTGACTTTTGTCTTTCTTATTCTAAAGGATCAGAGAAAAACACATGGGTGACAAACAAGTGCACGCACACGCATACATACACACGCACGTTATCGCACGCACGATCTCCTACCGACTACCAATTATCTTCTGCGCTGTACTCACATTCACATTTAGGTACAGAACATCTGTGATATGGGCTGCAGCCTTCATCTACGCCAAATGGACGGAATGGGTTTCAGAATTGACCAGGAATGCTCGTCTAAGGCAAGACACTGGCCACAGCTTGTCTACGCTTTACTTTAATCCCTGGTCGGTCGGTGCTAAAATCTAGAAGCTAAAGTCTCATCAGAAATACTCCAAGCTCCCAATGGTATCAACGGTCCTAAATACCGTTGATCACAAGGTCAGATCTCGTTGATAACGAGAGAGATGTAAAAGTATAGGGTTTGACTTCACAGACCATATCTCTAATGACTCGATATACTCGCACTACTCAAGAAAACGAGGTTTTTTATCGGTTGCATCGTCACGTTCCCGTTCGTTACGTGATCGCTTCTTAGCCATAATCAGTCATGCCAAACGATTTCTGATCGTCTCTAAACACTAGCTGTTCCGTATTTCCAACAACAAAGGAGATCACTTATTATTAATCGAAAATCACACATAAAAATCTAAAATACGCTTTTTATTTCCAGCCACTTAAATTTTTAAAATAACGTTTACACTAATAACAAACCTGCGAAACTGAACATTGTTAAATATACCAATTTTTGGCCTTACGCAATTCCAGTTGTTGCACTGCTCAGTTTAAAGATTTTGTAAAAACAAATGTTGATATGATTTCAGAGCTTTAGCTGTCTATGTGTTATTAGTTTGTGATTTGTTTTTTTAATAATGCACTTATAACTGGAAATCATAATTTGTTTTATATTTACAGATCTCGGAGATATATATCATTTTGAGACTAATGTCTAATGTTGAAAATTTCTTCACTCTACATTGTCTATGTAATTTTGAGAATATTTACACCAAACATATCTGATGATTAAACAGATAATTAAACATAGGATTACCAAAAAGACTTTTAGATAATTTCTTTGGCTGTTAGGATCAATAAGACAATTATCTATTATGAATAATAATTATTACCCATAATTGAGACTTTTATGGAATTGTTAAATTTATCTGTTACTGATATAAACCCATGACAACGATAGATAATTCTTAATTTTATAAAACTGATATTATTTACAATTTAAACAATCATTTCTTTTAGATATGTGGAAATTTAGGAAATGAGTTCCTAAGAGAAAGATACAAACACTAATAGGTGAAGTATCAATATGTGAAGCCAAAACTTTGTTTTTAAAATGTTTCCGAAACAAAATAGGAGAGAATCTGTATTTCAGTTACAAGGATTTCTCAGGCAACGGATTACATCAGTAGAGCAATATGAGTGCATTTCAGAAAACGTTGCATAGAATGAAATATACCTGTAGAGCACTTTCAATTTCACTGATGAAATATTATCCTGAATCTTGGTGTGATAAACACCTTCGCAAAACCTTATCGTAAATGTTAAAAAAACAAGGTTTAGACTCGCAACTTGGACATTAACTCATTCCGATAGATTTAAAAATTTCTCTTATTTACTCTCTGATTAATCTCACGCCTAAACTTCCTGAGTGCAGTAAGCTCATTGCACTTTGGTTATTGAGAAATTCTCCCCTGATTCTTTTAAAACTGAAACACATAAAGCTATAATTGTTGTTTTTAACAGAGGGAAAAGTATTATTCTTCATGCTCCACTAAAAGAATGAGATAACATTTTAACGAAACAGAATATCATGTCTGTACATCAGAGTAAATTAAATGACAGCAGTAGTAGCCGAAGTCTGCACCCTACATTCGCATTCGTAAATTTCCGATTTATTATACTTTTATATTTTTGTACCACGAAAAACTGATGAAAACGGAATAGTTTATTAGGGATTTTAGAAAGTGACATTGATTGGCATTCGTTAAATTATTACTTCTTTTGAAAAAAAATATTTCAAGGGTAAATTTTATTTATAAGCAATTTTATATGTTTACCTGAAAACAACTTGCTAGAAACGTTTGCATGAAAATTACAGTTCATGAAATTATCATCTCAGATTATGCATTATTCTATGACAATTCAAGCAAAATTTTTCTTATTTTTTTCTACTCCTTTTATCTTAATTTCAGAAATTCAGAAAAGAGAGAAAACTACATTAGGTTGTTATACTTTCTGTTACCATTCAAAAATTCGAGGGTATTTTGTATGCATAGCGAACTAAATATGAATGGATACATTTCAAATCAGACAAGGGATGATTAAATGATACTCAAGTATTCGTTGAAAAAAAATAGAGATCGAAATCGTCGTGTAACCACGGGAAAAACAATTTGATCAAAAACAGAAACCACGTCTGTTTTCGATAAATTTTTTTTTTCGAAAGTTAGGGCTATTTAAAAATGGCTACTGGAAGAAAATGAATGAAGAAGGCATGTGATATGCTTCTCATGTTTCATAATCTATTCATGTATCTGTTAAAGATATTAGAATAGTGCTTACAAATGAATATTAATTGGTTTCTATTTACTGTGAATAAGAATCTTGTGAAAAAATCTCAAAATAAAACTAAAACGTGAGTTTTTTTAATTCTTGCTGATATTACAAATCAAAATCTGGCATCACTTTTTAAAAATTCTATCCATAAGAAATTCATCTGTTCTAACAAGAATTTTTTAAGTATTGTGGCACGAAAATGATTTAAAAAAGTGGAAAATGTAGACTATTTGAAAACAATAACCCCTCCCCCCCAAAAAAAACATCGTTTCATACTGTGTAAATTTTGAAAATGAAAGGTAAAAACATGAAGCAAGTAAGTGCGAGAATAAATTCTGGTGTATTTTAATGTAATACACCAGAATTTAGTTTCGCAGTTACTTGTTTCATACCTTTCATTTTCAAAATTTACCAGTATGAAACGATGTTTTTTGATGTTTGAATATTTCAGGTTTTTATTTTTTTAATACGGCATTATGAAGAAACCATTTATGTTTCCAAAATTTCTTTTTTAGGAACGTTAAATTATTCCGTAGTAATGTATCACAGGAGATGTCCTATAGACATGGGGCTCATGAAATAGTCAACTGAAAAAATTGGCTCTGCCGTAAGTGCTCATGGGAAAACCATTTTTTTAACATTAAATCACATTTGATATTCAAATGTTTTGCATCCATGAAGATTTAACATGTTGAGTTTGTTGCATTATAATATTTAACAAGCTGAAGCAGTGGTTCTCAACCTTTTATGCTTCACGCACCCCCTGGAAATGTGTATGTAACTGGCGTACCCCTTGTAGAGATAGATAAAACTATAGTTATAGTATAACTATGGGAATAAAAACATATATACATATACAAACATTAAATTTTGTATTCATAAACTACATATATCGATAAACACAAAAAATGACATTTTTGCACAGCAGTGTTGCAACTTAGCGAATTTTTTATTAGATTTATCGACTTTTGAGCTCTCACGGCGTACCCAAAAATATTTTATCGCGTACCCCACGTTGGGAACCCCTCAGCTAAAGTATTATTTATGATCAATTTGTGAAAGTCTTCAAAACTGATAAGCAGGAAACACCTGAATTTTAGTCTATGATTAAAAATATTGCGAAATAAATAACTAAAATATAAACACTATTGAATTGTTTAGAAATAGCATTAGGTTAATTGTACTTCGTGCGCAATTGTGATGGCATATCTATCCAATTTGATATTGTATTAGAGGTGAGAACTCACTTTTTTTTCCGACGCAGAAGGTAGAGTTTCTGAAGTCAAATGTCGCTTACCCCAGTAGATAAATACAGTTCAACTAGCATTTGGTGTCTAAGTTTTACTTTATTTTGAAAACATCGTTAGGCCCGTGTTTCTTCTGGTCGTTTGATGTTGAGCATATGATGAACACGTTTTGATGTGTTTCACAAAATACGTGGTGATAGATTTCTAAACAATTCTTTCAAATAGTTGTTTTAACACAATTTGTAGCGTATTTTATATGTACATCGCTATAAATTAATTATTATCATGATCATCATCCTCAATGCAACCATGGGCTACGGAGATCCAACCAGACCGCGCAATGTAGTTCTCCAAGCATATCTGTTCTGAGCTATATCTGCTGCATCTGGCCACTGCATACCAATTTCTAAAAAGGTCCTCTTTGACATTGTCTGTCCACCACATCCTAGGTCTCCCCCTCTTTCTGAGACCTTTAGGACACACTGGTCATAACCTTATTCGCTAACCCATAATTATCCTTACCGGCAAAATGGCCAAACCAACGTAGTCTCTCTCTGCATAATATGCTGCTCAAAGGAGGTAGCCCGACTCCTTTGCCTAACCTCATCATTACTTACAAAGGCCACCTAATGCCCAAGATACTGCTTAAGCATCTAGAATCAAAATCATCAAGCTTCCTGTTATTTTCTTTATAAAGCGTCGATATTTCACTACCATAACTGACCCAAGAAAGAGCCAAACTATTATACAGTATTAATTAAAATAAGTTGTTTCTAAGAATTGTCAAAAAAAAATCCGCAAGAGTTATCAAACAGCTCTTCTTGATTTGAATGAAATCAGTAATGCATATATTTTTACTATATAAATTCCACTGCTTAAACATGCCGAATAATTATTTTTCTTCCAGGTATAAACAAAAATAACATCTCCCTTTCCTGGAAATCGGAAATTGCTATTTGCTTTTCCCACATGAAAAATTATTGGTAGTGTAATTCACACATTTATATTCCATATGGCAGTGTTTTGCGATTGAAAATGTTTCTTGAGTGCCCATGCTGCTCATATTTGAAATAAGCATTAATCTTACCAAGGAAGAACTGGATGCAATAATGGGCAAGATCTGGCACTCATATAATTACTATAGAAGTATTAACCAACTCTTTATATCAGTAGAATTTTCGGAGAGTTAAATAGAGATAATGTTGATTATTTTAGTACCCGTATCGAAAAGGTAGACGTAACAAAGGAAGATTTCTAGAATTATTACGTCAAGCGCCATTGCAAACACGTGGAGATCTCAGATTCCTTTTAATAGATGAGGGAAAGTTTTGGGTGGTTGTCGGATCTCCCTTACGGGAAACCAGTGTTCGAGACTTGGAAGTGGAGGGGGATAGCAAACTGTATTAAGTAGCAAGCAAACACAGGTAAATACTTGTAGGTTGCGAATACTCTTGATGAACACTCAAGCGTGTTCACAGCCTACAGATGCTTACCTGTGTTTGCTTGTTATTAAACTATCTTTACGCTTGATAAGAGCGTGACTGGCTTAAAATAACACGCATTTGACACTTGAGCTGTGACTGGTATATGCACAAAACTGGAAGTGCCTTGCTTACCGTAATCATCAATTATTGCTTCTAGTGACTGATTCCATGGTATAACGCTTAAAGCTCTGAATAAAGGAGATGTTAATCGGCGGCAGTGATCAGAGCATCTGGCATATCATCAGGAGACCGTGGGTTCGAACCACAATAACCAAGACAATGTTTTCTTTATAATCAAGAGTAAGTGTGGTACACCTCATAACATAGGATGTGAGTTTTTGCTCTATCAAACTATTCCAAGCTGTGCAGTACCCCGACTACTGATACTTTATAATTAATAATTATGTAATTTAAGGAATGGTTTGTTAATATTTATACTAGGATTTTTTTAACTTTAATAAGGTTTCTTCTTTCTTAAAAGTTTATATTTTATTTATCTTGTGTTTCATTAATGACAGAAAAATATAATAGAAAACATAATAGAAAAATATAATATATTAAAAATAGTTTAATACAGTTTACGTTATGGTAACTAAAACAAAAATTTAAATTTCAAAATATTAGGGAACATCAGGTGTAGAAGAATAGTATTGGTCTTCATCAAATATTCTATTAAATGTGACTGGAATGATGTTTTGGAAAAGAATTTGTTTTACCAATTTTGTAGTGGTGAAGTCGTTAGTGATTTTGATCTGGTTAATTATAATAATAATTGCTTCTAATTTTCGCGAGGAATATAAGAATATAAAATAATGTAAATCTTTTTCAATTAAGCATTTAGTTTTGACTGATTTGGAAGCCTTACTTCTCTTAGAATCAATTTAGTCATCAAAATGGCAAATATGAATTAAATCTATCTCTGGGTCTTGATAAACTTTATCATACTGTTTATTCGAGTTGGCAGAAAACATTGAATACATTGCGATTCTCAGTTTTTATTGTTCTACCAAAACTGAAGTACCGTAAGATCGATATTTGCTAATGTAACTTCAGATTTATCAAACATTTGAATATAATTCACAGAGAATTATAGACATTTAATTTCTGTGTGAAATAAATTACTCAGAGGAGGTAAAAATGCTCTATCACTAATTTCAGAATTATTGTTTGCTTTCTCGGCATCTTTGCTTCAGGTCGGATCTGTCGTGTCTAATTTGGCCTTTAGAGTTTTACCAACGAATATTTAAACTTGAGTTGAAGTCACCAGGTAGCTGCTACGAATAAAATATTATTACACCTTTCGGTAAAATAGTTCCTTCCAGTCTTTTGTCAATACTATAAATAATTCTAGGGCTGTTTATCATGACACATTAGAAACTAGTAACTAATACAATGAGAATTCTTGCAGTTAAAGAGTTCAGTCCTGTAAGAAGTAAGAAATGCAGGCCCGGACCTAGAAAAAAATCGAAGCCAAAAAATTGTAAGAGGAGGGCAAGACACTTGATTTCCAATGCAGTATATCATTTTCCACTCTGTTTTACTGGTTTGTAAAAACATTTTTGAAAAATGCATGAAAATATAAATACGTTTAATACTTTTTTGCCTCTTTTTTCCATATTCACATTCTGAAGTGGGGGGGGGGGGATTCGGATCTGAACAAGTACATTGACTAGTGGATAACTATTGGGTTCATTCCTATTTTTGATCTATATCAGTGATTCAGGCAAGCTGTTCTTATCAGTGATTGAGAAGAGATCATTAGTAGCACGAAACGAAACTTTGTTCGTGATAACAAGAACATCGACTCAGTGAAAAACGAAGAGTTAATATATTGTTATCTCTGATTTGAACAAACTGATTGTTTGGCTAAACAGAATGGTTGACTTTTAACATCGAAATGTTCAGTATTATAAAATTAAGCTAAAATAATTGTTGTTTAAAAACGACTTGCCTAACAAACGACGCGCAAAACTTGCCTAAATATTAAGCTAAAATAATGCAAGGCGTATCAATCTCATGGTAAGGAATTAGAAACTTACGTTACTGAAACTGAGGATTTAGATATCACTATGAAAAAGTGCTTTAAACGATATGTAGTTATGTCGCTTAGGCATTCTGTCTTCCATTCCATTATGCATGAAAGTTAGAGATCAATTAGAAGAATGACATATGAAATAAAGGCTTTCGATATTATTAATTGTGGTGATAAAATTAATGGTAGGAATTTTTTTGTTTACATAGGATTTCAAAGGGTGTTATAGGCATCTATTTATTTAAGTTAGGAGTCCAAGTGTTATAGCTAGGACAAAGCATATTTTGTAATTCTGGTCTATATCTTGAGGGTTTATAAATATCATATTTTTGAAGGCATTCCACGAAAATCAGAGACTCAAGCATGTAGACCGTCCCCTCATCAGACTCAAGTATGTCACCCCCATTAGTTCCAAACACTTCAAAACCTCTCCCTCATATTAGAATTCTATGGTATCTCACTTTTAAGCGTTGACAAACTAGAGGCACCGGCAATTGCAACCGTATGTAAACTATCCAATATTTAAAGACATCAAAGTAATCCCAATTACGGGAATAGGGCTCAACAGATCTAAACTTTCCCAAATTCATACTTTTCATTCATTTCAATCTAAGTCATAAGTTATCCATTGAATAATCATTAATGGTGTCTAAAGGCACTCGAGACGCTTCAATTAGACAGAGACTTGATGAAATATCATCTAAGAAAAAACGAAGCATTTTTCCATTGTATTTTTAATTTTTGTTTATAGTTAAATGTATTTTCACTCAGTTAGATTTTTAGTTCGCTTTCGAGAAACATGCCATTGTTTTCAATTTGTCGTCTGTCGGACTGTAAACATTTAAATTTTTGTTTTTAAAAATAAATGAATCTTTTCGGGTTGAATAAGTGCTAATAAAATATTAGTATTCGCAATTTCCGAATCACCCATTGCCTCAATATCACCTTCCAATGGTACAAAAAAAAGTTGACAAATGGGAAAATTTTAAATGATTATTGTTAACATTTTTATACGACAGAAATTTGAACATTCAGTGCTTTCAGTACTGATGAAGTCGTTTACACTGACAGCGCATAGTTATCCTTACTCCCAGAGGGATGACAAAACTCAACTGTTGTTCATTAAGACATAAATGAAAAATTATCTTTGTATTGGATAGGTGCTAAGGAAATATTACTATTTACATCTTCTGAATAATTTATTTGTCCGAATTTTCACCTTTAGAGAGCACAAAAGGGGAAAAATGACAAGCCATTCTCTTAGAAGACGAACATTCTTTATTCGTCAGAGGAGATATTTATTCTTCTAATTTCACATATTAATAATTATTATATCAGATTTCCTTTTTCATGGAAATTTTATTAGTCTGTAAACATACTGCTTCCGTAATAGTAATATTTCCATGCCTTATTCGAAAGATCAGCATTTTTAAAATATTCTTGGTTTCATTAATCTTTTCGATACTCTTTCAAATGACCAGAGATCTCACGTGTCCTCGGCTGTTGCCCAATAACCTTTCGAAATATATTTAGAGTTTAACATGAGGTCAATGTGTTAGTTGCCATTCCAAAAGTTTAATGCTCTGTGGATGTATTTGGAGTCACAAAACAATAAATATTAGAGTGATCTAAACAGGTATTGCTACTGAGCCCAAGTTCCAACTCACTTTCATATTACATATCATTGTTTTGTTACTTAACATTTGAACTAACACAGGTCAATTTCTTTCTCTTCTGCGTCGTATTAAAATAACAGAAGGAATAACGCAAAAATAAATTATTTGCTGCAAATATCCGATGAAGAACGACCTGATTTAATTTGCATGTTGTGAATTTCTGAAACTTATGCTAATGATCAAGTGACGCATAAATGAGCAGAATTGGAAACGAAGGTTCTCAAGAATAATATACATGTAACCTTAAATAAATGAAAAACCTTAAAAATAATCCAAGGTATAAATTCACATTTTCTAAAGTATTAACTGCATTTTAAATAATATTCTAGGGAATGAATCAGCGAGTTATTTCAAAATATCGTTAACTCCGCCAAACACTTAATTTTGATCTTCCTGTGAGAATCCGTCGGTTTTTATTTAGAAAAATGTAAACTGCAAATAATAAACTAGTGATCTAAGGGACCTGGGTTCGAGCCCCGGGTAAGGCATGGATGTATGTGTTCTTTTCTGCTGAGGTCCTGCCATCCTCTCAGACCTTCTACTTTGGCATATAAACTGACAGGCTCCTATCAGACCTTTGTGGCAAGCAGCTGCTTGAGGGGGTATTTATTTTATTTATTATTATAATAAATTATCAATGGTATAACATGAAAAGAGAGCATGTGGAATTTTTATTGATTTTATATCAGTTATATAACGAGTTCCACTTTATCTGAGTCTGTTTTGTTTCATAATCCCTCAGTCATTCATCCAACTGATTGCTTCCAAGAAATTTGCATGTCAAAGGGGAAACGTTTAGTTTTAAATCGCTTCTCCTTAGCATTATTTCCCCGTTGGAATGGGTAAAAATGCAGCATGGCAAACAAACACTTATATTTTTGAAAGGAACTTGAGCAAATGTTATGTTTTCGGAACGTGTTGCTCAGCAAAATAATGCATACATTCATGCATTGCCTCATTCAACGATATTTTTATTTCAGTTTATTAATGCAGCTTATTGTTTAGGAATCAAAGTGTTTAAGTGTTTTTGATTAAAGAAATCTGTTGAAATATGTCTGTGCAAATTTACTTTGATGTCACAGTAGGATGGATAATTGAATGTAACCGAAACAAAAATGCAGTTCTCAGCTGCCTATCGATATTTACACATACTCACAGTTTCGACATAAAAGTATGATATGAAATTGATCTCGATTCTCTCAGATCTGAAGCCCCAGAATTTTCCAGTAATCAGGCAAGGGTTAAAAATTCACCAGTCTGTCTCTCGGATTTGAACTCGTTGATATGTGCTTATAAAGGCTTCATTCACGTCGATAATAAATATCTCATGGGTGCTCCGACACTTAGAATCTCATGGCAAAGTTTCATAGCACAACCATCATAAACGTTCTTAAGCAAGTGTGAAATTCCTTCTCCTTATCTCAACTTTTAGAGCAACTGGAGCATAACCAGAAGATCTTAAGTCTAGGAGGTCGACGGTGGATTTTTTACACTTCCCTAATTACTACAAAATGACTATCACTGTAGTGAGATAAACTCCTTCTACCAGAATTTTGCTTCTTTAATTTTCTCAAGGATCCACAATTTGAAGCCCACTGTCCGCTCGGCCAATAGCCAAGAGGTTGAAACGTATCAGCTAGATTTTTAAAAAATATATTTGTTTATATTTAATATTGTTTGGTCCAAATGTTGCTCTTTTTCACTAAAGAGAAAAGAAACAATTATATTTTTATTTATATGTACCGCACCTACTTAAGGGTGACTATATTCAGATATAAAAAATGTTTCTTGAATTAACGATTTGAAGAAAGCTTCATATTTTTCATAAATGTAAAATTTACGATTGTGAAGTACTACTCAGGTTTGCTTTGGCTATTGTGATCAGAGATTCATCACTTTTACCGGTGGATACATTCAAGTTATCCTTCCTTCAGATAAGGGGTTTACACAATTTGTTTCTTGGGGGGGGGGGGGGAAATCAGGCAAAGATGCAAATGGTGATGCTCACAATTAATATTTTCATGATAATCCAGGAAGCATTTTTTCAAAAACGTTTGCTTGTTCACATTTGTAATAACGAAACGTAACAAGGTTTACTGAAATAAACTAATCGACGGCCTATGAACCTTAGTTCCGAGACTTCTGCTGTAACACATGGAACGCAAAAATGTCTCGTAACAGTTTGAAATTGTATATATATATATAAATACAGATTTGCTTGGTTTCTTTTTCTACATTTCATTGCTCAAATAATCATGTATGCAGTTCTAATTTCATATTTACTTTTCTTAAAACTTGGAACACTTTGTTCAACATTTCCCTTCCGATCTGGTTTGTGTGCTTATTTCCATTTGTTATGGTGTTCAACACTGAAGTAACTTTGTGGAGTGATGCTCACAGATTGTGAACGCAAAAGCTCTAGGGAGCCCGAAATTGTAAATTCGATATTGGAAACATGAAAGAAATCTTAAACTGTGCACATTCATGTTTAAGATTCGTAGATGGGGGAGAAGAGGTGAGAACAATATTGTAACAATTGCCTATGACTTACTCAAACTCTAAAGCAATTGGTAATCTCAGGCCAGAACATAATCAGCCTTTCTTGATTTCGCACTCAACGCTCCCAATAGAGATTCTACAAAAAAATTATCAAAACGCATTAACATCGATAACAAATTGTTTGGCACCAACGTAAAGATATAATGCAATTAGATATTTTCCTTTCTCGGCTTTTACCATTCTAGTTTTTAACTGAGAAGCTTAGTAAAACAATGAACAGCGCCTGTCTATCAAAACATTCAGTCCATTTCACTCAAGCCATTCCACCTAATATACCGATAGAGAGATATAATGTAGGACAAATATAGATGTATATATTATATATACACACGTTTGCACTACGTATGCATAGTAGATAAATGACAGCGAACTTATATTAACAATGTATTAGCATATACAATACTGACTAGTTTGGGAAATGAATACACATGTTTACGTTTACAATCATCACTATAACATTTTTTTACAAATATAGTATCTACAGTTATTGTTAAAACTACCAGTTAACTTCTACATAACACAGCAGATCGTCAACAAAATTTACAAACTTAAGAACCTCGGCATCGGTTGGAGAGTTTGCCTTTATCTTCATTTTTGACATCACAAGTTATCTTTATTTTCACATCACTAAAAAATTCTCAAATTTCGAACCCATGTAGAAAATGCCTCACATAGGTTTTTCATCAACTGATTTTAATCATGACTAGGATAAAGAATGCTGCGTTCAAAGATACCGAGGACGCAGTGGAATGTACTCACATCATGACTTTGTTTAAAATTAGGAAAGTTAGCTGATGTCAATACATTGTTCCCTTCAAAATGTACGTACTTTACTTTCATCTAAGTTACTGATGCGCTAGAAACACAGCACCACCTTGATGAGGTCAACCAAGACTGTTGCCAAGCTGTACATAATATGCAAATATTTCATGACCTACCTATTTACATGTTTGTCTAAGAAACTACAGTGTTGAGACATAAAATAAACATCGACAAGAAAATTCTGAGACTATGGAATATAAGGAGATATTCTCACAAATCTGTTCGAGATTGGACCCTATCAACCACTTCATTTTTTTCATACAATATTCACAGTCAGTAGACTACATTAATTTATAAGAAGACAAATTTTTGAACATGAACAGTACCTGGTAATTAAAGCGTTTTAACTGGCTATAGTCACACTAATTTAAAAGCTTATAATAATTTATTTTACTTCAAAATAATACATTGTATGTATATAATGCAATAAATAAAAATATAATGAATTTAATACCATGTGTGCTTGATTATATTTTGTTCAAAAGCAAATTGTGTTTTATATATTCAATAACAAATTAATACTTCAGTCAGTATATTGTGTGATTAAAAAGATATTCCTTAAAGATTCAAAATGTTTCTTATAAATTGAATTTCATTGCAGAATATTTTACACTATTTCAAAAGTTGCAAAACAATATAACTCAACCTTTTGCAATTAAATAACTAAAGCTGTAGAAAAATATTTAGCTTTTTCACGTTACCATAGAAAAACTGTTTCTTTATTATTCAGTTTATTAAAAAAGATATTAATTGTAGTTAATTTTCCTAGAAATTTCGTCTTATCAAAATCGTTTTCCTCAGGGTCAAGGTTTTTTCTGCCTTTTTGGGAAACATTTAATCCATTGTGGAAACAAAAGTAATATTTCATAACAGATAAACGACTGAAGTGATTGGATGAAGCCTAAATTTAAAATGATACGTTTCTTCGGTGTGATTAACACTTCATTACTTTATTCAACTGTCCAGCTGAATCATATTTTCATTCAACTCTAAAAACTGCATTATATTTCTTTCAACCATAAAAGCTGAATCATTTCTTACGTTATTATCATTTGATTTCTTTTGTTTTCGAACGAAATTTATAAACTATAAGCACATTTAGAAGACTTACATGTTCACTTTTTAATTTCAATCCGAAACAAAGTTCATAATTACCACAGAGATTTCCGAATTTCTCTATGACGCCCCCTCAGCTTAGCAAAGATTTCATTACGTTTCCCTTTTGGTATCTTCACACCTCTCTACTTCCAGATGCACACACACATACACATATGTATGCGCAATGGCAAAATATGTCAATTGCAGACAAAGCAACTCAAAATGCACTTTGCTATGTTGCCCACTATCAAGAACCAATAGCTACTACTTCTGACACTGAACTTCAAATTGTACGGCAGATGATTGAAGAAAGCTTTCAATTGAATGGGAATTTTGAAGCTTCATGAGTTGTGTTTCTAAACAGAATGTCCGAAATTAAACATTAAACAACTGATCTCTGACATTTTGAGATTTATACACAATTTAATTTCACCATAAAATGTTTCCTGAAAATCAAACCCCTCAAAAGAGTCGTTCCCCACACTTTGGAAACACCGCTTTACTAGATTAGTATGTTTAATCGCACCTTTCTGTGCAGTTGCTACTATATAATACAAATACTTTCCTAGCATTATCTAGTTTAAGAGTGTTTTTGGCTTTTATTGGCTAAAATGATTCTTTTAATTTTATCAGATTAATCAGAGTTTTATTTTCTTTCCTAGGAAAACGATTAAAATATTTAAAAAAATATGACCCAGAAATTATTTTACATATGGCAGTCTATAATCCATATTATCAGAGTTTAGTTATATTATCGAAAGCGGCCAAAGTTAGATCAAATGGTTTTCGTAAAATGCCCAAAACTTCTTTTTCCCATTAAATCGACAATTTCAATTTCGTTATTAAATAGTAGAAAACAGAATAGTAAATTATAAAGACTATTCCATGATATATGTATTATGCCAAACATGTACATGTAAATAAAAACAATGTGAATAAAAACATGTAAATTAAAAATCGAGTTTATGAACACTAATTGATTCTGATAACGTATCTTTCAGATTTCGAAAATGTAAATGTTAAGAATAATCTTCCATATTTTGGAAGAATTTCAAAAAGTCACTGGTCTGCACTTCTAGTAGCAAAACAGTGGCATAATGCCAGAACACTCAAAAGTGGTAGAGATTAAATCTTTATCCGAAGCATGAGGTGAAATATCAACATTCACCTAGCGACGAAGAAAAAAAGTATTATCATGCAGCTTATTTAAATTGAGAACACTGATGCTTTTTATGAAATTGAGGATCTGATTTATTTTCATTACTTTAACGGACGAGGACAGGATAGATAAATAGCTTATCCCAAATATTTAAAACTCATGCAAGCTTAATTGCATCCATCGTTATTAAAGTTGTGACCTACTTAATGATAAATTCAAATCAAATCGTTTACAAAATGATTTTTCCTCAGAAAATCTTAAATTGCTTTCATTTTATCTTCATTCTACCAGCATTACGATGGTTAGATTATGTCTATAGAGATTCAGCATTTATCAGCTGAAACAAATGACGATATTCGTAAGTAGTGGAACCGAACCATTTATTTGATCTACCTTTTTGTTGGCTCCATTCAAATATATTGTTGTTATGCTGAAGACAATATCGTTTCGTTTTTTTGTTTTTTTGGTTGACCTTTATGTCCAGTTCAGGGATGAGGAAGTTGAAACTTGAAATTTAGGAAAACAAAAACTTCTTACCGACTTTACCTATTCTTTGTTTAAAGTGTAACAATGTTTCTTGAACAAGATATTTTTGAATTTAGCATAAATGATTACAAGTTAGGAAAGTAGAAACATAATTTAAGGAGGAAGAAATTGGCGAAAATAACTGGCAAGGATAACATTTCGACATACGATCTAAATTAGAAATTACACCAGATTTAATGTTTAGATTTTGTAACACAGTTAGTCTTCATAAATTAAGCAATCAATCTATTTCTCATTTTTTTCAAATTGTTTAAAATGTCAGAATATTACATAGGCACAAAAAGCAGTGCGAAAAACAGTTTGGCGAATTCGTCATTAAATTGGATGTAAAAGATTTCAAACTGCTCCTTGCCTATGCCTGGAAAGAAAACAAAATATTTCAGCTTTGAATTTTAAATGCACAACCAAACTAAAATTCGATAACGAAGTGCAAAACTTCGTTCCTTTTCTAATATGAAGGTTTGTTTAGTGAGTGATTTATAATTAAATTTTCAGCTATATAAATAGGATAATTTGACTCTTATTTAAATGTCTTTAACTAAATCTAAATTTTCACATAATGACTTTCGTAATTTGGTGACTCAGAACTAAATTGTTATTGACACAGTACAACAGATTATAGAGTTATTTAATTAAAAAAACAAAAACATGTCTGATATGTTTTACGTTAATATCATCTACTTTATTCGAGTTCAAGATGGTTGATCTCGACCTTTTTACCTAAATACAGGTTTTGCATAAGCGTAAACATTAATATATTGATTACAAAAATGGTTTTTAAACACAGATATTGCTCTTTTCAATTTTCGCAAGATTTAATGCTAGAAAATGTTTTAAACCATGATCTTCTTTCAGAGTCCTGCACAGGATATATTTTAAATGTGTTTCTGTATCTTTGTAGATTTCTAACATGTGGATGTTATTTCTAGGGAAAGAAAATTTCATGTACTTGAGAAAAAATGCGTTACTTTAATCCCCTCAAGTTAAAAGAACTTAGAATATAGTTCTGAAATCGCTTTGCAGCAACTATCCAATCATAATGAAAGTGAACTTTTTAGGAAATTAGAAAAAGTTATACTTGTGTATGACACATTTGAACTAATATAACAGTATAAACGAAGCAGGATTTTCAATAAAAAAACTCTATATATATGTATGTACATTTAACATCTGTTAAAAGATATAACATCGCTAAAATGTCAGCCTTAAACAAATATTTTCATTTTACAAAATTCTCTAATTAATATGTAATTTTCGGTACAACTCAATGTATCTTTCTTGTTCTGGTGGAAGAAAAAAGTTAATTTCAAGCACTTCCAAGGAAAGATTTTCTTTCTACAGTATTGGAAATCTTAAGGCGACGACTGTTATATAGGTTGAATGACGTTTATGAAGTCACAAATCGAGCTTCCAGACTTTCGATCATCTATACCAGTGGTGCGCAAACCTTTTTAAACTTCGACCCCCGCTCTTAAATAGTAACTTGATGCGATCTCTCATACTTTTTAACATTTATTTTGTGTCCATGTAATAAGCGCTTTATGATTTTGAAATGAAGGTAATGAAAAGTGGATTAATTTTGATGGTTTACAATTAATTTTTTCGCGACCCCAAGAATTTTCAGCACGACCCAGTTTGCTCATCACTGATCTCGACGGCTTTGTTCCTTTATTCATTTGCTATGTTAACTGGTTTAAGAGACGAATTTAAAAAGGAACGATTTACAACAGTTAATACACTTATGGCTGCACAGAATATTTCGACAAAAATACGTCTTCGTTTCATTAACGTTTTGATTTGGAATTAACTCAAAAACTAAATAATTATAAATATTACATAGAATGACTAGCAAGCAAAGAAAAAACTTCTGTATACTTTGTTCCGTTATTTGCGTCTTAATGATGATTACATTATAACAAATTAAACAAATCTTTAAATTATTTTTATGTCAGAGAATTGTTTTTACCTTACGTACTGAAATACATTTTTATATACCAACTCCATAAAATCCTTGAAAGATGAATCTTAAACCTTATGCAAACCCTGAGGTGTGAAAGTAATAATTTTTTTGATTCTACATGAGATTTATTATATTAGAGGTTCTCAACGTGGGGTACACGGTAAAATGTTTTGGAGTATACCGTGAAAGTTCAAAAGTCGCTAGATATATGTTATATTTATATGTTTCATTTTATTCCCATTCTTATACTATAACTATAATTTTATCTATCTATAAAGGGGTACGCCAGTTGCATACACATTTCCAGGGGGTACATGAAGCATGCAAAGCTGAGAACCACTGTATTAGATGAAATTCGAAATAATTTCTAGTTGTGAAACATGAAGGAAGCTCAAGGCAATTGCGACGCTTGGTGCACATAATGAAGTCAGTTGATGTATAGGTTATCAAGCCTTGTCCTCTGATTGTGTCTATGGGATTCCTATTTACTTATAAAAGATTTTTGCATCTCTGATATATCGGCCGAGTTTCTATGTGTCGAAAAAAACTTAGGTAGCACCTACGGTTTGTGATAATGTACAAATAGAGAAAAGAATGCATTAGCGATAGGAGAATGGTATAGATTGTGAATTATTATGTCAAAAGCAAATTTCTTATGACTAGACTGTCAGTCTCTTACACACACACAAAATTTGCAGAAGCATATTCTCTTGAGAAGTAGTTCCCCTAGTAGCTTATGTTTGATTGTCGCAGCATTAGTACTGTTTTTTAAGCACAGTACATAACATCACAATTAAATTACGGTACTTTTCTATAAAACGCTCAAAATATATATTTGTGTTATACCTGATATATAATATGTTGATGCGAAGGCTGATGCATATGTGATATGCATCAGCCTTTTTATGTACTAACGAAGTGGGCTAAATGATATCAGAGTATAGCCAAACAGCTTTTGAAACGCCGTATGATTCGTGCATAAAATGTGCTAGCATTGTGGCATCTACATGAAAAAAACTAAATCCTAGGTGTTGTTCATTGCGAAGTTTCAAATTCTATTTCTACTGTCGCTCGTTATAATGTACGTCTTGTTTCCCATAATCTTTTCGGTCGAATACTACATTTTTAATATTGTTTCCCAAAGGGACAGCCTATACTTATGGCCGAAATCTATGCCATATTGGTACTTTAATTGAATTCGCTAAGTTTGCGCCATTCCAATAGTACCTTTTGAGATGTTGGCCTATAGCATTTGTTAAGTTGTTACAAATCAAATTTAATAAAATGTCAACCTTTTACTAACGAATTGTGTTCTGTTTTCTGTAGAGTAGTACTTCTTAAAGTAGTGGTTCGCGGACTGGTCCGCAGCGACATGCCAGGAGAGAAAGAAATAAGTTTTCAGAAGCTTAACATTGATATGTCGTAGCGCCCCAGTTCGTGTATTCCAAACCTCCAGATGACGTAAAGTCTGGAGGGGTGAGGAAAGTATCATGCACATAGATATACATTATTTCTTGAGGCAATGCGCTGCCAGAAGCTCCATGAACATGCGAGACCAACGATCTCAGAAACAGTTTCCTGCCTGTCAGCCGTTCAACCATATGCAAGAATTTCCAGTCCACCACATCAGAACGTTTGAGAAGCATTTCTATGGAGAACATAACTGATTCGATTTTAATATTAGAAAATTTTAATCCGGTATTTTTTCAGTATTGCAAAATTAACCTATCGTCATGTATTACTATTAAGATCAAAGTAATACAGATTCAAAAATTAACAAGAACCGCACTACAATGGTTTAAATTAAGAGTCTGAATTTAAATGTAAAATAACTGAGAGATCAAATTCATCAAAATAATTTCGGAGAAAACACATATTCAAAGATGTTGAGCTATAAAATTAAACTTAACCAATTTATTCTTCAAATTATGAGAAATTAGAAGGGATTATATTGTAACAAATATAGTTTTTTCTTAATATCTAATTGGATATTGCGAGAAAAATGTATAATTATTGTAGAAAAACAACTTACTCGAAGCTGGTCATATTAATATAACAGCTAGAGATTAAAATATAAAATTAACTTTTAGGAATTTATTTCGAAAAAATTAAATTTGATTCTGTTTTTCAATCAAAACCACACTGTAATTAATTGACCAGAATATAAACCTGATAAATGTGATTCATATATTATATCAAATCCAATGTCAAAAATGAGACTAACTCTTATGCCTTAATATGCTATATTGAATTCCGAATTGTCGATTAGACTACTTTCTTTGTAATCTTCGATACTCTAAATGAATATTTGCGAAGCATTTTACGATTGTCTTCCTAGTACAGGACTCTGTTATTCCAATTTGCAATTCCAATAATATAATTTATGACTGTTTAAAAAATACAATCAGAGCACTAGAGCACCACAACTCTTCATTTTCCTAGTCCTAGTTACAAGAGAGGGACAGTGTGAAGTCTTTAAGTTAATGACTGTAAGCACTGTAACAGATATGCACTTGAACATTCTTAATAACAAATCAAGGATATCCCTGAAAATACCATTATCATGTGATTATGAATTTATTCCCTTTGGCTTAGCACTGAATGAAACCAACGCGACACTTGATAATATTAGGCTGAATACACTTCACTACAGAATTCACAGAAGCACAAATAGAGCTCAGAAGCAACAAGAATTAAAATAAAGTGACAAGAGGCGATATATATTCGCCACACTTGGAGAAACTTTCCACAAGGAAAGATTACGAGTCCTCTTCTAGCTATAGCTCCTATGGCTCCTGGTATTTTTTTCCTGCTTCTACTACATTACAGCAGACATTCTTCTTCCTGTCGCCATGTTCCTACTTGAATCTTGTTTGCAGTAGAGAAAATATAATCAGGCTGTAAACTACGTCAATGGTGTCTGCTACGTGACAAGTCCGACACCAAGAAGTAGACATGCATAGTGACTGACGAGGCTTCTGCATAACTTTGTCCTGTGAAATAGTCTACATTTTCGCCATAACACTTGCAGCAGCCCCTGGATGGCCCGTGGAGGGAAGGACATGCTGCTACTGATGCTGTGATATGTGTAAAGGCTGGCCCCGATGTCATCGCTTACTATATTTGGATGAAACTAGTTTCACAAGGTAAAAGGAGAAAGTGGACCTTTTTTATCTTAAATTCGGCGTTCACGACGGTGGAAGCCAATTTCTCCTTTCCCTTTTATTAGAAAGCACTGTCCCGTCTTTCAGCATATGCTGAGAATTAAAAAGCACAGGAATACGATCGTCAAAGTTTCCACCGTTCATTTCAAGGTATGGCATAGTTATGAGTGCTACCTACCGCACTGGCTGATGAAAAATCTTCGTTCACGAAATCCTTTCTAACATATTCTCGACGGTAATAACGGAAAAGGAAAACGGAATTTTAAAGTCGACTTCTTTTCTTTCGTTCACTAATCTTTAGAGTTTTTCACACATCTCTAAGAAGATTTCTATTCTACACAGGAAAATTAACATTGTTTTGTTTTCATTCTCACACAAAAACGATTGTCCAAAATGTCAGGCTGACCCATGAACGACCGTGCTGTATTTTTCTTTTTTCATTTTCTTTTTTAAATAAGACGGGTTCATGTATTGGAACACCCTGTCATTAGATATATTGCATTGTTACACACTTGAAAATACTTCTCAAAAAGTATTAAATTATTGCTGGAAATCAAATCTTTCACTGGACAAAACCCACAGCTACAGTAAGTGGTGAAGGCAGAATTTTGTTCAGTTGGGCCAATGTCATCATCGTAAACCATAAAATGCAATTTGAAAAAGATGACACAAAGCTACTCCAGTCGTTATGTATGTCATGGAAAAGTAAGGACCATATATAAATAACGATTCAATACGAAAGAAAACCTATTTGTAACTTTATCAACTTTTAGATCTTTTAGATAAGCTTTCAATTAAGCAGAATCAACATTGCAACATGCAACTTTCATTCTAAGCTGATCACAACAGGAAGTAAAAGTGACATGAATATAAATTCGTGATTATTTTACTGCCTGCAGTATCATTTGCCATCTTTCGAGGATTCTTTCCTTCACAGAAATCAAAATAATTACTTAGGAAAATGAGATATAACTGAAAATACATTTTTCATGAAATGCAATTTGTGTCCTTCGGTTTAAACTATATATATAAATCGATTTTGTTCTATATATATATATATCCAATTTTAGGTGCTCTTTTTGTTAAAGGGTGGGAAAATTACGATATTTACTGTTTTTTATGTTGCAGCTTCAGCATATTTTATTTGTTAGCAATAACTAAAAGCATTTGAAATTTATAGTTCTTTTTTTTCTAGCTATAAATGACGTCACTATGGACGAACATGAAGTTTATCTTCAATTCAAAGCAACTTTGTAAAGAGCATTATATATTAGTGCATCGAAATTATAAACACTTTTTGAAATAAGCTTTCGCTTCTTAAAAAGATCTATATCTGCCTCCATCACTTCGCACATTACGTAGCTGTTAATTCCTGGACCTAATATTCCTCAGAGTTATCTTCCAAAAACGCACATTCACTTTACAGTTACTTTTCAATGACAAAAGATTGCATACAGGCACAAAGTTGCGATTAGCAGCCATGCTCAGGGTTACCACGAATAATAATAATAAATCACTCAGGAATAATAACATTCACGATTTAAAAGATACATAATAAGCTGCTAAGAGTTTTTACCCTTACTTGCGACCGAAGGAACAGCAAATAAGTTCCATTTTTGTTTCATTTTAAATAAATTAACAATCACTTCTTGAGCATTATAATTTGTGAATGAAAATTGAACCTAGGGTTTGTTTCTTTCAGTAGAAGAATTCAAGTGGTTGGTTTTTACATGGAAGGCTGAAGTAGTTGGGTATATTTTCTAAGAAGAAATCTATAGCTATATTTGCTGCATTTTATGCAAACGTTGGAACGAAACATTATTAATAATATTTTTCAGTTGTTATCTTGCTATTTGCACCACAGTCTAAAATCCAAAAAATGAATTTTCCGATATTAATGAATGATGGCATAATAATATGGATCACAAAAAGACAGTTTATATAAGCAGCTAGAGACACAACAGTTCACAAAACAGATATTTTCCTAACGCACCAGTGAAAAGTTCAAAGGTCAGTTGTCTTAGTCCTGATATGTTCAGAATTTGGTCTTGCAGATCAATGTTTTCAGTCACAGCGGAGCCACGTCAAAGGTAACAGTTTTTCGCACTCAAGTGTTACAGAACACTTTGCAAAATCTCAACAGTTTGGAATTAAAAAAAAAAGATCCTAAAATAATTGAAGTGAGAAGTCTTTTAGCACCCTTCTCCAGGGACAAGGCATGCATCGATTTTTTTTGTTGTTCGACACATTACTTACACAATCAATATTACGTAGAAGGATTTCTCGGCACATCTATAGACGTAAATATTTTCTAGAAAAAATTTTGACGGTATCATCTTCGACGAACAGCGAAAATAAATTGACGTAACCGGGATCGATCAATTATGAAGAAATCTCTGCAGCTGCTCCATCTGGTTGTTGACTTTGAAGAAGAAATAACTACTCCAATCCTCTTCTCTTGGAGTAGGATTTCATTCCTTTGAAACCTGCTAACAGTGAAAACAAATAGAAACATTTAGAACTTTATAAATAAACATCTATAAATAAGCACATCAATTTAGCTGCAATTGCACACATATTTGCCTGAAAACAAAAAACCTTGCTTTAGGATAGGGGTTCTCAACTTGGGATACGCGGTAAAATTTTATGGGGTATGCCGTGAGACCTCAAGAAGTCGCTATCTATATATATGTTTTATGCTATAATTATAGTTTTATCTATCTATACAAGGGGTAGGCCAGTTACATACAAATTTCCAGTGGGTACGTGAAGAATAAAAGTTTGAGAACCACTGGTTTAGGATATTTATTTGGCCACCAGAAATTCTAATTGCATCATGCACGTTCTAATTCTAATTGCATCATGCATGCTTCTTTGAAACTTTTCAGGACACTCGTTTTTGATGCTTATGAAGGTAATTGAGCGATTCAGTCCCAACGTTCAGGGATAGCTATTAATTTCGTTTTGTGTGTGTGTGTGTGTGTGAAATTCGTTGTCTACAAAGGTGAGGTTGATGATACATCTCTTTATCGTGTTTTTCGAACTTTTTGCGAACACTACCAGTTCGTTGAAAAGTGTCATTGTGTGTCCAAAAAGTGTAAGTTGCAGTGAGAATAAAAAGTGTCATACGCCAAACTATCTGGTATTCTCTGCCATGTTTTCTGTCATTCAAATTGAAATGTGAGAAGTATCTGCACTCCATACTTCAACTTACTACGGCAGAGTTTTTTTTATCTTTTGGCCAATATGTGAATATACACCGAAGAGCCAAAACATTACGACTAGCGCGTCTTTATGCAAATCGAAACAACTGCAGGTAAACAACGGCGCGTGTGAAGGTGGAAACGGTACAAAAACACCTGATACTCAGCTCTGCTCTTGTTCTTGTTCTTCAGATGGGAAAGGCAGAGAACTTAAGTGAGTTTGACAAAGACCAAATTGTAATTGAAAGACGACTGGGTCAGATGATTTCCGAGACGGCAAGGCTTGTGGGGTGTTCATTGTCAGCCGTGTTATTACCTTCAAAAAGTGGTCCGAGGAGGGAAAAAACCATGAATCGCTGGCAAAGTGTGAGCCGACCACTGCTCATCGATGCTAGAGGTGATCGAAGGCTATCCCGTATCGTACGAACCAACAGAAGGGATAATCTGGCACAACTCGCCCGTAATTTGAATGCTGGTGGCGGGAGTAATATGTCACAACACACAGTACATCAAACCCTGCTGAAAATGAGGCTACGCAGCCTCAGGTCGTTCCGAGTGCCCATGTTAACCTCGGTTCGCCATCGAAAGCGCCTACAATGGGCACGCGAACATCAAAATTGGACCTGGAAGTTGTCTGGTCCGATAAATTTTGTTTCCTGTTGCACCATGTGGATAGTCAGGTACGTGCGCATCGTTTACCTTGGGAAGTTTTGGCACCAACATGCACCGTGGGATGAAAACTAGCTGGTGGAGGTAGTGTAATGCTTTGGGCAATGATCTGCTGGTAAACCCTGGATCCAGTCATTCATCTGCAAGATACTATGACATCTACTACCTACCTAAACATCATTGCAGACCAGTAATCCTTTCATGGCAACAGTATATCCTCTAGTAGTGCCTTATTTCAGTATGATAATGCGCCATGCCACACTACCCGGATTGTTCAGGAATGGTTAGTGAAACACGAGGAAGACTTACAGTTATTGTCCTGGCCTCCAAATTCCCCAGACATCAATCCAATCGAGCATCTATGGTTTGTGTTGGAACAGCATATCTAGTCTGCAGCTGCTCAACCACGTAATGTACAAGAGTTAAAGGATCTGTTGGTAACGTGTTGGTACCAGATACTACAAGACATCTTTAAAATCTTGTAACCTCCATGCCTCGTCGGGTCAGAGCTGTTTGCACGGCACGTGGAGGACCAACAGCATATTAGGCAGGTGGTCATAATGTTTTGGCTCTTCGATGTATATAAGCTACTCCAAATCGTACAAAGCATGGTAATTTTTTCTTTATTCCGAGAAAGAAAAAGATATTCGCTCTTGAACTTCGAAATAAAATTTTAATGGAAAAATGAGTCTTGAGGAAATATAATTAACACTTCTTTATATTTTGTTTTTCAATAGTTCAGTACTTACTAGTTATAATAAAACAAACATCTAAAGGAATTTGGTGGTTTGATTCAACACTAAAGAAGATGTTATTACTCCCAAAATATAACTTACTCTTCTAAACATTCATGATTCATAACAATAGAGTGTCAGCAATGATCAATAGCAGCAGATAGTTAGGAATTATTTCTTTTTTGATAATGTTATTATACCGTCTTCTCACTTTTCTAGCTAGTTCAACGTCTTATATTTATAACTGTGAATACTGCGAATACAACTAAAAGAACAGAGGAAAATTGTTTTTCATACTAAACTGGGTGTTATTTGTAAATACCATACCTCCACTGCCAGAGGAGACGATTTTAACTCAAGTACACTAAATTGTATCCGAAATGTAATCATTTCGGAACTATGTAGCCAAGTGTTTAGTATGCTTGAATACTGATGTGACTTTGGTTCGATCCCAGCGTAAACTACTGATGTTTTCTTTCTTGTGTTGTCTTTCTCATAGATATTCTCTATGGCATACTCTACTGGCAGTCTCCTGTCAGACCTATATGGGAAGCGATTAATTTAAGGGTTAATTATTTCTTATTTATTTTTTCAAAAACTAAAAGGTATTAGGATGCTAAAAAAAAGTGAACTTAATCTTCTAGGAACTTGCTAACGATGAAATTCAGGAACTGGAGGGAATTCTATGATATTTTTTGCTCTTCTGATTTTTTCGCATGTTCTTTCGTGAGGCAAAGTTCCCAAACTATCTGAAAATTAAAATGAAGAAAATATATTTAAAATATATTTCCATTCAAACGACAGTGGTTGTTTTTACTACAATTATTTGTCTTACGAAATATTGCAGAGCCAATCTGAATGTAGAACAAAATTTAGATTCGACTTATCCAATAGGAATAATCAAAAGTAGTATCAAATAGAATGACCCAGGTTGGGATGATATTAGGTTACCATGTTATAGTCACCGTCACCCAAAAGTCGTGATCAGTTTCTGAAATATGAATGAGATTTGTGTACCTAGCACCATCTTGTTTACGCCCTATTATACACAACTCTGGATTGATTCGTTCAGATGTCTACCGAGATGCTCAGAATCTATGCTATTTACATGTTCGTATGTTTAAGAATGGGTCTACAGTCTGGTTAATCGAAACGTGGCTAGAAAATATTGGTTGATCATTGCACTGAAGATGGAACCTTTTGCTCAGTGCGAGTGTGCTAATTACGTTTATTGAAAGACACAGGTGAACTCTGTTCTTTTCTGTGGAAAGCAGTGGTTTTGGGCCTTTTGCGACCTCCCCACTCCCCTTCATGTAATTCAAAAATTTTTGTGTATAAAATGATTGAAATTTTATTTACGGTGAACGCAAATTTGCGTGTATTTTGTATCCATGAATTTCTAATATGGATATAAAAACCATGTGCATATCTGGTTTATCTAAGAACTATTCGATATTCTATTTAATCCATTTCTACCGAAAAACATACAGATCCCTTTACCAAATTTCTAAAACACCTCCTTTGGGAATCACTGGTATATGGCATAAGCGCATGTTGAAGATTAAAATTGTATTTTCTTCTCAATCATGTTCATCAAAAAGTTGCAACAAATGACACAGAAGAAGATTTTGATGGAGGGAAAATTAGTGCTGAAGGTTAGGAACTCTTCGTATACTGATGTCGCAACATGCATCAAGTTCTAATAAATCAATATTCAATAAATCAAATCAATAATCAATATCAATATAATAAATCAATATCAAATAAATGCATCAAGTTCTAATAAATCAATAATAAATCAAGTTCTAATAATCAAGTTCCGGGATTAGAACAGAACACAAGGAACTATCTACATCTCACAGATATGGTCGATTTGCTGTGCATTCTGTCTCACGTATCCGTGATATAGCATTCAATACAGTGACCTGTATTGTGCACTAAAAGAGTGGGAACTGTTTCGTGAACATCCTTTCTGTTGTGCGAAAATTAGGGTTATGTTGTCTATACAGGAAAACCATCTCACGTAGTGTAACTTTGTAGTACATTGTCATGATTATGTGGTGAACTATTTCCTCTCAATGGTGATCACACCCACAAAACTACCAGCATATCAGCAGGTTATGAGAAACGACAATACCATCAATTTGGAACTCGGATCCACATCCCGGCAACTAGAGCATCACAGTGAACCAATTTAATATACTGCCTTTACCAAGGCAAACTTAAGTTTGCTCTACAAGCTTAGGAATGCTATTAGGCATTCTCCAGACAGTTCGTCCGCCCAGTGATTTCAAGGCTTCGTAGGGTCCAATCCTCCTAACAAATATGTCCCACTTTGGGTCTGCAATACAGTTCAGAAACAAGACTGCACAAAGCAAATCAGAAGAACATCCTCTTTCACGTCATGGACTGCCACATTGCCGTTTCAAACTGCGTTTGTTTCTATTTCACAGCTGGTGAGTTTGATTTCTTACTGAATCGATGAGTAGAACTTCATAAGAACTTTTCGTACAATATGCTGTAAGCTTTGAAGTAAAAGCTAATAACTTTTCAAATGTGCCATCAGGAGTGTTGCAATCGCACCCGATTTACTGGACACTTCCGGTTTTCTCTTGACACGTCTCTTCTCTTCCTGTAACATTTAGCATTCGTGAGATATCCTTCTGGTTATCGGTTATCCTTACCTGCCTGTATATTTAAGGAACGGCGCATTTATTGCAACGCAGAAAATAACTATGGAAAGCTTCATAAAGGCAAGTAATTTTTTAACATTTAATGGGAATATTGAGGATTTAGTACTGCCCTCCTTCTGTGTCTGATTTAAAAATCTATAGCAAAATTTTCAGGGTGGAGGAATTGCCTTTCAATCACCTAAATCAAAAATTACCCAAATGAAATGATAAATAAGAATAAAATACTTTAAAATAATCCTTCTGTATTTTTGATTTTATATTTATATCATCTCTCCATTTCAGAATCAGAATATACTATTTGATTCGAGTTGAGATTTAGACTGCATACCACAATACTTATTTTTACTGTCATTTACATTTAGGGAAAATGAAAGAATTTATTTACAAAAAAAATGTTAACAAAGTCCAGTCTCGTAATCTGCAATTCCCAGGTTCGAGTGCCAGCTTTGAGATTTATCTCTGCAAAACTCCCCGCCCTACCCTCGGTCAGTAGGGAACACTGACGGACTTGGAAGAGCCGCCATCCGTCGGATAGGGCGTTATGCTGTGTCCCCGTGTGCGGGAAAGCCATACCCTGTGTACGTTAAAAACACGCTTGATGCCTTCAGAGGATGCTACCATCTGTCTCGTAAAAGCTGTCCAGTGGATCCCCTTTAGCCAACCTTTACTGAGTCCTCGGGTTCTTATGTCATGGCCATTTAGCCCACTATGTGAAAACAAAACTCTCAGAAAACTCTCAGAGGTAAAACAACAACCCTACCCCGACTAGCACATTTTAAAAAATAGGGCTTGTTTTCGACTAACATTACCGGTCATTAGGTTTAAAATGATTTTTCGACTACTTATCCATGATCGTTTACATTGTTGCCTTTATCATAAGATGCTTTCGATGCTTTCCTTGTCCAACCTATTCTTTTTCACAATTTCTGCACTTCAGTCTTGAAAAAGGTTTTTCACATTTGTTTAAACAGCTATAAACATTATATATATATTTGTAAACAATAAGGAACATTTTAATTACCGATGATGGATGACAATGCGCTCGTATTCAAATTCACAAATGCTGGTTTAAGATTGAAGATTAAATAATTATTTAAGATAAAGAAACATGTCGCATAATAGGGGAGAAACATTTGTAAACATACAATCCAGAACAATTTTTTCGAAAACGAATTTCTCATTATCAATCTTCATTGACAATATAGACCATGTAAGCGCTCTGGACAAAAAATTAGTCACCCCTGTCTAAATGTCACCTAATAACGCGTAACGCCTCCATACGACCGAAGAACAGCCGAAATCCTGTCTGGCATGGATGCAACCAGTATGCAGAAGTAATGTAAATCAATATTCATCGACTCTTCCAGCAGCAAATGCCGCAGTTCACCCAAATTGGCCAGATGGCTATGACATCGATTCACTCGTTGCCACAAATAGTCTCACAAATTTTCTATGGAATTCAAATCCGGGGATTTGGTGAGCCAGTCCAGATGTTCGAAGGCTTCGGAATGCTCGTCGTGCCAATCCGACACCCTTCGAGACCTGTGCACGCGACAATTGTCGTCTTGGAAGACGGGTATCCTTCTGGTGTTCACTGTGGAAATACTGCACAAAAGGCAACGTGGTCGACCAGTAGCTACATAAGTAGTCGTGAATTCTGAATAGAAGGGGAGAGGAAAAATTCCTTCCCCCTTTCCCTGCGTGTTTGCTGGAGGTTGACTGTTTAGGAGGGGCGTGTCCGAAATGACGTCATTGCTTTGTGTTCGCGGGATGCTTTCTGTTGCTAGGTTAAGGGGTGTAACCCTTTGATCCCCACTGTAACCCTTTAGTCTCTTGGTCTAGTTGGTTGTTACCCCTTTAGTCTCTAGGTCTGGTTCGTTGTTACCCGTTTAGTCTCTAGGTCTGGTTCGTTGTTACCCCTTTAGTCTCTAGATCTGGTTGGTTGTTACCCCTTTAGTCACTAGGTTTGATTGGTCATTAACCACTTCGCCCCTCAATTTTTAATTGGATGACCTCATTTTTCTGGAATGTGATTGGACGTGTTGCTCATTGGTGGAAGTTTCGAATGAAAAGGCGCTGCAGCGGTTCGGGAGCCACAGTCATGGCTTTTGCAATGTTGTTCTGAAATCTGTTCAGCAATATTGGTGTGGTCAGCACGATGACCAATTAGTGTATGTGTTTCTCGGACTCCTGGAGCAGGTAGTGTGCGACAGTATCATCAGGCGCCTACCCGATCCTTCTGTAGAGAAAGTGGCTCTGACGTTCACGCTGAAACTCCACAAATATGGTTATCCTGTGCTTGAAGGACTTGAGCCTATCGACTTTGAAGACTTGGTTGAGACAGTGAAGGCAGCCAGCGTCCTCTCCCAGTGAACGACAGTCTCATCAGAGTGAACCCAGTATGCTAAATATTAGCTGTGTTCCAGATCATTGTGAAATACACCACGTCTGCTGCGTCTTAGATAAAAACGTCTGCTGCGTCTTAGGATAAAACTTTTTCACTGTGAAGGGTAAATTCCTGACCTGTGAACTAGGTTTTTCGGACTGTAGGGTCTGATGGGTGTCTACAGATTCGACCTTTCTTTTGTAACTGACATTACTCAGAAGGACTGGAAAACAATTCGTTACGTGTCCAAACATGTTACGGGCCTACCCTTTTACCTTCTTTTCAGTCGTGTGGGAGTACAGGTGCCTGGACGATATTGTACGTCATATCCACGAAAAGTGTCACAAGCCTTTTGCTTCTGTCATTGCTTACAAGGGAGGGTTCTACGAGAAGCGACTATTGACCAGACTTTGTATAACCTCGCTGGATTTAGAAAAAATTGGCTGTCCACGTTTCAAAGCCTTCCTAAAATACCTGGAACTGAGTGCGGTTATCATGAAGGGTGTGGAGTGTTTTACTAACAAGCCGAGACAGCAGCATTTAGCATATGGATGAACGAGTATATCGAGAAGCACTCTATGCAATGGACCACTCGTTAATTGGTCAATCACACGGGCAATTAGAGGCTTTTCCTTTGATGGATTTGTGGGATTTGGTCGACGAACCTGACCATTTTGGAGAAGACACTCCACCTATGATTGAAAATCCGACCCTTGTTGAAGACAACCCTTCTGTGAAGGAAGAAGGCAGCCTTCATGTGAATGAAGAAGACATCCGAATTGTGAATGAAGAAGACATCCCAACTGTGAATGAAACCAAACCTCCTGTTAGTGATGAGGAAAACATTCCATATGTTAAACGACGGAGGGTCCCAGAACCATGTGTCTCAACGTGACTCTGTCACCGTCCCTGGTTCCAATGCACCCCCCACCCCTCAAGTCAAAACCTAGGCGGAAAATGACGTGGAAGCCAATCCCTCCCCAGTACGAGGATTCTCCGCTAAAGGCCCAACCTGTACAACCTAGGAGGGAGAAACGTGACGTCACCCAGCACGCCGGAGACTTAAACGGCTAAAAAACCTGTAGAACACAACAGTTGTCGTCATGCAGCCTGCTAGTGAACACTCCTACCCTCACAGAGATGAGATTTTCGTCGTGCCTAGACTGTACCGTGAACGTCTCCAGGTCCACGTGCGTCGTTACAACAGCTTCAGTGAAGGAGGTCTACTTTACCCGACGAAGGAAGGCATCACTCTAACTCTTCCGGAGTGGCAGAAATTACTAGCGGTGTCAGACAGAATCAACGTCGCTAATTCCACCGAAAGAGAGACTTGGTTCGTGACGAGCAACCTACAATTGTGCGTTTACTGTAATAGAGATGGGTGCCGACGCCTCGACATCATCAAATCCCTACCTGGTTTGACATCTTGCGGTGTGAATCTCGCCTTGGCCCAGTGGGAGGAAATGCGAAACAGTCGCGACGATGTGAAGAACAGCCTGGATCATCATCGCAGGTCCGATGTTAATTTTCACCTGCGACATGCCATCGCTGAATAGCGACATGCCATCGCTGAACCTTCTATTAGCGTTTCTTTTGACTCCCCCGGCAGAGGGTCAAGGACATTTGATGCAGCTATTTACGGGCATTGTGGTGCATGATCTAATTCAAGCCTTGCCACCCGGGACTAGGCTTATAGAGCCCGAGGAAAAAGAACATTGTTTGAATACTTATTTGAACGATGCAGTGCGCTCATTGGACATTGACGCTATTGCTAATGCATTTGTTGACACGGACACTTGAAGCCTCCTCTGTTATGTAGACGACGCTTTTCTTTCCTCTCTGTCCTTTGGTGACGTGTTAAAGAGAGCGAAAGACAACCTGTATACTAGCGACAAATGGTTTTGTAAATAAAAGTCCTATATTACCTAACAATTACTGTGTTGTGTACTCATTTAGTTATGAATCATGTGAAGACAGCATCAGTAACAGCTGTTCTCTGTCCACTGATAGGGGTCGCTGTGATTTGTGGGGTTAGGTTATCTCCAGATTATTTAGCCACACGTTGCAGAGATTCTAGGCATTTGGGAGAAAATATTTGGTTGAGCGTGTGCAATAAAACAATGAATATCAGATTATTTTTTCGTAAACAACCGACGGTGAAAGGAATTAACTTATCTTTTTCTCAGTGGAAGAAACTCGTTACTCTGGACGGTTGGGTCGCGAAAAATGTTGTGGGCTCCCTGTTACCGATTCTGCCTGGTGGAGGTGGAAAGAAAAGCGATGTACTATGATCATCCGGTCATTTACACATCAACAGAGTTGTGTGAAGAGCATGCAGACCGTACATCTATAGACGTACCTGACTCCCTTCCTATCGAGTTCTGGATAAAAGAGGGAAAGCTACTGCTGGTCGATGAACGCCGCATTGGAAAAAGCTTATTACGATCCCAAGAACCCTGGCAGCTATGGAGGGGTGACTCGATTATCCCAGAGTACTGGACAGGATACAAAGACAGTCAGAGAATGGTTAGCAGGTCAAGAGACGTACACTCTCCACAGACTGGCAATGATCAAATTCAGAAGGAACCAAACTTACGTGACAAGTCTGGATCAACAGTGGCAGCTGATTTAATGTTCGCGAAAAATATTGCACGATTTAATGATGGCTATGGATACATATTAGTCGTCATCGATATTTTATCTCGCTATGCATGGGTGGTTCCTGTGAAAAAGCAAACAGGAACTGCTGTGAAAGAAGCATTTGAACAGATTCTAGCGAAGAGTCGTGAACCTATGACTCTAAACACCGATCAGGGGACAGAATTCACAAACCGTGTTTTTCCAAAATTACTAAAAGAAAAAAACATTCGCTTCTTCATGTCTTATAGTGATAAGAAAGCTGCGTTGGTAGAAAGACTGAATCGGACCCTGAGAGAAAAATTATGGCGTTATATCACTAAAGACAAATATTTTAGATTCTTACACGTTCTGGATTCTCTAGTGAAGGGTTATATGCTTCCAAACATCGAGCTCATGGCTTTGCTCCCAAGGACGTGGATCTCTTTACTGAGAGTATCGTCTGGGAGAGATTATACGGTGCACCAAAGCAGGCAGAACCTGTCGGTTTAAAAAGGGAGATCACGCTCATGGCTTTGCTCTCAAGGACGTGGATCTCTTTAATGAGAGTATCGTCTGGGAGAGATTATACGGAGCGCCAAAGCAGGCAGAACCTGTACATTTTAAAGAGGGAGATCACGTGAGACTCAGCAGTTTGAAGCTACCATTCAAGAAAGCATTGTCGCAACAGTGAACTCGAGAGATATTTCGAGTGAAAAGAATCGTACCTAGAACACCTCCCGTTTACGAAGTGACATATAGTGATGGTAACATGATACGTGGAACTTTCTATAGCCGAGAACTGCAGAAAATAAATCTTCCTGAACTCTACGCAGTGGAAAAAATCTTTGACAGGAACCGCAAAAAAGGCGTCTTAGTGAAGTGGAGAGATTATCCTACTCCCAGCTGGATACTAGAAAATGGCTTTCTACTTAACTCTCCCTTCCTCCGCCAGCATTGACCTTTACCCTTCAAACACTCAGAACGATTATACTACGAGACTGGCACAACCAATCGAGCTGAATGGTGAATGGGAGGTAGCGCTATCCGAGGATCACATTACTACGAGTTGGTATAATATCGACGATTCCAATAGCTCCTTCTCCACACATTTAAAATGTTCCCCACCTTTCCTAAAGATGCCATTAAGATCTTGCTAAGTTCGCAATACTTTGGAAAGCCTATGAAGAGAGCGGGGATTGTAAAAAATATTCAGCATCAAATTCCTACAGATATAGATATTAAAGTGATGAAAAGAGATGATTTATGGTTGTTCCAGATTGGAGCTCCTAATTACGCTTTGTTTTTTACGAAAGATGCAGAGAGTTTCAATACATTCTTCAATATCGACACGTCGTACATGGAAACTCCTCACTACGGCAACTTCGCTAGCAAGGTCAGAAAGGATGACGGCGATTTCTTCACCCCCGATTCATCATTTTATTTTTACTTACCACCCCATCCTGTGATAAGAGGAAACAAGAACCAGATACCACACGGTCGTTACGAAAATGTGGAAGCTATTTTCTCTGCTATGCTTCAAACTAGGCCTTCTGAAGATAGAAAACATTATGATCTCAAGAAACTGGCTAATAATCATACACAAATCACCAATAGTGCTAGTTATTACCTCATGTTCCCTACCTCCTCCAAAGGGTTGGGAGAATTACTAGGTTTTGACAAATTCGAATATTTGTATAACATCTCCGTACACAGATATACCCGTACCAGATATATATACTCCGTACCAGATATACATCTCCGTACCAGATATACCCGCGTTAATATCAATGGCGTACAAGTAGGCCATTGATATTAACGCGGGTATATCTGGTATTTATGTATACTCCAATCTGGTAGCACCTCATTTATTAGGCGACACTTATGCAGAGCTGTTACGTGTGATTAACCCCTCTACAAGAACACCCAACAACGAGGCTATAGTGAAACCTTTTACGAGTGCTGATTATTACCCTCTGTCAAGGAACGTGTTCGAGAGTGTGAGAATATTTCTGTGTACAGATAGTGGGGAACCGTTATCTTTTAAGTACGGTAAAGTTTTAGTCAAGCTGCAATTTCATCATGCGAATCAAGTACACAGGGCCTAGCCCCTTCACCTACCTGACGTACTATAGGGCTCAGACGGGCGCAGTGGTGTTCAGGGAACCCCGATATCAAAGAGGAGGAGGGCTCGGATCCTTATTTAGAAGTATCGGACGTTTCGTATCCCCGATTCTGAAGCCCATAGCGTTTTCTCTAGGAAAGCAAGCAGCTAGATCAGGAATTAAATTCGCTTCGGAAGTTGCATTACGGCGCGACCCAAAAGAAGCGTTCAAATCGAATTTGAAGGACAGTGCGGCTAACTTGTTAGAAGAAGTCGGGAAAAACCTGTGTGGGAGAGGTATAAAGCGTAAGAAACAAAATAAAATTGTCAGATTGTCAAAGAGACACTGTAGAGTGAAGGACGTCTTTGCAAAATGAGCGAAAGAATCCACGGTTCGTCTGGCGATTGCGTTCTATCGGAACTCGACCTGTTTGCTATACCTCCGACCAACTCACAGACTGAAAGAGCTACTTATGTTGCTTACCAGCCTCTTGCTTCGTTAGAAGGAAATGCCCCGTTGGAATTTAACGTCGTTGGAGGTGACGAATATATCGATTTATCCCGAGGTCACTTAAGAATCAAGGCAAGAATAACAGACGCTGCAGAAGGGCAATAACGGGTGCAGAAGATGTTGCTCCATTGAACAATTTTTTAAACGGTTTGTTTAGCCAAGTGGTGTACTTGAACAAACAATTAGTGAGTGGAAGCCACAGTCTTTAATCCTACAGAAGTTATCTGGAAACTTTACTTAATTATGGTGGCGACACAGTAAAAAGCCATTTAACGTGTGGTCTATGGCATCTGGATGCTGCAAGCAAAATGGAAGAATGTGGGGATGCTAATCTCGGTTGGAAAATGAGGAAAACGTTATCAGGTTCATGTAGCATCGAATTAATCGGATGGGTACAATCGGATCTATTTCTACAAGACAGGTATTTATTGAATCACGTAGACCTTCGATTGAGGATGACGAGGTCAAAACCAGAATTCTGCCTCATGACTAGCGAAGCAAACCCTCCTTACAAAGTAAAATTTGAAGAAACCACTTTCTATGTAAGGAAAGTCAAAGTCAGCAGTCCAACACTACTCGCTCAGGCTCAGATGCTACACACGACCTCGGCCAAATATTCTTTAAGACGTGTGAAAGTCAGATCGTTCACTCTCAGCCCTGCAATTACTTCGTGCACAAGAGATAATTTATTCAGCTCTCAGATGCTCAAAAGAGTCATTGTAGGGATCGTCGACTGAGCTGCCATGAACGAGGATTTTGCAAGAAATCCATACAACTTCAAACATTACAATCTAAATTATATATCTCTGCATGCTGACACCGAGCAATTCCCCTGTCAACCGCTCACCCCTGACTATCCAAATCATCAATATACAGGGTGAATCTGAAAAAGTGGGCAAAACTTTACGGGGTGGTAGAACGCAGCTATACGAGCAATATTCGTCATAGAATGTATGGTCGGAACGCCAGCGGTGAGAAGTTAAAAGGTAGATTTCCACTGTCACATTTAAAGAATGAACACAAGAAGGAGAGGAGATACTTCAGAAAACATTTTATTAACAGGAATGTAATTGAGGTACATGCTCAAAGAAATTGCTCAAAAGAGCTGCCGCCAGCTGTAATGCAGGCTTCACACCTGCGGGATAGAGACCGACGCGCATTTGCGAAGACACCAGGCATTTCCCGAATATCGCCGGCAACAACGGCGATCCTGGCGACTAGATCCATATCGGTTTCAATGGGGCACTCGTAGATTAGGCTTTTCATATGGCCCCACAGGAAAAAGTCCAAACACGAGAGATCCGGCGAACTTGGTGGCCAAGCTATGGGACCACCTCGACCAATCCATCGCCCTGGGAACGTTGCATGTAAAGTGTTCCGCACATCTAAGCTGAAGTGTGCAGGCGCACCGTCGTGCTGGAACCACATTCTCGACCTGCTGGGGGTTGGAATCGGACGCAGCAGCTCCGGCAACACCTCTCGTAGGAATGTGTTATACGATTTGCCGTCCAGATGGTGTGGCAGGAGGTATGGGCCAACCAAATGGTCATGGAGGATCCCTGCCCAAACGTTTACGGAGAACCGCTGCTGGAACGAATGAGGACGTGTGGCATGCGGGTTCGTAGATGCCCACGTGTGTGAATTGTGGGTATTCAAAACGCCCTCATGGGTGAAAGTGCACTCGTCCATAAACAGAACATGTGCACCAAAAATCTGGCTGCGCTGCATTCTGCTGGAGGTACCAACGTGCGAAATCGACATGTGGCTGATAGTCCGCTGGTGACAACGCTTGTACCTTCTGCTTACGATAGGGGTGCATTCCTTCCTCCTGTAGCACACGGCAAACCGACATTTGGGACACGTGTACTGCACGGGAAACCGCTCGCGTGCTATATCCCGGTCGCTCTTCCACCCTACGCAGAATGTCCTCTGCAAGTTGCGGCGTACTTGGTGGCCAAGCTATGGGACCACCTCGACCAAATCATCGCCATCGGCGGCTGTGTGAAACGGGATCCTTCGCCGCTGCCAAGCAAGACGCAGGGGCGTCTTGCTTGGCCGCGGCGAAGGATCCCATTTCACACAGCCGCCGATGCAAACGCTCGAAGGTTTTCCGATCTGGAGTGCATCTCATCAGAAACCGGTCGCGGTAACGTCTCTGTGCCTCACTTGCATTCCCGTCCGCTGCACCGTACACAAAGTGCATATCCGCCATTTCGTGGTTAGTATAACCAGCCATCCTCTCGGCAATCCATGGTAGAAATGCCATTGGGTGCGAGGACCGACCCTTTTATACCATTTACAACGCCACCTAGCGGCTCGCCGTTTGCGTTCCGCCCATACTTTCCATGACGAATATTGCTCGTATAGCTGCGTTCTACCACCCCGTAAAGTTTTGGCCACTTTTTCAGATTCACCCTGTATACGCTCTTATCAAACGTTATTGGAATCACTAGACGTCTGGAAAGACAACAAAGGGGTGCAATTTGGTCGCTCAGCTTATGCGAAAGGGTACACATTGTACGGGTTCGAACTGTCTGCAGATGGTACACAATGTGAAGATTACTTTAATCTAGTGAAGAGTGCAAATTGTAGATTAGAGATCAAATTCGGAACTTCTCTAATCGAAGCAGTGAGCCTGATTCTATATGTGGAATTCGAGAACCGTTTGGAGATAGACCAACATCGTAATATTTTATTTTATTCCTCTGCGTGATGGATACCCTTCAACTATCTCACGTTCTTCGTAATGACCCCTTTACTCGTCCTTTGTTTCTAGGAGTGTTTGCTAGAGACCAACTGCCAAACATTATGAAGAAGCCGTGTCTTTTTATCTTTAAACACTGATGTTTCGATCTCTACTGGAGAACACTGAATAGCTGTCTACGTGAACAAGAGAACAGTCGAACATTTTGACCCCTTAGGAATGGAGCCTAGCATAGAAGAATATTATAGGAAGATAGGGATGAACCAGATATTGTAACCAACGTTACCACTACAGTCGCCAGTTACCATCACATGTGGGGTTCACTGTCTCTATTTCTTCTTTCTACGAACGAGAGGCGTGTCCTTGAAGCGGTTCCTGAAGGAACGTTATTCTTGTCACCTGGGATTTAATGAGCTCTTGATAACGCTATTTAATGGCATACTCGATTATTAGCCAGTTTTTTTCCACTATGCAATCCCCAAGTACAATTCTTGTTAGCGGACCCAGTCAGTGTGGGAAAACCACTTTTGTTTTTGAACTCATACGCCATGCACATAAAGTGTTCTCTCCGAATCCCGACAGAATCATCTACTGTCATTCTTTATGGCAGCCTGTGTTCGAATCCTACAAACAAAAAGTATAATTCGTGGATGATTTCCCCTACCTACAGTTGAATGCAAAGCAACGTAATTTTCTCGTGCTGGATGATATGTTTGTTCAAGCTGCAGATGATACAAGGGTATCTGATCTATTCACAAAGGGGTTTCATCATCTGAATGCCACGGTCGTCCTCATCACACAGAATTTATTTTTTTCAAGGTAAATGAGCAAGGAATATCATTCTCAACTCGCATTATTTAGTTTTATTCAAAAACCCCAGGGACGTTTCTCAGATTACTTATTTAGAAAGACAAATGTTTCCCGGAGAGATGAAATTATTATTAGATGCATTTAAGCTAGCTACACAGAGACCTCATGGCTATTTGCTTCTGAACTGTGGTGTGAAAACACCAGATGAGCAGCGTCTAGAAGTAGAATACTTCCTTCTGAGTATCCTGAAATTATTTACATGAGGAATGAGAATTAAAACGAAGTAATCGTTTTTTCGTTATCTGTTGAACGTTTATCTAAGCAACGTTCGGCGTTGTTGAAAACTGCAAGTGACAGCGAGCTACTCGCTTTGTGCGAAATTTGTTTCAATTTAGTGAGAGCCAATCTACTAGTTTCTTCAAATGTACTGAAAAAATTGTCCAAACACAAGTGCATTATACGAAAGCTAGCTGCAAAAAACATTAGTGTGAAATCTAAACGTGCATACATACGTCAGAAAGACGCCGGATTTCTGCTCCTCTTCTCTCAAGTGTGGTACCCCTGATAGCTAATTCATTCCAGCGATGAGTCTCTCCGTTAAAGCCGTTGAAAAGCCACACCTAAAAGCGAAAACTGATGATCTCGATAGCGACATGCAACGTATTTTGAAATCTCCTGGAAATTCCGATCAGGAAGCAGAGGCGCATCTGACCGCTTTACGAAAATATTTACAATATTGGAAAAAAATCGATGCGCCAGACGAAATGACAATTACTCCAGGGCTATTAGTAAAAGACGTAATTGACATTCTCCTCGTCACTTCAAAAGCAAGGTTCAAGAAAAAATGAAATCTTTGCCCGAAACAGTTCGATGGGATTCAAGAGGCAGACTTTTAAATTACGGTAGACCCATACCAGACGCGTATCTACCCGACCTACTCACAGAAGCAGTCAGAAAAAATCGAAAACCCGACATCCCCGGTCAGAAGGAATTTATACGGCAAATGAATTGGGAAATTTTTTAATGTAAACGCCGGAAATATTAATGTAGTCTCAGTAATCGCCTTAATAAAAAAGAATGAATCCCCGTACTAACGTGTCTAGATTCGTTTTCCTTCGGATTGTATAACACGAATTCCAAAGCCTGGCTTCCCACGCTGGTGGAATGCAGTGCATCTCCTGCCATGCATGGAAGGACGTGAGCTATGGCCTCCCCAGTGTTCGGTAACCGTGCACTGCGGGGTTCCCCTGCAGGTAACCTGCTCGTAGGTAATACCATTCATCTTTGCAGGAGTAAAACAAAACTCATAGATCGCACAGTACACGCAATTCAGGGTTTAAAAACATTTCAGGTTTAATCAAAATAATAACTTGAACAGTCATAGCATAAGGTGTCAGAGTAAAATCAGAGTGAATAACGTGTTTAAGTCAGTAACATAATTTTCAAAAATAAGTGAATGACCAATTTAAATCTTATAAATAATAAGTAAAGTAGTGAAATAGCATAATTTACAAAATAAGTGAATGACCAATTTAAATCGTAGAAATAAAATTTAAATTCATACTACAGAAATAATACATACATGACCAATTTAAAACGAGGTGAAGAAATAATAAAAATCAAAGTTCAGGAATAAGTGTATCACCGATTTAAATCTGAGAAATAATAATGTAAAATCAGAGTATAATAAACCATGTCATTTAAAATCATACTACAGAAATAATAAGTAAAGTAGCGAAACAGTATAATTTACAAAATAAGTGAATGATCAATTTAAAACGTACTGCAGAAATAAGAAAGCAATGACATACCATGGTATAAAAACAATACGTCAGGAATAATAAAGCAGTGACATAGCATAGCATAAAAATAATACTTCAGGAATAATAATAAAGCAGTGACATACCATACTATGAAAATCATAGCATAAAAATAATACTTCAGGAATAATAATAAAGCAGTGACATACCATACTATGAAAATCATAGCATAAAAATAATACTTCAGGAATAATAATAAAGCAGTGACATACCATACTATGAAAATCATAGCATAAAAATAATACTTCAGGAATAATAAAGCAGTGGCATAGCAAAGCATAAAAATAATACTTCAGGAATAATAAAGCAGTGGCATAGCAAAGCATAAAAATAATACTTCAGGAATAATAATAAAGCAGTGAGATAGCATAGTATTAAAATAACACTGCAGAAATAATAAACCATAATTTACAAAATAATACATGTATGACCAATTTCAATCATAGAAATTATAATGTGAAATCATAGCATTTAAAATCAAAGTAAATAATACGCATATGGTAGTAACATAACAAAAGCAGTGACATAGTATAACAATCAGAATATGTCATAATTTTAAAATAACCCGTGCATGTTAAAAACAGTGGCATACTACAGAAATAGTTAGAATGTGTGAAAATGGCTAAAGAATGTAAAATATGGTTTTAATGGGTCTGGTGGCTGCTTATCTGAACGGTTAACAGGAATTTAAGCTTTGAAACCGAAAGGGAATGTGTCACTTTGACCAGGTTTAAAGATCCTCTTATTAAAATTAAAAGATAGTGTTTTATGGTAAGGGCGATTAGCCAGGGTGGTCTTATACTTGTCAATTTGGACGTTGAAGGAGACAGCAAAAGTGGTTGGGGGTCCTCCTAGAATTAAGTCGTGGAGAAGCTCCGTAGTGTAACGTTCCCTGTTACACACACTCAATTTAAAGCCTTTAGCACGGGTGATTATTTCACTGTTTGAAAGTTTCAGTACATAATTTTTAAAGGGCTATGCAGATGTACCGATCTATAGTGACGCTGGGTCCATACTGATTGGTTATCTCGCTTTTAAAATGCCCCATGAAATCAGAGGACTCTGGAATGAATGTGTCGTTAGGTGAAGTTTTAAAAATGCACGAATCTGTGTCGGCGTAGAGGGCTCGCTGTTTTAATTGGGAAAGCATGTGATATAGAGTGAGACGTGCTTGGGCTGTGACGAATGAGGCTACGACAATATTACTTTTAGGGTTTATGGGGGTGAATTCTTTTGAGGGTCTGTAGGTCACTAGGATATGATCCAAATTGACTGCGTGGAGATCAGTGAGAATTTTGGAGCGATCGTTCGCTAAGTCCAATAATTTTATGGGGTTGTCAATAACTTGAAACACAGGTCTAGAAAGGTCTTCTGAAAATTTTCCTCATAAATTATTTAGCCCCCCCCCTTCGACAGGCTTCTTTTAGTGCTGTTAAACACAACCTCCTGGGGGTTTATTCTCACCCCCTCTGCAAGAAAAAAATCTTCGCAAAATTTTGATTTTCGGCGTCTGTGTTGATGTTTGACGGGTAACCTGAATATTTCTGCTTGGCGTCTAAAAAAGTGTCGATGTATTTTCCAAATAAGCCGGGGTCTGGGTAGTGTAAGTAATATTTTCCGAAAAGGCCACACATCGTAAATTTTGAGAATTTTGACGGCTTTATACAGTTCCAGCGACACATAAGCTGTGAGAGCTCTCTGTGCTTCTGTGAGAGTACATGGGTCTACCTGTGCTAATTCTGCACAAGTGCTGCACAGAGGAAACAACAGTTTGTTGCGACAATGGTAGGGTAGTACGGGGATGTAGAGGTCGGTAGGAGGTAACACAGTGCAGTGAATAATGCCAAAATAAGCTTCGGGTGTGTAATCATGAATAATGCCAAAAAAAAGCTTGGGGTGTGTAATCAAAATTTTCTGTGATCCTCCTGGGGTATTTTACAGGAAAAACCCCACGCTTACAAATGGCGGGATAGAGCGAGTTCACATCGAAATACTTCACGTCACAGTTTTTGACCTTCGTTTCACAAAACAAGGAGAATGTCTCCATTCTCCCACCATAGAGGAAGGAGCACCCACTAATTCTCCTTACCTCTTCTGTCTGCTGATAAATGCGCGCAGCGGTGGGATCTGTTTTGAGTAGCCGGTCGAAATCGGGTTCCCAGCACACTCTGTACCTCTAATCAGGTAAAAGCTGTTGGATGCATCACTCTCTATCCAGCGTCCTTAAATAATTTAGCCACATGGGTTGTCCAGTGAGAGGGTGGATAATGCTGGGGCTGAAACATTCGGGACAAGAGTGGAAATAACATCCGGCGACATCCATGGCCTGCTTGGTTTGCCTGCACAGACCGTCCAAATAATAACAACCAACTTTCGATTCTCCCTCTGCAGACCACACGGTCTGCAGGGTGAGATTCTCGGTCTCTGCTATGTAGGCTAGCCTACTCTGTCTGTCGCCCGAGGAATATCCGTTCGAGGGGTAAACACCAATCACTCCTTGGGCATGAAATTCTGTCTTTAGACCTGCAGACAACCGAAGGAAGAGTAATTTTAGAAAAAGGGTCTACCCCTGTCATCCCTAAATATTCTGTTCGGAAGCTCTCACAACCGCGCATTAAAGTGTGGACGTCAGATTTACGGTACACAATCATTTCAGATTTAAAATCCTAGTGAGTCCCTTTCATTGTTTCGTACCACTGACGGAATTCTGAAGCTTCTCCTGAGGTCATGTACTGCGGCTCAAAATAATGGGCGTCGGGAATGGGTCCAGAATAATTTAAATTTTGTCTGGAACAAAAAGCACGAGGAAAGAAACCTTTTTTAACTTCATTAATGCCGAAAGTTTTAGGAAAAGATTGTAAAGGGCTAGAATGAAAAAGAGAGAATCAATAAACCTGATTTTGAGGCAGGGTAAATTAAGATGAATTTTGTTGCTGTTAAAAATCAATTCCGGCCTCACGCACTTTCGATAGAGGTAATTTAGAACGGGAATGAAATCGAATCCTCTACCGTTTTGTACTAGCAAAGTGACATCTCTAAATTTAGGCTTAACCTTCTGGGTAGACCTCAACCAGTCCATGAAGGTGTCCGAATGCCCGAACTCTGCATATTTCCATACACCATCACTCTTCGTAGGTGACATGCATAGAATGGGGGTTAATAAACCATCTTCTTCACCGTCTCTATATCAAAATAGAGACGGCTTCCGGTGACTTCACATTCTTTAGCCACTTTCACACATTCCAGTTCTTTCTGCACACACTGGTGAGGGGGGTCAGAGGTCTAGTAACTGACCCCGCAGTCGACACACCCATGGCGATTAGCACAGGTTCCATTAAGAAGATGCGAGGTCAGACACTGCTGACCTTTAAAGTAACCCCGACAGAAGTTGCAGAAGATGCTGGTAACTTTTTTTCCACAGTCTGGCGTCATAAACGCATAACAGATATTTTTACAAATGTGAGGCTTGTGGTAGATGGGTTTCAGATAGGGCATGCAAAAGGACCCCGCCCGGAAGTATCCTGCAGGTTTCGTGATGACGGGAAAAGTCTACAGCATCATGTAGCAGGTAAATAAGGTTTTCTGCATCTTTCTTCCTTGCGAAGATGACTTGAAAGTCGTCCTGTGCCCCAAAACGATGATTCTGTATTCGGGGTACAGGTATGACTGAAAGATATGTAGATGGGGCAAATGGAACTTGCCCTCAGGGACTCCAGCCTCACAATGCAAGGTTTAGCCTCATCTCACTGTCTGCCAGAATCTCGCTGGAAGATGTACTTGAACGCACCGCCTGTCATCTTACCCTGCTTTATTTAACACAGGGCACGTCTCACTACAAGATTTCGGGCAAGGCACAAGTAATCATTGTTGAAGATGTTGATAACGGATTTTTTGCTGTCATTAAAGGACGTGAGGTCCGCGCCTTGGTCCAGGGGCATTGCTGATGTCTCTCGAACGTTCCAGATCAGCAGCTGCCAGATCAAATTATAACTCTTCATCTGTACCAACCCCATCGTTATATTGAAAAACCTTCTCAACTGTAGCCATAAATTTCTCGGTCGTGGCCTAATTACGTGAGGTCAGCAGCAGTTTGTTGGGGTTCCCAAGGCACAAGGACCGGACGCACAGTCTGACATGACTGTATTCCTTCTCTGGCAATAGGTTTTGAAAAATGTTCTTTTGAACTTACAGAAGAGTGTTAGTAAATTCAATCGGGTTCACACGTTCAAAGTTAATTAAATGAACCGTTTGAGTCGTGACCTGTGCCTTATATTTTGAAGAGTGATAGCTGCTGCGCTTCATAATCATATAACCTTGCTCATCAGCGACAGCCGTTGGCATGGTAACGACTGTGGAAGTGCTCGGCTGCTGTTCCGTTGTCACGAAAACGGCTGCCACAGGCATATTCGCTCCTTCACCAGTGTACAGTGGCTCGCTACATGGAGTTTCTGCTCTCTGGCGTTTTGATGGTGGCGCTGCCTGTCCACAGCATCTTTTGAGGCTAAGGCATGATCTCGACGCAGGTATGGTAGGTGTGGGAGATACTGCGGTGTCTCCTTCGTCGGTGCGCAGCAGGCTTGATGCACCGGCCCCATGTAGATGGTTCCTCTACCCTCACATGCTTCAGTGCTTGGTCACTCTTTCTCCATCTCTTGACACTAAGTCGTGAAGTTTTTTGCTTACATTCCACCCATTCTAAAAAGCATCTAGCTCACGCTGAATGCTGTCTAAGGTGGCCAATTTCTCTGCATAGGTGAGATCCATTGCTTAATGATTTCTTCCGGGCTGTGCAGGAATTTATAAAGTGCTTCATATGCGTGCGTGAGTCCACCCAACGTCACCTCCCTCCGAAGGGATGTTTTAAATTCCTTCTCCCTGTGACCATACTGGTTTTTTCTTCGGATAGGAGGTTGCATCACTAGGCTGCTTAAATCCCGCACCTGGAGTGTCCACCTCCCTGTATTTCTATTGCATACTGACATCAGTTATGACATTTGTCGAACCGTTTAGAGTGTACCTGCGATGGTTCTCCTTAGCGTGACCTTTCAATGCTGACGTGAGTTGTAAGTTTTTCATTACCTCCCCCACTTCTGTTATAATGGAGCAATGCGTGGACAGGAAGACCTCCCATTGGACCTTCTTGAAACGATTACCACTTTCTTATCACCAACCCAAGACTCCCATTCATTGTCAGTAGTGTCCCCTCTGGTAAATGGAATGTGTCGTTGGGTAAGATTCGGTAACAAGCAATGACCCATCCAAGTGGACGTTACGCCCCTTGAAGGACCCCCAACTAAGAAGTATTCCAAAAGGACATTGTTATCATTGCACGTACCTGTCTAAGTGACAGATTCCTATAATTATTTCTCAACAGAACAGGCTTTCTGACACACCTCCTTTAGCGTGCTCACATTATGTCATTCAGTGCCCTGGTTTATTGTACAGCCACTTTTATTAGCTGCTGCACCCAACCTCCAACGAACAGTTTCTTCCTCCCTCTCCTTTGGTGACGTGAGTTACGGGACCTTTTCGTCAACAATCAGATACTAGTTGACAGGGATCGGAACTGTTTAGAGGTACACCTCCTTGACTGTTACTTGGATTCTATCGACCTTATTATTGTTACGTTTACGACTTGAACAATGCAATCATTACTACAGGGTCCCCGAAGGGCATTGTCGACCTCCCTATTATTAGTCTTCGACTTACCTGTTTAAGTAGCAGGTAACGCATCGACTAAAATTATTTTTACTACAGAACCACCCTCAAAGCAATTCAGTCACAGCGACTATTCAGAGTCACACCTCCTTGACTGTTACATTCGTGCTTATTGCCAAGTCTCCTACGCACAATGCTTCTTCCCAATGCTTCTCAAAGTACCTCGCTCTTGAATGAGGAGAGCTCTCAGAATAGGAATGACACTCAAGAAACAATGAGAGTGATAGAACCTTGCCCGTTAGCCTACCTTTCAATACTGACATGAGTTACGCCATTTTCACTAATGCTATTGCGTTTAGAGAACACCTGTGGGACCCACCTCTTCAGCGACAGTATGGGGGAAAGGGGGTCAACCAATATAATTCGTAGACCCATCCTAGGATGTCGAACTCTTCACTAACGGTGAAATCCAAGTTAGGTCATCACTGGAGGACCACCTAGCAACAGAAACTAAGATGTTTGTGGAACTTCTGTCCAGCGGTAGTGAAGGGGGAAAAGGGTGGCTACCAATAAAATTCGTACCCCCATCCTAGGATACCGAACTCTTCACCTATCCAAGTTAGGACACCACTGGAGAACAAACTTGCAACAGAAAACATCCAGCGATTACGTCATTTCGACCACGCCCCTTCAAAAAAGTAGGAAACCTAGCAACAGAAAGCATCCAGCGAACGCACAGGGGAAGGGGGAAGGAACTTTTACACTCCCCTTCTGTTCAGGATTCACAACTACTTACATATAGCCTTCTGGTTCAAGTGTGACGTCATTGAAACCAAAGGATCCATTTCCTTGTATGTGAAATTCCCCCAGAACATCAAAGAGCCTCTTCCAGCTTGAACAGAACCTTGCACACAGCCGCATGGAAGGCTTTTTATGGCTTACGATGTACCCATCGCCTCGCAACCTTCGAGTACAAGCAAAAACGTGACTAATCCAACCAGATCCCACTCTTCCAAGAGTCGACAGTCCAGTCTTTGTAGTGCCGGCCTGACTGTAGCAGTGCAGCCTTGTGCAGAGCTGTTAACATGGGTCTCTTCCGCGGTACTCTGCCCCAGATATCGATGGCATGTAGTTCCCTTTGGAGTGTTCGTTCGGAAAAAGCTTGTTGTAGGCCTGCATTGACTGACTGGAGCAATTCCTGCCTCGTTGCAAAGCGATTTGCCCTAACAGTGCATGACACGCTGCAGAGGTCCTTATTGGTGAGCACAGTCTTTCTGCCGCAGTTCTGGCGACGATTAGCAGTGGAATGCGATATTCGCCACTGCTGGAAGACCCTTTGGACAGTATGTTTTGACACACCTGCAAAGGCAGCAACCTTGTACAACATGCCCTTTGGCTCAGCCAAACGCATTAACAATTTTTTGTTACTCATTCACATCTTTATCATGAGCCATATTTCATGGAGCGACTAAAACACACATAGCACACAACCACTTTTTGTCACTGTATGAACCCTGTAGCACACGGCAAAGCTATTTGTAGGACATGTTTATTACTAGTGGGCCCTCTGTTGCTGTCGAACTGATGTAACCCTCTTACGGCAGGAAAGGACTAATTTTTTGTCTGGTGAGCTTATTAAAATTGCAATTTAGTTGCTTTCGGTTTGTACACTTAGCATTGTTTCTTTTTTGTAAACATGTATTAAATTTATGTAGTATGCATTAAACGAGTACAAAAAATACAAAGCTTTTTTCCAAAGGACAGTCATAACAAAGCAGCGAAATTAAAATTATCAAGTTAGGATTCAGGAGCGCATCCTCCATATTTACATTATTTCCTATTCTAAATTCATGTCAGACTAATCCGTTTTCATCTTATATGAATTTTTTTACCATCTTTTTAATCGGTAACTGGTGTATTTAGAAAAAGTTGAAATTTTCCTGCATTAATAACAAGTATATAAAGTTTCGATTATGTAATATTATACTTTATAGCAAACAGAATTGCTGTAAAAGTTTTATACATTTTTTCTGCCTGATAACAGAAGATCCTCTGTAACAGTGATAATTGCTTGGACAGGTAAAATATGTATAATAATAATAATAACACGATTCAAACTAGATATTTTAAAATATTTCTCTACACTGGTTTGCTATAGTTTTTAAAATTAAATTCTCTGTTATTGGTTCAGTTTTGTATCCCAAAAGTGTGAGTGACAGAAAAATGGTAAAGAAATGTAATCATATTATTATTAATCAACATGTTAAAAATCCTCCTATCTTTAACTCTGTTATTTAAAATATATTAACTTAGTTATATTAACTTATTAGAAGAATCGTGTCCAAAACTCTTTTTCAAGTGTGTGTGGGTTATACAATAAACAATATTTTATTTGCTTAAATCGAAAATATAAAGTATTTTTTCGTCTTATGACTGCAAAGACATATGACATGAAAATTAAATTGTGACATCAAACACTTTGGGACCAAAAAAATTTATTTTTACTCACTGAGTATTAGTATCACTTTTGTTATACTAATATTATCGTAACATTCTTTACTCAGTACATCTAAGACGCAACCACATTTTTTACACTCTTCTACTACTATTACACTATTACACTATTATTGACTACTACTATTACAATATTTATTGAGAGGGTCACCATTTATGATAGATCATAAAAACTCTTGTTAAATAAAAGATGTAAAAACGTTGGGAAGTTTGAAACTTTTGATGAAGCAATATGATATTGTAGCATCAACATCTATAACATTCTCCAGATAACGTGTCTCATATAAAAAATCTAGAATAGATTAAAAAGAATGAGTAAAAGATCGTTCCGAATGGCGAATTAGAAGACAAAGGATCCTCATACTCAGGCAAAACAAATTATGAAACAAATCGTCGCAGAGATAGAACTATTTTTGTTTTTCTTTATTTCATGCTTGCTAAAAGATTTCGTTTTTCTTTGACGCATTTTCATATCCCAATCTGATCAAGATAATTTTTCCTCTTTACTAAAGATTGACATTTCAGCGTTACTGAAATATTGTGTACTGAAGATAGATATTCCAATACTGCTAAAATATTTAATCTATCGAATTTACAAAATTAAAATTTTGTTTACTTCTACGGTAAAAATAAAAATTATTTTTCTTTCTCTATGAGCTCTCAAATGTTAAACACATTATTGGAGATTTTGTTTTTTTGCCTGTTCCTAGATTTCGTTTTCTCCTACAGTAAAAAATAAATAAAAATTAGCTCTCTCTCTTTTTATGACCACTTAAAAGTTAAAAATAAAAATAATTTTACTGCCGTTGTACTAATATTATCCCATCATTCAAACCTAAATCATATTAGTTTTGAAAGAGAAGAGGGCACTAGTATTTTTGATATTTCTACGTTTAATATGAATCTTTATCATCATCAATAATAGTGTAATAGTAGTTATCAATAATAGTGTAATAGTGTAATAGTAGTAGTTGTGTATTTCAAACTTCCTATGAAGTCTAAAGTTATTTTTACATTTAAGACAAACTTTTTTAGACACTTTGTCTATGAGAGATTTGGACTTTCTTTTAATGAAATAGCAGTTTATTTTAAAATCCACATAAGTCTAAAGTTATGAGTGACCTAACCATTGGATTAGCTAGATTGCTGAAAAATATTTTGCGTTATATGGATTAATACTTCGGATTATTCACTAATTCAAAGCAAATGAAATTGTCCTGCAATTTCAAGCGATTGTACACATTTCCTCCAAATACTATATTTTAAATATCATTGCCGATTGTAGTATATAATTTTAAATGAAGTTTTTTTAAAAAAACTAAAGTAGCAGTAGAAACAGGTAGTGGCTCAAATTATTTTAAAAAAATGTTGTTATATTTTGAAAGCGACAAAGCAACAAGAAACCAGAGAACGCTTCAATTTGTTGCAAACAAATCACTTTTTAAAAGTTGCAATTCAAAGTCTAAAAACGTCAGTGTTAATCATTTGATTTCTTAAAACATTTTATCTAAAGTAATACGATAAAAGAAAGCTGCCAGGCAGATTAAGGTTTATGGAATATAATTTGATGAACATATGTCACCGATACTCAAACGGAGATAATACAGAATACAAATATAAATCATAAAGCAAAGTGTTAATAGTAGATAAGAAAATATCATTTGCAAAAAGCGTGCGTGGTGTATTCTGAGAATCCAAATAAACAGAAATTCGTTCAGAGCCTCCACTTCCATACTTATACGATATCAATGAGATTCCAAAGTTTAGATTTTAATTATGCCACAAAATAGTATATATTTGCTAGAGTGACAATGACTACAGCTGTGTAATAGAGAGATTAAGCTAATTCGAAAATACAGAAACAGTAACATACAATAATGATTTCATCCATGAAACTGATAAATATCTTCTGAACGAAACTATTTTTTTTATTTCCTTGGTATTGGAACTGAACGGAATTATTTCCCACGGAACCCTCTTTCTGTAGTTTGCTGCTGTCTGCCAAAATCGATGAAATGCTAGCTTACAGATGGAACAAATGTGATATCAAAAGTGGATTTCATTTTTCCGACTTGATATAGCTGATTCTTGATCGTCATTCCATTTGCGCGTTCTGTCGAATCTTAATAGTCTTGGTTTTTGCATTTCAGAAACAAAGGGTCTTTAAGAAAATGGCTTGTTAAAGAGCAGAATTAGTAGTGATCAGAAAGACCGAAAAAAGGGAGGAAAAAAAAACACTGCAAGCTTAAACTGCTTTTCCTATTGAAGAGAGACACAACTTGTGGAGTCATGGTATATGCAATATATTAATTCTTGCCTCCATAATAAAGTATCTCTCTTCAGTTGTAGAAACTGAACATTAACTGTCAAGCGTAAAATAAGCTTGACAGTTAATGTCCTTCTCATAAATGCTCTCTACAGAAAAAAAAAATTCAACGCAATATTTTATTTTACCCGATAACGTAGAGAGTGCCTTTGAAATCTATATGAAAAGAAGGTTGGAAAATAAAAACCCAACGCTTTGGGGCTAGGAGCCAACGGTTACTTTCCTTCGCCTTCCATCTTCTCTAACCCAAAGACCTGTAATAAGACGAGGGAGTTGAAAATTCAACAGCTAGCTATCTAAGGGGCCAAGAGCCAACCTACCTCTCCCATCTTGTTCTTGGCATACTCGATGCGGATGCTCCCACGATCGGAAGAGAAGAGGATGTAGCCCTGAAGAGCATTCATGGCGTGCATGGCCAGCCGGACGTCCTGCAACATAGACAGGAGGCTGAACTATTCTGGCTCACCTCTCTCACTAATCTACGAATTTGGTCTCCTAATGGAGTTTTAACTGCATTTACTACTGATTCTACACAACCGGATATAAAAATTCGCCTCCAAATGAAGATTCGCTCCAGTTCTTCGAAACGAATTCTCTAAATAAATGAAACTTACCTATTCGGTTAAATGGTTTTTCACTATGATTTTACGTTCGAGATTATTTCATAACAGGTTTCTGCTACACAAAGAACAGTTTCTTTTATATCCTTAACTTGCAATCATTGCCTACAGGATATATTAAAAACAGAGAACATTTCCAACAGAGTCATTAGCGATATAGAAGATATGAAATCGGAAAATTATTTCAAGAAAATAGCGGCAACTATTAAGCTACGATTGGTTAAATTCGAAGAGTTCTACTTAAACAGTTAGGCGGTTCTATATATCTGAAAGGACTCCAGGCCACATAAATTGCTAATTTCATATTTAATATTACCAAAGTTTGAAAGAAATGAAATATCTTGGAAGTATATCATAATGTAAATACACTGCCCTACCAAAATATTAGAGTTCCCATGTTGGACCAATAGGAATCTAACTTCGAAGCTCTATAACCTATGAAATATGCATTTAGTGAAAAATGTGACTGAAAATAAATTAATGATCACAATCAAATCTATTTAAATCTCATTTTTCAACAATATTCCTCCAATATTTAAAGAGTTATGGAAGCTGGAATATTTAACAACAAATAATCTTAATAAATAAATAAATCATTATTGTGTAATACTGAAATAGTCATAACGCAAACTTCTAAAATGTATATTTAATTTATTAAATGGATTGACACCATATTTACTATTTAAGTTTAATTAAATTCTGAGGTAAATTCCTACGACTCATTCTTGATGTTGTGAAATATTCCAGCATCCATAACTCTAAATTCTGAACGAATATTGTTGGGAATCATGATTTAAGTAGATTCGATTAATATGTAATAATTACCTCATCAAACAACTGCTTGCCACAGAGGTCAGACAGGAGCCTGCCAGTTTATACGATGTCGTAAGGAGGTCTGTGAGGATGGCGGGACTTCAGCAGAAAAGACATCACAAACATTCATGCCTTGACCCGAGGCTCGACAGGTCCCTTACATCAGTAGCCAAGCGTGCTAACCACTCGGCCACGGGATGACCTAGATTTGATTATGATCTTTATCTTCAGTAGCATTTTCCCATTTAATGCATATTTTAGAAGTCATAGAGCTCGAAGCTACATTCCCATTGACATAACATGGGGATTCTGTAATATTTTGTTAGAGCAATGTAACATGCCAATGATTGAAATTAATGATAGCTTATAACAATTATAAAGTTTAAAGTTAAAAGAGATGTATTCAATAATCCGTGATCGTCATTTCTTGCCCATTCTTGGAGTTTGCATTTCTGAATCTAAGGATTATTTACTACGTTAAAAATGTAGTAAGTACTGTCTGTGTCCATTGTGTTGACCAGGTTTCATTATTTTCGTAACAGCAGATTCTATTGAATTATATTTGGCAACGAAATGGAAATGCGAAAATTATCGAGTTGGTTTACTTTCATTACGAAAATGGAAAAGTCATAGACTGATATTGAGGGAAATAATTTTGAAACTGCTAAAATGTATATTTAATTTATTAAATGGATTGACACCATATTTACTATTTAAGTTTAATTAAATTCTGAGGTAAATTCCTACGACTCATTCTTGATGTTGTGAACAAGAATTCACAAAGAACAAGAATTCACACACTCTACAGATTTTGAAAATGAAGTTAGCAAAAATTTTAAAATAAAGCATGCTATTAAATCTCATAATCATTATGAGGAGAAAACGAGTTCGCATTAAAATGAATCACAGTTTAAATTTTGATTTTCGTTAAGTTCGTCGTACTTGGTAAAATAGTATAGAAATCATTATGCATTTAATGCGAAAAAATATATTAGTATTACGATTATTAACTAAAATATGTCTTGTTCTTTCAAATGGTAAACGTAAGTGAAAAAAGTGAAAAAAATAGCAAAAAAGAAATTTACTATGTTTCAGAAACTGTACATAACAACAGGGCCGGATCAAGAGGGAATCAAGCGCCACCCCTCCCACCTTAGATCTGGCCCTAGATCGATAAATGGTCACGTTACAAGAACCCGAGGGCGTAGAGAAGATTGAGAAGAGGAGATCCACTGGGCAGTGTTAAGAGACAGGTGGTAAGGTATTCTAGTCTGTTCTTAAACGTGTACAAGGTATGGCTCTCTCGCACACGGGGCCACGTCTTAACCTCCCATCGACTAACGGCGGTCTCTCCAAAGCCCATTTATCTTCCCTACTGACTGTGGGCAGGGCGGGAAGTTTTGCGGAGATAAATCTCAATGCTGGCTCAGATGGGACTCGAACTTGAAAACTGCAAATTACGAGCCTGACCCGCTAACCACTGTCACCTCCTCCCCATATGACCGCTTGGAAAGACCTTTTTGTTTTTCTGAAAAGTCATTGGAGACATTTATTCTGATGCATTAGAAGAGTTAGTTTTTCCCCAACTGAAAATATTGAAAGATACGTAAATGCAACAGGTATTGTTTTCCAACAAGACGACGTTCCAACTCATTTCAATCTTCAGGTTCGTCTTGCTGAATTTGCGCTTGGTTTGGAAAAGGTGAACCAATAATCTGTCCTCCACGAAGTACTGATCTGACACCATTGGGTTATTTCATGTGGGAATATGTAAAAAAACATTGTCGATAACTGCGAAAATTCGTGACTTGAGATATCTACGAGAGAGAAACTCTAAAGCTACAGATACAATCACACCGAACAATGTTTCACCGTACCTGGATAGACATGAAGTACCACTTGGATGTACATATGTAGCTGCACAAATTATGGTCGCCTCAAAATCTATTAAGAGATGGCATTTGGTTTTGAGTTTTAACACGTTTTAGGAGCTGAATTTTAGTTTTGTTTTTAGAAAGTTATTAAAGTTCGAAACCCCGGAGTTTTTTTGTTTTTTTTTTCAGTGACTCTGTACTTCTAATCAAAATCTAAAATATCACTGCTCTGTTTAAAAAGAAAACTCCTACCAGAGTCTTAAGCTGACATAATACAAAAACCTCTTAACTTTCATTATTCTGAAATTGGAAATGGTGAAATAATACATTTGACGACGTAAAACACAAAACAGTTTCTTAGTCATTGATGTCTACATCCAATACATTTCTTATTAATGTTTGCATAAGCAAGAATAATACATATCAGTTTAAATGCTCTTTGGTTTTTCTATTTGCATGTACACATAAAATTACTTTTTTTTTCATTTGGACATAGAAGAATTCTAGAAGCTACTCCTAGCTTTCAGGCAGTCCCCACTAAGACCACAGTCACTACTGACCGCTGCCTCAGTTAGAGCTAACACAACACACAATGTTCGCCCTTGTTGGAACAATCTAACCACTATGCTAGTTAAGGCTTAGTAGTTAGGCTTAATGTCTTATAAATTATATTTTGCTTAATATCTTTGAGAAAATCAAAGGTTTATCTTCAAAATACTGAATGGTTTCATGTAATATGAATCTATTCAACCATCATTTCGACAAAATTTGAGTTTATGTAAAGGTTTCGTGTTAAAACTTTGATTCTGAAACTTCAAAGCTTCGAAGACAATGCTCAAATTCCACCTTCTGTACATATCAATGTGGTAGAGTTATTACGACAGAAATTGCCGTTTTAAAGGTGGAAGTCAGATAATTTAAAACGTACTAAATATCATATTTGAACTGTCCTTAAGCCATTAATGGTGCTACCAAATGATATAATTCATGACCTTTGAAGTGCAACACAGATCCATGCTTCTATCAATACGTTGCGAAACAAGGTCTCTATGCCAAATTCAGCACCTTCCGATTTTACTGTTAATGCAATTTCCTACATTTATTATCAGTCATTACTCCACAATACAATCGTCTTGCTACGTTAATTGGAATCATTCTAGTCTTTAATGTTCTATCTTTTACTTAACAGTAACTTGCATGATCAACGGACTATAACCTCTACCTTTTCTAGAAACAAGATGATTCATCGTTTCGAATCGAAAGCTTCCCATATTTGTTTCAGCAAATCCTTTTGATGATTTTATTTCATTATGCAGTTTTTTAATGTAATAGATGTTTTTTTTTTTACTATCGTCTATATATGCAAATAAATAATATATTCTCTTTGGATTTAATTTTCTTATTGACTTTCAAGACATTACTACAGCTTTTATCAATTATCATTAATGAAAGATTAACATAAGTGATTTATGGCTACTAATCAAAGGGACCTGGGTTCGATCCCCTGGTAAGCTGGTGCTGTTCTTCTGTGAGGTTCCAACATCCTCACAGACCTTCTACTGTGCAGTATAAACTGACAGGCTCTTGTCAGACTTCTGTGGCAAGCAACTGCTTGAAGGGATATGCATATAATGATATTTTAGCAGTGAAATTGGCCATCTGTTTTGCATCTTTAAGCAATCTCTTTAAAGCATAGTGTATGCTGCCCTCAGCTATTTTAACACTTAATGTGTCAGGGTTGGTTGGATTGTTTTGCCTCTGATCGGCACTTGTTTGTACACCATGGGCTAAATGGCCAGGTTACAAGGACCCCGAAGACTCAGAAAAGGTTGTGGGAGGGGACCCACTGGAACAGCTGTTGGGAGACAGATGTTGGTCTCCCGTCAATGCCATCCATCGTGTTCATTAACGTTCACATGGTATGGCTCTCCCGACACGGAGCCATGGCTTAACGTCCCATCCTACGGAGGGAAGCACATCGATGTCCCCTACTTACCATGGGAAGGGCGGGGAGATTTGCGGAGATAAATCTCAACGCTGACCCAACTGGGAATCATACCTGGGAACTGCAGATTATGAGCTTGGCGCGCTACCGACTGAGCCATCCCCGCCCCCTAACGTATCAGGTTTCTCACAACGCATGCAATTATACTCAAGTCATTCTTTAACGATTTCAGCAGGAAAACAACTGATCTTCAGAATCTTATTATGCAGTGACTAATAAATATACATTGATCACGTTACATACCCGGGACGAGAGTTGATTCAGTAAGTAACGAACCAGGCTGGTAATCTGTAGTTCCCGGGTTTGATTCCCACTGTATTCCAGAGTTGATATTTATCTCCGTTAACCTTCATTCTGCTCTCGTCCAGAAAGGAGACAACGATGGGTTGGAAAGGTCCGTCGGACGGGACGTAAAGTGTTGACTCGTGTGTGGGAGAGCCACATATTGTGCAAGTTAAAGAACACGTTAGATGTCCTTGACAGGAGGCTACCATTTATCTCCTAATATTTGTCTTTTAGTTCCTTTCCTCCAACCTTCTCTGAACCTTTGTGGTCTTTGTGGCTTGGCTATTTATCCCATTGTGTGCAAAAACATACCGCTCAGAGATAAAACAACTCAAAGCAATTACGTACCGAATGAATGAACCAATAAATTCAATGGAAAAATAATTTATTTCTGAAGTATAAAATAATAGGATTCAAAATGAAATAAAGACTACTTAGGGCTATTTTAAAAACAAAAAACAGTGGTTAACTAGCTTTGAACACTTACAGGGTTGCGCATCTTTACATTTTGTAAGCATGTTTTGTAAGCTTACAAAATTCTCATGCAACCATGGGCTAGTGTCGTTCAACTAGACTGTGTGATTTTATTCTTCAATCACATCTTTCCTGAGCTACAGCTGCTGCATTTGGATACTGTAGACCATTTCTAGCAAGGTTTTGTTTAACATTTGCCCATCGCATTCTAGGTCTGTTCCTTTTCTTGGTAGACTAGGTCTACCCTTTTTCTTGCTGTTCATAATCCTATTCATCAATCTACAGGTATGTATAAGGGCAATAGCAGTATGCCTAGCTGTAGCTTAGATCTATACTACCAACGTAGTCTCTCTTCGCACAATTATGTTGCTCAAAGGAGGTTGTCTCTTCCTCTGCATAACCTCATCATTACTTAGTAAGTAAAATCGCCTAATGTCCAAGACACTGAGTAAACATCTAGAATCAAAGGCATCAAGTTTCCTCTTATCTTTCTTACAATGTTAAGCATATTGCATTTTATATCTTACTCATTGCCATACATTTAATGGAACAGTGTACTTTCTTTTTCTTTGTATTAATAACCCTGAGAAAGGAAAAATGAACTATCATAATAAATTATCTAATGAATTTACTCAATCAGTGGTTATTTTTACCCACAAAAATACATGGAAACAGAATAATATATCGGAAATACTGGTGTGATTGGCGCATTATTTTTATTTGCTCAACAATATATTTTCGAAGATCACATGCATTTTTATGTATCCAAACGTTTACGGAAATCCTTTACCTCAATACTGACATTGATGCAAATTAACTTAAAATTTAGAAGGTATCATTTAATACAATATATAATCAGATATGAAGCTCTGTGAACGAAAGATTACCTTCTTTGACAGGTGGTAAGTACTTGCATGAAGTGACACTCTCCACCAATCTGAAGAGTGCGATAATTATTCTGCTCTAGTTAATAACGTCATTATCATGAAATAATAACATTACCTCTGTTGCGCTGAATCATTTTCACAATTAACGTTTAAAAAAATGCGAGAAAAGTAATGGAAATGCATATTTTTTCCAAGGTACGGGATTTTCATTATTATTATTTTTTCAATTTTATGTTTGTGTTACGCATTTCTCTCAAAAAACGTTCAAGTTTTATTGAATTTGTTTGCTGTATATGTAGAAACATTACTAGCATTCAAAAGGCAAGAAATGTAAAAATAAATTTTGAACAGATCCAGTACAGTTTACTTTTAGCAGGTATCTCATTATTAGTGATATGCAAATATTTGCCGAAGCGATTGCAGTTTATTTGCGACCAAAGTGTGATATGATAGAAAGGCATTTCCATTTACCTGCAAAGATGGTTATCGATGTAGCTCCCGATAGATCTGACTATTTACGTCGTTGTGTCTTTGTATCTGTAAAATTCCATTTAGTATCGCTTCCATATATGGCATGCTGAAAACTCGTCTGACCATTGAAAGAATGCTACGTATCGCAATAGCCAACGATAAAATGAAAAGTGTTGAAATTTTTCATAGAAGTGGACTTCTCTGGCGTTCCAATTTCAATAGATTTTGACCTTGGATTCATTTGTAGCGGAGATGACTGTAGGAAACCCACACACACAAAAAGTTTAGGAGTCCACATAGTGACTTGTTCGCATTTTGGAAAAGGTTTACGGCATTTGGGAAGGAGAGAAAGGAAAAAATCCTCGCTAGACTTTTTGTTTTGCTGGGAAAGCTTGCACCAGGCAACAGTGATGAAAAAAGTTGAACTTTTGAAACAAATACGAAACTTTTTTTTTATATTTCGTAGACTATACTTGTTTCAAAGTAAATATTTATTCTGGTTAATCTTTTGCTACATTCGATGATCCAAATCAGAGTCTTTTAGGAATTTCATGATGTGTTGATATATTTTAGCACTCATTTTCTTGTCATAATGTTTCATAAATGTTACACTTTCGGAGATTTAAAAACAGTTTTTTGCTCTGTTCGTCACTTATTTTGCAATTAAGCAAGATGTGCATAACATTTTCTTTGACGTCAAAAAAGGCACATTTTGGGAAATTTAAAAATAAATAAATAAATAAATACCCCCTCAAGCAGCTGCTTGACAGTGTTAAAAATGTGAAACGTCATTCAATAGACAGTGGAATGTTCTAACTCTTACTTTCAAATTCTTTCTTTCTGTTCAAGCCTTTAGGTGACAGAAATGTGATGTTTTCTTCTTCCATTCTTCTATGTGTGAATCCTTTTCTAACACTTTTACAGGACCAATGTCAATGTCACTTAATTCTGTGTCTTATAGAAAAATATACAATATTTTAATGGTGGTTACTATACTAAATCGAAAAAATGAGATTTATCAAGATATTATAACATAATTTGTTTGTCTAATCATTTTTTTCTACAAGTAATTCTGACATCCAAGCGGTTCTTTTTTCAGCCAATGTTTTTCTGAAATAGTATTGTTTTTAGATTAATAATAAAGAAATTTCAGGGTAAAATCGGCATTTCAAGTAATTGTGTATTATTGTGTGATTGAAATCGTGTATCATCTGTGCAACGTTTAATGAAGATTTGATCTTCTAACGCACCCAAATCCCGTCTCTTCCTTGGTAACTGTGAGAGGTTTTTGGTTGTTTCCTCTTTGATTCTTCTTTAACTTTTCACTCTAACATATCTTATATTCAGTGTAGTAGTATTATATTGGAATCTGGGGAGATTAGAAAGGAAGAATGTTGTTTTTTTATTTCAATTCCTCATTTCAAAAATGTGACTGTTACTGTTACTCCTTTTATCCAAATTATTGTCATTTGAAATATCTTTATTGAGCAATTTCATATAACCTCTAAAGCAAATTAAACATTGAGTAGTTTTTAGTTTTAACACTAACAAATACTTTAATTTATCGTGCCAAGAATTCTGGAACTTTCGATTTAGTTTACTTCCACTTGGCATTAATTTTGGTTAAAAGAATATCCCCTTTTTTAACGCCATTTCTTTTCATAGAACGAACAGTGTCGAGAATACCGTTTTAAGTATACATCAAATTATATGGCTACATTCATCACCTGCAACTTGATTCATTTCGATAATAATAATAAAGTAATGTACAAATGCCGTTCACCAATTATAGATAGAAATGGATATCGGAAGAGGGAGGGTAAGAGAGGCAATAAAAGTCCTTTGGAAAAACTGATCGAAAATTTAATGTATATTAAAATAATATCAGGTGCATCATCATCATCATCATCATCATCATCATCATCATCATCATCATCATCAAGCAGCCATGGGCTACGGAGGTCCAACCAGACTGTGCAATTTAGTTCTCCAAGCATGTCTGTCCTGAGCTACATCTGCTGCATCTGGCCACTGCACATCAATTCTAATAAGGCCCTGTTTGACATTGTCAGTCCACTGCATCCTAGGCCTCAGAAAGAGGGGGAGACCTAGGATGCGGTGGACTGACAATGTCGAAATGACCTCTTCATAACCCTATTCACCAATCTATAATTATCCGTACGAGCAACATGGTCAAACCAACGGAATCTCTCTCTGCACAATATGCTGCTTAAAGGAGGTTTCCGACTCCTTTGCCTAACCTCATCATTAGTTGCAAAGTTGAACCACATAATGCCCAAGATACTGCGTAAGCATCTAGAATCAAAAGCTTCAAGGGTCCTCTTATCTTGTTTACAAAGTGTCCAAGTTTCACTACCATAACTAACCCTAGAAAGAACCAAACTATTATACAGTCTAATTTTAGTCTTTAGGTGTATGCGCCTATTTCTCCACACTCTCCATAGATTCTTAAAAGTCCGGCCGTAATCCCTATTCGTCTGTTAATCTCATGCCGCACATGTGTCTTATAGAAAACCAGCATCTGTTACATAGCTCACAAGATAATTGAACTGTGACACCTGCTATATGATTGCAACCATTCAGATTAACTGAATCACAGCCTGCCTGACCAATTTTCATCACTTTAGTTTTCTCTCTGTTTACTCTCACGTGCACTGAATATTAATGGTGCTTTTTGTTCTTTAATGAAATGCAATCCTTCTTAAACTTTTCTTTAACTTTTGGGAGCATATTATTTATTTTATTTTATTAGTATGAAATGGAGAAGACATTGGTAATAATTCTATTCAACATTGGTAACTTTTTGCAACGCTCCCCTTTAAAACATCCCTGCCGACGCCCATGGATAAAATATTTAAATAACTCAGCAAAATAAAACGAAACACACACTACTTCGTCTACAAATGAAATTGAAATATTGAACGTGAATCGCTTAACGTTGACTCACAAAAAGCATAATATATTTGATTTACACAGAAGAGAAAAACTTATGAAGTGTAACAAGAAAAATGTTTGAAAAATACTTAGCGTATAAATGTTTCATAACATTATTTCCTTATTCAATGTCTTTAAGCAATGCATTCTTATTATTGAGAGCTATTGAGAAGTTGTGCCTCTCGTTATCCATCTCTTCTCTTGCTGCTTGTTATGTCCGTTATTACAGGTGAAGTGCTTGTTCACAACCAAGCATCCCACTGCCCCTTTGAAAAGTCAAGCCTTTCTGCCATTTGCCTTATAGCTCTCGCCAGCACTCTGAACGTCAACTGCATTTTGCAGAGTCCCCCACTAACTGTACTCAAACTATTTATTACTTGAGATCTTTTCATTTTCCGTTTTACTTATGTTTTAATATTATCCCTAAACTCTCCTCCTATTTTATTTAAACTCACTCAAAAACAATAAAAAACATATAAAAATTTAAAATTGAAATCCAATTACAAAATTTAACATCCTTTATCAAATATGCCATTTGTTCTCCATTTTGAGAAAACCTGCAACAGAAATATCATTTTACGAAACAGTCACATTAGTAGAGAAAACACTTATGCTTACAGATGAAGCATCCACGTTTTAGAGTGGGCACTATGTTCTACATGACGCATCTACATTCCAAACGACGTTCCAGGGGTAGCAGCTAAGTTTCTTAGTAATTATCGTGCGCTACGCACGATAATGGACACGCAATGGACCGACGTACCAAAGAGATGTACCCATTCTACAAACAATACTCTCATAATACAGAATATGCACCAATAACTTATACGTGTAGGGTTATTTAGGTTTACTGTACGATCAACAGTGCCAAGAGGTTAACGGATATTATTCTTTGTTCATACTTGGAACAATATCCATTTAATGGCTATTAAAATGATCGCTGCCTATAAAAGTCGTAAAAGGAAAATAATTGATTAAACAAAATTGAAAACAATATTAAAGAAGAAAAGTTAAGGTAGAAAATAGCTGGTTTAAATTATTGGAAAATGTTTGATGGATTTGTAAAGGGTATCACAGTTTATCTTGTAAAGAATGAAGGAATGTACTAAAAAGAATTAAGAAAAATTAAAACATAAAGATAATGTCTATCAAAGAAAAGAGGGAATATGAAAAGCATTTAAAACGTCTAAAGGGTTAAAACATGAATGTTATATGTCACCAAATTTGTTCGCGATCTTCCGTATTTTGAAAAAGTTACGAAAGAATGGAAGGTAATATTTGAAGGATTTTTTTTGCATACCAACTGGAGGAAGATATGTTTTGTTCTTACTTTTGAAGATATTTAGATTTGGAAGTAATCAGTTAATAACTGCTGAGGATAACGATTATATGATATACACAGTCGTATCAGAATATGACCACCTACCATACTTATACTATGGTAGGTGGTCATATTATTCTGTTACGACTGTGTATATGATAATGAAAGTAAAAGGAAAATGTGAGAAATTGAGTCTGAAAATAAATTTTGAAGAAACAAAATATTTCGTAGTAGGATATAATGAAAAAAAAAACATCTTGAAATTAAAGGAGAAATGGTGAAAAAATTAACATTTATTAAGCATCATGAAGGAAATGAAAGTAAAAATTGAACGAGATAGGAAAGCAATAAGAATAAAAATTTCTTGTTATGCGTTAGAAGTATATCAGCAGGTAATAAAAGAATTATTTTTCACACAACTGTAGAGAATATTCTCATATATGGATCAGAGACATGGAAGCTGATAGAAGTACAGTAGACATCCCCTCTCCCCCCGCATAACAAAATCATCGAAAAACGAATTTTCGTTTAGCAATTTGCTTCCCGTAGGTCCCCAATGACTCAGATAACGAATTGCTTACGAAGTCATGCGGTCGCCAATTTTGGCCAATCAGAACGCTCCTAAGTAAACTCAGTAGGACTCAGACCACAACCGATAAACGATGCCCATTTATGAGCGTTTGACGCTCGATTGCGTTTGTTTACTTTTCTTGCTGTGTTTTTTGGTTGTGGAAAGAGCTCTCTTGAATATTTTATGCATTATTTAAAAAAATAAATACCCCCTAAAGTAGCTGATTGCCACAGAGGTCTGACAGGAGCCTGTCAGTTTATATGCCAGAGGTAGAAGGCCTGTGATGATGGCAGGACCTCAGCAGAAAAACAACACTCACAACAATGCCTTACCCGGGGCTCGAACCTAGGTCCCTTAGATCAGTAGCCAAGCGCGCTAACCACTCGGCCATGGGACGGTTTAAATTTAAAAGTAAATTTAAAAGTGATCGCAATGACCCCCTAAAGATAATTCGCAAAAGGATAAGAATAGGAAAGCGATAATCGTTGAAATAAATTCATTGAGAAGTCAGAAAAGGAATCAAAATAAGTGTGCTTGCTAAGGAGTATAGCTTGTTTGTCAATGAACCATTTCCATCATCCAGCTAATAAGGAGAAAATGTATGTTACCAAACTGACTGCTGTCTTAATATTTTTTTTTTTATTCTTTTACTACGTTTCTATTAAATTTAATATTTTATCATATTTTTGTCAAGAATTAGTGTTAACATTTTACAAACTATATTTTAAGGTCAAAACTGTTTAATTTAGGATAGTCTTAAATTTGGCCTTTGAACATGTATTACCAAAATTTTCGAAACGAATTTTCGTGGAACGAATTTCGTTATTTAGTAGATCTACTGCATTGAAATCTACCGTAAAATAATTTGAAATCGATTTTTTAACAAGATGTGCGGGGAAGACAAAAATAGGTAAAATGGGAAATGATAAAATTAAATGAATTATCGAGTAGAGAATGATGTTGCAGGGATTATTCAAAAAAAAAAAGAAATGGAGATTGTGTTAAGGTATCACTAGAATGGAGGTGGCGAATGAAATAACGATGACCAACGAAATTACGGAAATTGTAATTCACTGGAAGAAGAAGACGGGAAATTATGGAAGAAATAAATAAAATGTGACGGAGGCAATGAGAAACCTTCGAGGGAAATATTGAATGCATAGAAAGACTTGCATAGGGATGCAACCCTAAAATAGAGAAATTCTAAAATTTGCATTGCAAGCAATCTAAAACAGAGAAAAACTTGAAAAATTAAAAAAAATTAAGATTTAAATGAAGCAAATCCAAAATGTGCTGAATTAAAAGAATGCTGAAAACTATTTCGACAAATTTCATTTGAAATTTGCCATCTCCGTTAGGCCTTAAGTGGCAGTGGTTAGGCAGCTAGCGATTCTTCCAGCAAGGCAAACTTTGTGTGCTGTGTTAGCTCACACTGATTCAGTGGTCAGCAGTGACTTTGGTTTCAATAGGGCATGTCCTTGTCTGAGAAGACTTGTAAAAGCTAGGAGTAGCTTCTAGGTTTCTTCTCTCCTATATGTTGCAAAAAATAAAAACTTAGAGTATCGAAAACAGCTAGATAAGATTACTATCTGAATAATTCTTCGTAATTGTTTGTATAACATAAATATATATATATATACACTATATAAAGAAAAAATTAAGCGAATAAAATGGTTAAAAATAATTGTGCTTTAATATTTATTAGTTGGAAAAAATCATTTGTTTTCGGATGAAATTAACTCTTTAAAAATAATCCAATTAAATTAATCTCGTTTTGAAATACGTATAGCATAAGGAAGCAGACTGAAATGAGTTTAGCATAGCAAAAATACACAATAGAGTTGCAAAGTACGCGCACTCAGAAAACGCGAACCCGCTCGTACACGATCGACTCCCCAAGAGTATTATTAATGTTGCTCGTTAGGTAAGTGGCGATAGATTCAACGAGATGACAGAGGATGATGTAAAAGAATTAAACGGTGATTGCGATGAGTTAACAGGAGACCAACAAGAATTTGTCAAGAGTGCCTAGGAGGATGAATTTCAAGAGGAAAGAAGAGAAGTCATCTTGGGACCTCCATAAGTTCAGCTACACCTTTAAACTCCTTATGCTAAAAAAAAAGCCAGCTCCATCATCTGTTATCACTGCATTGTCCCATTGCATTGTCCAAAAAGTATTCTTGTTCATTCTTTTTTCCTCCCCTATACAAAAACAGGCTACGAAATTACCTACCAAAATGCATGTCATTACTCAAATCGAAATTGATCCCGACGACCCTCTTTCTATTCAGGGTAGTTGGAAGATGATCCACGCCCTTTTGTAGAGATGGCAGAAGAAATATTGAATTGCTCTTTGGGGGGTTGCGCCAGTCCCATGAGTTTTTAGGGGTTGCGCCAGTCACATGAGCAATGAACACTTTATGAATTACATCCACTTTACAGCTACTAGAGGGGTAGTCATGGAATGAGAAATGTTTACATGGCAACTAATATGTCGCCAAAATGCTGCTCATCATGTAAATCATGTTATGCTTTCATATCTTCCCTGAGGGAGATGGAGGGAGATGGAGATTCTTGGATGAGATCTTCCCTGAGGGAGATGGAGTTTCAGGATGTTATTGCAACAATCATTGTGAAAAATTTCTGAGTGGTTTGTGGAACATGATGGGAATTCAGTTATCTTCTGAAGTCACCCAGAACCTTGATCCGAACCCCACTCGAATGTTTTAGGATAAAGTGAAATGCGAGGCAACGCACTCCACTACCCTCGTTTTTGAAATAACTCAAACTGCATTACGACAGGGATGGCTTCACATCGTTACAGACACCTTTCAAAAACACTCATCGAATAAGTGTCAAGCCAAATTCAGTTGTTCTGAAAGCACATGAGGGTCATAAACAATATTTAAATAATGTTTCCAAATTTTGGCCACCAGTGTACATCGGCTATTAAGGATGCAAAATTTGGGTGTCCACTTAAACTAACTGCAAGGATAAGAAAAAAAAAATAAGAACAGCTTTATTTATCCCAAAGAATAGAAATCTGTTACGAAGCAATGAATTTGTTTCAAAATCCGAGTCGAAACCTCATATATTTGGAGCTTAATCATTTATCTTATGATTAAGAAGTATGCTCGTTCTTATATTACTGAATAAAGTACAGAAGATTATTATCATTATTAATAATACATAATAAATATTAAACTAATCATAATGAATCTAAATTTTAATTTAACTATTAACATGGACATTTAATTCCCCTAGAAACTGGTTGGTAATCGCAAAATTCTGAAATTTAACAGTTCTTGTGCGATTAAACTATAGATTGTTCCGATTCAGTGATTTCGTAGGGTCATCTCAACTGAACAAAAACCTAAAGCGAACTAAATATCAGAGACCATTTAAAATTCTATCGAAATTAGAACAGTTAAGATGCCCATAGGAAAAAAAATGAAAGAATTTATTTGATATAAGAGTAAAAAGCCCGAAAAAAAATCGATATTCTCTATATTCCGAAAAACATTTTTAATGAAAAAATGCTACTAAAGATAAATTAAAGATCTACATCAAGTTACCTTTATCTTGAATTTCAAAAATTTTCAGCTGGAGAATTATGAGCAGCAACGTCAATTCTAAGAAACTTAGACTATACTGACAAATGCTGAAATGATTATTTACACAAACTTTAGTAATATGCATTTATATTGTTTAATGCTTGAAATAATTAATAGTTTAAATTTTAATTAACTTCTGAGGTATATTCTTGCGACTGTAATTGCTCTTGTTAAATATTCAAACTCACAACCCTTTAAATCCTGAGTGAATTATGAAAAAAAATAAATATGCTGAATGAATTTTAAATATTGAAAAAAAGTAGTGTTCTGAACGGGTTGAACCGTTTCGAAACGGATGAACGGGTTCTGAATGGGTTGTTTTAAATACTGAAAGAATATTGCTAAAGATCGGGATTTGGGTAGATGTTATTGAGAACTTTATCTTCAGGAAATGTACTACATCATATATATAGTGCCTTATACGTTTAATCAGTTACCAAGAGAAATTTAATTATTAAAGAAATCGAAACCCAGATCAGAAATTTTCTTCAAGGCACAAAAAACAATATAAAAAATTCAACAACGCAACAGAGCTTCCACTGAAATTTCATATCCATAAAAATTAAGTGTTCGATGATATTGTTTTAAACTATATTTATGCATTATCATGTAATGCTATTATTTTTCTCTCCTGAAGATAAGCAGATGTTTTTTGGTTCATTTGTTTAAATTTTTGTATAAAACATGAATATGAATAAATTTTATTATTATTAAATTACATTTTTTCATAAAAAGTATATTTTAGAAGTTACGCAGCGACCAATTTGGCTTTCCACTTACATGGAAATTTTCTTTTTCTTTCGTTTAAGCATTGAAAGAATGAGTTGTGTTTCGTAATCAGAAGGGTAGTAAAAAAATTCTCAAAAGTTATTTAAATAATCCAGAGCTTCATTTCTATTCGATATTACTATAAATGCTGTTCTAATTATTTTCGCAGCTTCAATTAGATTTAAGTGGACGTATAAAATATTTAAAATTTCTTACTTTTAAATAGCAAAATTTTGAATCTTGAAATTATCGATTGGTCAGAGGTAAAAAAATGCAAAATTCCGACGAAATGTTTTACGAAACGTTGCTGGGGTGAACTGGCCGGAATTCAGTGGCAGTCTCAATGGAGAGGTGGAGGGGCGTCCCCTCCCACAAATGCTGGCAGAAAGAGTCAGAGAGAACCGTTGCGCAGTGTCAGCGTGTTCTGTTTTTGAGACTTGCTCACTGCCCCTCCCCCATATATGGTTGCTGGATCCGACATTGCTTAGATTAAATGACGTGATATCATTTAAACAAAGGTATTTTCCGCATTGTGTTAACGGTATTAGCACGTGAAGACAAAGTCAGACATTAAGTTGTTAAATCTGAGACGATTTCCTGCATACTTCAAGACAATGCCAAATGATTCCTTTCCGTCTTCACTTAATTTGCACAAACTTAAATTATTTGCTCGGTTGTTCCTTGAAGATAGATATAATAAAATTCAGCCTCATGCATATGTCTGGCTATTGATACCATTATCTCCAAGTTCCGGTTACATTCCATGTCTTTATTCCAAAAATAAGTGAGGTTGCATGATATAAAAAACATTATCTATTTTTCTATCCATTTGATGAACATTAAACCTGTTTAGATTATGTCATGACAGACCGATTGAAGTTTCTCCGTGTGTAATGGGTTGTCGACCTCTAGTTTAGAAAGTTCTTCATTTACCTGAAATGATGGATGATTCATGTAAATCTTAATATTTTCGAAAGCAATGAAACATCGAAATGTAATCAAGAGAGTAAAACTCACCTGATACTCTACGAATGCCACGGGAGCACCGCCTTTGTTATGCATTCGAAGTCGGCAAAAACCAGGAAAACTGGAATTTAGAAAGTAAACAAAAAATTACGTATTTATAATATTCAATTACAAATTTTACAGATACGATGAAGGCTCGGAAATATGAACTAACGATGCAATGTGAAAAAAAAATATCCGAACACTATGGTTGATTACAGAATTCAGAAAAAATATCTGGCAACGATTTTTTTAGAAATTAGTGATCTGGCAACCTTCGTGTCAGGTGACACGAAGGTTGACAACAAAAAATGACAAAAAAATCGTTGCCAGATATTTTTTCTGAATTCTGTAATCAACCATAGTGTTCGGATATTTTTTGAGCGACTGTAAAAGTTAAAATAAGGAAAGGAAACAAAACTTTTAACATGAAAATTATTTATCAGGAAAGAAATTATTAGGAACCGAACTATTACAAGTTTCTGTTCTTGATAATTATAAGAAACTTTTTTTCCGTTAATTTCAATTCAATAAATAAAATTCAATAAAATCGAACAACTAGTGTCAAAAATCTATATTAAATTTTATATAGAGTTCAGTGTTCAGATATTCGTTGATGCATAAATTAGAACAGATTTGACCTTTTGCGTTGTCAGATGCAGCTAAGAAGTACGCAACCCTCAGGGGAAAAACGCTTAAAATAAGTGTACACAATATTAGTAAATAATATATCCTTCTAACAGATTATATATCATTGGAACTCGAGATGATTTCTATCAGTATTAATTTCTTAAATATCTGAACGTAAATAATATTGTTATTAATAAACATTCAGCATTGATATCGTGTAACAGAATTCAATCAGTTCCATAAAGTAATTGTACTTTAATATGCTTTTTAAATTGAAATAACTCCATATTTTTTCATTGACCTTTTCAAATGATCAACCGCAAAACTCTTTCTTACTAACTCTCCATCATATCCTATTCCCTCACATCAGCTCTGGCGCCAGACTTGTAATCTGTAGTTCCTAGGTTATGCAAATGTTAAGATTTATCTCTGCTAAACTGCACGCTACCAGTGTTGTGAAATGCAAATTACACTTAACTAGAAACATTTTCCAAAACTTTACATGGTTTTGTTCATTACGTTTTATCTTTTTATTAATGTTGCTTAATATAATGAAATGTATGTAAAAGGAATATTTGTGCAATGTATTGTGTTTAAATAATCAACACAACTGGAAACACATGTTGAAAAGTTTAGTAAATTTTAAATAGAAAAAATGTTTTAACGAGAAGAATAAATATTGGTTTCTTAACTTAAAAATAATTTTTTGAGTTAATATTCCTCCTTCTCAGATTCATTAGTGAATGAAAATAAATAATATTTTTTAAGGCAGTTAGAAAAGAACTTTCAAGTGGCTCCACCAAGGTCTGGAATTGTCTTTTTTTTGGCTTCTAACTTTAGCGATCAGGATAACTGGAGTACACTACTCTGTATTATCAGAAGAAAAATTATAATTGTAGTTATGACAATATCAAATATTGATTAAGAAGGCGAATTGGAGAATTCAAGAGATTTTGATTTTCCTAAGCATTTGGCAAGTCAAATTTGATAGCTTTTAAATTTATAAAATAAAAAAGTATCATTCCAAGAAGTGACCTTAAAACATCTTAAAGTTCATCTTAATAGTATGTTGCGAATTCTTCCTGAGGCTCTTTGATTATATGTTATTTTTAGTGACTCTTCGTTAAGTTTGGATTGGCCACTCTTGCGATATACCCTAACCAACCTCGACACTGTAAGAGTAAAGAGCTGTGGGAGAAGTAGAAAATAAAATACATAATTTAAGTCTGTAAGTCACGAGAAATCTTCACAGATTTGTTTCCTTAATAATGCGAAATATTCGCAGGCCCCCCAAAAATATATTTAGGAAAAACTATGCAGTAAATGTTTATTTCAGCAGCTCTCCTCCTGTTGCACTAAAATCGTCAGCTATAAAAATGTTTGTCTTTTAATGTATGGCTTCAGAATTCGGTGAATAGAAATTATTACACAATATTTTTCAAACTAGAATCACATTCAATAGTAAAGAATCACAGGATGTGCCTTGTAGAAATGGAACTCACGAAAAAAAAAGGTGAAAAAATTGGTTTTGCCGTGAGTGGAATTCGAACCTACGTCTCCTGCAAACATGCCAGTTATGCTAACCACTGCACATCAACTAACGTTTTTCCAGCTGGTGTGACTTCTAAATTTCCTGGATTTTCATTTGATTCGCACAGTGGCGCCATCTATCCGGGAAGTGGACAACTGTGCTGTAACATAGAGATAGAATTTAATATTTGGCACTCACGCTCATGGCGTTAACTTACTCTTCCCACTGTGTGTGTGCCTGTTCTGCCTAAAGTTCTTGTACTAACTGCTATCATCTGCATTCATCATTGTCCGAGCTTCTCAATCATTATACAGAGTGACTCAAAATTCGCGCAACCTGAAATGTAAATACTTATTATTTCGCGCCAACTGAACGGAATTAAATACCGATTCTAAAGTTAGCAACCCTGCAGTCACTGACATATGCAACATTGTTTAGTTTAGTTCTCACGCTGTCAGTTCTTTGTTGGTGACGTGTATTGTACTAGTTGCCCATAACGAAATTTTCGCAGACCGAACGTGTATACATAGTCTGATAGTTGCGTCAAACATGATGAGAAAGGTTCGCTGTTGTATTCAAGAAGGGGAAGACACTTTCAGCATCTATGTTAACAATTTGTAAACGTAAATTGAGAATAAATGAAATTTTCTACCATGGACTGCGCGAATTCTGAATAACTTTATATATTTACTCCGAGCAAATATACAAATTACAGAAATTTGACAATATCATAAAAAATGTATGTAGTAATCCTACACTACAGTAAGCACTCGCTTGGGGAAGAAATAATAATAAAATATAATTACTTTTTGAGATTAATAATAATAACATTAGCAATTCACATAATACTAACGGAAAGTAATACAATACTAGTTTTCTGGATTATAAAACAAAGCTTCAATAAACTTATAAAACAAAAACTTCAATAAACTTCAATAAACTCATAATTTAATATTATTTAATAGTATTGAAATACAATGTTACGCTTTCAATTGACGTAACATTTCTGGCAAAGAATTATACAGCTTTCCTGTCAAAAACAAATGTTTCTGAACTGAAGCTTTTTATGTAAAGAAACAAATGATTTTTAATAATCTTATTTGATTTTATAAAGATTTCACCAGAGAAATGTATTGCAAATGCTCTCTTAATCAACTTTTAAAAAAGTTTTTTGCTTTTTTTAACAAGCAAATTATTGCAGTGAGTGTTTTTTTTAATATAGTTTTTAAACGATTGAAACATTTAATGCGGAAGCCGGTGATTAGATTCAATGACCTTTAGATTGTTATATAGTAAGATTTCCACGAAAACAACAACAAAAAAGGTAATTATCATATCCTCACTACTAAAACTTTAAGAGTGATCACTTCTTAAACTTGCACCTATCGAGAGAGAATCATTAATAATAGAAGTACAAAAGCGGAATGTTTAAAGAAATAAATCAAAGTCATCTTCTCGTAACAAATTGATGGAATTAGCTTGATATCTGTCATTCATTTCAGAGAATAAACCCATTAATCGCTTTCTCAGAAGAACATCACTTAAGGCATTTCTGAACGGAATGTGCACGTTTAATGAGATTAAATCATTGCGCAAATAATTAAACTTCCTCTTTGGGAATATCAGCTTTCTTCTCTGCTAATAATTTTGCATGGCAAGTTCATTTGCTTTATTTTAAGTGATTAAAATGTTCAACAGTGCGAGATACTACGAATCTGCAAAACAATAATTAAAGAATATTTCCATTACGAACTTACAAACAAATTAACGTCAGTTTTGACAGCTTTTCTACGTCAAGCTTTTACGAACAGTTAATCAAAATGAATTACGAAAGTGAAGTTTATTTCCTGAGCTAATGTTTTTTTAAAATAAATGCTATTGAACGTACATTTGAAGTAATATAAATCGATCTACCAAGTAGTTACAGACGAAAATTGCCGATTTCCTTTTATTTTTATACTCCAACAAATCAAACAAATTATTTTCCTTTTTGATTCAGTAAAATATCTGAATGAAAGTTTACTGTGAAAACATCGTAGTTCAGATTTTTAAATTTATCAGATCAGAAAACGAAATTTCTGAAAATAAATAAAATAAAATTATTTTTTAATTAGTTTTTTTTAACGTCTTCGCTGAATCGACTTTTTGCTGGCTGAATCGAATTAAAACATTTTTTGTTAAGGGCGTGAATATCTTTTACCAATGCTACAAAGGGAAAAGAAATGTTCACCTCTATACTGAAAGTTTTTACCATTCCATTCATTTTAATCGTAGGTACTACGCCAAATGGTAATTAAATCCTTAATCAACTTCATGATTTAGAGTTACTTTAGCAAAAGCCTTTTCTTTCCTAATAAAGACTAACACGAAAAAAGCAAATATTCCATTCTAAAATTTTAACATTTCATGAAGGAGTTACGTATTGTTTCTTAAGTTACAATGACTCTGAGTGAAGCGTTCATAAAGGGGACTTACTGATGACTATGCATAGGTATAAAATGTAAAATTTCCGCAGGTGCTTTTGAAGCTAAAAGCATAAAATTGTCTCTAACACAATTTTATCAATAGCCATCGTGTGTGAATCAGAACGTAAAGCGTAACACTCAGTAGAGACTAGTTTTTCACAATTTAAAAAACGAAATTTAACGAAATGTCTGGTAACTAACATGATTAAATATTAAACCTCCCAATTTCTTTTAAACAAAATCGTCAAATTCATTAATAAGCATAATGTGAGATTAAAATAGTCCAATAAGAAGTAAAATGGTTAGTATTTTTAAACGTGTTTTAACACCATTACTAATTCATTAACATATCTTGTAGCAGGCTGAGGACTGCCCTTAACTCATGTCCTCTGTGCGATAGTTATTCTTTTGACGATGGTGATAATCCAGTTGAAAGAAACAGAAAACCGGAAATACAATTGGGAATTAAGCAATTACAAGACATTAGTTCAATGCATTTATTATGTGGATGTATTTGAATGATATATAAACTTCACCATTTCAACTTTGGTATGCAAGTTGAAAATGTAGCTGACTTTCTAAGTAAGAATTGGAATTGGTGTGACATGTAGAATTGAATTAAAGAAGAAGTAAACACTCTTAGGTCGGTATACAGAAAAAAAATATATCTCTCAAGTAGCAGCTTGCCACAAAGACCTGTTTGCAGCTTAGTGCATAAGAAACTAAATGCTTGTAGTTCCAATACCTAGAACAGGATTGAAGAAAGGGACTTAGTAATAGCTGTTGTTAGATATAAATGGGAGACATTCGAAGTATCTTTTCCACAATAGGATACAATTTAAAATCCCTTACTGGAAGGATGAAAATAGAAATTTTGTCAGCAGAAACTACGGACTTCAGGCAAATCATTTGTGCTACAAAAGTCTCAGTTATCGGTGGTTAATTGGGATAGGAAAAACGTCACTTAAAGAGAATCCCCTTTAAGCCGGGAATTTATGCCCTTCAAAAAATAATATAAGCAAGAGTTAATAAGGACCACATCATATATTTGACATTTCGTTACATACTTTTTTAAGAACTTACATAAGTTATCTATCTATCTATCTATCTTAAAAATAAGACGTTAATTTTACGTTCTGTGTGTGCTTGCATTATTCATGAATTTGCGCATGTGGATGCTTACAGTATTTACAAAGAAACGTTAATTGGACGTGAACAATTTGTTTCAATAAATTGTTTTAACACATCATTGATTTTTATTACTACAAAACTAGAGTTGTTGAGTTTGCATGGACTGATGGTGATTAATGTTGGGAGAGATTTAGACAGTGGTTGGAGGTGCAGGATTGTTAGGAGGACTGGGGCATCTGCTGTCATCTCGCAATTCCCTCTTCAGGATATCTTGTGAAAACTGGAAGAACCTTAATAGGTTTGTGATTAGCAGAAAACGAGTCTAAAGTTGTGTGGGTTCCAGCTTGCATTTTCATTTGTACAATTGCTTTTAGTATGACAAAACATCTAGTTCGCGTTCAACTTTGGCAGAAAGATCATAGAGAGGATCATGGTTCCTAAAATAATCATTGGCTAGGTCAGTTTTGCTGAAGGCTTCTCTTAAACCTTTAGTTGTTAAGCACTTTTCTTCTGAAATGACGTTGTCGTCGTTATTTGTGGTTTACGAAATGTGATCCTCGGGAGTGCGGAGAATTTTTACGTAGAGTTCCTCAGTAATCTGTCCTAGTGTATGCTGTGAAACGGATAACCGGGACCTCCTGTACGTTATGCCTCAATGATCTCAGGAGTCACAAGGATTTAGATGTAAATATTATAAGATCATAAATTTCGAGAGCAATGCTCTACTATGCGATTAAACTATTTTATCACAAATTTCTCAGTTCCGTTTAATTTATTTTCTATTGTATATATATATATACACACATGAACTTACAATTTCAGAAATTTATGGCAGAAAAAATGACACTACAGTAGATTCGAAAGCGATAATTATAACTCTACAGTTACGTCTTCAAAATTTAAGAGACCCTAGTGTGAAATGCATAAACTTACCCCCTCAAAATGATCAGGCAACCCTAAAGTGTTTAAAATTTATACCTTTTTTATAATTTTATTAAATGATCCTTTTTTTAACTTTTACTACTATTCTTGCCAGCGCAACATATTCTACTCTTAAAAAAAAGACGTTTTCCTGGTCTCAAAAGGGAAATTTTAAAACCTAAAATATCTAAATGACAAAAAGACAATAAAAATTTTGACATTGTTTCCAGATTGATATGACACACTTACAAAATAAATTTAGTTCACATGTTGTATTATTATTTGAATTTAAAAGTAAAAATCAAGCATGTCGCTCAAGTGGCAACTGCACTTATTCCATCTACCGCTGATTCGTCACTAAAATTATATATCATACCATTAATACAAACCTTGTGCAAATAGTAATATCAGTTAAACAACAGTGAACTTTGTGATCTGAGATCTACTGCATTCAATGTAGAAACATGGAATCCCTAATTGGAGACATCTCGGCAGAGGCGATTGCAGGCTTTTGAGAAAGATTGAAGTATCGGCCATCTGGGGCTTAGGAATTCTCAGGTATGACAAAGATTTCAATGAATGGAATTGTAGAACAGTGGTTTGAATTCAGACAAGAAGAAACATGAAGGTATATGGTAAAGATAAGGAATACTTATTATGTTGCTTTCTTAATTTCAGATTATTATTTTCGATCTATTACACTAAAACGATTATATTTAACTTAAAATCGCATAAAAATGTGCATAACAAATATCTGTGCGTTTAAGGTATTGTGCAAAATATATATTTACATGAAATGGATTATATTTTGAACCTGACAAAAAAACACTTATTTAGAAAAAAAATTACCTTAACTAACCTAGTATAATATAAAGCAAATAATCACAATTCTTTTCAAATTCAAAGCTTCTTCAAAACATTCTTTAAAACTAAGTACATTTTATGAGCCTCTATTTCATGAAAATTTAGTTTAATTTTTATAATAAAGAAATAAAATGTAATCAGTTCGTTTTAGAACAATATCCAAGTTTTTCTACAACAGTTCTACGATCATACACAGAAAATTTAAATTTGTATTATAGTTAACGTTTTTAGAGAAATCATAAAGTTTTGCAAATCCTAATTTCTTAAAACTTCTGCCAAGATATTACTTAGTTTCTAAGAGGCAAAGCGTTTATTACAATAATTTCTTCTCCTTCATTTCTTTCTTAATGCATCCAGTTAAGTGATTAACCGTTTTATTTAAAGGCTTTATATCAATCAGATATTCACCTTTCCGAGACTTTTTCGTTCTATCGTAATCAGGCCATTAGGTGAATTTTTTGGAAATGAATTTTGCAAATTATGATGTCAAGCTTTTAAGATAATCTTACGTAATGATTCTTACTAGTAAAATCGCGTAATCTGCGTAATCAATAGCTTGTTTGCTATTGATTCTGGATCTTGTTGCCATTGAATCTGGATCTCTATTGATTATCCCTTCACCAGGTAGGGGAACCAGGTGGAGGGATAATCTCGTTTTCTTCAAGGATCTATCTTTGACGATTGTCATATCGTCTTTTGCGCATATGGGAATCTGTTTTCAAAGAGAATGAACTTTATTTAAAAAATTTAATTTGAGCTAATGCATGATGGGAAGAAATGCAAAGAGTAGTATGTCATTAGCAATTCATCATCATCATCATCATCATCCTCAAGCAGCCATGGGCTACGGAGGTCCAACCAGACCGTGCAATTTAGTTCTCCAAGCAAGTCTATCCTGAGCTACATCTACTGCATCTGTCCACTGCACACCAATTCTAACAAGGTCCTGTTTGACATTGTCTGCCCACCGCATCCTAGGAAGGGGAGTCCGTACCCACCTCACGAAAATCCTATCAATATTATACTAAATCTCCAACTGGTCTACCTGCTTTGAAATCCAAAATAGTCGTCTTTCTATAATTTTATTTTAGCCCCATACTTTATGCCCGACATTAAAAATAGATTAAATAAAAACAAAACAATAAAATCTTATTCATATTCTTTAACCTTTCTTGTTCGGTTGTTTTATTTTAGAACTGGGAAACTCTACTCAAGTCTTATTCTAAGACCCCTCCATCCCCTCTCCCTACCTCCCCGAAGCTAAATTCTCGGAACCCTCATAACAGAAAAAAACTCACAGAAATCCTGGGTACGTGCCTGCCTGTAAATATACTAATTGAAAGAAGAAGCACATTAAAATTACGAAATTCATTCCAAAATCAAATGCAGTATCATTAAATATTAAATGGACTTGTTTTCTTGAAATGAACAATTAATGTCAGCCATGTAATTATCAAAATGTACATGCTAAATCCTGAAAAACATTGACATATCGTAAGCTAAATGTTCAATTTGCTGCTGACTCTAAATATGGTATTTTAAATATAATATAAATTGTGCACATTTTCATCGGTCAGATTCAGTTCAAAATATTCTTTATTGTTTACAAAATATATCGTGTTGTAGCTTTTTAAACAAACTAATTTGTAGAGGCAAATGTGAAAAATATTTTCGGAAGTGCTGAAATTATTAATAAAAATAAGTGAAATAAATGAGACAAAGAAAGCACCCAAGGTGTTTTTACGTAATAAATACAATGATATAAACGATCAAAGATTAGTAGTGGAGAAATCGTACTAAACATAATGACCAGTCGTGCTAGTCGAAAAAGAGCCACGTTTTGAAAATCATGTTAAATTGAAATCATGTTAGTATAATTCTTATTAGGGGACTAAGTGTACTGTGTTATTTATGTATATTATATATCATATAGTAATATAAATCTAAGTGGTCAACGTTCCATTAAATGAAATTCTAATTTCTCTTTATAGTACTAATTAGACTTATGAATAGTGCATCTCTATAGGCATTGAATATTCTAAACAGAAGGAACTATAATCATGTTTCTGAAAGAAGTGTATAACAACATCTTACATGCATTAGTATGGTAACGATATTAATGTGTTAGTAGTAATCTTAATCTTTCACCTAAGATTTAAAACGATTTAATATCACATTTTCGACCCACCATAACCTTTTCCAAAAAATACTTGAAACTATTGTAATGCGTTAGTTAGCCATAAGATTATGAGGGGCAGATTGGGAGGAAATATTGAGAAACAGAGTGATGGACAGATTTTGAATGATAGATGACGGATATATGTTGGGAGACAAAATGACATACCGTAGATATTGAGAGACAAAATGACATACAGTAGATATTGAGAGACAAAGTGAAAAATAGATTACTGTGAGAGACAGAGTGGAGGGCAGGAGAAGTTGAGTGACAGAGTGATGGATGGAAAACGTTGAACGAAATAAGAGGTCGAGGGACAGAGTTAGGTACAGAAAACTTTGAAGAACACAATAAGGATGAAAATGTTGAAAGACAGCCCGGAGAGCAGACGTTAAGGGAAACGTTTAAGGAGAAAGCGTTTATGACACAAATTGGCAGGATGAAGATGCTGAAGGACAGAATGACAAAGTTAGGATATTTAAGGACAGAATGACAAAGTTAGGATATTTAAGGACAGAATGACAAAGTTAGGATATTTAAGGACAGAATGACATAGTTAAGATTTTTAAGGATATAATTATGGACAAAATATGATGAGAGACAGAGTGATGGGCAGAAGACATTTAGGGACAGAATGAAGAACAGAAGAGGCTGAGTCAAAGAGTGACGGATAGGAAATTTCGAAGGAAAAAGTGGCAGACAGCTGATTTTATGAAACAAAGTGTCAAATATGAGAGTGAAATATTTAATGGATGTAATAAAAGAATATATATATGTAAAATATATGAGATAGAAGGACGAAAAGAAAATGTTGAGGGTTAAGATGATGGACGATGCTGAGAGACAGTGAGGAGTGGGCAGAAGATAGAAATTGACGGAAAGAAGATATTGAAGGGACAGAAAACATTGAATGGCAGAGGGTTAGACAAAAGATATTAATATGTGGCAGAACGACGAGTTGGTGTTGAGGGAATGGTACACATAAGCCGATGAGGAGAGAGCAAAAATATGTTGATAAACATTTCTTTGAAGTGACAAAGTGTCAGACAGCAAATATTGAGATAACAGAATAATCAATAGAAGATGTTGAGGAATACAATGATGAATACAAGGTTTTGAGGGACAAAGCGAAGGTCCGAAAACGCTGAGGGACAGAGCGAAGGAGAGAAAATAATAGGTAAAGTGATATACGAAAACGATGTGGGATGGAGATGATGAAGGAAGACTGATGATAGTATGATTAGGGATCAAGTGAAAGACAGAAGATGTTGTTGGACATGTTTTGAACACCAAGGTTTTGTGGAGAAGTCCAATGCAGAAAATGAAAGTGTCCACCCACTTGCCAATGTTGTCTTTTTGTTCTTCTTCCTGTGTAAACTGTCCCAGAGAGTGACAGACAGAAAACGTATCACGATGCAGAAGTAGAGTATTTGAGTGATGGACAGAATTTTTCGAGGGGTAGAGAGAAAGAATGACACAGAGTAGATGCTGAAAACAATAAGAGACATGGTGATGGACAGAAGGCCTTGAGGAAAAGAGCAATGGAGAGATGTTGAGAGACAGAATGGCAAACAGAATATTTTGAGGGTGAGAGTGACGCAAGAGAAGACATCGAGGGCATTAGTAAAGAACAGAGTATGCTGAAGGATAGAGTGATGAAGAGAAGGACATCAGCGGATTATGAGATAGCAAAGATATTCCAGTTTCATATCATTTTAGCACCTTTTAAAGTCAGAATGATAGGCAAAATGCACGAAAGAAAAAACCTTATGTCAGTATAATATAAACTTATCACCATATTTTTTCATTTCATATTATTTATGCATTGAAGGGTTTTTTCAAAAACTAGCAATATCGCCAATGACTAATACGAATAAGTATATTCATATAAAAAAAGATAAATATTCTGTTCAGGTAAAAACCTCTGAATATCCTCATTGAAAGAAATGAAATAAAATAAAAGATACACTAAGAAAACAGCTAAAGCAAAAAAAGAAGCATCGGTCTCCAGGAGAGGAGACCGTGCAATAAATGAGAGTGTCCACCCACCTGCCAAAGATGTCTTTTAGTTCTTGTTCCTGTACAAACTGTCCCAGATTGGCAACGAACAATGTGGAGCAAGGAGGAGTGCTGGCGGTGGAGGTGGCGGTGCCCACTGGGCTTGCCAGTGCGGGGCTGGCCACTAGATGTGGTGGCGGCAGCGTGGCATGGATGGCGGCATGAGAGATGGGGTGCGGTACGGTGAGGGGAGGCTACGGGGACACACACACAAGGCAGCCAAATGAGAGGGAAGCTCGCACTATACTACGCACTACACTACTCACTACATACAGTAAACTACACTTAGACTGAATAATTGAGTGCAATTTGGTCTTTCAATAATATAAGAAATTTAATGGCAAGAGTTTTTTGCATAGTAAAGCATTTTGAGATTTACATTCAATTTGAGTCATATGATTTAAAAGCAAGAAAGTGAATCTGAATAAACTTTAAACTACGTGAAGAAAGTTACTTATAATATAAATAATTCATTTTTACGTGAAATAGCAATTGTGATACGTAACTGAACTACAGTAAAGCCTCGATTTAATGGACTATTTTTGAATATGGGGTGCTCGTTAATGCCGAAAGTCTGTTAAATCCTAATGTTTATATGATGTTTATATTACCATATATTATAATAAACAATCCAGGAATTAAAAACACAATTAAACAGAATACTATACATGATGTTTGTTAACACGTGAATCTAATGCCTACTATTACATATATTTAATAATTAATAATAATGAAACTATGAAATGACAATATTCTACACTACACAGAAAACTTTTATTCTCAGTCTGCTATCACGCTTTTGTGGCCTCCTAATAGTATAGGATTTTGTGGTGAGTAATTAGATTTCTCCTACTGCCTCTTAACATTTGAGGGCTTTTGTGGTAAAGAGCTAGAATCATCTTTTGCCTCTTACTTGTACAGGATTTTGTGGTGAGGATCTATAATTCACCTGTTTATCCTTACCAATAGAGAGTTGTAGTGAAGATTTAGAATCTTCCTGTTGCCTCTTAATTGTACAGGTTTTTGTGGTAAGGAGCTATAATCATCCTTTTGCCTCTTACTTGTTCAGGGCTTTGTGGTAAGGAACTAGAATCATCCTTTTGCCTTTTATCCTTTCAGGGTTTTGTGGTGAGTAGCCAGAGAACTCCTTTTGGCTCTTACTAGTAGAGGGTATTGGTGAGGAGATAATATCTTCCTTTTGCCTCTTAGTAATATAGGGTTCCGTGATAAGGAGTTATAATCCATTTGTTTATTCTTACTGGTAAAGGGTTGTAGTGTAGAACTGAAATCGTCATTTTATTTACTTTACTAATAAAGTGTTGTGTGGTAGAGAAACTTGGGAGGAGCAGCAATATGTTAGAAGAAATTTACGAAAGAACTGCGACTTTTAGTGAACGAAAGCTGATGGGACTAGTTTGGTGTAGGGCAGATATGCCGTCCGTAATATCGGAGTCGTAGAATCGAGGTTTTACTGTATTTATATTCAAGAAATTTCAGCGTTAGCATACAATAGACGTCTATAATTTTGTGAGACATTTCTTAAACCTTTATTATTTAATGGTTTAATACCTAAACAGTCAATAAAATAATTCACCGAAGACATATTTCAGTTTCTGTTTTGCTTAATCGATCCTTTTCGGATACTATTCTTATGAGAATGATGATAACTGCAGAATTCTTTGTATATCTCATTTAACTTCATTTGAAATATTAGCTGAAAAAACTGTATTTCGGCGACAGTGCGAACAGAAATCACAACTTACTAAAATTATGTCAAGTATTCTTCCTATTGAGCTATCTGAAACTTTTCATTACGTCTAAAGGAGATTATAATTTTGATTAAATGATCGGAAAATGCTCAAGGCATCATTTCTTGATTTATCTTCCTCCAATCACAGAATCAAATTTATATTTCCGTTCGCTGCAATGAACTAGGCTGGGATAGTTCAGTTAGAAGAGCACCTGACATGTTTCCCGGAGTTTCTGAGTTCGGTTCCCACCCCACTGAAATTCAATATTTCCAGCTAACGTTTCAACCGTTATACGACAGTAGGAGTGTAAGTTATTACGGTTTAATTTATCATTTAATCTCCTTTTTAAGCCTCTTAATTTTCAAATTTCTGATATGAACCAGTTTCTTCAAACCGATTCTGCGATTATAAGAAAGTGGTATAGGTTCACTATTTTTCGTTTACAGTGAAACAAATTATTACATTTTTAGTATTTCAATTATTTCATTCTCAAAAGTGTAAATTATTTTTAAAGAGATTGCAATGGTTTTTTTAAATTGTTAATAATTGTAGAAAATTGAATGCAATTGCTACATTTTCATAATTTAAATCTAAAAATTTAAATTAAAAATGAGCAGCTTCCTTGAAATAAAATTGCATTATAAGAGTATAATTAAAGTACGTAAAGCAAAATAAGTGAAAAAACTTCTTTCCTTCAAGAAGAAAATGATATTGATATCCATCTCTAATATCTTTCTAGACAGTTTGTGTGTCCGTCTGTCTTTCTGTTCCTTTGTCTGATCAAGACTGTCTCCTAAAGGGTAAGAGTTAACACCAACAAATGCGAATACATCTTTCCTTTTATCGTATCCTAAACTAATATAAGGGTTTGACTCCTCCTCAGCATTCTTTCCTCTCCCTAACAAAGAAAGGGGGAAATATTTGAATGATTGCCGAGTGTAGCGAGTGCCTATAAGAAAGTTAGTTTACATTTGACTTCCAGCAGTCATTCATTCATTATTCCTTAAAATTACTCTCCGCAAAACTCCCTGTCCTGCCGCAGTCAGTAGGTGACGCCGATGTCTTGGAAAGGCATCGGGGTTACCATTTTTCCAACCTCCACAATTGTTCAGTGGATCCCCTCCCTCCAACTTTCTCTGAGCCCTCGGAATCCTGTGGCCTTAGTCCATTGTGTGCAAAAATGTGCCGCCCACAGGTAAAACAATCCACACCTTTAAATCCATTCTTCTTTAGAAGCATTCTTTTTGATGAACTGAAGGTTGGGATAAAAGCCCAACTGTCAACTGGCAATACGCCGAGCAAGGCCGTCGTTCACTCTCAGCGTTTGAATTCAAATGCAACGATTCCTCCAATTATTTTTTGCGTTTCATCAGTGTTTAACCGAAACATTAGGAAATTGTGCGATACCTGGAGAAAACCTTCAGCCTTCAAATATTAATTTTGACCGTTGACTTATCGTTTACAACTGAACTGGTTACTATAAATACATTACCCGACATGAGAATTTCTCGTTAATCCGATTTCACGTGAACGTTGATATAAACAAACGCCGATGGGGAAGACATCCCCTTCACATCATTTTCCTGCTAATATTTTAGTCAAAAATAAAAGATATCGAAATCGTTTGTGTAACATGAAACATAGAGAATCGTAAACGACCAAAGTGAACGGCATTAAAGTCAAACCAATTACGTAATTTTCAATGACAATTTAAGGAAATGAAACCAAAGAAGCAACAAAAATGATTGAAAGTAAATGAAATTTACTAATTTAACATATTACTAATTAAATCTTTATCACAACAGAATATAGAAGACATTTAAAAGGCAGGTATTAACTCAGATAAAAGCGCGCTACACTCATAATCTGTAGTTCTCAGGTTCTATTCCCAACCGATGGGCTTGGAAAGGCCGTCTTCTGTCATATAGGACCTTAAACATGGGCCACATGTGTAGGGGAACCGTATTCCTACAGGTTAAAGGGCAAACTGGATCAGGGATGTACCCATGATTTAGTTTCGGGAGGTGGGGGGAGGGGGCGATAATTTAGTGTGAAAGGGCCGAGAATTCCGTTTTGAGGAAGATTCGAAATTTACTTTAGTTTCGTGAGGGAAAGGAGTCTCAGAATAAGACTTGAGCAGATTATCCAAATAGCTAAAATATTCCACCGAAGAGAAAAGGTTAAAATGATATTATACATGGAAAAAGATTATATATTTTTCTTTAATCCATTTTTAGTGTCGAGCATGAGGTACCTAAAATAAAATTATACAATTTTGCATTTCGAAGCAGATAGACACGTTTGAGATTTCATACAAGACGACCGGATTTTAGGGACAGGTAAAACGAACCCTCTGGCGACGTCCCTGCACTGGATAGCTGCCAAACTTCTCTGACTCCTTGGGGATGTTGTCACTTGGCTATTTAGCTTCCTTTGTGTAGAAGAATGTCGCCCCAGAGGTTAAACAACAAGCCTCGACAAAAACCACAATATCCATAAAATATCCACAAGATATCTAAGATGACAAATTGATGTCCTTTTGTCATCTTAGATATCTTAGATATTTTCTGGATATTGTGGTTGTGTGGGAGATTAAGATATTAAAATGAACATAAAAAGTCATAGAGGAATAGATTGCAAAAGCTGTGTGCTTCATCAGCTGTATTCCACGTGATCAGCAAGGAGAGTCAATGATAGAGTAAATATAATTTTCCCCTTTTTAAGAGTTTTAGTAAATGTTTTTCCAAAATGGGTGAAAAATATATTTATTTTATTCTTCCCCTCAATTATGGTTATTGAAATCCATCCAGAATTGATGAATCAATCTGGATTCGACACTGAAACATAGCCTCATTTAAATGCAAAAGCTTTAATCATTTCTAATTTTTCTTTCTGCTGCTCAATTGCGAGATAGGGTACTACTTTTCCATGATAAAAAATTATTAATATTTTATAAAAATGCAATATAATATGTTAAATGCAATTAACATGGTACAATAATGCAATATAACGTGATTGACCGAATAATATGCTAAATGTAAAATGTAAATATAAAATGACCGCATAATATACTAAATGTAAAATGTAAATATAAAATGACCGAATAATATACTAAATGTAAAATGTAATAATATCTAAAATGAAATGTTATCTAATGCAAAATGCAATATAGCGATAGAATATGCTACTTAAAACAATATTACGGCGTGAATTAACACAATATCACATTATAAAGTACTTTACTTTAACATATTCCATACAAATTAACGTTAATTTCAAAATCACAACCAAAAGATACCATTAAATACTAAAACTGCATCATATCATGATTATTTCATCGGTCTATTCTTAAGCAGCACAAAGTAAGAAAACATGTTACTTTTCCATTATTTCCCTTATTTTAAATAATAGCAGGTGACAGTAACGTATAAAGAAAAAAAAAAGCCTTTTTTGAACAATAAGAAGCAACCACTGCATCTTTTTGAAATACAAAACGCGTAAAAAAGAACCAAAACAGAATGCATTTACAAAATAAATACGAATGCATGTTTTTTTTTATTCTTCCGAAAGAAGTATTATCCTTTTGAATCAGCTGCTTAAATAAAGAAAAGGCAACAAGAATTTATCTCAGTAATGTTCCTGATTTCTAATTCTCATCCATATAACCCCTTATTTTTCCGGTACTTCTATGGGTTGATTTGATTCTTTTCATTGAAAAATTTCCACCATCAAAATGGAAAGAATTTGCATTGTCAAATATACACTAAGATACCCGTTTATTAGGTACACCACTCATCGTCACATACATAGATGGTTCACTTCAACACGTAATACATCACCTGACTGCAGTGTACGATTTAAATCAGGCAGACCAGACTTAACATCAGTTAGAGTTGGATTGAGCGTCAAAATGGTCAAAACGAGCAACCTGGGTGACTTTCAACGTGATATGATAGTTGGTGCTATGCGTGCCAGTTTCGGCATCTCCCAAATAGCCGTACTGGGCTTTTCACGCACCACTGTTTTAAGGAGGTACTGTGAATCGTGTGAAAAGCAAAAAGCTGCCAGTGATCGGCGATCTTGTGAAAGAAACAGATTGTGGATCAGAGGAGTCAAAGGAGACAAGCGAGTATCATGCAAGCAAACAGACAGGACACATCCAGGCAGTTAAAGCAGAATTAGACATTGGTCATCTCTGAATCATTGGAGAAGGTCATCTCTGAATGCTCCGTGTATTGAACCTTATCGTGAATGAGATACAAAAGCCGCTGACCATGTCGGGTGCAAATGCTGTCATCGAAGAAATGAAAGCACGTCATCAGTGTGTGTGAGGAGCATCCACACTGGACAATTGAGGATTGGAAAAACGTAGCCTGGTCGGACTAATCAAGGATCCTTTTACGATGATGGAAGGATCAGAATTTAACGTAAGCAACATGAGGCCAATGCCAGGCGTATGCCATGGAACTATCTTTTCTGTTGTCAACAATTTATGCCAATGGTGGCAGTGTGATGGCGTGGGGAATGTTTTCCTGACACATTCCTTTTGTTGCTGACCATTTTCATCCCTTCATGACTACAGTTCATTTTCACTCGGGTGGACACGTTCAGTATGATAATGCACCTGCTTACAAGACACGTATTGTCACCGAATAGTTTTAGGGACATGCCATCGAGTTTTCCTTGCTTCATTGGCTTGCAGTCTCCAGATCAGATCTAAACCCTATTGAGCATCTTTGGGATGAGGCAGTAAGGGTTGTTCACAGAGAGACTGTGCTACTGTCCAATTTGCAGCAACTGCACAACACAATCATTTCCGCGTGGTCCCACATTCCTGTATAACTCATCCAGAATTTCGTAGATTCCATGCCCCGACGAATTTTGGCTATTCTGAAGGCCTAAGGAGGCACAACACGCTACTAGGTAGGTGTTTCTAATAAACTGGCATTTTCGTGTATGGTTAACAGTTTAAAGTTTCGTTCCCCTTTTACGATTTGTGAGCTATGTTTTCATGAGCTTTCATTCGTTAGGGTTTGACGCTAGAAGTGTTTATTTATAGTTTTATCAGGGGAAAAGAGAAGCAAAATAATTTTTCGCTTTGATATACACATTTAATTTCATAGAACATTATAAATTATTTCCAAAATAAGTAAGTTACGTCTCAAAGGGCTGCATGCCATATAGGTATAATAGCAACCTCTCAATGTAATACGCCACAATGGAGGGATGTGTGGAAGGCAGAATTCAGTAGAAAGAAAACACATCTAAAGTAATTCCTATGTCTTATCTGGGGATTCAAACTACTTCCCATTGATTCACGGCCAGGTACGCTACTCGCATCTAATTCACAGGCAAATGCCTCTAGAACGTTGGAAGGAGTGAATAATAGAATGAAAGAAATTGATTAATAACAAATGGCAATGCAGAAACTTCCAAATCAACTAAATCTCTTCGAAGACTAACGGAATTGGCGCTTCTCCCACAAACAACGGACTTGGCACTTCTCTCACAAATCAGATTTAGTCCTATTCGAAAGCATTCTGCTATTAACAGAAACTTCTGGGTGTTTAATGATAAGAGTTAGGGATTGCAATGAAAGTGGTGGTGATGGTAACTCAAAGGTTGTAAAAGTGAGAAGTCAGGAAATCCACTAGATACACTGGTGCAGAGATGCTCTTTTAAAGTAATAAAAGTCGTGAAGTCTGTGAACACTTAAAGAAAGTGAACGCTGTCAATTACTTTAAGTGACAGTAAATTTGGTGTTCCTTATTAGTCAATTTTTTTTTTTTTTTTTTTTTGTGTTCCTTATTAGTCTTCAAGTGCAGATATTGCTGATCAGACAAGCTGAGTTGTCATTATAATTATATCAATTATAATACCAGAGTGAGGGTTTTGTAATCATTTAGAAGACTAACAAAACTTTTAGGTGGAACATGTTTAGTCTTCTGATATGTTTTATTATCTTATTTATTGCTATTATATATATTGTTAGTGTATTTCCAGAAATGTTTCAAATGGGAATGTTGCTCATTAGTCGTCATTCAAGACCAAGCTGTGCAGTTTCTCATGTGCTCAAGGAGCCGAGTACATTAAATTGGTTTATGGTATCTTCGTCACTCCGCTCCACTTGTATCCGGAGGATTTAGAGCGTGAGTCCCCAAGAGGAGCGACAGGGTGATGCAGAAATAAACTAACAGAGAATTAGTGTTGCTTACAAACAGAGAAGTCAAGTTTGTTTAGTGCGTCAAAGTAATGTACTCTTTCTTGAAAACCCTAAAGGAGCAGGGTTCGATTCTGTGTGAACCCGGTTATGTAGGCAGGATTAAGATATCCTCTCGCTGAGTTTTGAGGTCTGTAAAGCGATTTCCGTACAGAAAAAAAATATCCCAGCCTCATTAACTGAATGCCTGTAAAAGAAAAGCAGCATTCAAGCTATGTTAAGCTGACTAGAAAGTCTCCAAGGAATATCAATTTTTAGTTATTTCATTCAGCAAGAGGCAGCTTGAACACAGCTAAGGCCCACAGAATCTATTACATTTCCATATGGTTGTATATATATATGCTTGAGAATATAAATAAATGCGATGTCGCCCTCTACTTAGTGCATTGGACATTTTAGACCTTTCATCGAAGGCACAGAGGCACATGTGCAAAATCCCGCAGATAGGAGATTTCACCCAGAATCACGTGAAGATTAATTAATTTGAAAAATTATTTAAAAATAAAAATTAAAAGGAAGTTTGTGGACCACGAATTTTCTTTTAATTTATATTTTGAATTAGGTCACATAGGTCTGACAGTAAGTAGTCTGTCGGTTTCTACGCCATGTAGAAGATTTTTGATGAAGTGAGACCTGAGCAGAAAGACAACAACAAATCCTCATGTCTTACCCAGAGCTCGAACCCAAGTTCCTTTGATCAAATTATCCTGAAATTTGGGATAGAAATTTTTTTTGTAGTGGTGAGTAACATATTTAAAAATGTTGGGAATATATTGAATGTCACTAAGTAATTATTGAATAAACAACGCAAATATTTCATGAATAACTTTTCTGATCAGAATGTTGAAATATTAAACATGCGAAAATTTTTAAATTTGGTAAAATAGTTTGGTGTATAAGTTAGTAACATATTCGAAAATATATCCATTTTCAAGATATTGTCGATTGAATATTTTCCAAGAAATTATCGATGAACTTTAAGCATTAATGCTACTAAGTGGGATGTTTTTGAGGAGAATCTTTCTCATGGAATAACTGAGGCATAAAATATCCGATCTTCTTAAAATTTACAATAATAATTGCTGGTATATCAAATCCGTAACATTTAAAAATGGTGGGATTGATGAATTTTTAAAATGAATTTTAGAATTTTTAAAAACTAAAACTTATGTAATATGAACATAAACATGGGTTGATCAATTAATTCGTGGACTGCCGTCGCCAACAATTAGCAGCGTTTCGTACCAGTTAATACATCATATATGGCAATAGAGCGACTCTTCAAGGGCACGGAACAATGTGTCCAAGTTGAAACCAATAAGGTCGCAAGTACCAGCAGCAATGTATACAGTCAGTCTCTGTCGTTTTTTCGCTTTGGAAAGATGTTTGATTTGCATGTTGGTTTTCTTGCAGGATATGGCTGATCTGTAAACTGAACAGCGGTATGAGATACTTACTCTCTTTGGTAAGGCTTAAGTGGTGCACAGACAGCTACAGAAATTACTCGAATGTATGAGGAACAGAGCTGGAAACGAAGTGTGATTTTCAAGCAGCGCAAATGCTTCACAGATTGTCTCGATTCCGTGGAGGACGACCAAAGACCAGGAAATCAAGCACTGTTCTCCATATACTTGAGTCATTTCTGCGAAAGCCTTTCGGAACACAATAATGTATCACACACCTCTTCTCAGTTTCCAGATCGCCATAGTTCTCAAAAATCTCACATACAAAAACGAACACCTTTCAAAAGCGAGAAAACGACAGAGACTGATTGCGAACTGTTCTGCTATTACTTGGGACCGTATGGTAACGTGTTACAACTTGCAAACATTGCTCCTTGCCCTTGAAGAGTCGCTGTCTTCTTCTTTCTCAAGTGAGCAAGTTAACAGATGTATTGTCTTAGACTACATGGTTTCAACTTCCTTTGGGATATTTTCGAAGCGCAGAAGTAACAGGATTCATTTCAATTTGTTAAGTTCTCAAAATATTTTAAGCACTTACCTCCCGTTTCATGAGATTCCGCCGAGAATTGCCGATTTCGCTATAGCGCTTCCTTTACCTTTCCTAACTATGCGTTATGATTCTTTAGTTGGTACTAAAATTGTTGTTTTAAATTGGTAAGTAAAATAAGTATATAACAGTCCCAAGTAAAGCATAAAATATTGGGGAAAACCAGTGTTTCATTACATACAGTTTTGTCTTTATTTGAGATCTCTTATATACAAAGACTGTCAAATTTGTTCATACGAATGAAACAATGCATCACGTTTTATGCCTTAATAGAAAAAGAGAAAGTATGAGCATCTAATTTTTGTTGCATATCACACCTTGGAAAGTATATACCCTAGTAAATTTTTAGTTAGAACTTGAGATAATTTTTTATAGGCTACATAACATTTTGCATTTTTCGAAAGAAGTTTCCTTAACAAGATCAAAATAATACCTAATCTAATCTAATAATAATAATAATTTGAACATAAAATTATCTTATTAGTATCTTATATTTGCCTCTTCTTATTAAATTCTAATCCTATTGCGTAATTTTAAAGCAATGAAAAACGGGTTTTTTACCTGGCATATGAAAAAACCCGTTTTTCATTGGCCGTATGAGAAAAAAATGCCATTTTTACTTAACTTCACCCTACTCCAACATGTTCAGGGAAGAAATTTAGACTTTAAATATGGTTTCTAAACTAATCCATTTATGTGCTTTTGAATATATAGAGGATAAATTATTACTCTAATTTTTACATGTAAAGTTCATACACTATAAATTATGATACGTAAGATTCGAATAATTGGATTTTTTTACCAGCTTTTTCACATTCTTCAACCATTGTGCACTAAACAGATTTTACTACTTTATTTTCTTTCTTCCCTTCTCTTGGTAAAAATCCCAAAGACTCCTTTCAATGCAGTTGCAATAACCAAATGTGCTTAGAAGTGAAGTTTACACAGGGAAAAGAGAAAACTCATTATCAACAGATCTTGAGTTCTACTCTGCTCACGATAAAATTAAATCTTTCCAGTTAACACTTCACTTATTTACATTTTCTTTTAATGTTTTAAATTGTAATTCCAAAAGCAATGGAAAAATCGTTTTACTTTTGAAATATGTGCATTTTTTCCGAAATTCATGTAGTATTATTGCTTATTATTTTGTACCATTATTTTACATTACATGCGCATATATGAATCTAGTATTTTAAATATTTTACTGAGTTTTTTAATCCAGTTGTCATAACCACGTATCTCATAAATGATGAGCTCTGAAAGGGAGTTTTCTCCAGGAGTTTTTTCCAGTTCTGAACTGAAGATGGCACCACTTGCTTTGCTCTGTTGGAAGCGGGGAAAAAAAAGAAAAAGCTGATAGCCAAGTTGGAAAAAAAATACTCTTCGTTTTCATGAAAAGAAAAAAAAAATCTTCAACATCCTGGAAGAAACTGTTGCTAAACGTTTCATATAAGCTAGCAATGAAACCAATATTATCAGTCGTTAGCTGTATTAGTATTTGCTAAGCGAAAACGAAGAAAAAAAATGTCGAATGGGGGAAAAAGTCGGTTGCTGCGAAATAAAGCGGATTCCTGGAAGCTCGCCAATAATTTAAGTAAATGGCGTGAACTTTCGCTTCCTCTTAGCGACAGCGTTGAACGCGCACTGTTTCATGTTGAAAATGTATATTGCTTTTATTGTCTGGGAAAGGAATAAATTTAATTGCTTTTCGAAAGTCGAAACTGTAGTTATGGGCTCCTCGAAGGGACGTAAAAAAAAGTACAGGCAGTTCTCGATTTGCGCTGTTAATGCGTTCCTGAAAACTACGTGTAAATCGAATTCCGGTAAAACGAAAACAATTTTCTCATATGAAATAATTTGAATGTCCAAGTGAGGGGAAGTACGTTCCTGTATTAGCCTACTCAACAGTAATTTCAAATTGTAATAATACATTAAAAAGTGCATTATAACGAACTAAATTATACATATTTCAGATTTGATTGGCATTATTTTAAATTTTCTTACCAGAGATAATTGGATTCCCAGATATTTAAGTATAGGTACTTCTTACTTCCAGAATCCAAGTGTTTTGCGTTTAGACGTACATAAAACCAAATAAAGAAAATACCTTGGATAAAAAAGTCGTTATTTAAGGAATTAAAAAGGTAATTTCAATTGCGTTTTCATCCTTGTTCTGCAGGGTTTTTGGATGCCAAAAAGACTGGGGATTTCATTATGTAAAATGGGGCTACCTGCTCAAATGGGGATGTCTAGCAACCATGGGCCAATCCCAGTGTGCACTTGTATATTGTGCAATGCTTGCATTTGCATTTAGCTGGTAATGAGTTCTGAACTTATGACTCTTTTTACTTTTTCTAATGGGGACTAATGACTTTTTCTAATGGGGACTAATGACATTTTCTAAATGCGCTCCAGGCTAGTAATCTTCAGTTCCCAGGTTCGAGTCTCAGCTGGGTCAGCGTTGAGATTTATCTCAGCAAAATTCCCCGCCCTGCCCACGGTCAGTAGAGGACACCGATGGGCTTGGTAAAGGCCGCCGTCCGCCGAATGGGACGCTTGGAAGGCCGACGTCCGACGAATGGGACGCCGAATGGGACGAATGGGACGCCGAATGGGACGCCGAATGGGACGAATGGGATGGCTAAGCCGTGGCCCCGTTTGCGGGCGAGCCATACCCTGTGCACGTTAAAGAACACACTGGATGGCCTTTACGGGAGGCTATCATCTGTCTCCTAACAACTGTTCCAGTGGGTCCCCTCCCCCAACTTTCTCTGAGGCTTCGGGGTTCATGTGACTTGTCCATTTATCCTATGGTGTGCAAAAAGGTGCCGCTCAGAGGTAAAATAACCCAACCTACTTTTTCTACACAGTGGATGTTTTATCAAGATGGCTGCCGGGATTTCTCGCGTCTCGCTTTGAGAGTTCGTTTCAAAAGGCGTAATTTTAAATTTTTGATGTGAAAATTGAAAACATGCCAGATTAACAAACCGTGTAAATCCAAATTCGTAATACAAAACCACGCAGAACAAAAACTACCCGTACAAGTGGCGAAGCGTATATCAAAGCAATAAAAACGATCAGAAATGTAACGGATTAAATGCATCTTTTATAATTCTGTTCAATAAACAAAAATAGTTAGATGTATTCGTAAAAATAATGAAATAAACAATTATTGGTATAAAATCAATGTATTTGCATAATTAACAGGTATGGGAAAGAAATATTCTCTTTTATCAGAGTTACTTTTAGAAATTTCTTCCCCATTCTAAAGATCAGGCTAGATCACTGCAAAAGGTCATCCTTTTCCAGAAATTCATAAAAAATATTAATATATATATATACTTCAACAAATGCTTAAGGTGCGAATTGAATTAATTAATAGATTTTTCTAGTGGAGAAAAAAAAAACTATTAATTAATTTTTTCCCTTCCCCTTTTCCAAACATAATAGCAATCCCAGGCTTCACTGCAGTTACAACAGTGCAACAATGCTCAAAAATAATGCTTCCAACGAAAAGAGAAAAGAAGAATCATAAATGGAGATTTGATATTTGAAAATATGGGCGACTTATGTATTTCCATTTATACATTTACAGAACACTACTCTATTAGATTTTCAAGATGGACATATGTTTTAATTTTTTACAAATTCCGTATCTTTCGGTGGGCCAGTGGTAAAGACATAAAACGTTAAAGGAAAATGAATGAAACCCGAATAATTCTATATATATCAGGTAACCATAAAGGATTTTTTCCGTTTTTGGTACTCGTAAAAAAGCAGAGCACAATTCATATTAAAAACAATTTATTCAGCGAAGCAGATTCTATTTGATTCAATCACCTTTTCCCATCTTGACACTAGCTAATAAATTACCCCTTGTATAAAAGTCTCAGTTTTTGGGACAGAAGAAAGTTACTACCCTGTCTTTCTTAAACTCTTGTCCATGCAGATTATTGTCAAGGGCCAGAAACAAGGGATAATCCCAAGGAGAGATATCTGGTGAATTGGGTGGATGACACAAAGTCTCCCATTCAAGGTGTTGAGTTGTCTCTGTGGTTATTTTGGCAGTATGTGGAAGGGCGTTATCCTGGAGTAACAGGATCAGTCCTGTAACAGTAACAGTCCTTTAGGATTGACAAGTTCCTTCTCTTTCACTGCCTCTTGAACACGTTCAAGCTGTTGTGAATAGAGCTCACCAGTAATAGTATGGCTAGGTTCAGCAGCTCAAATTGGACGATTCCACGAGCTGTCTATCATACACAAAGGACCACCTTACACTGATGTAGTGGTGACCATGAAGTTTGTGGAGAGGGGGTCCGTGATAGACACTCAATGTCGTTTCCTTGAAGGATTCTGATATTGGATCCACTTTAATTACATGTCAACAAATGATCGAGAAATGACTTTTTGTTGTGGCGGGAAGGTAGGATAAAGCAGGCTGATACACGTTGTTGTTTCCTAGAGTTAGACGATTCATGTGAGACCCATTTTCTCAATTGGTACGTTTTACAATTTCGTGCAAATACATTCTAATGGTTTCATCATTAACATCGAACATTAAAGCAAGCTCTTGGCATATTCGACTTCAATAGCTGCTTTCAAGGCTTCATTGTTGATGACCAGGACGGCAGCTACGCGGTGCATCTTCAAGCGACTGATTCCGGGTTCTCAAATTTTGGATCAATTTCTGCTGTGCGTTCCTTTACAGCATCCTGTCCAAATGCGAGACATATTCTTCTAGTGGCTTCTGCAGCAGTATTACCGAGTTCAAACTCATAAAGTAAACAACATCTGATGAGCTTCGACGACACTTCCATTTTAATATTTTATTGGGTTTACTATTTGGATGATATTACTATGCAAATGAGATACAACGTGATTTTAAGATGCGGGTAGTTGTTCTGACACTGCAATAAAGCCTTCTATCGATTATTTCTTTAACTACATGCTGATTACTTAACATGACACATAAACGACAAGAACGTTTTTGGTTACCTGGTAGTATATTTCTCACTGGATTTTAATATTTATATTTTTTTATATTTTCTAAGGACTACAAAATTTAGTTCATAGACCGGATGAATCTCTCGGGCAGCTATTAGTGTAGCCCTGATTTAAAGGGTGTAGGGATTTTTAAATAAAATCATTGCACGTACAGATAAATTAAGATTTGTCATTTATTTTAATTAATTATTGCATGCATACAGTCAGGCCCTGATCTATAAAAAAATTAATGGGGTGAGGCTGGGGGCAAGAAATTCAATCGAGCGGGCAAAACAAAAGGAGATGAGAGCAAGAAACTGAAATTCCATTATAGTAAAAACGAAGAAAAAACGCATGATGAAAACTATACGAATGAAAATAATTTACTAATTTTAGTTTAGTTATACGTTAAATAAATTGTTGAAAAGCTGATAATGATCAGTAAGTAGAAATTCATATATTGTTCATGTACTGCATGAAGAGATAATTTTGTTTCTTTAAAAAAACATATCGTATTAATCATAGTACTCAAGTAAATAGTAGTAATAAGACAAAACATCCAGAAATAAAAGAATGTGATGTAATGAAAGTGAATACATTTAAATGCGTTACCCATTAAAATGTTTCACAATCCCACATTCTGGAATCATTGGCAATGATACAAAAGGTGGCTCCATCTAGGGAGAACTAGAACGAATTCTCTTTTATTTCCGAATTTATTTCAAATTCATTTTCCGTTTCCTGCGCAGAAATTATGTAGTCTCTTAATCCTCTTAGACATGCATAATACGACTGTCAGCGTAAACATTAAATTTTGATAAACACAGAATTAAAAACCAATGATTTGGAAAGCATATTTTCATCCTGTTCAATAATGCAATAAGCGATAGCCGTTAGAAAATTTCAGCTTTCCCATCATATTAGTATTTAAATATTTAATTATTAAAAGAGTTTAAAATAATCCCTCTTAGATATTAAAATGCGTAGACACAAGGGTATTCTGAGATATTTTAAACTGAAATTAAACCGTAGTAAATCCTTTAGTAATACACGAAGGAAATTGTAATGATGGAACTGCTTATAAAGTTTCAAGCAAAGTATTTAAATATAATAATAATCAGGGGAGGCTTGCCATTAGGTGCCAGGCACCAACAACATTTCTATAATAAATACTAAATATTAAATTAAAACGAATAATAAAAAACCATAATTCACTTTTTTTATTCTTCTTATTTTTATTTCAAAAGCATTTTGCAGTTTTTCCGTATTGTTACGGTGACCATATTTTTTTTGGAGAAAATAAAGGACAAATCAGAAATTCTTTCATAATAAAATAAAGCAGGTTGCGTTTATTTGTTTCACTAAAACTAAAAAGCTTTATTATACTTATTATCCAATATAAGCATATACATAGCATTTCAAACAATTATATTATTACTTAAAAATTTAATTTTGATACTTTTTACAAGAATGAATTTTTTTTAATAAATCAGGTTTGTGTTTTAAAAATTCCTAAAACTGTATACAATTCATGTCCAAGTTGCATTTGGTATAAATGCATGCTTTCAATGTTTCGTTTTTTAATTGGGTTTTTTCACTGGTTCACATATTGTTCACTAATGAAAATGTGCCGGTGAAATGACAGGTATTCTATGGGCCGTGTGCTCAGCGCCGATATTCAGTTTACTATTTTAATTCACAAAATAAAAGACAAAATGGTCATTTTGGAAAAAAATAAATCTAAAGGACAGAGCAGTGAAATAAAGGACTATCCTCTTAAATAAAGGACGTATGGTCACCGTACGTATAGTACCTATTCAGTGAAGTATTTCGTTCAAAACTGCAGAATGGGGTGCTTTCTTGGTTCTCAATGGGAAACTTGAAAATGTGCCCAGAACCCTATACCATTCTCCATGCTGAATTCGCCTTTTGGCGCTTTTCTCTATTGCAGCAGTTTGCTGATTGGGGGATGATTTGAGCTTTATCTAAAGCTGCCCTCCCGTTTCTCAATCAATGAAATATACATTGCATCTAAGCAGCGTATTGGCTGAAAACCTAATCACTACTTTTCCGTGTACTCAATACGCGAAAGATTGGTCAGATTTCTTTCTAAACATAAATATTAATAAAACGATATTTTGAAACTATTAAATCATCTTTGCGCTGTATGTATTATTTGATTTCTGAAAGTATTAAACATCTTGGTGATATTAGTAATCACGAGACTTGTAAATTTCAACATCGAATACGAAACTACGGCAGTCTCATGCCAAACTATTTCACTTCCGGCGAAAGACTTCGCTACAGCTCGTACGGAGATACTGGAGGCGCTAAAGTAAGTTGTATGCAATATACTTTAGCATTATAAAATATAGGTATTTATTCTCCAGTATTTTGATGTCTTTTAACACTTATTTTGTTGCCTATAAATACTGTTTTGCTGATAATATTTCTGATAACAATCTAACCTAGCTTACACTAGAGGGCCTCTAGCTTACACTAATATTTTGTAATCTTACCTGAATCATGATTTCGATTCAGTATAGGGTTACCAGATGCCAGTGTTCTAAAGGAGGACGAAAAGGAGGACATGCTTTAAAGTTTGTGAAATAAATTTTTTTCGTACAAAGTTTTATTTCAAGTACCGACTAACAATTTAGTCAAAAAAAGGTATAATTCTAATTATTCAGTACACTTCAAAATACATGAGGTGCCGATTTTTATTCATACTTGATAAGCAGTCAAGCTATTTGCTATTGCGAGGTGAATTTTGTGCTTCTATATTTACTATTAACTCAGACTGAAGTAGTGATCAGCAGTGATTTTGGTCTTGCTAGGAGACTCTCTTGTACGAGAAGTCTTGTGCAAACCAGGAGTAGTTCCTTATTCCCTTCGCTCTCGTTTTATGTTGCAAATAAAAAAATAAAACTGCTGTCAACTTCCGTAGCTCCAACTATTGATGGACGAAAGCAAAATTTTATGCAATTTTTTAAAGTGTGTACTTTTTTCAATCTGGCATGTAAATTGCACATATTGAGATTACAGCAAAATAGTAACTTTTACAATAAGAGCATTAATTAAGCATATAATATATAATAATTGCATATTAAGCATATATGCAAGTCGTGAAGACTTGCATATACTGTATATTATTTCATGGTTAACGATAAACTACTATATTCTAATCATGAGTTAAAGAAGTTTAAAAAAGGAAAATACAAAACAAAGTGCCTTAATTTTAATTTAAAACATGTTAAATTTATACAAAAAGGAGGACATTTCATATTTTTTAAACGTTCTGGGAGGACATGAGATAGAAAAGTAGGATATGACCTCCTTTTGGAGGACGTATGGTAACCCTAATTCAGTATGACCTATGGCGACTGCATTTAAGAATTTGAAATAAGAATTAGAATATCACTATATGGAAATTAAAATTAACTAATACTAATTAATGTATTTTAACGATATTGTTTGAATTACATTTCTTTTCCAATGAACTCTTCATGTCCACTGTATACTTTAGTAGTCATGTAATGCATTAAAGCTAATATGGCCGTTTTCTGAACAACGTTTAAGAACACGAGCAAGTGAATTACTGTTGAAACTTTCAAATACGATTAAAATAATCTAATTACAATGGAAGGCTGTATGAAAAAACTTCCTTTTAAAAGAATTCAAGAAATTGTCTAATGTAAAACTAGATTTACAACTGAAATAGAATGCTTTTTCGATTTAAACTGTGTATTGATTGACCCTGCATCTATCTTCTTTCTTTTAAACTATTTTTTCGAAATTCTTTAGAGTAGTTTATTAGTATATTCAAGAGGTTTTGGTATGAATCGTGAACTATCGCGATATATACTGTTAATCTAATGCAGTGTCTCGCAAACGTTTTTACTCTGCGGCACACTGAATCGAATTTTTTTTTTACGCTGCACACCTAAAAAAGAATAAAAGCAAACTCTATATAATCGTTATTATATTTGCGCTTTGTTGAAGTAGCACGTCGATATTAAAGCACGTCGATTCAAGTCAAAATGAAATCTTTGGAATATCTAGTGTCATTTTGAAAATATCTCGCGGCACACAGTTTGCGAGACACTGATCTAATGGGAAAACTATTGATGTGCATGTTGCTGGGAAGTGAATGTATATAGGCGCATGGATACAATTTTCACAGTATTGCGTAGTGATATAGACAGACTTTGACAGAGTGAATGAAGAAAGGGTGGTGCACTCCGCGAATAAGCGTTTCTTGACCGTCATTGGCTAGGCATTTTGACGTCACAGCGGGGAGACGACGGTAAACAAAGCTTATGAAAAGCGTACGGAAATATTGATTTCTGTTGGCAGAAAAAGTAAAATTACAATTTTGGTGTTTTTTTAACTGTCTTAGATCTATCTTGTTATTAGGGAAATATTTATTGTTCCATATATACACTCAGCAGCCACTTTATAAGATACAGTTCCGTGTCATGTTAATTGTAACTGAGATACAGAACTCATCATCATCATCATCCTCCAGCAGCCATGGGCTACGGAGGTCCAACCAGACCGCGCAGTTTAATTCTCCAAGCATATCTGTCCTGAGCTACATCTGCTGCATCCGGCCACTGTACACCAATTCTAACAAGGTCCTGTTTGACATTGTCTGCCCACCGCATCCTAGGTCTCCCCCTCCTTCTGAGGCCTCCAGGCACACTGTTCATAACCCTATTCGCCAATCTATAATTATCCATACGGGCAACATGACCAAACCAGCGGAGTCTCTCTCTGCACAATATTCTGCTTAAAGGAGGTTGCAGACTCCTTTGCCTAACCTCATCATTAGTTACAAAGTTAAACCACCTAATACCCAAGATACTGCGTAAGCATCTAGAATCAAAAGCATCTAGTTTCCTGTTATCTTGCTTACACAGCGTCCAAGTTTCACTACCATAACTAACCCTAGAAAGAACCAAACTATTATACAGTCTAATTTTAGTCTTTAGGTGTATACGCCTATTTCTCCACAATCTCCATAGATTCTTAAAAGTCCCGGCAGCAATACCTATTCGTCTGTTAATCTCATGCCGCACATCACCAGTATCAGTTACGCAGCTCCCAAGGTAATTAAACTGTGACACCTGCTCAAGACTGCAACAATTCAGATTAACTGAATCACAACCTGCCTGACCAATTTTCATCACTTTAGTTTTCTCTCTGTTTATAACCAAACCTACTGTACTACCAGTCTCATCAACAGTTCGAATGAAAGAGTTCATCTCATCAACATCATTTGCCAAAAGGGCTAAATCATCAGCATAATCTAAATCAGAAAGTTTCGTATCTCCAGCCCATTTAAGGCCAAAAGCTTTGCCTTGAAGTGAATTTCGCATAACATAATCAACAACCAAACTAAAGAGAAAAGGAGACAAAATGCACCCTTGTCGAACACCAGAAGTAATGCTAAACCAATTGCTACAAGCCTTACCAACTCTCACACATGACTCAGTGTTATTATAGAGAGCTTTCATTATGTTAACTAACTTGTCTGGTATACCATATGATGTCACAATCAACCACAAATTATGACGATCAACAGAGTCGAAAGCCTTTTTGAAATCAACAAAGCTAGCAACCAAAGGTTTCTGAAACTCTAAACATTTCTCAAGAATCTGCCTAAGTGAAAATATCTGATCTACACATCCCCTACCATTTCTGAATCCACATTGCTCATCACGCAATTGCCTGTCAACCAGATTCTTAATTCTATTAAACACAATCATGGAAAGAACTTTACCTGGAACGGAGAGTAGGCTGATACCCCTATAGTTATCACAAGAACTGCGATCACCTTTTTTGAAAATAGGGATAATAATAGCTCTGGTAAAATCTTTAGGAACCATGCCTTTATCATAAAAGTTATTCAAAATTTCAGTCATCCAAATGGTAACAGAAACATTCCCAGCTCTAAGCATTTCCGTAGTAATTTCATCCACCCCTGGGGATTTATGAAGTTTAAGTTTAGAAATAGCCAAACTAACTTCAGATTGTGCTATAGGGCCAACATTAAAGCCAACAATGCATCTATCATCATTGCAAACAATGGGAGTAGAACTAACCACATTGTTTAGAACATCACTGAAATTCTCAGCCCACCTAGCCATGACAGAATCCTCACCTTCTATAACGTTGCCTTGTTTATCCTTCAATCCCTGTATACCTGTTCGTTTTCTACCATACAAAACATTAACTATCTGGTACAGCTCTCTGCTGTTGTGCTGTCTAACTGCTTCCTCAGCTTTGTCAGCAAGGCCATCAAGCCAAAGATTCTTATCAGTAGCTAACTGATTCTTTACACGTTTATTAAGTTCTTTGTAATGCTTTCTATTAGGACTAGTAGGGTACTGATTAAGGACATTCCTGCAGTTCCTTCTTTCTGAAATAAGCTCAAGTGCCTTATCACTTAAATAATTCTGCCTCCTCTGCTCCTTTTTCCCTAAAAGAGTACTGTTAGTTTCCAAAAAAGCCTGTTTAAAATGGCCCCATTCTTCCTCAACTTCAGTATTAAGCAAACCATGACTGTCATAATGACTAAGTAACCTATCATGGTAAGTTTTAGCTATAACTGGGTCTTTCAGAGTTTCAGTATTAAAGGTAAATTTTTTAACCCTAGCACAACACTTTTTAAGTTTAAGTTGCAAGACACTTTTAACAAGGTAATGGTCAGATACAATTTCAGCTCCCCTATATGCCTTGATATTTCTAACAACTAGCCCATTTGCTGTTAATTAATATATAATCAATCATATTCTTATGTAGCCCATCAGGTGAAACCCATGTGTATTTATCTATGTCGCGGTGTTTGTAATATGTGTTAGTTATTCTGAAACCATTTAGTTTACTTACCTGTAGGAGACGTTGCCCATTGCCATTGCAGCTACCAATACCAAAAGGGCCTATTACTCCTCCCCAAAGGTCAGAGTCGATACCAACTTTGGCATTGAAGTCACCAAGAACAGGGGTAATATCTCCTTTCTTGACAGAATTCAAAATATCCTGAAGTTGTCTGTAAAACCTATCCTTCTCATCCTCATCAGAATCCTCAGTGGGGGCATAACAGCAGATAACATTCAAGTCTTTAATGCTTGTCTGAAATTTTGCTGTAAGAAACCTTTCATTAATGCACTCATATCCTAGAAGAGCATCACTAGCATGTCTGCTGAGCAGCAGACCCACGCCTTGGTGATGTTTTCCATCCTCCCTCCCTGTAAAGAGAAATTTAAAGTTATTTTTAAGTATTTCACCTTTACCTGTCCATCTGGTCTCTTGCAAGCCTAGAATATCTAGGTTATAGCGCTGGAATTCCTGCATGAGGACATCAAGAGAATAATCTCTATGTAATGTCCTCACGTTCCACGTTCCTGCAGAGAGAAAATGATTAGTAGGATTTTTAAAGAAATTAGGTTTATTGAGATTGGTAGGGCCAACAATATCAAACAGCCCCCTGATCGCAGGCATGGGGCAAAGACCTGTTCCTCCTCAGCTAAAGGCTGAAGTCACCGATGCTGGTAGGAACTTCAAGCACCACCTTTTCAAGTGGACTTTTTCAAGAACCATATGGCCTGCCTGAGACACATTACTCCAGTTTAGGCTTGACGATGCCCAACTAGCTAAGTAAGGTTCAGGTACCTGCGATGGCCTCTGATTAGGATTATCCACCAGCTGATATAAAGTATCCCATGCCTCTGTTCACTTAGAGCTGGCAACCCAGAAGCAAACAGAAAACACAGCGGCAGACTCTCCCTCAACAGAGGCCCACCAGTGCAGCAAGTCCAGGATCCATAATCAAGCTCAAATCCATAAACAAGTCCAGTCTAGTAGGTATAAATCGTCAGCACCAGGACCCTGTAAAGTTGACCACTCCTCAGCAGGGTTGAAAAAAAAAAAAAAAGTGGCCATAGATGACCAGATCAGTAGGCCATACTGAACTGGCAGCCCTCCACTTCCGTTCTCTTCCAAAAGAGAATATCTCTTTTGAAAGGTACTAACGGCCTGCACCACGAGAAGGCGGGGTCGGACATTAGGTGCTAGACCTGGCCGGTTCTGTGCATCATCAACAGAACTCAGGAATATCTAAAACAATCATTTTTTGAAAAAGTGTAACTGAAGACAGTTTAAAGATCTGAAATCTATTTCAAATTAAATCTTTAAGAATATTCGTTCTCTGTTTATACTTAAGGAAATGGAAAATTTAGCAACAATAATTCCAATTTAAGACATTGTTCTCAAAAGTTAACGGAAACAAATTAAACCTAAAGCAATAACTGTTACTTTACTAATTACGTCTAAGAGTATTTTCAGCAGTTCTCGTAAAAATGTGGCTAATTTTCTTTAATTATGAATGATATTTTTTAGAAAGTGCTAACTTGTTAAGCGTATAGGAAACTGAAACAACTTCCATAACTCTTGAAATACTGAATGAAGTACAAACTGAAATTTTGAATATCTTTCATGAAAAAAAGCTTTTGTTCCTAAAGATTTTATCAGAGCTATAATCATCCCTATTTTTAAAAAAGTGATAGTAGTTTTTGTGAGAACTATAGGGGTTGTTTATATAGAACTATATAGCTTGGTTTCTGTTCTAGGTAAAGTTTATTGCATAATTGTGCTTAATAGAATTAAGAACTTTTTATAGAATAAGAGCTTGGTTGATGGGCAATGCGTGATGAGCAGTGTGGATTCAGAAGTGGCAGGGGTTGTGTAGATCATATTTTTTCACTTAGGCAATTCCTGAAAAATGTATAGAGTTTCAGAAACCTGTCTGTACTAACTTTGTAGATTTCAAAAAGTCTTGACTTCGTTGCCGTTATAATTTGTGGTTGATTGTGAGATTTTATGGCCTACCAGACGAGCTAGTTAACTTAATGAAAGCTCTTTTTAGTAAACTGAGTCATATATGAGAGTTGGTAAGGCACGTAGCAATTGGTCTAGCATTATTTCTGGTATTCGACAAGATGCGTTTTGTCACCTTTCTCTTTGGTTATTGATTTTATGTTATGAGAAATTCTCTGCAAGGGAAATATTTTGGACTTGAATGATCTAGATATCTGAAAATTTCTGATTTAGATTATGCTAATGATTTAACCATTTTGGCAAGTGATGTTGATAAGATGAACTCTTTCATTCGAGACTGGTAATAGAGAAAGTTTGGTGACAAATAGAGAGAAACCTAAAATGATGAAAATGGGTCAGGCAGGCTGTGGTTCAATTGATCGGAATAATTCCATTCTTGAGTAGGTGTCTCAGATCTCGGGGCCCCCGAGATAATTAAACTGAGACACCTACTCAAGAATGGAATTATTCCGATCAATTGAACCACAGCCTGCCTGACCGATTTTTCATATATTGGTGATGTGCGGTTTGGTGATGTGCGGTATTGGTGAATTGGAATTAACATATATTGGTGATGTGCGGCTTGGGATTAACAGACGAATAGGGATTGCTTACGGGACTTTTAAGAATCTATGGAGAGTGTGGAGAAATAGGCATATGCACCTAAAGACTAAAATTAGACTATATAACAGACGAATAAGGATCTCTGCCCGGACTTTTAAGGATCTATGGAGAGTGGAGAAATAGGCGTATACACCTAAAGACTAAAATTAGGCTGTAAAATAGTTTGGTTCTTTCTAGAGTAAGTTAGGTAGTGAAATGCGAAATTTTGTAAACAAGATAACAGGAAACTTGAAGCTTTTGATTCTAGATACTTACGTAATATATTGGGCACTCGGCAACTTGGATTTTCGGTTTTGGACATTCAGAAACGATATGAAGTAGAAAATATTTACACTTGAGCAATTAATAGTACATAATAATTAGTGGTTTTAACATATGACAGAAGCTGAGGCCATAATGTGATTCGCAAACAAACTACATGCTGAGACTTTTCGGCTTGCAGGTTCATTCGGTCTTCAAAATACTAACTTAAAACTTTCAAAAACGGTTTATTTATGACATTTCAAAATTAAAGAACAGACTAATATGACAATCGATACGATAAAAATTAAAATTTCTATCGTATCGATTGTCATATTTAGTATCCCAGTGAGATAGCGTTGTCGTGTTTTTGCATAAAATGGGCAAAATGGCGAAGAGAAGGTTGAGGAAGGGGATTCACTGAACTGTTGTCAGGAGACAGATGGAAGCCTACCGTCAAGGCCATTCAGCGTGTTGTGTAGCGTACAGAGTGTATGTCTCTCATGCACACAGCTCGGCGTATGACAGAAGTTTGAAAATGTTCAACAGTAAGGACTCTTCTGTTTTGCGTTAAAACATGGAAAATTCTAATGTTAAAGGACAAAGAATCTCTATACAAGATGGTGTAATAAAATAGCGTCTTTCTATTTTTGAATTAGTCATAACGATGGATTAAAAATAATAAAGTGTAGGAAGGAGAGTAAGACTTTTTAAACAATTCTAAATAGCAAATAAACAGAGAGTAATAATTAATTAAATTTATAATAATAATAAAATGCAACAGGAAACGAGATTTCTTCGGACAAGAAGTCCTTCTTGCAATCATTCAAGGTCCAGTTTTGATGTTCGTGTGCCCATTGTAGGCGCTTTCGAAGATGAACCGAGTTTAGCATGGGCACTATATGGAACCGAGTTTAGCATGGGCACTCCGGCAAAGGCATGAAGCGGTGGGTGTCCATTTGACATAATGCGTTCATGACCACCAAACTACCACCATCATAATGGTTCGTTCTCTGATGTTAGAGAGTTGATATCGAGTTCCTTGCTCTCACGAGATCGAAACACATCGACATTCAGTCTGAAGATTGAATCTTGATTCGTTGGTGAAAAGTACATGAAGCCTTTGTTTTGGGGTTTAGTTATAAAGTTGTCTGCGCCATGTTACTCGGGCTCTCTTGTGGGAGGAACTGAAAGGAATACAAACCTCCAATAATTTTGGCATAGTTTTTTCTCTGGTGAATACTTTGCAAGCAATTTGCCTCGTAACTATTCATCCACTTGCTTCAGAAAGCTTTGTAGAGGTTGCTTGACTGACATCGCCCAGTACTTTTAGTTGCAGGCGCGGTCATCCTGCGCATTTGTCGCTCTTGGACGAAATTGAACTCTTCTACGGCTAATCGAACTCGTACTCGTCTACAGTGTCTCCTGTGCATTGATTGGGGGACATTTCGTCGGTATTTCATCATGTTGTATGCATTCTACATCGGTATGGAATCGACAACACTCAAACATATCGATTGCTCTACCACATGTAAAAGCATCCATTATGATGACTCTGAGCTATACTGTTGCTACGAAAAGCTCTACCAATATGAACACAACGCTTGCTCAACAACAGGAAATGAGTGGAGCAAAATCTGAGCCAGCTTTTATTGCATCCCCAATTTGCTTTTTGAGTCACGTGTGCAATTTTTGTATAGTCGGGTGACATTCTATTTCATTGACACCCAAAATGTAATGTTAATAATTTCTATCGTTTGTGAGTTATTTAATGGTTTAGGAATTATGCTTAACTTTTGATCACCATTATATTTTTAACAAAAAATGGTTAATAAGGATGAAATTCCAAATTAGCCAAACTATTAACTTCCGCAACTATAGAATCAAGAAAAGCTAAACAGAAAACATGAACTCTTGATGTATTATATTTTATATGTATAATTTCGTTTATATGAACCTTTTCTTTTAAATGAAAATATTCATCTTGCTATGAATTATATTTGAAGTGTTATGATGATTGGCTTTAAGGGTTAAATTGAATTCATACCCTAACTGAATGTTAAATAGGACTATATGGCAAAATTTCTGTACATGGTGATTAAATTGAGCATTCCATCATGAATTGAGTCAAAATGCAATTTTTATGCCACTACTAAATTTTATTTTTTCTGCCACTTTTAAAATAAACTGTTTATGATAAAGGAAGTACGCTCGCCTAGATATATATGTAATGTTCGTGTAATTTGATTTATTTACGTAAAGATCACATTTTGAAGAACGTGAAGGGCTATGATTATCGTAACCATATGTTTTATGGTAGTGCTAAACATTAATGTTGTTTGAGGGTGAACTGCGGAAACTACGATGAGCAAATTGATGCTTCGACATTAATGAATCATGTGCCAATAACCGATGAGCTACAGGAACTAACGAAGCGTCAACTGCGCAGTCTCAGTCTCCCCAGTTGACATTCACTCTACGTCACTGGCATTCACTGAAACTGATAGCCAAGCGAAATATGTAAGAAACATAACTAAACAGTTTCGTAGAGATATTGTTGATGTTTCTAATTATTATTAGTTTTATAATTATTGGCGGATTGTTTGTCGTTAACGGAAAATATGTCGCTGCCATTTTAATATAAAGTTTTTAGAATAGATTTCTGGAGGAGAGATAAGCAAGTGAAAGAAAACGTAATGGAGCAATTGAGGCAATGAGGTTTGCAGTTGCCGAACAGACTGTTCTTCATAAGTCGTTGGTTAATTGAGCTGCCAATCGGCTAATATTTTCTTGATCAAAGATCATTGGCTGTTTCATAGGTGATTGAGAAGTTCGGTTGGTTTAACTGTGAGCAGCAATTTTTTGCACACAATGGGCTAAATGCCAAGTGACAAGGACCCCAAGAACTCAAAGAAGTTGGGCAAAGGGAACCCACTGGACAGCTGTTAGTAGACATATAAACCTCAGGACGAGGCCATTCAGCGTGTTCTTTAACGTGTACTCGCGACCACGGCTTAATGTCCCATCCGAAGGACGGCGGTCTTTCCAAGCCCATTGGTTCCCCCTTCTGAGCGGGGACAGAATGACTGTTTAGAGTAGATAAATCTGAACGCTTGGGACTCAAACCTGGGAACTAGAGCCGGATCTGAATGTTGGGGCAAGAAAACCATTCCCCTCTTCAGAATACTATTAAGAGTAATAGAGGTAAATAATAATAAATACCCCCTCAAGCAGCCATTGTGCTTGCCACAGAGGTCTGATAGGAGCCTGTCAGTTTATATGCCACAATAGAAGGTCTGAGAGGATGGCAGGACCTCAGCAGAAAAACAACACAAAGGTCCATCCCTTAATCCGGGGCTCGAACCCAGGTCCCGTAGATCAGTAGCCAAACGCGCTAACTACTCGGCCACATAGAGGTAAATAATTATTAAGCCTATTTACATTTGATGCATTTTTCAAGAAATTTTTTGAAGACCTGTAAAACGAGATGGAAATATATTGCGTTGGAAACCCAGTCCCGCTCGTTTTTGCTTCTTGCTCCCCTTTTACATTTTCCCGCTCAATTTTTGTTTCCTGTCCCCTCTAGTTTTTATTTTTACTAGCTCTGGGCCTTCGGGGAACTGCAGTTTACGTTCCCATTGAGAAGTGATTGATAGCTTAGTGAACCAACAATCTATGAGATCGTCGATGCAATAGCTGCGCAGTTTCACTATCACAACTGATTCAATGCAAACGTCGTTACTGTTAATAGATGAAACATAACTAGCTAATTTGGCGCTGACGTGTACAAAAAACGGGATCAAAAACGCTACCAAAAAGACTAATGGCCTGGATATAGAAAGACTCAAAAAAGATAACAAAAAGATTCAAAAAAGATATCCAGGAGATAACAGAGAAAAGAATTCAAGAGATGGACATTGGCCAGACATACTTTTAAGCAAAAAGCAATGTAAAGTGACAGAATTCCAAAGATGATAATGAAGATTGTGAATAACGGGTTTTAAACGTTTGATTGATCGTGACACAAGCAATTGATTGTTTTATCGTGATTTATCGTGGCACCCTCAAGAGCAAGTTGCAGATGATTCAGCAGAATCAAACCTCTTCATCGACTTCTCGCTCCATCAATTACTAGTAGACAAATTTCTGATAATTATGAAAAGAATGATGAAACGCATTCTTCGTTGTTATTTAAACTTTAACTAAACACATCCAAGGAACGACAAAGATTATAGTCGCCATGATTCAGTCTGCCATGATATGGTTATGTGAATATAAAAGCAAACATTTACGACAGAGAATCTTTTTTCAGGTAAAACACATTTTAGTTCGTAGCCTATTAAAACATTTAAACCAACTGTTCTTAATCTTGCCTGTTGTTTTGTCAAAATTGAGAGAAATGAAAAAAATAACAAGTGAATTGGACTTACCGGAAGCTGTGCATGCAGTGCCGGATGTACAATGGCGGCGGAGTGCAAGGCGGAGGAAACGGGCACTTCGGTGTACGACAGGGGGTGATGGGGCCAACCATCGGGCACGGGCGGTAGTAAGGCGGCACCCATCTCTTCTGTAAAGAAGAAAGAAAAATCCTTTTTAATAGAATTAACAAATATATGTTAATTTTGGTTTCAAAACAATAAAAATGTTTCGATGTCTTTAGATTTGCCAATGAAGTCAGCTTCCAAATTTACATATCCTACCGTTATCTAATGTTGGATTGTCTTAATGTTTGATTTTAACAGTACATACTTTATTTTCTTGAGAATTTTAACAGTAAATACTTTACAAATGTTCTTTAGAAACATAAAACTTCTTGACCAATAACACTGATTTCCGTTGACTTTATGCTACCTGCAAGATAATTATTCATTACTTTGAATACTGATATCATCAACAATGCATTCGGATTCCTTCTTGCTACTATTAATTCCACCTGCTTTTACCTTTTTTAAACTATAAAGTTAATTTTTAAGAAATTAATAATTTTAAATCTATAAGAAATTAATTTGTGTGCTCTCCTTTTCTTTTCATGTTTTGTACCTGAGTGTTTTACAGCCATGATCAGTTGATAGTTGTTGTTGATGTATGCTCTTTTTGTTTGTGTTCACACCGTCCCTAGATTAGGTGCCGTATTTTTGCGAAAAATATAACACTAATATCTGAATATTCTTTGAAGCAATTCCTTATCGTCTTCATCGGAATCATGCCACGATCCCAGATGGAGACATGACTCCGTTTTTGAAACCAACTGAATTGAACAAAACTGAAAAAAAATTGAGATTCATCTCTAAATAGTGTTTGTCTCAGGAATGAAATTTTACTTAGAAACTTAAGTTTTCCATCGAAATTGAATTTTTTTTTTTCAGTTATAAATATAAATGTTTGAGATACATTTATGTTATTAACGTTTGTTTTAGACAGCTGCAACGTCACCTATTACGTAGTTTAATTAAATTTACATAAACCAAATATATCTGAACTTTGCACCTTGAAACCTTTGTATTTTTTAATCTAAGTTATTTGAAATGAAAATTTATCAAAATATTTTATCATTAAAAATCTAGTCATTAAGTAAAACCGATTTCGTGGTGAGTTAAGTCAATGTTTGTTGTGGGATTTCAGTCGATCATAACATATGAATTTTTTTTTAATAAAAAAATTCTCACAATATTTTATGGAAACATTTTCACAATTGAATGTGTTCGTATAGTTGATATCTCATATAAGATTAACAAGGTGAAATAGCTATCGAAACCTTATTTATGCCCCATTTTAGATTAATAGTCTATATTAACATGTATCGCAATTTTCAGTTATTTGCATTAGAAATGAACTTTATAAGTACTCACAATTTGCCCTGCGAATGCAAATTAAATTGTTTTGAGACTCCTTCAATTATTTCGAAAATTCTGAATCTAGCCATGTAATTAGTTTTGCTATTATTTCAAAATATGCTTTATAAATTGTCTAAATGTGTTGTGTTATTTTACCTTTAAGCGGCTCTCTTTTTCGCACACAATGGGCTATATGACCATGTCACACACCGAGCCTGAATGCTCAGAGAAGGTTAGGGGAGGGACCCATAGGCCAGCTTTTGGCAGACAGATGGTAATCTCCCGTCAAGGTCATCCAGTGTATTCTTTAACGACTCTCCCGCATACGGGGTCACGTCTTAACGTCCCATCCAACGGATGGCGGCTTTCCATGCCTATTGATATCCCTTACTGACAGAGGACAGGGCGAAGAGCTTTATAGAGATAAATTTTAAACCAGGCCTAGCTGGTACTCGAACTTTGGAATTGCAGATTGCGAGCCTGGTGCGCTTCCAACTGAGCCACTCCCGCCGCCCATTGTCTAAATGTTAACACAACTAACTGTTGCCAATTTTGTTTTTTAATTTTTATTCAACCCAGATATATATCAATACAAAATTTAAATGAGATATACCCAGCTAAAGTAACTGAATACTTGAGCTCGATAAAATAAAAATACAAAAAATTAAATTGGGAGCTGTTGGAAATTGAACCGATCTATGATGTAGACAGTCAAAAAAATTAGTTTTACATACAATAATCATTCATTGTTTATAATAATTCATTCACAAAGTGATTTCTTAAAATCAGTGATTAATATTTTAGGAAGGCTAATCTAAATATTCAAAGCTATTGGAATTTATTCTCTAAGCAAAGTTATATATTATATATATAACTTTATATATAACTTTGCTTAGCGTTATATATTAGTTATATATTATATATAAATAACTTTGCTTAGCGTTATATATTAGTTATATATTATGTATATAACTTTGCTTAGCGTTATATATTAGTTATATGTTATATATATAACTTTGCTTAGCGTTATATATTAGATATATATTATATATAAATAACTTTGCTTAGCGGTATATATTAGTTATATGTTATATATGTAACTTTGCTTAGCGTTATATATTAATTATATATTATATATATATAACTTTTCTTATATATTATATTTTTATTTATTCGCTAAGCAAAGTTATACATAGAAGTAGACAATGCAATCTGCGCTGATTCACCCAATACTGAAAATGTAAACATTCTCGTGTCATTGATAACTCAGCTTTTAGAAGACTATTACAAAATCTGCAGTCAGAATTATATCCACAAAAAAGTTTTACTTATTGATGAAAGTTTCACTATGCGTTCGTAATATATAAAGGGTAAAAAAAATGTTCAAGACTTGGCAAATAAATAATATTCAGTATTTAACTTAGTAAGAATCTTTGCGAAATTTCAGCTTATGAAAGCCTCCTACTTCGTTGCATCACTAAATGCGGTCGATGCTTTTGGTTCTTTTATATTCTCAATTGGCATTGGAAGTCATTGAATTATATAGTGAGGAAAAAATCAACACTTTAAAAATGAGTCATCCGTTACTCCGTCAAACATTGATTTCTTGTATAAAACGTATACGCGGGACATGTGGGGACGGAATGGTTGCATTGCAATAGATGTGGTATTTTTATATACAGCTTAGAATCATGTAAATAAATTTTGATTATATAACGATTTTCATTTCATATGAGACTGCGTTAGAAGAAGAAAAAGTCGTTATCCATTTTAGCATCAGCACAGACTTCTAACAACATATCTGACTACAAGCTGTGTTTCTTGAAATTGCCATCAATAATTTATTTAGGTGTGCAAGGGGCATTGGGAGCGCTGAGCGACACTTTTTTTGCACACAATGGGATAAATGGCCAGGTCACAAGGACCCCTAGTGCTAAGAGAAGTTGGGGAAGGGACCCACTGGACATCCTTTAGGAGACAGATGGCAGCTCCCATCAAAGCCATCCAGCGTGTTCCTTAACATACACAGGGTATGGTTCTGCCACATAAGGGCCAGAGCTTAAAGTCCCATCCTAAAGACAGCGGCCTTCTCAAGCCCATCGGTGTCTCTTACTGACCGAGGGTAGTGCGGGGAGTTTTTCGGAGATAAATGTCAACGTTGGTCCACGCGGGACTCGAACTTGTGAACTGCAGATTACGAGCCTGGCGCACTACCTAGTGAGCCACTCTTGCCCCAAGTTGCACAAGAATAAGTGATCAGCAATTAATTTACAACATATAAAATTTATTAAAATACTTTTAAAAGAAAAAAAGAGTATCTAAATGAAAAGTTTCATATTTGTTAGCCAACATCAATACTGAAGGACATACTATTTACAAATGATGGATGCGGTTCTTTGAAGCAACTTATAATTTATGTCAATATAAGGATTTCTTGAGACTAGAATTGAAACACAGGAAGAAAAAAAATCAATGATCAAGAAATTAAAAGAGGTGCATCGAATTCCTAAAAAAAAAGTCAATTTTTAAGCTCTCTTTTTAAATAAAAAATGACGATGTCTATGAAATGACGAAACTTCTCTGTAAACTCAAAACTCCTGGTATATATAATTTAAGTTTATTTCACACTTCATTTTGAGACGACTTACTGTGAAAGTAAAATTCTCGACTTTAAAGTATCATTTATTACTGCCTTATTAATATCACGATGTATTTAATGCCCTGACTTTTGTAAATGAAGGGCAGTTTCTTTACCACTTAATTTGCTTTTTACTGCTCTGATGACTCGACAAATGATAATAAAAAAAATCTCCTAACACACGTCTGCTCCTGCTTTGAAGAGTTTCTGGACCAATCTCCCGGCAGACTATGCCATGAAGACGTTTAATATATGTCGACAGATGATCGATTCTCTCTTCAGTATTAGTCCAGCACGACTGCCACCTTACAGTCATAAACGCATGTCGATCATGGATCTTGAAAGGACAAGGCATATCGAATAAGACAAAATTTCAAATCCAATTTAAAAAAAAAGCAAACAATTTTCCATTTCAAATATTTCTTCATAAAGTAAATTTCCAAGTAAAATAATTAAGTCATGGTCCTATGTGCAGGAGAAGCGTAGATTGTGTGCGTTAAAGAACATTCTGGATGGCTTTGACGGAAGGCATTTATCTATCTCCTAATAGCTATACAGTCGGTCCCCTTTCCCAACCTCTTCTTAGCCTTTGCGGGTCCTTGTGACCTTTAGCCCATTGTGTGCAAACAAGTGGACTCAGAGGTAAAACAACTTAACCTAACCTGAGTAAAATAAATGATGTAGAATAGGTTATGAAATACCTTAAGGAAGTAGGCCTGGATCTGAAATATGAGGAGTAGGGCCAAGTGTTGTAAGTAAAACGCGGGAAAGGGCAATATAGAGTTGGAACAAACCCCGTTACAGTATAAACTTTTCCTTCTGTTTTAGTGATCTCTAACAAATTTCTTAAAAAAAATACTGGTAATATATGTATGCTTAATATATTCCCGTCTACTTTCCAGTTACTAGCATTCTCAAAATGAGGGGATGCACTTTGCCGTCCCCCATGTCCCTTGTAAGGAAACATGTTACTAGCTTTCCCCCCATTTCTCTGTGATAAAGATTCAAAAATTAAAGACTGTCGAAGGAGAAAAGCAATTTGAATTTCGTTCAAACTAATTTTAACAACTAATCAATCGATAAATGGATGTATACTGCTCACAAAAATTAGGGGATATTTCAAAATGAATATGAAGCGATGAAATATCCCCTAATTTTTGTAAGCAGTATATTTTCAGACGTGCCATTTGCGTTACTTCGTGAACCGAATTGATTGCCACAACCACCGTGTTACCAAGTCCACGGTTTACGTAATAACTTCCATTTTTCGATAGATGTAGTTACTGAATTGTCCAAAGTAGCATGCAGTTAGGATCACCAAAGTGACATTGAGGAAAGCGATAGAGATCCTTGAGCAGAATTTACATCACTGACAAAATACTTAATAGATTCAGCTTAGGCGGGTAGGTCACTGGTCACATGATATATTTGGAGAAAAATAATTGCTTCAGCCGAAATTCAAATTATCTCTTATTTCTACCAGAATCTTGTCCATATGTACGGAATGCATTACTGCAGAGATAGATAAAATTAAAATGGGTTCAAAACTAATTAGTTTCGGAGTAGTTTTTTTTTTATTATAGTTTTTTTTGTTCCTATCAATGAGATTCCTATTTATAACGATATTTTCAAACTTGAATCTTTATCGTTTTTCTTCACAAAGTTTCATCTGCTGCATATGAGCAGTGTACATTCGGAAACAAGAGACCAGTATAACTTGATATACGTGTAAAAGTTTGCAGCGAAGCTATGCCATATAACAGAAAAGGGAAAAAGGACATAAATTATTTTAGAAACAATACTCCCAACACTTCACACATGCTTAAGGAAACCTTCCTGCTACTCACCTCAGAGCGCAAGATGAAATTGGAGCGTTAATGTCGACATACAACGTTTAAAATCAATGTATTCTACATCCCTGCCATTTCACTTCATTACGTCTAATTCTCCCTCCCTTTTCTATCCATCTTCCCGGCATGCTTAAGTGTATATACTCGGGTGTGCGTGTGACTTAGAGGCAGCCATGTACGTCCCTGTCCGCGGAAGCTGCGTGGCATGTGACAGATGCTTGCACGGAGCACATTATACATCCTCCTGTCCGCCGACTCCTCTACTGATGACGTAGATAGACGCCATATTTCCGCTACAAAGTTGGGTTTCAGCGGCGTCTGCCAGGAAAATATCTAGCCGCAGCGTTGATGGATGTTGGAAGCCCGAGAGTTGGACATCCTCTATCTTTCACGAAGGGAGGGGAGGCGTCGGCGCCACTCGCTTTGCCGCAACGTAAGGCGAGCTGCTAAGTCTATTACATCAGCTAGCCACGAGGCTAAGTTTGACCACATGCCGAGAGATCTGTAGTTTCAATCACTTCACTAATGGCGCCCAAAAGCTTAAGGAGCCAAGTGTCAAAAGTTCTAAACTTCTGAGGAACGATTGAAGGACTATTTAAGGAATTTTAAACTGCAGAATGCCATTTGGAGAAGTGCAGCTTTTAAAACACTTTTTAAGAGGTGCAGCAGCATTTTAGTAAAGTAATCGTGATAATTTTTATGTGTTTTTTCGCCTGGCGTCTTAAAGGACAAATTTATTGGGAACTGAATTACACAAAGCTAAACGGAATGCATCATTAGGGATTTTAGTTTACATTTTGGCTCATTTTCTCATAAGTTTATCATTTTAAAACTTCTTTGTGAAACATAAAGACTGAGAAGGAAAGAGAAGGAAAGAGTGATTTGAAAGTTAATAGAGTGTTAATCGATGTGCAACTTGATACTGAAAATGGGAAAAACATATTGCGAAAATATGTCGAAATTTTTAAAGGTACAGTCGCTCAAAAAAGTATCCAAACACTATGGTTGATTACAGAATTCAGAAAAAAATATCTGGCAACGCTTTGTTTAGAAATTAGTGATCTGCAATCTTCGTGTCACGTGACAAGAAGGTTGCCAGATCACTAATTTCTAAAAAAAATCGTTGCCAGATATTTTTTCTGAATTCTGTAATCATCCATAGTGTTCGGATACTTTTTGGAGCGACTGTATTCTACATTACTTATCAGATTTGTTTTATAATAGAACATATAACATTATAAATGTAAAATGTATTAAATATGGATAGTTTTACCCGAAATATTTGCTTCGCGGATAATATTTTTGTTGTCAAATCACTGATCATCGAGAGTAAAACTTCCATATATCTGAGATTCGTATAGATGTGAAAAAGCTTTTGAAAAGGAAAGATTAAATTTCTTTTGCATTAAATGGAATACTTTCCAGGAATAAAATGGTTTCAAAACCAGCGAAGTGCTGGAAATAAGTAAAAACTAATGTCATTGAGTTCATTTATTATTTCTTACTCCATAATTTGCACAATAAACTGAAAACAAAATTCCAAGTGTGAGTTCTTACGAACAATAAACAATAACACATCTCCATTCTCGTGGTTGACATTATCAAAGGCGACAATGAGAGTTTGGCATACTTTTTATCCTTTTGTATTCAGCATTGAACAGAATAGTTTTTTTAGTTAGATCTGCATTTATTGGGAACGTTTAGGTGACTAACAAGAGATTGTACCTTTAAGAGAAACTCAATATCGGGAGTAAAAGAATTGCACTTGCTCTTTAAAATTGATTTTTTTTTTAATTCTCTAACACTACACATATTGCTGAACTGAAGAAATTGGCAGTCAAAACAACTTTGGGGATGTTATGACTAACTATTTTACTAGATATTCATCTATATAGTTCAGTAAAAAGAGTTCTTAAAATAAAACTAATGAGTCACGAAAAAATATCCCTTCTGCAATTTGATTTATTTATGCATATGCCTGGATTTTACGGTTGGAACAGTAACAGCTTGTGACTAAAGTTTATGGTAGGGCACTTTGTCTAGCACAGGCAAGGCCAGGAAGTAGAAAAAAAAATGAGGAGATGCCTGATATTGAACTGGAAAGAACTGGACTGAAAAGATGTTCCATAATGCAGATATTACCTTTTCATTTTTTTCCAGCAATTCTTCCCGAAACGCATTATTTAGCAAAAAAAAAAATTCCAGAAAAAAAATTAAAACAATCAGATAGTGTTCTTGTCTTTCTACTTCAATTCAGTACTTTGCCGCTGCCTTGTAATAATTATTTACACGTATACACAGTCGTATCAGAATAACATGACCACCTACCATAGTATATGTATGGTAGGTGGTCATATCATTCTAATACGACTGTGCATATTTACTACGAAGAAATCATTCGGTGTCTTCAGCATTTCTTGATTTCTAGCTCTTCATTCTGATCCCCATTTGATCTTGAATTAGACACCGGATATGAAAATTCCTCTTATTTCTGAGTTCTACTGCTTGAAATACCCTATTCATCAACATTGTTTTTAGCCTTGAAGAACCTATCACATCCAAAATTAGGCATAATTTCTGTGATTTACGACCCACAGGCAATACAATTTAGTCCGCTAACACTGGTAGATCTATATTTGACCTCGAAGGACAAGTCGCATCCAAAATTTCTAAACATTTTTGAGATTTAGGACTGAAAACAACTCTAGGAACCATATTTTAGCTTTCTAGCAATATTGTTAAGATTCCGCGCGGTGGCCGTAATGGAAAAATTCGTATTATATAAACTGAAGCAGACGACCATGCAATCATTCACAAAATAAATGCTGTGATTGTCTACATGACCCCATAGTAAATAATGATTGACAAACGCATATAAAAATGATATTATGTTGATTTAGATATGAGAGATTTTGAATATTAAATTTGAAATTCATTTATTATTTCTTCTGATTGTTTTTCTTAGGACAGTGCCTCAGGTGGTCTAATAGACGAACATTCATTGGGCTGGACTGCTATTTTTTGCCTCACCAAGCAGAACTGCACCTCTGGAAAGGCATGCAAATATTTTGAGACGGATCAAGCCCCTGCCAAAGTTTTAAGAATTCATCATCAGGCATTTGAAATGTCCTAAGTATTCTCCAAATATAAATCTTATTGAACATGTTTTCGATATCGTGGAGAGACACATTGCTACCTTTTTAATCCCACGAACCCACCAAGGGCTTTGTAGTTCACATTAGAATCAAAGATCACTCCTCCCAACCTACCTTATTGTAACTCGGATTTTAAAGTGTACAGGAAACTTTGTGTACAGGAATGAGATCAATATCAATTGTACGTTTTCCGATAGTTTGTTTTGAATATTTTTGTGGGTTTCAATAATATCATTTTCATTTGTTTTTAATCGTACTGTGTTTACTGATTGCTGACTCACAATCTCACTAAATGTGATGAATATATCTCCAGTCACCATCATCATTCTCAAGCAGCCAAAAAATATATAAAAAACGTACTAAGAGTTATACTTACAAACTTTAAAATCCACCAATAACACCTAAATACAACCCCCCCCCCCAAAAAAAAAAAAAATACAAAACTTTTTCTCAAGCAACCTCATACAATAACTTTCAGCTACCTTCCTACTTGAACAACGTCGAGTTTTCATTTTCACCCAACATTTTAAATCCAAATAATAACAAACACATATTTTCTTCACCACACATACATTAAATACATACGAAAACATTATAATAGATTAATCTTAACATAATATTGTTATGTATATGCCATACAAAGGACAAAGTTATTAAATATCTACTATATCCTGACTTTGTAATGTAAGATCTCTTTAGTTTCTGCTGTCTGTAGTGGAAAGATTATTCTCATATATTGGAAAGACATTTGATGTCTGCAAGTTAACCGTTCGAGGTTCGCAAGCATCCAACAGGATACCAGTTGGGCATCCTTGGTGTCAAAGAAGAGAAATCTCTTGAAACGACTTGGTCATCTAAAGCTCATAGTTGATGATATTGCCCGCATATGAAGGTCTGCCCAAACCAAAGTTCCCTGAAATCTTGCCATCTTATGACAAACGTGTTCTTCTGAGAGTCGTGACATGAGTGTGCATAACATCGCTTTGGAAGATTCATGATACATCCACTTATGGCATGCTTTCTACTGATGGCCAACATCCATCAGTGTAGATTGTGCAACGTGCTTTGCACAAAATTACCTACTTTGCAACGGCAGGAAAGCCAAAGGTTCTTATCATATTTGTACTCGATGATGGCTTATGTGTTGCGAAATTTTTCCGTTGGGTTATTACACAGCGTTGTCGATATTATGGATGACGAATGTAAGTGTAATATAATAAAATATGGCTAATTACTTTCTGGTAATTCATAGAGAGGGAAAAGTGCAAACATTCAGATTATTATTTAATAGATAAAGAAAATATTATTTTCCATAGTGGTGAAATATTGTAAGGGTGAATAGATATCTTTTTCGGGAGTGGAACGGGGGATGGAAATTAAGGCAATTTTTTAGTGCATTAATTATAATGGGAGGAAATACGTCTGAGATCAACGTAAGACCACGAGTTGCAGTCTTGCAAATTGTGCAAAAACAATTTTGTGCGGTTAATTTGTACCCAAATTGGTATAAAGATTTGCGAACCCGATTCTTGTGCAGTCTCTGTACTTGATAATCTCTGCTGCATTAAAAAGAAGGGAAAAACTACTAAAGTTGCTCCATATTACGGTGCTATTGAAAACGCAAAGAAGGGATATATCTATGCCTAAGGGGCACAGTGGATTTATACAATCTGATACACGAGAATATTCGGTGTTGCTAATTACAATCCTCTGTTGTAACTATAACTACTGTAGTCATTACATGTGCATCACATTGGGATATAGAATTTAACAGTATAAACGACCAGGGAGCTCCAGAGTTAGATAAGCAACTTTGAAAATGTGGTGAGGGGAGTACGGTGAAATTGTTCCACGACCTAATAATGCTTATATTTTTTCGCATTAAATTCATCCTTTGAGTACTTTTTTAATTGTTGTGTAAAAGGTATACCTATCATGATAGCATCATCGGCCAAGAGCGATCTGTTGAACTCGCACCGTTCTATTCTTTCATTATCAAAATTTTACGAGGCAGCAGTTCAAATTTTTTCATAATTTATCACCATTACGCACACATATATCTTCCTCTCTTTTCTCCTCTTTGCCCTATTCTCTCCTATCAAACCTTATAAGCACTTTAGAAGCAAGTTCGAATTTACATCTGGGCTCTCGCTGGAAGCACGGTAGAGCACGAATAATACGAAGAGAAACAGAAGCTGTCAAAATGCATTTAAATGGTGAATATTAGGTATATTAAAAAGGTTCTTAATTTTTACAATGGTTTTTAAAATATTTCGAAAGTTAAAGAAGGGAATATTTCACTAAGGATACGCAAATAGTACTTTGAATGATTCTATGGAGCAATCGATACTGGAAACCGTCTTTATGTTATAACAATCACTATTTGCTGTGTAGCTGGAACGATTGTTACCTATTCATAACATCTCAATGTATTTCATGTGCCGACTACACTGTTATACAGTTGTATCTAAAGATTCTTTTCTTGATGCAGTGTTATCTAACACAAACCTTGCTTCTCAATATCCTCAATTGTTATGCAGTTAAAAATAACGATAGCAATTTAAATTAAAAAAGTATTTTACCCTTTAATTTAATGCGGTTGTAATTTAAATGCAAAATCGAACATATCTAAAAGTTTAAATTTAGAGATTTTCCAAGTCAGATATTTCTTTAAATGTTTATTAAAAAAGATTATTATTGCACAAATGAATACAGATTTTATTTCCGAAAAACATAGCAAAATTAATTAGTTTATAATAACAATTCTTTACATGATCTTAAAAGTATTTCTAAAGTTTTGAATGCTGTATTTTGCTATGTTTTTCCCGATAAACATAGCAAAATTAATTAGATAGTTTATAATGACAATTCTTTCCTTGATCTTAAAAGCATTACTAAAGTTTTGAATGCTGTATTCTGTAAATCCTGCTTCTCTACAGAAAGTCATATCAATGCTAATGATTCACAGGTTAATTTCAATAAATCATTTAATCAATTCGGAAATCTTTAAGCTTAAAATGCGACTGTAATGAAAATTCATTGAGAAATATTCTCAGCGTCACATAGATGGGGTTCCTATATTTATTCTGAAATTACTCCCTTTTATTTACTGCACTCCTTTTGGGATCTAATTAATTGATCATTTAACGCCAATAAAGTTTCAACTTCTTTGAAAGAAGCCATCAACTCACTCATATCTAAAATTTCAAACTTTATAACTCTTTTGACTTTTGATCTATTTCAATTATTCATGCTTTAAATAAAATTTTATAAAATGTTATGGGTACTCTATTGTGTTGGAATATACAAGCACTACCAATTAAAATATCTACAAACGTTATTTCAAATAGCTTAAAACAGAATCATTAACGGTTATAATAAACTTAACCATAAATGTATATGCATATATTTAACGGTTTTTGCAAAGATTTTCCACGGTTTTCTAGGTTTGATTCCAAGTTATATAAAAAGATTTAAATATAAAAATGATTTATCATAGAAATCAGGAAATAAATAATGATAGATAAAAATATTGAGCATTTTCCATATTTAAAATAAATTCATATATTTTTACGTGACAGATGCTTTAAAGAAATAAATTAAAAATTTAAAAAATGCCTATCTTCCCATAAGATCCTAAAAAGTAGAAAATAAGCCTAAAGCATATGGATGGTGTAGTCAGTCACTGAATTCGTATTCACTTCAAAGAAAAATAGGGACCGGCAATCTTTTTGAGTACGTAAATCGGCTCCCTATCTTCCTTTGAAGTGAATACGAATTCAGTGACTGACTATACCATCCATATGCTTTAGGCTTATTTTCTACTTTTTAGGGCCATACAGGAAGATAGGTATTTTTAAAATTTTTAATTAATATTTTGTCATTAAAATCACCTACCTTCAAAAACTTTCATTTGGTATACGACTCATACACATCGAACATTCCCCCTTCTTAGATTTCCCCCTTTTTGGAATCATGTTTCAGGTAGTCCACGATATTGGAAACGTCACAAGCTTTAATTTGAGATACGACTCGTTAACGTGGAATCTCACGAAAATCCGTCCCCCTTTTTCATCAAAGGGAGGGAATAGTGGGGACAAAATTCGGAATAGTTTTCGCCCGTCATTATACGAGCTTTCATTTGACACCTACTCGTAACTGTAGGCCCTCGCGTTCGGAAGGTATAGTAGAAGGATACAGGGAGGGAAAAGTACGGAGGTCAATTTTTCATTACCTATGACACTCTCAACGTCACAAGCTTTCATTAGACATACAGCTGGTTACTTTCGGCATTCGCATTCAGGAGATATAGGGGAACAATTATTTTTACATTCCCATTTTTTTAAGGGGGAAGAAAGCATGAAAGATTAATTTTTCATTACTAACGACATTCCCCGCGTCAGAAGCTTTCATTTGACGTATAGCTTGTTGCTTTCGGCATTCGCGTTTTGGAGATATAGCTTAAGAATAGTTTTCCCCTTTTTAGGGGGAAGAGACACGGGGTTGATGTTTTATAGCTTATGATACTCACAGTGTCGCAAGCTTTCATTTGGCACATAAATCGTTAGGTTTCTCCATTGCATTCGAAAGATATGGTGGAACAATGTTACCGACCCACACACAACCGACCAACTGACAAACCGGCCCACACAAAACCGGCCGGCCGACAAATGTCAAAGTCAAAAGCAATAGGAAGACAGGTAATAAAAACATAAAATGCCGTAAGTCACGTTTTAAAAAAATAAATTTGGTGACTCCCCACCAATGAATTTACTCGGGTACAAGCTCGACTTTAGCAAATGCGAGTCTCATACGTTTAAAAGCAAACAACGATAAAACAAAAACTAAACTGCTAAAACTTTTACACCGCACACAGTGTTGCTAACTCTAAAATCTGTAGTTCTTACAAAATCGGAAAACAATTTTCTCTTTGGAATGAAAATTTCCTCCCTTCGCGGTTATAACCTTAGTGTGGGACACATCTGGAGCGCGGGGCCCGATTGTGCCAAATCGACTTTAGGCAAACCATACGCGCATAGGTCACGGTATGCAATTGCACAAGTTACATTTCATAAGTAATGCGTGCAGAGTTATTATAGATATAAGTCAAAATTTTACCATTCATACTGTATTAGAAAAAAGTTTTAAAAAAATGTATAAGTAACGCCGCTTTTAATGAGACCCCGACCAACGCCATTCGTTATAATGCGGTGTTAAAACTATCCATCTTTTCCCCTTCAAATTGTTAAAAAAAAATGTTTTTTTATCCAAGGAATTTCTTTTCGCTCAGCGTAAACGACACGCAGCTGGTAAACAGTCTAGTAACGTTGATGTCTTGAGCGAGAGGTCTCATGAAAGTGTTGACTAAGGAAGGTATTGGAGACGCACTTACTTTGCATATTCAGTGCATGTCTTTGTTAGAGGGACATAACTGTGACTTCAGGCGAGAAAGTGCCGTGAAACGTAGTTGTGACGCGATGTCTGAGTGCTATAAACAAATATTCCGTAAATTTGGGCACCTTTTTTTCTGTAAGTCATGCTCAGAACTTTAATTTGGTTAATCAGGAAGCTCTGAGATCGTTTCATTTTATTCCTATAGAAAAATTTTATTATTTTTTATTTCATTTATATTTTTATTATATGTCTCCGTTTTTACATTTTATGAATTATAATCATTTACTTGTCTGTCTTGTGGTTGTACTTTATCCTACAAGAAAGGACATCAAAATACATACGATAATATCCCTTAGTTAATGAGAATTTCACATAGCATGGAGTTTTCAGGAACGCATCCAACACTTTAATCGAGGGTTGTCTGTATTGTATTAATTCTAAATTGAGCGTAAATAATTCCATAGAAATGACATAGATTCATAAAGAAGAAATAAAAATTCGGTTTGACGAAGAATAAAATAATCAATGCAGAAATTGCTAAAAATGCTGTTAACATGATAACATTGGGGTAGAGGAAAAACTACCGTGAGACAGGTAGGATTTGAACCCACGACCTACCGATGAATGGAAGGTGCTCTGCCTCTTATCAAGATCTCATTGTTGATGTTAATCTCCTATACTATGGAGCTGGGTTGGGTTGTTTTACCTCTGAGCGGCACTTTTTTGCACACCATGAGCTAAATGGCCAGGTCACATGGACCCCGAAGGCTCAGAGAAGGTTGGGGGAGGGGATCCACTGGAACAGCTGTTGGGAGACAGATGGTAGCTTTACGTCAAGGCCATCCGGTGTGTTCTTTAACGTGCACAGGGTATGGCTCTCCCATACACGGGGCCACGGCTTAATGTCCCATCCGACGGACGGCGGCCTTTCCAAGACCATCGGTGTCCCCTACTGACCGTGGGCAGGGCGGGGAATTTAGCGGTGATAACTCTCAACGCTGACGCAGCTGGGACTCGAACCTGGGAACTACAGATTACGAGTCTGGCGCGCTACCGACTGAGCCACCCCCGCCCCCTATACTATGGAGTCAGTAGCTAGAAACTGTATTGAATGCAACTGAAGACATCATCAATCATAATTATTCTCAGGTGTGGAATACAAGACCAGTAATTCAGATTTGTTGAAAAAACACCAGGTGTGTCGCTGCTCTTGAGCAAACACTTGGAAAGAACTATGATGAATGGCGCCTTCAATTGCATTCGAGCAAGTTTCTAACGACTGAATCGCCTGTGTAGAGCAATGGTTTCCACCCTATGGTCTGTGGGCCACTTGTGGTCAGGAATGCTATATAATACGTAGTCCGAAGCGTTAATAAATTTGGAGCTCGATATTAATAAACTTTTGACAGAAGGCCAAGCGCAGGTTTCTCATTAATAAAAGTCATTTTCGTAGCCATCAGTGGGAACTACATAATGATATAAAAAGAAGTTGTAATAAGGAAATCTGTTATTGATCTTTTTAATTTTTTCTGTATTTTAAAAACCTGATATATATTTATGCTATTTATACGGAAAATTGAGATATTAATTTAAAATATATTTAGTAATGAATATATTTTACTCTTACTCTTATTGATAATTTTAAAATTAATATGCAAATTTTTAAAAGTGGACCGCAGCTCCTTGCTAAAATTTTGAAGTGGTCTGCAACTAACGAAAGTGTGGAAAGCTCTGGTATAAGGAATTAATCTCAATTATAGAAGAGATCATGTTTAGTTAGAGCACCTGATGAGCAATTAGGAGGTCATGCGTTAGGATCCTACCCGGTTAAAAAAGTTCTTCCTCTATATCAAAGGTGGCATGCAGTAAACGCAGAAAAAGAGAACGTGTTCTCTTTTTTTTACAAAAAATAGGATGTTTCGATTTTTTTTAAATGCAAATGCTTGTCAGGAAACATTTATTTTAATAAAGTAACGTTACACAAAGCCGGATCTAGGAGGGTAAGAGGAAAGGTCCACCTCCCCTTCAGAATTCTAATAAGGGTGATAAAAGCAAAGTTATTAAACTTGTGCATATTTCACACATTATTTTTCAAGAAATTTTTAAAGATCTCTAAAACAGTGGGAAAAATGTTATACTGCGATGCAAATCCATTTTGTTGCCCCCCCCCCCTCTGTTTTTACTTTTTTTCCAGCTTGACTACGCTATTTACCTTTACTTCTTTCATATAGATCCAGGCCTAACGTTACATAAATCTGATCAATATCAGAGATAATATATTGACTTAAATGTGGTGTATTTTGTATCTCATTGAAGTAGTCGTCGTCGGAAAAGTTATATTTAATATCAAGCAATCACAGACGCATTAAGAATCACTGTGAACAATCAAAGTTGCAGAGTCAAAATTGCCTTGAGCCATGTGCAAATACGAACCCATGAATTCTAGATTATTAACATTTATCCGAATTTTGAATACATATTTTTTCGCTTTTAATTTGTGCTAAAAACCTTATACAGGACGATTCCTTGCAATTATTACTCACACTCGGTATTGCACATAAAGCAGATGATTTTTTTAATTTGTTTCATTGCTCTCCTATTATTAAAAACATTCTTCAAGATTTGCATTCTGCACAGCAATAGCAAAGAAAAAAATGGCATATTCGGAATAATTTGGAATGAAATGTAACGCTATTGGATTTTTAAATATTCTGCGCATTTGATATTGGATAAGAAATTTAGAGACCACTTATTTGGATTTCATTAAAATCTAATAATGTAAATTCCCACCTATTTTGATACTGATGAACTAGTGAGGCCGGTTCCAAACGAAAAAAGGAAAGAAAAGTGTTGACACAGCGATTGCTATCATTAATTCCATTTCAAGCCTGTGATTATTGATGAATTTTGGTAGCATGGTGTTCGTCGAAATGGTAATATATAATAATTAGTAATTAAAACTGTAAAATAAAAATTTTATTATTTGACTGTTTCAAACTTCCTGTATCCAAATTCAAGTTAAAAACTTGAGGAAATCTCGATGATACTACAGAAAAAGACTGATTAAAATAAATACAAAATAGTTAATTTTATGAATTTTTAATATTTGATATTAAATTGGTATCTTGATTCAAAATATTTAGAAATTTGCTGACTATCTACACCTTTTGATTAAGAACCTTTTAAATAGCAGGTTAATTGCAAATCGTAAAAGGGCAATGTCATTCATACATTTATAGCACGACTCAATTTCACAGTTCAAACCGTTGTAAATATTCCACCAATTCATAATGGCTTTGTTTACCACTGAGCTTGATTAATTAGAATGGCTAGACGTTAAAGATTTTATTTAATTAATAAAATTCGTTAAGTGATTATTTTTAGTTCTTTTATTTTCAAAAATATTAAACATATTTTTGTATCGTTAAAGTTTTAGAAGAAAACATTTTGTTAGTAGTTAGAAAAACAAAAAAGGACATTTCTTCTACGAAAATAAGTAAAAAAAAAAGATCCCAACAAAAAACATTCTTCTTAAAGAAACCTTCTGGTCATGCTCTCTTTGCCCAATGTTATCATGATACTTCAACAAAGTATTAGTAGTTGAAAACTTAGTAAACCAATGAAGTACTGTGGATAGGAAGTATACGCATATATTTGTATGTTGTTATTATTTATACAATTATTGTTTCTGTTTTTAATCTTATATGCCTTTTCAGATCGATTATTTTACCTGGCAAACTGCTGGTAAAAATTCCAATTTTCCCAAATCTCTAATAATCCCAAACCATCCTTAATAAACACCGTCAAAACGCGATGTTTACATAGATGTGAGTCGGATCTTTAATTTGTGCTCAATCACATTATTCCATAAAACGATTAATTAAGAAACTACAGCGCTCTGAATCTGATTCCCTATTGATGTAACATGGCTCTATTCCTATTAAAGTGGACATTTAATTATTTATAATGGTGTAAGTGCATACACATGTATGCCACTTCGTTTGCGTATTGTATGCAATGCTCATATTCCTGTACAATTTGTTTCCTCTATTTAAAAATAAATATATTTTTTAATTTGAAAAGTTCAATTTTCTTGCTTTGAAGCATTTCAAAGACCCGCTTTAGAGGAGAGCATTTTTGGGTTGACATATCCTGGATTTAGTCCACAGGAGAACTTTTATGATCATCGAGTGGGAAAATTTCGCCGTAGAAAATTTCAGCCACATGACTTCCGACATTTGATCGGTTCATTCGAAGAGGAATGAAAAGGGATCATGCCACAGATTCTCTGACACTAAATAAAGCACTTTCCCCGCCATGCAGAAAAAGCTATAAAGATCCGTAAAGGTTCTGAGCATTACTAGGCCCTAAAAAGTGACATAAAGTTCGTTTGTCCTTGCTTCAGGGGAAACTTATGGCGGTGAAATATTTATCGAAAATGTTCTAGCCATGGAAGCACTTGGCCTCGGAAGTTACGACAACGGCTTCTAAACAGCGAGTATAAAGCAATAGCATTTAGAGGAAATTTATACCCACCATGCAATAGATGTTAGGGGTGTCTGAAAAAATTGCCGAAGCGAAAATACCTAAGACTACCTCGGGTGACTAACGTATGGTGTTCTCAATGACATGGAAAGGGTTTGAAGTGCAAGAAAAATATGTTTTTTTGTCATTTTGCTGTCTTTTTTTCTGTTGATGTGTATTATCTCTTATCTATCTTTGTATGTCTTATGTATTTTCAAGCTCCTTTCGTTGTAAGTAGCAAAAGAGAACTGGGGATGCATTCGGGTCTCACTTCCCAATTGAAACCTGATCATTCCAGCTAATGTTTTAAACACTCACTAATACAAGGAGAACAATATATAAAACTAAAGCTGGAAGAATGTCTTACGATATCTGCAAATAGAGAATGATCCTTATCAAAGTGAATGAAGGTTGTCATTTTCCGTCTGTAGTACCCTCTAACGGTGGAGATTCGAACAAATGTCTCATATTGAAAATGCAACATCTAATATTTCATAAGCATCTCTCCAACAGACAAATATCTTTTTTTCCATTTTATTTCTTGAAGAAAAAATGTTGCATTTTGCCACCCTCATGGAGTAAGGAAGAAAATCATTACTATCAGTTTAAACCAATGGTTAACTAAAATATATGTCATCTAAATTTCAAATGTACAAAATGAATAGATCTCTTTCAATAATTTTTGAAAACTTTGCCATTTTCCAAACTTGTCCCTTATTACGCTTAACTAGTTGTGTAGAATTTAAAACTATTGCATAGATTCAGAAAATATGAACCCTAATATTTCATTAGTACCTATCCAACCCAAAAGGAATTTTTCACTCATCTTTAAAAACACAACAAATTGAAAGTCTATAGACTGACGGACAACGAATGTAAAACGATAGCTCGTTTTTTTGATAATGAGCTAAAACAATTTAAGCTATTGCAGAGGAACAAATTTTTTATTAGGCGAACTTTAAAGGATTTGTTTAGAAAACTTCAGTAGAGAGAACAATGTCTGTATGTGCAAATCACTGTGACCGTATTATGTATCACGAGAAATTTGCTATGAACTTCCGGATTGCAAAATTAAATGAAATGTTTAGAATGTAACTATACTCTATTTCATATAAGAAATGGAGTGGTAAGTCTCCCTCAAAGAGTTATCTTATTCAATCGTGGCTTATTACACCAAACACAAAACCCAATGAAAAGCAAGATGCGACGCCTGAAAATGTATCTATATTCAACTCCTTAGGGAGTTTCTACGGTAATTTCTGTAATAATAAAACGATGTCTGTGGTCGTCAAAACTCATCATATAAAGAAGTTAAGAACCTGGAATTTTGGCACAATATTAAGAGTAGCGTGAGAATGTAGAGTGCAATATATAAACTTGATAGGTTGAATAGGTGGTTAGAAATCGCTATTTTTGGACAAAACATCTTTCTACTCCCTTCTCCATTCATAGCTTCTGTTCATTGCAAATTCCAACCCACAAAGCCACCAACCGTTGTCAGATCCCTCGCATCCCCAAAGATATTATTATATTAAGGGGTCCCATTACAGGTAGGAATCTAATTTTTGCACTCAATATACAATTTTTGCCACCCGCGTATGAAATTTGGGACCATTCGATCACGTATATCGGGAATTACAGGGGACAAAAATCTGTCGAAACGGAAATAACGCTTTCGGTTATTTGCGTGGATAAGAAGCCACGGACTGACGTCAGCAACGGCCTGAGCAACACAGGTCAATTCTTCTAGTCGCTAATATACCAGTGTAAAGGAAATTATGCTTCATTGAGTACTTTGCAATATTCCGAAATTCAAACCAGCATTTTTAATTGCTCACTTCTATTAAGTATACATAATAATATACGAGTATATTAGAAAAAGTGTTTGTCGCATAAGGTGTGGAACTATTTGCTGTAGCGGAATTACATCTGTTAGTTGTTATTCCGAAATGTGTACTCATGAGGGTGAGACCTTTTTTCATTGCTCCATTCTCCTTTTTTACAGCTCCATTCTTTATCTGGAACAGAATATACATACTTATAAGGATACACTTAGAAGAGAAGGTTATTTTTGAGATTATAAAGCAGTGTTTCCCAACGTAAAGGCTTGGTGGTGGTGGTGGTGGGGAATTTTTGAGTTTTCGGTAGAACGAGATGAAATAAAATAAAGAAAAGTTCTTAGATTACCATAATTTCTGCATGTTTTGTTTCGACAGAAAAACCTTAGAAATGTATGGATACAGTAACAAAATATTCGAAACTTTGTATGCACGATAAACAGTATTATTTCAACTAGTTCTATACAGAAAAATACTTCGAATTCCATGAACGGGGTATTTTAAAATAATGAGGCGGTCGTAGAAAGGGTAAAGGGGACGCTGGGCTCAAAAATGTTGGGAAACACTGATATAAAGAATCTGAGAAACCCCTTAATTTTCCTGAATTCCAAAACGGGTTGATAGTTTTCACAGAGCTTTTTCTAATGTTTCTTTTCATAATTCCAGTCATGGTAACATTAGCTTTCCAACGACCTAAAACTTAGGTTTAATAATGTATACAGGGTTCTGAATATGCGCACAGAAGCAGGTGGTAATGTTTCCAATTGAGAGGAGGGGTCAAATCCGAGGGTGAAGAAAACTGTTATTTTGACCTGTCTTCCTGTTGGTTTTCGCTCTTCATTGATCGGTTTCTGGATTTCTCAAAAGAGTTGCCCCACCATATCTTTCAAACATGGCGGGAAAACTTAATGATTTATAATTTTGATAATTTAAATTAAAAATTATGTAGGTATTATGGGTCTTTGAGTGTGCAATATGTTGCTAGGGGGTCCCGGACTCCGAAGGTTTGGGAATCATAGGTTTAAAGAGCACTATAGTTACTACCTATCCATAGGAACATACTATATTCATGTAATATCCTGGAACATGAGGTGAATATTGTGCATGCCCCCCCCCCCTACTACTTCTTGATGAGTCCCATTTTTATTACCTATTTTCCTATTACTTATCGCTCGTCCTTTATCGGTTTATGGGATTGTGGATTTGTCAAAAGAGTTGTTCCACCATATTTTTCGAACAAGACGGAAAAACTTAATGATATAGTGCCAAATGAAAGCTTATGAAGTGGGGAGTGTCATAGGCTATAAAAGATTGACCCCCCATGCTTTCTTCCCCCTAAAAAGGGGGAAATAGGACAACAATTTTGCGCTATATCTTCGGAACACGAGGTCCGAAATCAAAAAAGCTATGCGTCAAATGAAACCTTGGTATATGGAGAATGTTACAGGTTCAAAATTTTCTAACCTTTTTCCTTCTTCTACCCTAAAAATTGGAAAGATGAAAACGATTGTTCCCCTATGTCTTCCAAACTCGAAGACCAACAATTACGAGTTAGGCGTCAAATAAAAGCTCATATGAGGAACAGTGTTTCGAATTATACCCCTACCATTCTCCCCACACAAAAAAAGGACTGATTTTCGTGGGGAGAGGGTGAACCTTAACGAGTTATATTTCAAATTAAAGCTTGTGACATCTCCAATACACTTAGTAGGTACTCACTTCAAAGTAAGATAGGGCGCCGGCAATCTTGTTTAATAGGTAAATCGATGACCAATTCAGTGACTGATTGATGATCACGTTCAGTAAGTGATTGCAACTTTAGCTTTACTTTCTTATTTTCAGAACGCATATGCGAAGATGGTATTTTTTAAATTTTTAATTATTGATATTTTTCAGTGTGTCATATTGAGGATAATATAGATCTCAACGTACTTTTAATGATACGAGGTATAAATCTCCCATAATCTTACAGCCCCCCACCTCACGATTGTTTTCGCTCCAGTCTCTCTGTATATATCGCTTATTCAAGATTACGAATAAACTTTATTAGGTGCTTGATAAATAATATATATGTAATATATGCGGACTATACAATGATTCTCAATATAAATAGGCAATGCTTCTGCTTTACAGTATCAAGCCAATACTTGAAGTTGCTATGGGTCGTTTGCAAATACCCTTATTATAGTGTTCGCGATCCTTTCTGGTTTAAAGAAGCTTATTCTTATTCTAACAGCGCAGAATTCTGAGATATTCCTTAATACAGATTTGCGTTTTAAGTCTAGATAAAGTTTAGTTATTTGCTTCTTAACAGCGCTATGATATTCCTCACAAATCGTGTATATGGTCATTGACCATTTATGTATACTCTGTGATGCTTTCATATCTTTCTAGTGTGTATCCATCCAGGGAGACATTTTTTTAATACCTGTGTCCGTCACAACAAAGCCATTTGTTATTTCTTTAAACGAAACGTGAGCCTTAGTCTTTAACGTCATTCGGCGAGTTTGAATGACGTCAACAAGTTGAGTTATGGCCTGTCCTGCAGACATGAGGTAAAAACAAAGCAAGGGAGGAGGAAGAAAAAAAATCTTAAGAAAAGCAGAAGAGCCAGTCAAATAGAGAAAGGCCAATAACGTTCCAGTCACCAGCTGTCGATCGTTTATCATTGGCCCAGCAGAGTGTGAAATGGCCAATTACTTTTGTCAGCACGTGAAAGAGCTGTCGTGTTTGACGTGAGGGGATGCTGCTGTAAAACCAGGGGATTATCAAGTTAGACTGCTAGTGAAGAGAGTGAAGCTGCAACTCTCCATTACCGGTGGGTCTGCACGCCGTCGTCATGCCATCACCCCCTCCATCCAGCATCACTCCTTCCGTTTCATCCCACCCCAGCCTCATCTCGTGCTGTCATACATCCCCATCAACTATAAGGCTATTTGTTTTAATTTCTTTCCTCCAACATCACTCGTGCAACAGGAACACGGGCGATAAAAAGTTTAATGGGGTCACGGTGCTCAGGATTCGCCGGCGCTTCCTTTTAAATGAGTGCCGTACGTGGCCGACGGCATTTCCGGGGGTCCGCGATTTTCAAAGCAGAAGCAGCACGGGGAAGACTCCGTAACAAAACGCGCATGCAAAAAGCAATCTTCAGCGAGAGCAACATTTATTAGTCTGCAGAAGAGGAAGGATTAATATTTGATAACGGCAGAAATGAAGGAGAAAATATTCCTGCCCGCGTGATATAACTGTCATACACGGCTACTTTGGGCCGCGTGAGCGATAAATATTTGAGCGGGCGCCGAGGCACGTGCGTGCCCAAATATTACATCAATTCTAAAGTGTAAGCTGGCAGACGTGAGCAGGTAGGGTGGGCTGCCCGGTAATTACGTCAGCAACAGCGAGCAGGAGAACAGGGATCTCCGGCCGAAGGGCCCCAACGAAGGAGCTTCCGTTCCTCGGCAGCCTCCGCGTTCCTAGCGCATGAAATGTTAAACACGTGAAAGCAACCTGCTGGGCACGGCGACAACGGCCCCTGCAGCACGCGTAGAGACCGCTACTGTTCCTTGTTATGAGCAGAAGCGGGCACAAATCCCAACAGGCCCGTATGTCTGAGAAGGGGAAAGGGTTAATGGGCAGCTAGAGGTTAGCCACAGTAAGGCAATAGACGCTATTCGTACTTAGGTGAATCCTGCCGCAGTTTCAACAAAGCCCAGAAATCGCTGCTAAATCAACACTCAAGCAAGATGCTGCCCACTCCATTGGAGTGCAGGGAGCGAGTAATGGACCGCAATAAATCAGCGAATTACTCTCCGATGTTGTCGTAAAATATAGTTATTCGAGTCGGCGCTGATAAATCCCGTTTCCATCTTATTTCATGAGAATTACAGAGACGAATTGTTGTTGATAGAGCTAGGTAAGTCTAGACAGATAAAGCCGCCTCTAATGCTTGACGACATATCTTGGCATGGAAGTTCCGAAATGCTCAGACACATAATCAGTTTATGTGGTTTGTCTTTCGAAATTTTAAATGTTCCTCTAAAAGCAAAGAGAGGGAAAAAAACTAGTTTAGTCTGAGTACTTCAAATATGTAAAATTATTTGTGCAAATATTCACTTTAATAAAGTGTTTTGTCTAGCCATTGTGTTTAATGTGTTTCTGCCAAGGGTGAATAGATTGCAGTAAAATGTTTTGTATCTGTCATACCCTGGATGCGAAAATATTTCGGTTACAAAAAATACTTTGCACGGATATTTTAAAAGCGATATCTTGGTATTCTGTTAGTATTGTAAACTTTGTAATTAGGTACAAAAGTAACAGATTTAGTCAATAATAAATAATTCGCACTGTTCATCACGCAGTTGTCCATCAACCAAATTCTTCTTTTTATTCAGTATAATCATGCAAAGAACTTTACCTGGAACAGAAAGTAAATTAATTCTCTTATAATTATCACAAGAACTACGATCACCTTTTTTAAAAAATAGGGATGACAATAGCTCCAGTAAAATCCTAGGAACACCTTTATCATCATCATTCTTTCTCAACTTGAGCGGTAAGTAAATCCCTATTGTCATTACGACTAAGTAGCCTATCATGGTACGCTTTGGTTATATCTGGATTTTTCGGACTTCCAGTGTTAAAAGTAATTCTCTCAATATTAGCAAAACATTCCTTAAGCTTCAGTTGCAAGATACTTTCTACCAGGAATGTATCTTGCAACTGAAGCTTTACCAGGAATGTTTTGCTAATATTGAATTAATTCTCACAATATTAGCACCAAACTAGCCCATTTTCTGTTAATTAATATATAATCTGTCATATTTCTGGGCAACCAATCAGATGAAAACCATGTGTATTTATAAATATTCCAGTGTTTGTAGAATGTGTTAATTATTCGCAAACAGTTAAGTTTACGTACCTGTAGGAGATATTCCCCATTGCCATTGGAACTATCAATGCCAAAGGGATCTAAAACCCCTGCCCAAAAGTCAGTCCGCACCAACTTTAGAATTGAAGTCACCTAGCACAAGAGAAATATCTCCTTTCTTTACAGAATCAAAAATATCCTGAAGTTGTCTACAAAACAAATCTCGTCCTCCTCAGAGTCCTTTGGAGGGATGACAACTGATGACATTCAAGTCTTTAAATTTTATTTTAAATTTAGCTGTAAGAAATCTTTCATTAATGCAGTCATATCCTAGAAGAGCATTACTGGCGTGTCTGCTGAGAAGCAAACCTACATCTTGGTGATGTTTATTATCTTCCCTCCCTGAAAAGTGAAATTTAAGATTATTTTTAAGAATCTGACCTTTACCTATCCATTTGGTCTCTTGCAAGCCGAGAATATCCAAATTATAACGGTGGAATTCTTGTATGAGGACATCAAGAGAATAAGCTCTGTGAAGAGCCTTCACATTCCACGTACCTGCAGAGAGAAAATGATTAGTAGAATTTTTAAAGAAATAGGCTTATTGAGAGAGGTAGCGCCAACAACTATAAACAGCTTCTTAATCTAAGGCATGGGGCAAGGACCTTTCCCCACTGCTAAAGTTTGAAGCCATCCATGTTGATAGCAACGTCAGGCACCACCTTTTCAAGTTAACCTTTTCAGTAACCAGAAACTGAGCTTCATGAGACACATAATTCAAGTATAGGATGTGGGCTCACATCATTGGTAATCTGATACCATTCTTTCACAACAACATAAGGTTGTGAAGATGAAGTTCCTTGCATCAGGCTTCTCTGAAAATGATCACACAGGTAATTTATAGGATTTAGAGGCGGAAACTTGAAATGGTTAATTGAAGCAAGTGAAGTCTTTTCGATATTCCATGAAATAGTTCTAGAATATTCTGGTCCTATATACCACAGAATCGTCATCCCGAGGTTGCCACGTGAACAAACAATCAACATTGTTATGTGAACGTGGCTATTAAAATATCTAGATTCTTCGAACTAAAATTCGCATCAAATCTTATGCAAATGGAACATCTCCCTCATCACATATCCACCATAAAAAGAGGGAGCACAGGAAATAAATACATAAGATTTACCTCATATTCTGGCTGCTTATTTAAATAAGAGAGAATATAGATTCATCAGACTAAATGATCCGTTTCCAGTGCTCTAAGATTTCCGTTCCAGACGGTGAAGGATTAATTCTGTAGGCAGCAAGCAAGGTTCGTAACGTATTCTCCCTAGGTTTGAGTTCACATTTTTCCCCACTAACCCGTTCTCTGAAAAAGAATATAAGTAGCTTTGAAAGGACGCCGTCCTTTGAATGGGAGTTTAATCCATGGTCCTTTATGTAGGAAAGCCATAATCGATGTACTTTCAAGAAAACTCTTCGTGACCTTGAAAGAAGGCTTTGATCTGTCTCTTAACAGCCCAATAAAACCCATTTCTCATAACCAGATCTGAATCTTTGGGGTCCTTTTAACCCACTCATATAGCCCACTATGTACACAAAAGTGCCGCTTAGAAGGAAAAACAACATAAACTCGTCCATGCTCAACTATAGGAAGACATTGCGATTTTCCCCACAACAAGTGGAACACAACAAGTAGGAGTGGTTTCTGACACTCAAGTGGTTTCTGACTTCCTAATCATCAAATTTCTGACAACAAGTGGTTTCTGACTTCCTAATCAAGTATGAATTAATATTCATTATAATTCGTGAACTTCATTACTTTGTAGATGGGTATAACCAGATCTCTATTTAAATCTGAGGCCCGATACGTAGAACTCATGGCTGACCATTTACACCCATTTATGGCCATCATGCATCCCAATGGAGATGACGTCTGCCAGCAAAACAACTGTTCATCTCACAGGTCCAGGTTTGCTACTGCATGGTTGCAGGAGCATTCTACTGATTTTGAAATAATGAATTGGCCACCTAGAAGCCCAGATTTAAATCCCATTGAAAATCTTTGGGATACCATCGAGCAGAGTGTACGGGCCCGTGTCCCATCTGCGACGAATTGTAGATAGCTCTTGAGGATGCATGGGTCGCCATACCTGAGGACGCAAGAGTCGTTGCCTCGTCGTGTGGCTGCCGTTATCAGGGCCAGAGGGGATCCAACACGTTACTAGATTGCTATCACTAATTCAATGGCCCTTCAGTGTATTTATATATATGTGTATATTTATATATATGCCAATACTTTATATACAGTATATACCAATACTCTATACAGTATATATATATGTGCCAATACTATATATGTAATATTGACGTACCTCAGCAGGAAGGATTACACACCTACTCACTTGAGGAGTTGAATAACATATTTTGTAAAAAAGTATCCGAGCATGCCAAACCTATATATGTTATATATACAATGTAAACTGAACTATTTCTTTTTGTGACAATGGTAGCTTTAAAAAATCTGAAATGAACTCGTTTCATTTTATCAGTAAGATTTTAAATATTTTTTATATTGTTTGCTGTTTGAATTTAAGTATCATATTAAATTTTCTAGTTATCAATATGATACGGGACTATCGGAGCTGGTTTTCACATGGGTAAGTATTACATCTTTTACGAAACTGTTTTTTGCAAACTATTATCTGTTCTTATTTGACAAGTTTTGAGAAAAAAAAAAAGATTTAAAGAGCGCTGTGAGGAATGACTTACTTTTTGTTTGACATTTTTGAATAGTTTTACACTTTCAGATATTAAATAAGAATAAAACAAACTTTCCTCTAGGTGAGATCGGTCGTTGACTGCCTAGTTGTCTGTTTGAACAACTCAGTTTTCCATAAACCTTTTGGAAAGGGATGATCACTCCGTAATAATCATGTTACAACAGTCCCTGTGGCGAGGGTGGCTCAGTCGGTAGCGCGCCAGGCTCGTAATCTGTAGTTCCCAGGTTCGAGTCCCAGCTGGGTCAGCGTTGAGATTTATCTCCGCAAAATTCCCCGCCCTGCCCACGGTCAGTAGGGGACACCGATGGAATTGGAAAGGCCGCCGTCCGTCGGATGGGACGTTAAGCCGTGGCCCCGTGTGCGGGAGAGTCATACCCTGTGCACGTTAAAGAACACGCTGGATGGCCTTGACGGGAGGCTACCATCTGTCTCCCAACAGATGTTCCAGTGGGTCCCCTCCCCCAACCTTCTCTGAGCCTTCGGGGTCCATGTGACCTGGCCATTTAGCCCATGGTGTGCAAAATTGCCGCTCAGAGGTAAAACAACCCAACCCAACCCAACAACAATCCCTCATAGGATCATTGGTTGAAGCTTGGACAGCTGTTATTAATTATTGGTTGATCCATAGGTCATTTAACTATATAATCTTTGAGAATGTCTAAACAACTATTACAGAGTTTCATGGTCTTTTCACTTGCCATTCACGTTTTGACACTGAAAAATTGTCCTACAAGGCTTATAATGTGAGCTACAAAACTTAGAGTAGATTCTGTAAAAAAGGTCATTCTCTGACAATTACTCGTGTATCAAATGCAGTCATTCCTTCCACAGTTCTAATTTTAAATGCTGTGAAAAAGTCGTTCACTAAGTTTTACATGTGTATCGAATTCAATTATTCTTTCTGTTGCAATTATCTAAATGCTGCACGAAACTCCGTCTTAGAGTTTTGTGTGTATCTAATTATAGAGGGTTCCTTAGAGAAGGAAATTCTAGAAAAACTCCAGGTTGAGCAAAAAAGCAAACCAGGTAATAAAAAACTGAGCGACGAAAAGTGTTCGATGTACTATCTGGAGAAGGCAACTCAATGCATATGTCGTTTTGCCCACAAAGGAAGCTTGGAAATATACCTAACATCACCAGACGCTGAAGAGAAATGCTTCCGAACTCATTTTTGCAGACATCCATATTTCAGCAAGAGCTTCAAAAAACAGCAGATCATGAGCACATGGTAGTTGCACTCCACTGAAGAACAGGGTTTCGCGTTGCTGCATTACAGATCTCTAGAAGAAGGTAGATGAACACCATACAGGCACAGCTATATCTAGGGGGAGGGGGGTATGCCAAGGGAGAATGAACTCCACTGGGCCCCTTGAGAATGCTAGAAAGGGTAATGGAGGTCAAAAGTTATTAAACGTTTGTGTATTTCACGTATTTTTCGTGAATAAAAAAAAAACCCCTCTAAAACGAAGGGGAGAATGATACGATCCAATGTTCGATTTTACTGTTCGATTGCGTCCTTGAAATTGTCCCCCCCCCCTTTCATATTTTTCTAGATCCGGGGCCAGACGGATCTTGGGGAGGAAGGGCCACACCCTTCCTTTCAGAATACTAGTAAGAGTAATATAGGCAAAAAATATTAAGCTTATTTAAATTCAACTCATTTTTCAAGAATTTTTTAAAGACATGTAAAACGGAGGGGAAAATGTTATACTGTTTTGGAAACCTAGGCTCTCCCCCCCCCCTTTACATTTTTCCGGCTCGATTGTGTTTCTTTCTTGGCCAGCCCTCTCGATTTTTTCCCAGATTCGGGCCTGTTATCGCCCATTGTTTCGCGGAGTATCATGGATACTATAGGCCAGATTCTACGATTGTAAAACGGCGTACCATTTATTTTTCGCGAATACTCCAAGTCGCGGTTGGCAAGGGATTACACTATAAAATACACTGGTGTACAATTGATAAGTTAAACTCCATTTTATGTCAATAACAAAACTAGCTTTGAAACTCTGCAACTTCTAAATTAAGCCTTTATTGTACAAAATGTGAAGATAAATTAACGATCTAATATTCGTTTATATATTTGAAAGAGTTTGTATTTATAAACAATATCAATGGTTAGTCTTAAGATTCCATCTAAAATATATTAAAAGTTAAATAATAGGATTAGATGTTTCTGTCAGTAATTCTAATATGCTTCACTATCGTATGAGTTCCATAGTAGTGCATTACTGATATCAAGGTTGTGTTGTTTTACCTCTGAGCGGCACATTTTTTTGCACACAATGGGCTAAATGGCCAGGTCACAAGGACCCCGAAGGATCAGAGAAGGTTAGGGGAGGGGACCCAGTGGAACAGCTGTTAGGAGACAGATGGTAGCCTCCCGACTGATATTAAGTATTACAGCTCATAACTCTTTAAATTCTAGTTGCTATTACTGAAAATCGTGATTTACATATATTTAATTTAGATCTTTATCTTCGGTCACATTTTACCATAGTTTATTTTAGAAGTTACAGAATTTCAAAGTTAGTTTCCCATTTACATATAATGACACTATAACTTAAATTTTGCCCCCCAGTGTATGTGTAGAGAGCTAGCTGTATTTAGAAAGAATGTTTATAAAAGACCATTAGAATGAAAGGTAAAATATTGCATGTATTGAACTATTCATCGAAATAATTTAAATTTATATATACCTATATACTTGAATGTAATTTTCGTTGGTTCCGATATATTCCAACCATTTTCTCCTCTGTTCCATGATTGACAGTCGATGCTAAATGTGAGCTGTCGTTAAAACTGGAGAAAAGACAAAGAATAAGAGAGAGGTATCTAAAATGTCTGGAGTTTTGTGTTATTCAAGGCATTTTATGTACCAATGTATTTGTTTGCTAATGCAGCATTATTTTTCTCAATAAATCGTACGATTTTTTATTTTAATATTATCGCAGGTATTTGGCCATAGACTTGTAATGTATGCACGTAGCATTTCGACTCCATCTATAAATAGCATCTCTCCAGACCAGATTGCCCTGGACTGTAGTCAACCAGAGAGATAGCATCAGGAGATACTGGGACACTATCTCCATAAATACAAGAAAATACAGCAGAATATTAGTTACTAAAAATGATATTTATTTTTAAGAAAAACATTAACTTCCCATAGAAAATGTTTATCAGATAAAGAAAAAATAGTGACGAAAATTGTATTTTTAGGGAAAAATTAATTTTGGCTAATGTTTTCTGTTTTACTTCATTCTAATGAAGCAAACAACTTTATGAACGTGAAAGGAATAAATCTAAATCACCCCAGTCTCAGGGGCGGGGTTGGCTCAGTCGGTAGTGCGCCAGGCTTGTAATCTGTAGTGCCCAGGTTCGAGTCCCAACTTGGTCAGCGTTGAGATTTATCTCCGCAAAATTCCTCGCCCTGCCCACGGTCAGTAGGAGCCACCGATGGGCTTGGAAAGTCCCCCCCCCCATCCATCGAATAAGACGTTAAGCCGTGGCTCCGTGTGCTCGAGAGCCATACCCTGTGCACGTTAAAGAATACGCTGGATCCCCTTGACGGGAGGCTACCATCTGTCTTTCAACAGCTGTTTCAGTGGGTCCCCTCTCCCAACCTTCTCTGAGCCTTCGGGGTGCATGTGACCTGGCAATTTAGCCCATGGTGCCGCTCAGAGGTAAAATCACCCAATCCCATTCTCAGACGCCTTCTCGAAGAGAGAACTGCAGCATCATATTCTCTCTCGTTTGCCATTCCCGGTGCTCTACTGTAGTAAACGATGCTAAACTAGAAGATACGCTCATTACCATTATTTAATTCCCCGTATTTTGTATCACAAAATGAGAAACCAATAACTTGTAGGATGATCAACGTATTTAGTCAACGATATTAGTTTTCATTATTTGCATTTACCATTCAGTCCTCGTCGTGTCTTCACCGTAAATAGGCTCTTGCAAATCCCGGTGTCGAGGGCCCACCAGCCACCGCCGGACCTTCCCAAAATGACCCACACAGATCATCCATGCCGATGATAACGAGGGATTCTAATTGAATCGCAGTGTTTAAGCGGTCCTGTGTCAGCTCTAACAAACGTCCTCGCAGCCACAGCGCATCCATTTGCGGTCGAGACTTCACCAGGGGGGTTGATGACGTCACAGCCAGCTGTGTGCAAAGTGAAATGGGAAGAGCGGCGTGAAATGGACAAGTGGCGCGAGGCAGCGGAGATGCGACATTGACACTCAGACAGAGATCGCAAGCGAGACGTATGGAAATCACTGCTCTCCGCTCCGCTGGTGCCCCAGGGTGCAATGTGCACGGCTGTGCTTTAAATGGCCGACTCTGCTTCGCGATTGGAGCCGCTACTTCGTGCGCAAGCATCCGCAGAATTCAGTCGTTTCTCTTACTGCCGCCTCTTCTCCGCATACGACAGCTTAATGCCGTTATTGACTCTGGCATTGAAACTCTTAACAACCATGCAGGAAGAGCGAACACGAAAAAGAGAAAGAGGGAAAAAAGTGATAACCGCTCGTCATTATCTTGCGACTCCCTTTCTTTTAAAAGAAGTGGAACTGTTGAATAAGTTTATCAGAGGAGACAGAAACTGTCTGCAGAAGGTCACTTCTAAAAATAGCACCAGGAACTACGGAAGTCATGGATAGATGATGAAATGATTCTCATTATTTCAAAATTGAAACGAGACGCTCTCTTTTCGTTTGTATATTTTTAGGCAGCTTTAAAGTTCTCGTTTTCGAACATATTTCAGTCCAGATGTCCAAAGGGTCTGAATTTACCTTCCCAGTCGAAATCGTGCGAAATAAGAAATTAATATTCAAATGTTTTCTGTCTTCCATGGCTCCGAGGTAATTCTACATTTTTAACTTTTTTGTATGGGTTTGATGAAGAAATGTTTAGATGTCTCAAGTGAAAATGAAAAAAAAAAAATATTTAAATGTTTTAAAATTATTCAAAAATATTTCGCTGCATGAATTTGAAAGAATCTGGATTCAACTGACAGCTCTTCTGAAAACCAAACTGACCACATATTTCGCTCGTGTATTGTTTTCAAGCATGATTCAAAGGGTTCCAAGGCTGAATCATTTGAAGACTTAGGCATTTTCCGAATCATTACAACGCTGTTGTTATCGTACTTTAAAGTACTGACTTAAATTTATTTCAAGGTGTCACCATTCCTTGCATTTTTGTGCAAATATTATCCCCCATATTTCTCATGTTTTTCTCACTACTTAAATAATATTTTTAGCATTCCATATAGTTTATACTTTTTCATTCTATAACCGTGTCCGAGTGGTTAGCGTGTTCAGGGGATCTGGGGGATCTGGGTTCGAGTCCCGGGTAGGTCATGGATGTTTATATGTTATTCTCTCTGCTGAGGTCTCGGACAGACCTTTATGGCGTATAAACTGACAGGCTCCTGTCCTGTCAGACCTCTGTGGCAAGCAGCTGCTTGAGGGGATATTTAGTTATTTATTTTTTTAAAGCTCTTATCAAGTTATAAAATATTTTTTATATATAGATATCTGTGTGATGAGCTATTTCTCTTTTATAAAATTATGAATAATATAAATTAGTTATTATTGAATTTAAATCTCACTGAAAGATTTAATGAAATGGAACTGAGATGTTTACTTCCAAGCACATTAAACGCTGGAAATAACAAAACCAGATGGGATCCAAAACGTTACAATGCTTAGGGCCCTAAAAGGTAAAACTGACACTGTCTAACAATGTCGTTTACTGACGCAAAAACTCCGAGGTATCTATACATAAAGTGGATGATTTAGATTATGCAGATGATTTGGTCCTGTTAGCAGTGATGTTGATGAGATGAATTCCTTCATTAGGACTGTTGATGAGACTGGTAATAGATTATATTTGGTGATAAACAGAGGAAAAAACCAAAGCGAAGAAATTTGTCAGACATGATGGTACTTCAGTTGCTTTGAATGGTTGCACTCTTGAGCAAGTGTCTCAGTTTAATCATCTTGGGAACTATTTAGCATATACTGGTGATGTGCGGCATGAGATAAATAAAAGAATAGGGATTGCTGCTGGAATTTTTTAGAATCTATGGAGAGTGTGGTGAAATGGGCACATACACCTAAAGACTAAAATTAGACTATATGATAATTTGATTCTTTCTAGGATTAGTTATGGTAGTGAAATTTAGAGGCTTTGTAAACAAGATTACAGGAAAGTTGGTGCTTTTGATTCTAGATGCTCACGCAGTATCTTGGGCATTAAGTGGTTCAACTTTATAAGTAATGATGAGGTTAGGCAAAGGAGTTGGCAATCTCCTTTGAGCAGCATATTGTGCAGACAGAGATTCCGATGGTTTGGCTATATTGCCCTTATATATAATTATTGATTGGCGAATAGGGTTATAAACAGTGTGCCTGAAGGCCTAAGAAAGAGGGGGAGACCTAGGATGCGGTGGACGGACAAGGTCAATCAGGACCATTTTAGAATTGATCTACTGTGGCCAGATGCAGCAGATGTAGCCCTGGAGAGATGTGTTTGGAGAAATAAATTGCTAAATCTGGTTGGACCTTCGTAGTCCATGGCTGCTTGAAGATAATTATGACGAACATTTGGATTATTTTTATTTCAACCCGATTTCAACCGGAATTTGAGAACCAATGCTGGATTATTATTTTTTTTCTAACCGATTTAAACCCGAAGTTGACGTAAAAACATATTCCCCCTAATTATCTTCTGAATGAAGTTTTTTTTTACCAGAGAAAGTCATATCTAATTGTAATTCATGTAATGGGCTTTTGGACACAATTCTAAGTCATCTTCTTTTTCTAATGCAAGAAAATCGCTCAAAGAGAATACAAAGAATGGATATATATATATATTGTCACTAGTAATGATATAAAATACAGTAAATCCACGATATAGCAAAATTGTTCCTGACCAAGCACTTTCTGTAATAACGACTTTCTCCAAATTAATGCAGCAATTAGAATATAATTATTAACAATTTTCTCATGGTTGCCATTATCTTTATCAGCCAGTAACATCGGTTTCTTAAATTACAGAAGCACAAAATATTTTGGAATTCACTTATGCATCTTCGTAAAGTACAACAAAAATCATCGATGATGACCACAGAGAGATTCAAAAATTTATAATTACAAATAAAGAAATCTGATGTCTAGAAATTGATGAAAACGAAAGTGCAATTATTATTTATGATAAATATAATTAGTTTTGAAGCGATCAAAAGTAATGCAATATTTGCTACTGTTATATATAGAAGTACTAATGCTTAATAATATAGATTCAGGTCTGTAAATGGTAGCTTGGCATACACTGGAAGGAAAGCTGTGTACACTCCCAGCTATGATTTACAGAACCGGCCAGGCCTAGAACTTAATGTTCGATCTCACCTTCTTGTGGTGCAGGCCATTAGTGCCTTTCAAAAGATATTCCCTTTTTAAAGGGAACGTAAGGGGAGGGGTGCGAGATTAGTGGGAACGTAAGGGGAGGGCTGCGAGATTACTGATCTAATTATCTATGGCTATTTTTTTACGCTCTGATGAGGAGTGGTCAACTTTAAAGGGTACTGGTGCTGACCATTTATACCCACTCGACGTTTATGGCTTGCTTACGGATCCTGTAATTGCTGCACTGGTAGGTCTCTGTTGAGGGAAAGCCTGTCACTGTGTGTGCTGTTTGCATACGGATTGTCAGCCCTAAGTGACCAGAGGCACAGGATATCTTACATTAAATTAAAAAAATAAAATAAATACCCCCTCAAGCAGCTGCTTGCTACAGAGGTCTGACAGGAGCCTGTAAGTTTATATGCCATAGCAGAAGGTCTGAGAGGATGGCAGGAATTCAGCAGAAAAACAACGCAAACGCCCATGTCTTATCCGGGGCTCGAACCCATGTCCCTTAGATCAGTAGCCAAACGCGCTAACCACTCTGCCACGGGACGAGAGGATAATCTTGATTAGAGGTCATCGTAGATATTTAAATCCATACTTTATCTAGTTAGTTATCGCCAATCCTACTCTAGAGTAATGTGTCTCAGGCAGGTCAGTTTCTATCTAGATTCTGGTTCTTGAAAAGGTCCACTTGAAAAGGTGGTTTCTGAAGTTCCTACCAGTCTTTGTGGCTTCAGCCTTTAGCCGTAGGAAAACGGGTCTTTGGCCCGTGCTTGCAAAAACATAACGCATATATTTATGAACTGAAAAAAAGTTGGCGCTTTTCGTTCTTAATATACATATATGTACATAAAATTTAATTACGTATATATTATATTAACCATTTTAAAACAATCGATGTTTCTTTCCTCACCGAGGGCAGAGCGATTGTTAGCGGATAAAATCCCAGTTCAGTTCCACTTGGGACTCGAACCTGTAAATGTCAGATTGCGTGCTTAGGGCACTACCAGCCGAACCGTTGCTGCTCCTGTAAGGTTCATTTTGACGTATTAAATCGGTTGGCCTCGCCTGTTGAGAAGCTCACGAGCAACCACTGGAACTGACTGAGTGAAACGACCTTGGCTGTCAAACAGTCGAAAAAAGACGATTGAAACTCTGAATAGTTCTGCTCGATTCTAAAATAACATCTAATTATATGTTAGTTACTATCACTTGGGTCTTATAATTAGTATTCCTTTCTTCGTTTAAGTTTCTTAATAGGTAGTACTCTTATTTCGGGCTTAGAGAAGGAAACCTTTTAGTCTGGTGTCCCAGTTTTAAGTAAAGGAAAACAAGCAGACTGTATCATAAATGTTGAATCAATAACACTGTAGATTTTATACTTTTTTTTAACGTTGAATTGGTACAATTTCCCTTTTACTAAGAGATTTAATAATTGTTTTTACTTAATGTTTTAAATATAGTCTACTTAATATCCTCCAGTAGCTACAGCTTACATCAATTTTTTTTCTACTGTCTTCGACTTATTTGACATAGAACTGGTGCATAATCAAGAGATTTCTCTTTCGGTGTAAGGCGATAACTGGTGAAACTTTTCCTGCTCACTTACTCCTAATTTACCATAAATCATTTATAGTCTTCAGAGTTCCTTCTGTTCTTTGCTATCATAACGCAATAATAAATTGATGTATCTGTTTTTCTCCGTTACGATACCATGTTACACATGATGCTGATTTTTACAAGATATTTTTATTAAATTACGATTTTGCATGATAAATTTTAGTTATCATTTCATGTTACAAACGATGATGCCGAACGACTGATAATTCATCCTCTTATGTTGGAAAGTTCTACATCTCGCTGATGACGTTAGTTAATTATGACTTCATGCTACTAATGAGGATTTCAGTTAAGCTTACATACAAGTACGTATTCATACTTTTCATTGTAATCAGTTTATGTTAATTACAATAAGTTTAGATAAACATAAGCTAATGCTCGACGGGGCGATAGTCACGTGGCCCAAATTAATACTCTAGTTACCATACAACCATTTGCTGACATAAGAAGGCAACTCAGCATTCTTTTTCAAGGACAAGCGATTTTAGGGATTTAACGAATTCTGTTACTTCCTAAAATCTCAACTTTTACTTGGATCCAGTTTATTCTAAGTTTGAAAACGGATTAAATATTTTCGGAAAATAACATACATATTTTTCATTCTTTATTTACTATACAATAGAACACAAAAGTCAGTTATAAAATTACATATAAAGACTATATTAATTTTTATCTAGCATATAAATCATACAATGTTCTAGAATTTAAAAAAATAAAAATTGCACATAAAATTAAAAACTTCGCCATGTTTAAATATCGTTTAGAAAGTAACTAGCTTGGCCTAGTGGTTAATAAATTAAAAGTTAAGGAAAATATTTGTGGCAGTTAAACATAATTTGCTTCCCACAGTTCTTTTTTAAATCCTTTAGTTATCACAAATTGTTTTCTTAAAATGCCATTTCAGTATAAAGCTTTACATGCTATAAGTAAAACTTAAAATCAAATGTTAATCCCGTCTCTGAGTCCCACCCCTGATCTAAAGAGGCCCTTGTAAAGCAGGCTGCCACCTATTCTCCTACATCATGGTGTCAACTAACTTTAAAGGGAGATACCAAATTTCTATTTTTAATTTTTTTTGCATATTTGGACTAAAAACAACTTTTTCTTAGACAAAGCAGGTGTTTACTTTGTATTATTTCGAAGTTATAAAAATATATTAAAAAAATCCTTAACCATAGATTTCCCAATAACCCTGGCCCAAACTAAGAATGTCTGACCACTGTCACTTCTCAGGTCTTCATAGGTTTTTAATATGATAAAATATAGTTTAATTTAACAGGAAAAAATATAAGTTAGTGCTGTTTTACCTCTGAGCGGCACTTTTTTGCACACCATGGGCTAAATGTTCAGGTCACAAGGACCCCCAAGGCTCAGAGAAGGTTGGAGGAGGGGACCCACTGGAACAGCTGTTGGGAGACAGATGATAGCCTCCCGTCAAGGCCATCCAATGTTTTCTTTAACGTGCACAGGGTATGGCTCTCCTAGACACGGGGCACCCCATCCGACGGACGGCGGTATTTCTAAGCCCATCGGTGTCCCCTACTGACCGTGGGCAGGGCGGGGTGTTTTGCGGAGATAAATCTCAACGCTTACCCAGCTGGGACCCGAACCTGGGAACTGCAGATTACAAACCTGGCGCAGTACCGACTGAGCCACATCCGCCCCTGTAAAATATAAGTACAAATAATAATAATAATAATAATAGTAATATGATTAACACGACAATACAAAAAAGTTTTAATTTCAAGGGGTGAGATTAAAAATTAAAAAATATATAGAGAGAGAGTCAATATTAACCTACAAGTGGAATGGGATTTTAGTTGTGAAATTATGATTTTATTTAAATTTAATAAAATCTTTCTTGTACATTTCAGATACAAAGAGAATTGCGGCATCACTTGAGGTTGTTGTTATAATTTGTTACAATAATTGAACACCTCTTGGTCTATGAGAAAATTGTTTCGTGATGGAACTGCTCTAAAGCAGTGGTGCCCAAGAAGTGATTTACAGCGAGGCCCTTTGATGATTGAACCTTTATTCCGAGTCATCAAGTTTAATACTTATATGTAAAAGATGTAAAATTGCATTTGATGGCCAAAAAGATTACTAAAATGTTTTTATCAAATAATTTTAGAGAAAGTGTATTTATATTTTAATACAAGAATTATTTATTAATTTCGTCATATTAACATAATATTCACATTACAAAAAAATAGAAACGACAGAATTTGAATAGCCTTCGAGAGGAGGTTTGAATTGTTATGCGAGCTACTATTGGGCACCCCTGATCTAAAGAGTTAAAAAAAAATCCCCAAAAATTCCTAAGGAACAAAGATATTGCACACATAAAATTGCGCGTGCGCTTGTAAAGCAGGCTGCCACTAAGTCTCCCACATCATAGAGTCAGCTAACTTTAAACGAAGACCCAATTTTTGATTATTTTTTTTTGCAGTTTTATAGACTAAAACAACTGTTTCTTAGACAAAGTCATGTGTTTACTTTGCATAATTCGAATTTATAATAATTTTAATTTCAACCTCATGTGATGGTTTCATTTGCGATGTCTCATTCTGTAAGCTCATGACAAAAATATCTCTATATGTCCACATTGATCTACAGCATAATAATGATCAAAAAAATATGACTGTGAAGTGCCATGATTTAAAAATGTTACTAATGTGACAGATAATGTAGAACTCATGAAAAATGCTTTTAACAAAACAACGGAAATTACTTCTGAGAAAATTTCTTATTCCAACTTGGAGGTTGAAACTCTGCATAATTGGATAAATGTTAAATGAAGTATTTAAAGTGGGGGATCTTAAATAAATAAAGTGGAGGGACTTAAACGAATTAAGCGAGGCATTTAAAGTGGGGGATCTTAAACGAATTAAGTGACGAATGTTAAGAGAAACATTTTCATTACCTCACAGAGCACAATTTTGACCCTGATGTTAAGGATTTTTTTTTCGCAATGAAATTAGAGCCATAAGATAATCAAGGAAACAAATACTTTCGCAATTTTTGCACTGACAACTTTCAAAGACAGAAAAAATATTTCATCTTATGTCACGAATTAGCCACTTTGGCGCATTATTTCTACTTTGAAACTTCTAATTTTTTAAGACAACAGCTGAAAATTGTGAATGCTAAAATGAGAGTGATCAATTTCAGATATTTTATTTTTTTTAAAGAATTACACTTTTATGTCTGCAGTTTCCATGTTTGGAGCTTTTAGATGAAGAAAGACACTACCATTTTAAATGGAGATTATATTTTTTTTCTCAAGTATAATTTTTGTTTTCAACTAGGTGAACTATAAAATCATTATTTTCCGCTGTTTATCTTGTGTTCTACGGTAGTGAATTTTCATCTTATTTGGGCATAAATCCAATTTTCAATTAACTAAAATTTTCAACAGCTATATTAGTCTCCGACAATTAAATAAAACCATTCAGTTTTCGATTAACTGGAATTTATAATTTAATAAAAAAGGCAACCTAGCTGTCGTTTTTAACATCATTTCAAAAACTATGCCAAATAATTATCAATGTGAAGCAAACAATCTAAAAATTAACAGCTGCATAAATGAAAAACAAGTATCATGGAAAATAATATTTGAATCAGTTGGAGCCCAATCAGGGGTAGGGGGGATCTAATTCTCAGTGGCATACGAAGGAAGGGGTTATCCTTACTCTTGAGAGCCTAAACAATCTCTGTATTTTAAGGAAAGCCTTGAACATCAGTGACTAAAAATGTCAACCCTTCTTTGAAGTCTTCACCCACCTTTAGAAGTGTCTGCATACGCCACTTCGTCTTGCGACATAACAGTTTCTCTTATCACTTAGCTATTAGAACAATAAAATTTCGCCAATTATTGAGCAAAGCTGTCAGTTCGGGAAAATATTCATAGCCCATGTGTGCCCAAAGAAATCATTTTCGTTTAATATTTCGGCTTATCTTTCACCAGAGATATCAATTTCAGATAATTTAATCACTTTTCTTTGGCCAAATCTATAGCCTTTAGAGCTTATCTGCTACCAAAGTTTGCATTTCTAGTTTACCTCTGACCAAAGTCTACTAATAGACCGTCTACACTAGCTCAGACGATAAGTGTAGCCGATTTATAATCAGAATATATCGAGATTCAGGTTTTGCTTTAGTCAATTTGTTCTTTCTGCGACAAAGATTATCGCTGTTATTCTGCATGAAAAATGTTCGTGTGTTATTAATATATTATTGATCAAATTATTTGTTGAAAAACAAAGATTCGAGAAAATAAGTTTTCGAAGCATTCAGAAAGAGAGTATGGTGGGAAGGGTAGTAAACTTTATTGCAATTCATACATAATTATTATATTATTAATGCTATAATTTTTTTCAAAAATAATTATTAATAACCCTGAATATATTTGTTACTTAATACCAGCTTATTGGCGATAATTTTGCACGTTACAACCACTAAGCACTGAAGAAAATGTAACATTTAATCGCAACTTCCATTGCAGCGAACCAAAACTCTCTCACTATGTCGTTTTTTGAATGGTGGTGAAGGGTTTCCATTAAGATGTCGCTGAGCAGTGATTACGTCAAAAGAATCTTTAAGGAAAGCGCAGTGTTTAATATTAGTATTCTCAAAGTCACTTATCTATTTACTTCTTATTGGGTGTTATTTTCAATTGCTCCTGGGGGATTTAGAATTTATGCATGTTATTTGAAAGGTTGCTTAACTCTCTGTTATGCTGAATATATTAGTTTTTGTCATTTATATTGCTGAACCTTTCTTCTACACTGCCATACCAAAATATTACCAATTTCCATGTTATGTCAATGGAAATCTAATTCCGAAGTTATTCTTCTAAAACATTCATTTAATGGAAAAATGGACCGAAGATAAAATGAAGAACATAATCGAGTCTATTTAAACCTCGTTGAAATAATAGGAAATCACAGATATACACCTGTTGGTGATATGGTGAATAAATATAGAGAACAATTGTCATTAGTCTGATAGGATCTGAACCCACGACTTCTTAACAACATGTCAGGTGTTCTAATATTATTTTAACATGAATCCTTACGCTTGATATAAAGCGTTTTGGCTTAAACAAATTGTGTATCTTGACGTTTGATGGTCGTGTGCAAACTGTAAAGTGCATTCTAGACCAGCGTATTCAATTACAGTCAGACATTTCAAATGGCTAACTCTATGGTATAATGCTTAAAGCCACTAATAGAGGATGGTTGCTCAGCGGGAAGCTCAGCTGTCGTAGCACTTGGCATGTTATCAAGAGGTCGTGGGTTCGGATCCCACCCGGGTAATGACAATTTTTACTCTATATTCATTCTATTTAAATATCGATTTTCAACAATATTCTTTCAGTATTTGAAGAGTTATGGAAGCTGGGATATTTCGCAACTGTACTGCACCATAACAATTTCAATAAAAAAAAATATTTCCTGAAGCAGCTGCTTGTCTGACAGCAGTCTGACAGCTTATACGCCATGGTAGATTTTCGATGAGGATGGCGGGACCTCAGCAGAAAGACAACACAAACATCCATGCTTTACTGGGTATCAGATATTTATTAAAACTTAAAAAATAAGTGTTGTTTTAAATAATTTAATATAATTTACATTTTCTAAGTTTTCCCAATGATTACTTCAATATTAGGCAATTAGTGCTTTTTATAAAACAAGATAATGTACTGCTAAAGATTTCAGTTTCCATAGCGCTTTAAATACTAAAAAATTAATACTCACATTTCAGAAGTTAAAGAGCTTTGAAGTTAGATTCCTATCGACCTAGTATGAAAATTCTCTAATATTTTTCTAGGACAGTATATTTTAGCTTATATTACAATTGAAGCACGGTACGACGAAATGATAATGTCATTATAATTCCGATTGCAACCAGAAATGGTTAAGATGCATAACTTCAAGCACAAAATACACATATTGTGTAAAGCAAAACTGAACGTAATAAAGATTCACAAGAATATGTGACATGTTGAGAATTTTATTTAAAGTTATGTCTACATAATGTTAAATCACAAATAGCAAAGAGTTTTATTTATTTGGATTTTTGAGTCGAGTTTAATATTTAGGCCAAAATCGACTGAAACGGATTTCATTGTGACATAAAAAAAACGATTTTATTTTCGATTTGTGATTTCTTGTTGAAATTTAGACTGCGTTCATTAATATTTTTTAAATCATCGAAATTTTTGATGGAAATCCGAAATTTTAGCAAGTGAGACGAAATGTGGAAACTGAGTTCATAGGTGAGATTTTATTGAACCAGAAAGATATTATTCTAAAGCAAAAAGAACAAAAATTCGCCAGTTTCGAAACAAAAATAATAGGTTTAGTCTTTAATCTTTCGTATTCGATCAAGAATTTTATTTTGCATTCATTTTGTCGTGTTTGACAATAATTCTTTTTGTTTCATTTATGTTCAAGAATTTAAATTGGTATAATATATTTAAAAAGGAGAAAATTAAATCAATATTTTACGAAGGGTTTTGCTGCTTTACCCCTGAACGACATTTTTTTTTCCAGAATGAGCTAAATTACCAGGTCACAAGGACCCAAATGGATCCAGAGAAGGTGGTGGGGTCCTATCCGTGTCCATTTACCATGGAAAAGGGTATGAAATATGAGATATTTGAAATTCATAAATGAATCAAAGTGCTATTTTATAAAATGATAAATCTCTGCAACTCCTATTCCTAAATTTCGTGCCAATGTGAATAACGACTGACTTAACCCTGGAATTGAAATTTGATTAATATGTTTTATGCGATGAAGTTTTCATCAATGTCATAACTCTCAGAGTGACTAAATGTTCCTATTGAGAGGTGATCGAGACGAATTTAATTAATAATATTTTATTTTAAGAGTAATAGTAAATTTGGATGATTAAAAAAAACAGTGTTCGTCATCTTTAACAACTAAAATTGTAAACTTGGTAAAATGAAATTTTAGCTTTAACCATTTCTGCTTGGAAACACTTTATAGTAGAAGCAAATATATTACGGAAAGCGAAAGACGCTACTCGTGCTACACCACCGGCTTTTATGAATTGAAATTGATAGCAATGGGAAGAAATTTCTTTTGGGTTAGCCATGAATACGTAATAGAGAATAAAATTAAAAACAAAAAACGTTGGCTCTGTCGTATCGTACTGAATCCATAATCTGATTTTCCCGGGTTCGAGTCTCAACTATAAGTTAATATTTATCTCCAGTAACTCCCACCATTCTCTCGGTGAGAAAGAGGAAAAGCCGCCGTCTATCGGATGGGCATTAAGCCATGGCCCACTGCACAGAAGATGGTAGCCTTTTCAGACAATCTAGTTGGCCTTGACCGGAGGCTTCCATCTGTCTCTTATAGTTGTCTATTGAATCTCCTTCGCTCTCCAACTTTGAACCCCTAGAGTCTTGAGACTTGGCCATTTAGGCTACTGTGCTCTCAAATTTAAATCGACCCAACTAAACTAAACGAAACACAAAAATTATGTAAATCATTCTCTGTCCTTGTTCGTTAAAGAATTATATTTCGTTTATTAATCGTGATGATTAAATATATTTGTTTCATTTTCTGTTTATCCTGCTTGGTCAAGAGCTGTATTTCGTTTTAAATTTGCTCGTACGATGAAGAATTTTTTTTAATGTGCTTCCCTACACAAAGGACGGAGAAAAATAGAAACTGTATTAGGCTTGGCCTGATCTCTTATACAACATAGAAACACTTACACAAGAACATGCCCCGCTTGCTCTTAGGTACACTAACTAATAGACCAGGTAGCACTATTCCAAATATGTGTCATTTTCATTTTCTATGTTTTGATATAGAATTGGGTGTTTCATTCAAAATGCTCTGAAAGCAGTTTATATATATATACATAGTTTAGCTCTTTTCAGGCTAGTGCTTAAAATTTATATTTTAAAAAGATTAATCAACCTTTGAAGCAAAAGCTCGAAATACCATTTTGGAAGAGAAGTACAAATTAGCAATTAATATCCTTTGCACTGATATTTAATGAAGGAACGAGGTATCAGGTAATATTATATGTGTTTATATCAAGGATTTTGTATATAAAAATAAATTTAAGTAATGTGCCGTTTGTAGATTCACAAGAAAATGACGCACTTTAATTCCGTTTAACGATATCAAATTAAAAAAAACACTAGTAGCTTATTACAGTTGGGTTACTGTTGTAAAATCTTATATACAAGAGTGCTCACAAATACGAAATACGTCAAGGACACTTGGAAAACTTTACACTCCCTTATTTTCTTATGAATCTCCTATACCAGTGTTCCTCAACAGGTGGTACGAGTTCCTCAAGGGTACGCGAGAGAAGTTTGAGGAGTACAGTCGCTCAAAAAAGTATCCGAACACTATGGTTGATTGCAGAATTCAGAAAGAATATCTGGCAACGATTTTTTTAGAAATTAGTGATCTGGCAACCTTCGTGTCACGTGACACGAACGTTGCCAGTTCACTAACTTTTAAAATAAATCGTTACCAGATATTCTTTCTGAATTCTGTAATCAACCATAATGTTCGGATACTTTTTTGAGCGACTGTACCTACACACAACTGAAATGTCTGAATATTTGAGCTTTACATTTCTTTCCAGTGAAATGTCAGTACAAACGAAACCGAGCGGGTGACCAAAATCTATTCTGTATACTGAAATACCGTAACAAAAGCGCTATGATAATTATATCCTACAAAATAATCATTGTGAAAGAAATAGTAATCCTCGTTACTCTTCAAAAATTGTGTATATTAAACGTATATATATAAAGAATGAACTTAATGTTCTTTGAAATGTTATATGATGTTTGAGAAGTTCATATCCACCGTTAGTTTGGGATAGAATATGAAGCTAGTTGCTTTAGAGCACAAATATATAATATAAATAACCAGTGCAGTGTTTCTTCAGTCATCAACGTCTGTAGCATTAATGGGTAGCAATCAGCTTCGCCTGACAAATGATATTTAACGTCATTAATTCTCTCTTCTTTCAAAATGTTTGTGAACAGAAGATTTGTAAGGGTAGACGTATTCATTGTTTGTTATGGTATTATTTGCGAAGCAAAGTAATTAACAGCAGCCTAAATCTTCTAAAATATATGCAGTTATTAAAAGTTATTTGTGCAGATTTATACATAACAAAGCATTTCCTGAGCAGACGTATTTAATCTATGAATATTTACTCATCCTACTGCTGAAGATGTGAATGTGGTATTATAAGAGATGCTTGATCTCGAAACTTTGGATAAAAGAATTATAAGGCAAAATCGATCAACCTGATTATTAAAGAATATTGTAAAATGAGCTTATTACTTGAAACAATTGCTATACTGTACTCTATGAGAATTATAATAATTACATGTTACTTAGACATGAAAAAAATATTAGAAGAAAAATGCAATCATGCCAACTAGTCTTCCTAAAGTTCCTGAAAACTGGTAATGTCAATTGTAGAAACACGTCTTCTGACGCAATTCGCCCCCTCCTCCAGTTCAAATTTCTTGAAAAGTTGATTGTTGAAGCCCATTATATAAAGGAGAATCGGTTGTGGAATACGTAGTAAGTCTCCCTTTGTAATTAATCACCAAGCATAAAACATGCTTCCTTAGAAGTATTATTTTATAAATGTTAAGCAATGTGCCTTCATTTAAAAACTTACAAACGTGATTAAAGAGTAACTAATGTGTTTAACTTAGAAAAACTAGATACTAAAAAGAGTTGTTTATCAGGGGATTTTCATGTCAAGATTGAGTATATAATATCATATTTTGGATAAAAATAAAATACCCGTTGGTGGTGTTAAAGACTTGGAATTCTTCCCAACCCATTCCAAAACGTCTATATGATTCTAATCGCAACATTTGTCAGCGTTACACAAATTGGCGCGAAAAATAATGCGCAGTGCATCTACTCCCCACAGTAAATGACATCTGTTAAGTCTCAATTAAAGTTTACGAAGAACTTCATTAAAATTTAAAAGAGTTTAGAGGTTTCCCTATAATCGAGGAACAGACAATCACGGTTATACTTCGTGTCAAAAGTTAAATATGTTGCAGACAGACAAATCAGCACGAACTGTGAAACTTTTCAACCGCAAAATAACCTAAAGTGTGATTTTATTTATTTTCGTTGAAACCAACTGCACTCGGTCTAAGATGATAGCTGGAGTACCAGCCAATATGGAGGACATAAAATGAGAGTTGTCATGGAGAAGGTGGGGAAAGGTGGAGGGAAGGAAGCTCATTCCATTACGTCAGTGGTTTTTGACAATATTTACCTCATGATCCAGGAAATTACAGGGGCGGGGGTGGCTCAGTCGGTAGCGTGCCAGGCTCGTAATCTGCAGTTCCCAGGTTCGAGTCCCAGCTGGGTCAGCGTTAAGATTTATCTCCGCAAAATTCTCCGCCCTGCCCACGGTCAGTAGGGGACCTCGATGGGCTTGGAAAGGCCGCCGTCCGTCGGATGGGACGTTAAGACGTGGCCCCGTGTGCTGCAAAGCCATGCCCTGTGCACGTCAAAGAACACGCTGGATGGCCTTGACGTGAGGCTACCATCTGTCTCCCAATGGCTATTCCAGTGGGTCCCCTTCCCCAACTTTCTCTGAGCCTTCGGAGTCCTTGTGATCTGGCCATTTAGCCCATGGTGCCCAAAAAAGTGCCGCTCAGAGGTAAAACAACCCAACCCAGGAAATTACAGGAATATAATATGCTACTAATTATCGGCAATAACTCGAGTACTCTTTAAACCAGTTGTTTACAAACTTTTCGAGTTCGCGTACCCCCTAGTAACACACTGCGCACTCAAGAACCCCGCATTCCCTCACATTTTCATTTTCTATGGTCTATAAAAATTCATTAGGAAATGTGGATGAAATTAAAATTGTTTTATTCTGTCAAACTTATTACCATTCTGAAAGGCATGGCCCCCTTACTCCCTAGATTTGACCCTGTCTGCGCATCAACTTAAAACGTATTCAAATGGAATGTTTTTAAATGCTTTAATGCTTGTACCACGTTTATAAAAATGTTTAATACCTGCTACAAAGTATATTTATTTCAATCGTTTAATGACCGAAATGGTGTTTTAGTGATGAAACTTAGTCGTGTATACGTATGACCGGTTAAATCACTGAAAAGTTTTATCTCATGTCATCTTATATTTCGAGTTTGCTTATTTTCTTCGATTTCAGATCCAACAGTAAAGAAAACCATGCCTCAGAAAAGTAGAACGTATTAAAATGTATTATGTATTTTATAGGTTTGTTTTTCAGAGTCTGGAATTCCATACTGACGTACTTACTCGCAATATTGTCGAGCAAACTACATTTTTTTTTCTTCTGAGTCCAAAATATTAGTTATACCATTATTCCAGGTAAACAGATTTTGAGAAATATTAATATATTTAAAAATAAGATTAAGAATACTGAATGCAATATTTTTCCTTTTAACTTATAAAATGGAGACAAAAATAATATCGCCTACCCTTAGGGTTTCGCTTATCGAGCTTTGAGAACCATTGCTTTGAACCTTTGTCCCACAATATTTTGTACGGATTAATATATTACTTTAGTAAAAAATTAAAACTTGCTAAACATATAATAAAATACATACATTTATAAAATGATAATATTAAAAATACTTTATGGTATTAATATTCTGGGAGTTTTAAATACAATAGATTCTCGAAGTTCGACTCCCCATCTGTTGAGAAATATAAACTCTAGAGCAATATTTTTCAGTTTAGTCATCTCGCCCGCCGAGTTAGCGGATAATATTTCTTTCTGCCCGCCAAGAACTCTATACCGCCTTCCTTATGCTTTCTCTTACTAGAAAAGTTTAAGTAAAGGACTTTAAAGTAGGTAAAAAACCACTACGTACCTTTCTTTTTGAAAATTTATGTTTTAGAATACAGCAAAACATTGTGTTTACTCCTTTGATTACGTTTCTTTATCAGTTCAATAAAAATAGCAATAACACAAATATGTGTTGAAAAATATTTTTAATAATGTTAATATTTAATTTTTTATTTCATCAGTTTTCACGGTCCCAGTGATTGAAAAAAAAAACCCTATCCTAGGGAGTTAAGCATGCTAGCCTTACCAAGGATACTTCTGAAATGTGAGTCCCTTTCTGACACCTAAGCATAACCACTAGACCATAATATAGCTGCTGCATAAATTAAACTGAAACATACCTGCATTGGCTGCAACGAAGAGATAATCGCAGGGAAATTCTAAAGAAACAGAGACGATCGATAAGTAAGAGCAAGGGATATGGGGAAAAATACAGGGGATACAGGGGATATCTTGAAATATTATCTACAAATACTGAAATAGTATACTGCAAAGTAAAGGGGGGATTCTTTTGCTTTGACATTTACCGCAAAGGTATTGCGGTAAAGCAAACATTTATGTTCTTTTTATCATAAGTCTTTCCGATAAAATGTACACGCGATATTTTTAATCTCATCAGGCTGAATATTCTGGTTGAATAAACATTTCTTCTCCATGAAAGGTCAAGGTCGGTAGAGAACAGTTCTAATGTTCCGCATCCAACGGCATTTTCGGTGTTTGGCGGAAGTAATATTTTATCTTGTCTCTGTCACGACGGGAAGCAAACTGCAAGGGGCTATTCTTCAGTGCGCTTGTCTCACGAATAGAAGAGTCCTGAGCATAGTCTCAGATAATAGTTCGCATTAATCTTTCATGCAACTGCCACTGTAATTACAAGACGTAAAACTATTCTTCCAATTCTGGATATTTCAGTTTGAAAGTTCTTTTATTTTTGTTTGTGAACCGGAAATTTCAATTTTCTCCACAGGTTATTTATTTATTTTTGTTTTCGTTCGATTTCTTTATTTATCGGAAGTAAGCGAAAGAAAGAATTACTCTAAAAACGAAACTGTTTTTTCTGATATGACACTCAAAGGATTTTTTTTAGCTAGGAGCAAAAGTTTTTTATTAAAGAAAAATTAATAAGACTCTTCTAACACAGAAAAAATGCTATAAAAATATCGATATCAGTGAAGGAGAGCAAGAAAGTTTGGTAGCATCTTGTTAATATAATCACTGCGCATTTCAAAAATTCGAAAGAAATATTCGAAAAGTAAAATATTGCTTAGGGGAATAGAGTTAGCTTTGTTACTAAATTAACAATAGAAGGACGAGGCTTATAAATTAATTTTCAACAGACCACTCTACATAATACAACCCAAGTTTTGGTTTCCGCAGCCAAGATATATTTTAGAAATTTCCAAAATGCATTGGTGAATTAATCGTTTAAATCAGTGGTTCTCAACCTTTTATGCTTCACATACCCCCTCTGGAAATGTGTATGTAACTGGCGTACCTCTTGCATTGATACATAAAATTATAGTTATAGTATAACAATCGGAATAAAATAAAACATATATATATATTCACACGAAATTTTGTATCCATAAATTACATATGTCGATTAACACAAAAAATTACATTTCTGCACAGCAGTGTTGCCAACTTAGCGACTTTGTTACTGAATCTAGCTACTTTTGAGCTCTCATAGCGTACCCCAAAATTTTTACCGCGTACCCCACGTTGAGAAACCCTGATTTAAACTATATTGGTCAGAAATTATTTTATTCGTTTAAATTGCCTTTTACGACTAATTTCCCGTTAACAGCTGGTCAATGGTCATAGTAGATGTGAACTGTATGGTATTATTTGCTTGGTTGGCTGCCATAAAAACTTGTGAGATTTATATAGGTACTCATAAATACAATAAATGACAATAATCCAGCAAGTTTGAACGTAATGGTTTTAGATTCCAAAATATTTTTTCAAATTATTTTGATCCAAATATGATCAACAGTAACAATTCCTGAATATGGCCAACTCTGGCATTTCCTTTCCAGTAAGGACTTATCTTCAACAATATGCAAAGGGTATGTATGTAAGCCAGACTTAACTCCCCAAGGACTAGTTGAGTAAAATTTTAACAGCCCATGTCAAGAACGTTATCAAGATTCTCATGTCTCCCCTTCCCCATACGATCTATTTCGGTCGCAATTTCAGTCACGAAATTATCCCTGCAAAGATTCTATCTATCGTCCATATTGTACTGTGAGTTTTAAGTAAAATAAAAACAGCAAATACGGGTAAAAAGATGGAGAATAGATCAAACATGTTTGATAATGAAATAAAGATAAAAACCTTACGATTTCATAAGCATACATCTGTACCAAAATAAAATATTAATATAATACTTTGTAGGATGCTTAACCTCGAAATTTGTTTAATAAAACGGTTCATGGTAATGAATAAACTGAAATAAATGCTGCGTCTTCTAGTTTCTGCCATTACTTAATACATTCTAGCTAACATCCTCAGAGATCGCAAAAAACTTTAGCTTGTAATTAAATTTACATTGCTAGTCCTGAAATCCAGCGATTATGAACAAAACATAAATATATAAATCTTATAGATTTTAAAACCTCTCGAAGCATTATATAATCGAAGAAATTTCTTGTTCAATAATACATCTAATTTTCCTCATATTCATTTAACATCTGCAAATCTTTACGAAAAGACTGTATTAACATTAAGTAGTTAAGGTTTCAAAGAAATGAACACTACATAGCAAAAATATAACCTTTTTGAATTCAAGACATATATATGAAAAGCAAATGTCTTAAAATAAATAAAATATTAATTATGATTAAAAATATTATGATGTCCTACTAAAGCAAGTTTCTGGTAGCATGAGTTAATAAAACAAGATTTACATCACGCAAGCCAAAATATATATTATCCCTTCAAAAGAAAAATATTTGTTACTTTTTCGCATATTAAATTAATCTGATGCAAAGTTTGATTTGTCGATTGTCTTTGTTATCTGTATAATTCGTTAAATCTTATATATTTTTATCTGTTGCTTACTATTGAAGCAGTAATGTTATATCTGCAAATGATGCAAACCATATATAGTGTAACATTTTGGGGTTACATTTTGTTCTTGATTAATGTCAAAGACTGAAACAGTTGTTGGAATATGGTTAAGAGTTTACTTACATATATCAAAATACATTGAAAATGTTACAAAATTTAGTTACGATTATTAATTTCTTATACACCTTTTAAAATTTTACTGCTTTTGAAAGGTAAATAAGCTCGTTTGACAATTCTTTGCATTGGCCACTGATTCTGATGATCCCTTTAAATTGTAATATTTAGTAGCAACCGAAGCAGATGCACGTAAAAATGATTATTTTAGCTGTTTTATCTCCAGGATGCAACTGTATTTTCCAAATAAATGAAATTATATAAAAAATAAAACTTTAAATTAAGGGTTTGGTTGTTTTATCCCTGTGTATTGTTTTATCCCTGTTGTATTATACACAATGTGCAAAATGGGCAGGTCGCAAGGAAATCCAAGGGCTCAGAGACGATTGGGGAAGGGAACCCACTGAACAGGAAACATCCTGAAAGTCTCTCATCAAAGCAATATAGTGTGTACTTTTGGCCTGCTCAAGGTATGGCTCTCATGCACACAGAGCCACGGCTATAAGTCAAATACGACGGACGGCGGCCTTTCCAAGTCCGTCGGTGTCTTTTTTCTCACCGATGGCAGAATGAAAAACCTGTTTTATTATCAACATCATTTGTTTGTAATAAGCAACTTTTAAGGAATTATCAGATATACTTGTGATCATAAATCTGCACACTACATTTGTCGAAGATCATGAAGAAATCAAGCAATTAGAAGAAAAGGTTTACATCTGGATGATAAATTAAAAAAGACACTTACGTCCGGTCAGAGGATGCAGCAGAGCAGGGTGTGTAGCCGCCGCTGGCGGAGATTGTTGCTTGGGCTTGCTCACCTTGGTATTACTCTTGGCGAACTCCAACCGGATTGTCTGAGGTAAGTCTGGATCGAACCGGACTCCCTGCTAGAGGCAAAAACACAAATCACATCCCATATATGAGAAAATTACTGAGAACAATTACAAAGCATAAAGTGTTGAAAAAAATCAAACATCCACCATAGCCAACGTCAATGGAAAGTTTGACTGGGTTACAAATTACCCCTCCCCACTGGACAATCAATTGCCTACACAGAAATATGGAAATCAACCAAAACAAAAAAAAATTATTTACATCCAGCAACATTTTGGACCATGTAAAAAGACACATTGAATGGCATCGTGGATTTAAAATCCAACACAACAGTTAGAGCATTTTTTGACTCACAGGATAATTTCAAGTAATAAAATGGGTCAAAATTAAAAGAAAAAGAAAATTGTCATTCTCACTAATGGTAGATAAGAGTTAAAAATTCTTCTAAATTAAATGAACCATCAAAAGGATCCAATCCATAGCTCTGTAATGAATTCAAGAAACAACAAAAAAAAAACTATTTCCAATGGGTCCCAAGTCACATTGGACTCACAGGGAATGAGATAGCTGACTTTTTGGCCAAGAAAACAACCATGTTTCGCACATTTACAAAACTCTCGTCACAAACAGCATTCTTGAAAACTTCACGAACAGTTTAGTCAAAATATGCATAACACTTCCAACCATAGAAGAATGGTAGAGCAACATAAAAGGATGATGGAACTTGAACACAATTAACTCAAGAAACTTTGATAGAAAGGATCATAGAAAGGATTAGAATGAGAACTGGTCATTGCAAACTTAATGATAAAGTGCTTATAATGAAAAATGCAGAAACAAACAAATGTCCAACCAGCAACTCAGTGGGAAACCTATCACATATTCTTTTTTCTTAATCCAGTATATGAACCACAAATAAATGACTTATTTCTAAAGGAATGAAAAAAGGAAAATTGAGGACTTTACAATTAATTATTTTGCTGGCACATGAAGATAAAAAAAAAGAGAACGAATTTACACATTCATCATTGTTTTGCTTAAAAACTACTTCTGAATCATAACATAATAAAAAAAGATGATATACTCAATCTGGCATACAGTTAAAAGGGCTAGAAAATCTCCAAAACAGATATGCATATAGTTTGGAATTCTGTGCCTTGGAAACTTCTTTGATCAGAATATAAAAGTTGGACAAAACAGGACTCGTACATTATCAAAGAATTATAACTTTGTTTTTAGCATAATTTGGTTAATTCTTTCTCCAAAACCTATATTAGTTAATAATGATATGCTGGAATGTGTATTTCAGCTTTTATTTTACTTCTATTTATCACCTCTGACAAGCAATGTTTCTAAAGTCTAAACATTTTCATAAATTTCACATCAGATACGGCTAAGACTTTCCAACAACTCCTACATTTTGATTTACCTTTATTTCTTAAAGAGCCCTTCTTCCAAACTCTAAAAAAATTGTTCATGTTACTTTTTATTTACTTAAATTAAGTTTCTGTCTTCTTGGAACATACCATACTTCGCCCTGGGATTGTTCGCAGTCACACAGCCGACAAAAACTTCTCATAGATGGCATAGATTGGCTACTTAACTCTCATAAGAGCTAAGATTCGCGTTTTAATGATTATGAAAGAAATTAGTTTAACTAATGCAGTGACAAAAAATAACTCAACAGATTATTATTGATATTAAATTATCATTTATACTTTCATCCTCATATGAAATACGAAATAAAGCAGTAGGATCATAGAGAGAGAAAAAAAATGATCTCGAGATTTCTATTTGGAATCTATTGGATTGAAGTTTCATGGGGTTCTAGATCTGATTTTTATGGGTAGATCTGATTTTTATGGGATCAGAATTTCAGAGGTCTGATCTGTTCTCGATTGGATTAGAAATTCAGGGGTCCTGATCTGATATCGATTGTATTAGAATTTGTCTATTGTCTGTCCGACTGAGGGGCTATAGCATCTCAACAGTTAAAGAAATAAAAGTGAAACTTTACATTTATGCATATTTCTATCAGGACTAACTGTCCTGAAAATAAACGCTCTGTGACGCAATAATAGCGTCAGACCTAGCGCGATCTCAGAAAATGGTGCTTTTTCAAAAAAATGGATTTAGATTTTTTTCCAATCGTCGATTTTATGTCCCTCTTTCTATCATTTGAGTTATACAGTTCTAACGTTATTTGTTAATCATTATTCAAAAGCAGTTATAAAATGTTTGATATAAACTGATGAAATGTAATGATGATTTGTCAGACTCTGTTTTATTACAAGAACTTTAATGTGCAATTTGTGTTGCCCAATTGCATTGCTACTGGTATTAGAGAAGGATACATCGTCCGATAAACGAAATGTTTGTAAAAAAGGCAGTAAAGCGATTGATACATAACTGCGCAATTACCTGTGAGTGGCTGCAAATCAGAATTATCAACTTTTGAGCCTCTTTGAGTTTCTCTTCCTGATTCCCAAGTAAGAGGTGTATTTTGCAAACATTTTACTTCAATTATGAACAAGGAGGCATGGAGAACTGGAAGTCGCGAAATATGGAAGGCTAAATTTGCAAAAGTAATGGACGATTGAAGAGATTAATTTCTTCTATTAATTTACCTTAAATCAGTTTATTATTCTAAGAAATTATAAATTTCGCGTGAAACAAATAAAATCATCTTTGCTGTATAAAATAAAGAGTAGTGGTGACGAATGGTCAGCGTGCTTGACTGTTTATAAAAAGACTTGGGTTCAAACATTATTTTTTGTTTCTGTTTTTTTTTTTTTTCAAGATTTCCTTGTCTTCCTGCTGAGGTCTCGCCTTCCTCACATATCTCTGTTGCGTAATATATTGACACAATCCTGTCAGACCTCTATGGCACTGGCATAAAATATTGCTTTTTACTATTGGACTATGTATGAACTAGTACAACAAATTGTTGTTTGAGGTCTGACAGTATTCATTTGTTGTCGCACGTAATTTTACATTCACTAATATTTTTTTACAGACTTTTAACGTATCCATCTACTGGAGAATTCGCTAAAACGAGGGTAGTACAACCGTATAAAGCAGCACAGACAGCACAACGAAGAGAGTAGTCACATACCCAGAATTTAGTTTTAGTTTCGTGAGGAGGGGGCTAAGAATAAGACCTGAGTAGGTTTTCCCATTTACTAAAATGTTCCATGGGACAGCAAAGATTAAAATGATATTCTGTATGGAATAAGATTTTAGAGTTTTTTATCTATTTTTACTGTCGGACATAAAGCGTGGGGCGAAAATAACATTATACAATGACAAGTGACAGCTGTTTTGGATTTTAAAGCAGGAAGGTTTGAGATTTCACATAAGACGACCGGATTTTCGGGGGTCCATACCCCCCCCCCCCCCAAGGAAGAAGACCTGGAAGAGAGGGGCAGAAGCCATTTTCATACAAATAATATTTATATTTCATGAGACAAGCAACTTAGCATTCATATTGCAAAACGATTATAATATTTTGCGGTAAAATTGTATAACTCAAGTGATAAAAATCGAAAGGGAATTAAAATTCACGTTGGCTTTTGAAATAAAAAAATTATATGGCCCTTCTTGAAATATTAGAAATGTGCCGTAATATTATGAAATCCTAGTGAAGTATGTTGTTATTTATTATGTAGCAATTAAATGGCAAAAGGGTATATATTCCCTTGATTCATCTATTTGGGGTGAAACGTCGCTGAAACGAAACATCACTGAAATGAAATGTCATAGTAACGAAATGACATCGTGATGAAGAATCACTGCAGGAAATCTCACAGGCACGGTTTGCGTATTTATAGGGCGTACAATATTAAATTCTGTTATTCAGGGCATACAGGCACCTTATTGTTCACTCTGTTGTGGCACCCTATTGTGCAGGGCATACAGGCACCTTATTGTTCACCCTGTTGTGGCACTCTATTGTGCAGGGCATACTGTCTCAAACTTTCTTGTGTAGGGCGTACAGTACCAAATTTTGTTGTGCAGGGCGTACATTCCCAAACTCTATTGTACAAGTCGTACACCGCCAAACTCTATTGTGCAAGGAGGTATAGCTCCAAAATCTGTTACATAGGGCACATAGTTCAAAAATTTGCTCTAGACGTCCACTAAAATAAAGCTTACCATCCTGGTAACTTTTAATTTTAATTCCAAGTTGCCTTCAAACATTACGCATCTCATCGTAAGCTTATCGAAAACGGCAAATATGACTTCGTTTTTTTATTGATTAGTGATGCACAACGTATAAACGCATGTTCTGTAGATTCAAATAAAATTTTATATTATCTTATTGTAAGACTTACTTTCCGCAATTATTCGTTCATTTCTGATAAGTATAAACGCAGTTATTCTCTTTGATCATTACAATCTTCACCTAGGTCAAGGTCATCGTCTCGAAGTCTTCATTACACGGGATCAGCCTTAAGTGGATGCATTGAGATACTTCAATGAACAAAATTACTAATCGTTTCTTTTAAAGACAATTTAATATTAAAAGTGTTTAAAAGTTCCTTCAATCTTCAGTGAAACCCACTCTATAATGAATAAAACTATACAAGTCGTCCAAATGAAAGGTAGACAAATCCGAAATGAAGAAAAATGATTTACTTCTCTACAGATTTTTTTTTACACCTGTTGAGATATTTCCCCCAACGTAAAGTTAGCAACATGATATCTTGTTCGTAAAACGAATTTAGCTGTTGTTTGAAGAATTCTGTGACCATGCTTTCTCACCTCTTCATTCGACTCGAAATTCCTTCCTTTCATGGATTTTTTAGAGGACCAAAAATGTTAAATTCATATAGGCAGAGGTGCAGGATACCACTCTCTCCCAAAGATACCCTCTCAACGTTGTTAGCATTAAGTAGGTAGTAAGGGACCAGGTATTATCGTGCAGCAAAACAATTTTCCTGGTCATCGATTTTATTGCCTACCTTAAACGAGCCAAAGTTTCGTTATATCGTTATGAATTGATGGTATCGCTATGGTCCAGAAACCAGTGGACAGCTGTTAGCATCCCGTCAAGGCCATTCAGTGTGTTCTTTAACGTGCGCAAGGACACACTCTCTAACATGTGGACCATGTTTTAACGTCCCATGAAACGGACGGCGGCCTTTCCAAGCCCATCGGTGTCTCCTACTGCCCGAGGGCAGGGCGGGGAGTTTCGCGGAGAGAAGCCTCAACGCTGGCCTAGGCGGGACTCGAACCTGGGAACTGCATATTACGACCCTGTCCCCTCCCCCCATTTGCAGAGGAAATTTGTTTTATGCCAGGTATGATTCAACCCTACGACACACTAATTACTTGTTAGATGCTCTATCTCTGAAAACCAGCAAGGACTAAAATTTCTTCTAATTTCTACTAAGAATATTTCAGCCACAGTGACTCTCATTTTGTTGCAGTAAATTATATTGCTTAATACAGTCGGCTACAATCTCTCATCAAGCTCCACATTTAACACAAAGTCTGCCTGAAGTATTCTAATAAATATACGATTTCTCAATAATCTAATTTTCAAACAGAAAGTTTTTGCAATGCTATCATTTTTTTTTGTGTTGGTTTCTTATTCTCCTTCTCAGCCACTTCGGCTTAAAATATTGTTCCCCCTCTAAAACTGAGAATCGTGTAGCAATGGGCAATTATTCTGGCTGTTAGGTTACTTCATAATATCTGCTAGGCTTCATCGGCCACAAATTGGGGGCGGGGGTGGCTCAGTCAGTAGGATGCCAGGCTCGTAATCTGCAGTTCCCAGGTTCGAGGTCAAAGCTGGGTCAGCGTTGAGACTTATCTCCTCAAAACTCCCCACCCTACCCACGGTCAGTAGGGGACACCGATGGGCTTGGAAATGCCGCCGTCCGTCGGATGGGACGTTAAGACGTGGCCGCGTGTGCGGGAAAATCATACCCTGTGTACGTTAAAGAACACGCTGGATGTCCTTGACGTGAAGCTACCATTTGTCTCCCAACATCTGTTCCAGTGGGTTCCCTCCCCCAACCTTCTCTGAGCCTTCGGAGTCCTTGTGACCTGGTCATTTAGCCCACGGTGTGCAAAAAAAGTACCGCTCAGAGGTAAAACAACAACAACAACAACAAGTCACAAATTGTAGCTGTCAAAGGTGACATTAGTTTTAAGTCAATAATAATTCTTTACGTGGTTTTCGTTTTAGTGGAATGGTGCCTTTTGCCAGGTAGGATTCGAACCTACGACATCCTAATTTCCTGTTGGGTGCTGTATCGCTAAACCACTAGCAGCGATGAACATTTTCTCTAATTTCTATTATTATATTTAAATCAAATATTTATCGATTCAGCTTTTATAACCATTCAAATGATGAGATAATACTATGCATCTGAGAATAAAATAATATGTAATTGATATTAATTGAATATTAGAAAAAATTTCAGTCCTCTTTTATGGGATTTAGAAGTGAAACAACTTCGAATTTATCATTGCATTGACACGGCATGAACATTCACAACAAACTCGTCTCTTAACACTTCGATGACCTGCGAGAACTGGTGAAAAGTCGGAAATTTCAATTAGCAACAATTCAAAGGGTTCTGAGAAAGTTAAGGGAGGAGAATCCACTGGAAAACTGTTAGGAGGCAGAAGGAAGCTTCTCATCAAGGCCATCTAGGATGTTCTTTAACGTGTACAAATTATGGCTCTTCTGAGCAAAAGGTCAGAGCTTAACGTCCCATTAGACGGACCGCGGCATTTCCAAGTCTCATCGACGGCAGAGGGATGACGAGGAGAAAATAAATCTCAACACTGGCAAATGTGAAACTTGAACAGAAAATCTCAGTCTGCCGATTCAAATTTCAGATTACTGATTGTGAATGGATGATGGGTTTACTCGAAATTCGTCCACAAGAGAATGGAGACTGTTTTTTCCTCAATAAGTTCGAAATCGTAAAATTTTGCATACAATCTATATGAGCCCTAAGTTCTTTCGAACGCTACACGAGCCTTAAGTAATGTTAAAAATGATTTTATTGGAGAGTTCATTACACGAAAACAGAAATGCACCTGCGAATCAATAATCTCTTAATCTTTAATCTACATATCATATCCGCCAAATGAGGAAGCATCTCAAAACGTGATCAGTATACAAACGGTGCATGATTTAAAATTCTCTCCTCTATTCGTTGGAAAATCCCTTGACACTAATATGACATGAAAACGAGATAACGAAGAAATGTGACTGACAACGAGATGAACAGCGGGGAAAACTACGTCTTTTCTCCAGTTCTTTAAGAAGGTTATTGCTTTAAAATTTATAAATGCATTTAATATTCATGAAACTTTTGTCTTTGACGAAATAAATTGCTTATTATAGTCCCTAAAAGAAATGGTTATACAATGTTATAGAATTCCTCAAGTGGACGCACTCTCAATCGAAAACAAATTAGTTCTGTCATTTTATTTTTACTCGGACGACGATTGTGTAGAATTGCTTCAATTTATTCAGATGTCTGCTTCTGTCAATCTCTTTTACTTTTTTGCGAGATGCAATAAAGAGCGAAAAAACATTAAAGTTACAAAAAAAAAACTTTAATGATGCTTTCATTTCGTTTTGCATTTCTCACGTCATCTTCAACAAAATGCATATCTAGTTTGAAACATCGACTTACATATCTTTGACTATCAGAGTATTCTCATTTCGGGAACAGAACAAGTTAGTGTTTTCAAAACGTCTCACCGATAGTGTCAAAACACATTACGCGTTTATAGGATTGCCTTTATAAATTATACATAGAAAATTGCCATTCCATTATACAGTTTAGTGTGTTGAAACAGCAGAAAAGAAAAAATGAAGCTACCTAAAGAAGAAGATTATTTTCTATCTCGATTTCGTATCAGGTTTTGAATGATTCTGTTATTACATCGCAGAGGTGCCTATACTCTAGCCACAAACCTGAGCTCTAAATAATAAAGGCCTAAGCCGATGTTAAATCAAGATAAATGAATAAACCAGTTCAAGTTTTAGTTTGAAGAAAACGCATCTGAACGCTGTTCGCGTCAAGGGGAAATTTCTTCCTCGTTGTTATGAAAGTTGCACTGATATGTAATCATTAAAATATAATGACCTTAACTTAGGCTGAAGGAGAAAATGTTTTTGACTCACACTCTTTAGCAGTTGTTTTCAATAATCCTACATACTATTGTGAATTAACTAGCCTAGTAATGAAGCTGCAAAAAACTCGCCACTGTATGATGACCAAACCATTGTAAATTGAATCTCAAAAATTAGTATCAGTTTTGAAATCCAGGACATTTAGCAGTTTGGCATTCGTTACTGGAAAGTCATTTGTCTACTCCAAAAGGTTTTCAAACTTTACAATACAACGGAAAACTTTTACATATATTTAATATTTTTGCCCTCGAAACTCTTTTAATTTATTTTTTTACACTTCATAACCCTTACATTTCATTTTTTATTGTGCAATCTTAATCCTGAAATTTTTCTTATTTTCTTACTTTTCATATTTTGGAATAGTATGAAGCCCAAAGTTAAAAGGCTTCTTAAGCTTCCCACCATTTTTCAATCTAATATAATCTATGTTCTGGAAGCATATCTAAAAATATGCTTCAAATAGTTGCTACACTCTTTGAATGTCAATAAACGTGCATTTTCCTCATGTGGACAAAATGATTGGGTAGCAAATCTAATGTTTATGATGGAGGCAGAAATATTACATAACCGTCGTATGTAAGTCGAAAAAGTGTTGAATTACGAGTTTTCTCCATTTTTCTGTTTCTGAAGGAATTGTAGGAGACTTTCGCGGAATCCAAGACTTCTGCTGAACACGGTTTTGCCAATTCTCTGTGTCTGAGCTATAAATCGGAAACAAATTATTGGACTTTAGATAACCTGAAGCACATTTTGCGGCAAGATGAATCCAAATTCATATATATGTATATATATATATTACAGATGCAGGTTTTGCAATGGACGACAAATTCCTTAGGCGACGTACGCTGTTTTTGTCACAAGTTGCTAAGGCCACTGTCCTTTTCAACACTAATGCGACTTTACACTATTCTAAGATTAATATGTTAATGGTTAATGTGAACAACACAGAAATATATTTAGTTAATTTAAATTGATCATCACAGTCTTCGAATATCAGCTCTATTAAAGACTAAAAGAATTTTTGCTCTCGTTTCCGAATGTCTTCGTTTCCACAAAACAGTATTGTGTCCCTCTCGCATTTCGCTTTCTCTCTTTCCACTCCTGACCTAAAATATTTCTTTACCCATTTCCGAAACAATGGCTTTATCATGAGAAAGAAGAAAGAAATTAATTGAAATATTTCTTCTTTAAAATTAATTGAAATATTTCTTCTTTAAAATTAATTCACGGCAACAACTATTTTTACTAACCGATAATGTTAAGTACAGGGAAATTTCAAGAAATTGAACCCAGTACCATACCGCTTTTCGACCACTAATGTTATGTCTGTGGGAACTTCAAAAATAATAGCCAGTTGGTTCCTTGTAGTATAAAAGGAAATTTGATACTATGTTTAAGTTTGCTACCGAAACCTGGACTCAGTTTTCGTCTCGGATGAAAAGCCATTTTAATTATTTTCTGAAGATTCGGGAGGTAGATAATTTCCAGAAATTGAAAGATTTAATGTTAGCGGACAAAATTAAAGACCTTTTACCACCAGATGTGAGAAATCACATCATGTTGCAAGAGAATGGGCTTGGAAGAATTGTTATGAAATTGCCCAAATTACAGAGAATTATCTGCAGGTACAGAGAACATGAAAGACCTATTCTCGTGAGAAATTTCAATCGGAAAACAGGGAAAACAGATTTGTCCATTCAGCTACGAAATTTTATTTTAATCAAAGGAATTTAGGACAAAATTCAAACCGCACAACAAATTGGCGGGAACAAAAATAGCGATTTTAAATGAAAAGAGAATGAGACTTTTTCTTAAAGAACATGCTTTATCTGTAACCAGAAGGGTTATTACCCTAAGGAGTGTAGCAAGAACACGAAAGTGGCACGAGCTTTTAATGTAAGCACTCAGTCGTCTGATCTTGCAGAGGCAAAGAGCAGTGTAATTGTCGGAAAAGTTATCTCCCAATTATTGACCGGCCAGGCCTAGCACCTAATGTTCGACCCCGCCTTCTCGTGGTGCAGACCGTTAGTACCTTTCAAAAGAGATTACTCTCTTGTGGAAGTGAACGGAAGTGGAGGGCTGCCAAATTAGTGTGGCCTACTGAACTGGACAACTATGGCTACTTTTCTTTTTGTTTTCTATCCTTCTGAGGAGTGGTCAAACACACAGGGTCCTGGTGTTGACCATATATACCAACTTGAATGGAATTATGGCTCTTAGCTTGATTATGGATCATGATTTTGGTGCACTAGTGGGCTTCTGTGGAGGGAAAAATCTTCCGCTGTGTTTTCTGTTTGTTTGTGGGTTGACAGCCCCAAGTGAATAGATTCACAGGATATGTTTATCAGCTGGTGGATAATCCTGAGCAGAGGTCATCGCAGGCACCTGAACTCTTTGCTTCTATTGGCATCGTCAAATTCTACATTGGAGGAAGTCTTCCAGTGTAGATGGCTTCAGCATTTAGTGGTGGGGGAATGGGTCTTTGCCCCACGTCTGCGATTAGGGGCCTGTTTGATATTGTCGGCATTCCCTCTCTCAATAAACATTGTTTCTTTAAACATCCCACTAACCATTTTCTCTCCATAGGAAGTTGGAATGTGAGGACTCTGCACAGAGCTTTTTCTCTTGATGTCCTCACACAAAAATTCCACCTTTATAATTTAGATATACTCGGTTTGCAAGAACCATATGGACAGATAAAGGTAAGATTTTTAAAAATAATTTTAAATTTCTCTTTTTCAGGGAGGGACGAAAATAAGCATCACCAAGGCGTGGGTCTGCTTCTCAGCAGACACGATAGTGATGCTCTTCTAGGATATGAGTGCATTAATGAAAGGTTTCTCACAGCAAAATTTCAGACAAGCGTTAAAGACTTGAATGTTATCTGCTGTTTTGCCACCACTGAGGATGCCGATGAGGATGAGAAGGATAGGTTTTACAGACAACTTCAGGATATTTTGAATTCTGTCAAGAAAGGAGATATTACCTTTCTTTTAGGTGATTTCAATGCCAAAGATGGTACTGACACTGACCTTTGGGGAGGAGTAATAGGCCCTTTTGGTATTGATAGCTGCAATGGCAATGGGCAACGTCTCCTACAGGTAAGTAAACTCAACGGATTCAGAATAACTAACACTTATTACAAACACCGCGACATACATAAGTACACATGGGTTTCACCCGATGGGCTGCATAAGAATATGATTGATTATATATTAATTAACAGCAAATGGGCTGGTTCTGTTAGGAATACCAGGTCATATAGGGGAGCTGAAATTGGATCTGACCTTACCTTGTTAAAAGTGTCTTGCAACTTAAACTTAAAAAGTGTTGTACTAGAGTTAAAAAATTTACTTTTAATATTGAAGCTCTGAAAGATCCAGTTATAGCCAGAGCTTACCATGATAGGTTACTTAGTCATTATGATGGTCATGGTATGCTTACTACTGAAGTTGAGGAAGAATGGGATCATTTTAAACAGGCTTTTTTGGAAACTAACAGTACTCTTTTAGGAAAAAAGGAGCAGAGGAGACAGAATTATCTGAGTGATAAGGCACTTGAGCTTATTTCAGAAAGAAAGAGCTGCAGGAATGTCCTTAATCAATACCCTACTAGTCCTAATAGAAAGCATTACAGAGAACTTAATAAACGTGTAAAGGATCAGTTACCTGCTGATAAGAATCTTTGGCTTGATGGATTGGCTGACAAAGCCGAGGAAGCAGTGAAAGAGCACAACAGCAGAGAGCTGTACCAGATAGTTAATGTTTTGTGTGGTAGGAAACGGACAGGTATACAGGGATTGAAGGATAAACAAGGTAAGGTTATAGAAGGTGAGGATTCTGTCATGGCTCGGTGGGCTGAGTATTTCAGTGATGTTCTAAACAATGTGGTTAGTTCTACTCCCATTGTTTGCAATGATGATAAATGTATTGGTGGCTTTAATGTTGGGCCTATAACACAATCTGAAGTTAGTTTGCCTATTTCTAAACTTAAACTTCATAAATCCCCAGGGGTAGATGAAATTACTACGGAAATGCTTAGAGCTGGGAATGTTTCTGTTACCACTTGGATAACTGAAATTTTGAATATCTTTTATGATAAAGTCGTGGTTCCTAAGGATTTTACCAGAGCTGTTATTATCCCGATTTTCAAAAAAAGGTGATCGCAGTTCTTGTGATAATTATAGGGATATCAGCCTACTCTCTGTTCCAGGTAAAGTTCTTTCCATGATTGTGCTTAATAGAATTACCAATCTGGTTGACAGTCAATTGCTTGATGAGCAATGTGGATTCAGAAGTGGTAGGGGATGTATGGATCAGATATTTTCACTGAGGCAGATTATTGAGAAGTATTTAGAGTTTCAGAAACCTTTGGTTGCTAGCTTTGTTGATTTCAAAACGGCTTTCGACTCTGTTGATCGTCATAATTTGTGGTTGATTGTGGGATCATATGGTATACCAGACAAGTTAGTTAACATAATGAAAGCTCTCTATAATAACACTGAGTCGTGTGTGAAAGCTTGTAGGCTTGTAGCAATTGCTTTAGCATTACTTCTGGTGTTCGACAAGGATGCATTTTGTCACCTTTTCTCTTTAGCTTGGTTATTGATTATGTTATGCGAAATTCACTTCAAGGGAAAGATTTTGGCCTTAAATGGACTGGAGATAAGAAAATTTCTGATTTAGATTATGCTGATGATTTAGCCCTTTTGGCAAATGATGTTGATGAGATGAACTCTTCCATTCGAGCTGTTGATGAAACTGGTAGTAGAGTAGGTTTGGTTATAAACAGAGAGAAAACTAAAGTGATGAAAATTGATCAGGCAGGCTGTGATTCAGTTAATCTGAATGGTTGCAGTCTTGAGCAGGTGTCACAGTTTAATTATCTTGGGAGCTATGTAATTGATAATGGTGATGTACGGCATGAGATTAGCAGATGAATAGGGATTGCTGCCGGGACTTTTAAGAATCTATGGAGAGTGTGGAGAAATAGGCGTATACACCTAAAGACTATATATAATATAATAAATATAATAGTTTGGTTCTTTCTAGGGTTAGTTGTGGTAGTGAAACTTCGAAACTTTGTAAACAAGATAACAGGAATCTAGATGCTTTTGATTCCAGATGCTTGCGCAGTGTCTTGGGCATTAGGTGGTTCAACTTTGTAACTAATGATGAGGTTAGGGAAAGGAGTCTGCAACCTCCTTTAAGCAGCATATTGTGCAGAGAGAGACTCCGCTGGTTTGGCCATGTTGCCCGTAGGAATGATTATAGATTGGCGAATAAGGTTATGAACAGTGTGCCTAGAGGCCTCAGAAAGAGGGGGAGACCTAGGATGCTGTGGGCAGACAATGTCAAACATGACCTTATTAGAATTGGTGTGCAGTGGCCAGATGCAGCAGATGTAGCTCAGGATAGATATGCTTGGAGAACTAAATTGCACGGTCTGGTTGGACATCCGTAGCCTATGGCTTCTTGAGGATGATGATGACGATATTGACGTTGGTATCAGCTGTAGGATTAAAAGGTTTCAGCGTAGATAACTGAAAGTGGAGGAACCCTTGTAAAGATATGACGATTGTTTCTTGTTGATTGTTTCTTTTTCTTGATTGTTTCTGAACAGAAACAATCGTCAAGACTTGACGATTGTTTCTGTTCAGTGAGGGGATAAGAAATTTAAAGCTATTGTAGATTTAGTAACTCAAGTTTCTATCATAAAAAGTTCTTTGGTCTTGAGAAATATGAGATTTCAGAGAAGTATTGAGTTGGTTCCTGCGTTCAGAGATCGCATGGAGGCTCCATTAATTAAGTTCCCTATTAAGTTAGCTACTGATGAAAATCAGGCATGGGGATATAGAGGGAATTGTGAAGTTTTGTGTGTGATAGTAGAAGATTTGAGTATTGACATGTTAATCACTCGAAATTGTTTCGCCGCCCTAGAGACGTTGGCTGAGAACCAAGAGGAAGAATCACCACTGGATAGGTACTCTGATCAAGTATAGAAAAGCAATATAAATTTTGTAAGAGATAATGCAAGATTTTGTAAGAGAATTGCAGTGTGATAGTAAGAGTAACTGTAATACGACATATTGCAAGGGTAATGATAAAAATTGAATATTGGCTTGTTAATTGTGAAGAGAGTACAATTAATTTAGGAGAAAGTACAGCTCTATAAAATGAAGATGATATTTATAATGAAAGTGATTATCGTGATAAAGTAGAAACGACCACGAAAAACCAGGATATTATGTTTATAAAAGATAAAAGTAGTTCTGAAACTACGGTTCACTATCTAATGCAAGATTAAATAAATCCGAATAATAAGATTAGTTTTAATGAGGAATTATGTGTAAATCTGAAATTAAAGCTAGAATGCAAATTGATAAGGCGACTGGTTCTGAGGTGAAGTTCATCGTCAGTTAGATAAAGTAAACAATCATGATGTAGGGTGTAATCTTCGGATAGGAGGAAATAGTAATTTTAAAAATAGGGATAACTTGTTGTTAGATAAAGTGTCTAAATGTGATGTTAGGAATAATTATCAGATAGACAGGAAAATTAATGTCAGAGTAAAGACTGTCATAATCTGTGTTGAAAAGCAGGCGAAATTAATAAAGTAACGACAGATAATAATAAAATAATTAGTAGACACTGATCTGATGTAACAAATAGTGTATAGATATTAGATAAAGATAACTCAGAGGAAATTAGACAGGTAATGGAAAATGAGAATCTAAGAATGTACTTAAGAACGGGAATGTAAATATCAAGAAATTAGGTTGTAAATATAAGAACGAAGTTAACGTTGAAGATTTGGTGAATAGTAGTGATAAGGAAAAATTGTAATAGAGATAGATGAGAGATTTTTAGATAGAAATGATCTTAAGGAAGTAAATTCTATAATTAATGATAGAGAGAAATGTTCAAAGTTGAGTTAAATGCTGTTGAAGGTATGAAAAAAAAAGAGAGGCGATTTTGTCTAAATGATCGAGTAATTTTGTAAAATAATTTTGTCTAAATGACCGAGAAATGCTTCTAGAGTTAAAGGGATATTTAGTCAAGGTCAAAAATCAAAAAAAAAAAGTGCTGACCTAGAAGACAAAAATGTAAATAGATGTGCAAACAAGAGTCCAATTCCGCAGATGATTGACAAATGTAGGTTTAAGCAAGTACATTTTGCGAAAGGAAAATAATCTTAGGAGCTGAATTGTAACGTTAGAGGTAAAACGGAAAGCAAAAACTGTTTCAATAATTCTGGTTACACAAGGGAAGATCTATTAAGCAAAAGATAGAAAAAGTTTCAAAATATTCAGAGAGTGAATGTGCAAAAATTTGATAAAGGTCGAAGAGTGTACGGAAATAGACCTAAATGGTCATTAACTAGTAATAAACATTGTGTTGATGGTAGTAATAACTTCAGTGTAGAAATTAGAGATATGACAAATAGAAGATTCAGGAAAATATCATAGGGCAAAAGAAACAAGTTCGTAGGTAAGCAAGCGCCGGTCATATTTAAAAAGAAAAGAACTCTTAAATTCATGATGAAAAGAAAACAAATGCCAAATGAAAATTAAAGCTCAAGAAGTAACATCTATTTATTTCGGAAGTATCAGATTGTCAGATGCCAATAAAAATAAAAGGGAGGATTCGGTGAATGCGTCATCGCTACAGTACATCAAACGGAGGTCCAGATGTGAGATGACGGACTTGGAGATCATCTAAGAGATCTGGTGGGCTCCATCCAAAAACACTCTATCATTAAGAAAACTCTTGTGGGTGTGCTGATAGGGTAGGTGTTGCGATGAAAGTGGAGAGATGGAACTCGAGGTTGTAAAAATGAGAAGGGATGGAATCCCCCAACATATTTGCGGGAAGATGCTCTATTCAAACAATAAAGGTCATCGAGTCTGTGTACACTGAAAGAAAGTGAACTGTAGTCAGTTACTAGTGAGTGACAGTGACATTAGGTGTTCACCACAAGTCAATTAATTGTGCAGTTTTCAAGTGAGGATATTGTTCACCAGACAAGCGGGTGTCCATTAGCATTAACACAGGCATGAGTTTTATTAGAAGACTAACAAAACTCTTAGATGGGGCATGTCGTAATCCTCTAATTTATTTTATTATTGCATTTTATTATTATTCTATATATATATGTTAAGTGTATTTTCTGATATGTTCGAAATGGGAATGTAGCTCATTAGTTGTCATTCGGGCCGAGCCGGCAGTTTCGCGTATGCTCACGGAAGTGCATGCAAATGGTTTATGACACTTCCGTTCTTCTTCCCTACTTTTTAGCCGGAGGAATGTTGAGAGGAGTCATCACGAGGAGCGACGGAGAAATGCAGGAGTAAACACTAAACGGACAGACTGAGTGTTGTTGACAATCAGAGCGGTCGTTTGTTTAGCGTGTCAAGGGAATGTAGCTCTTTCTTGGGACCCTTAATGGCGAGTGTTCTGTGTGAACCAGAATACAGTTCTGTGTGAACCAAGATTCGGATGTATGTTAACTAGATGGTGTAAGCAAGGATTCAAATATCCTCTCGCCGAATTTTTCAGGTCGGTAAAGATATTTTTATAAATTGCAGATTTCCAACTCATCATATGAATGCTTGCAGTAGTGAAGCAACGTTCACGTTAAGTTGTGCTATTTGGGGAAAATCCACAAGAACATCGATAAAATCCACAAGAATATCGAAAACATCTATAAGAATTTGAGCGCAGCTAAGGCCCACAGAATCGAGCACATTCCCATATGTACATAGATATATGTGAATGTAAATTAACCCTATCGTCCTCTACTATGGTGCATTCGTCTATGTATTTATTTTATTCTCCTACACGACATTTAGCACAACACATCTGAAGCACACCTAAGCACAAGTGTAAAGACCCGTGAATCTGTGGTTTCACCTGAAAAATAGGTGAAGAGTAATTAAGTGGACTAGTTAATCTTTCTCTACTAAGTGAATCAGAAAAGTTGTACATCTCTCCTCCTCGTCCCCTTCCATAGTCCACGACAAGGTCCCCATCAGTTTTATTCCATAAGATTCACATGTAGCCTACAATCTTCTCCTGGCGAAGGGAAAGTTCATGCGAAGTTTGGTGTCTTTACAAATTTAGGGGTCAGAGTGCAAAAGCCGACAGAGAGACAGACACACATACAAACACTCTCTATGTTAAACGACCTAGTAGGATGAAATCCAACTCATCACCGAAGGAAGTGGAAGATGTTTCTCGAATGCAATATGATTATGAAGGCTAATGGAAATACAGTGGAGATTCTAATGTATTTTTCAAGGCAACAATAAACAGAAATGCTGAAATAGTTATTAGCAATTTCGTGCATTTATTGAAGCTTTTGCTGACTTTAGATCTTTCGTTTAAATATCACTGCCCATTTAACCAATAGATTTGCTTTTAAATTTTCTCTGGATAAAACAATCACTTAAAATGCCAATCACTGTGTAAAAATAAAGAAACCTCAAAGTGTTGTCTTTTGCATTGCTTTTTCCATTAATCGTGGTTCTGTCTCTTTCCTAAGTACGTGATTCTGTAAAATCCAATTTATACCAAGAGAAGAAATGGCAGTGAATGTGAGTATCCATCTCTCAATATCTATCGCAGTAATTCCCATGTGTATTCCTGGTACTTAAAGCAAAAAGTAGCCTCAATTTATGTAGAAAGATAGAAATATTGACATGGTGCTCTAAATTGATAATTTTAGCTCCTCCTACGGCCATTAATTCCAACGCAAAGATCATGACTCTTCATGGAATTTTAATCTACCTCATTCGGTTTAAACAGCGTTGCACGTATCTTGCAGATGGTCAACAAATCAAAAATTTCTTTACCAAAATAGAATAAAGGAATGAAAAGAGAAAAAAAAATCGAGCGAGGTTGTAAAATTTATGCCATCGTTTCTCTTAGGGTTAATTTTCTAATGTGTAACTCTACATTTGGCAGCGACACGGCATGTTTTATATTCACTATTTTATGCGTATAAACGATAATATCAAGTTTCTAAATGTCCTAAAGAAAGAAATAAAAATATTTATCACTGACTTTCGGCGTGTAACCCGTTTTGCTTCGAGTGTTCTTCCTTGCAAGACCTCAGCGCCTTGTTGATGGAGTCCATAAACCAAACCCAGAGAGAAACAGAAAAAAAGAGTGGAAAGAGAGAGGGAAAAAAATCCAAAGCCCAAACGTTCCCTTTCCATTTCGTACTTGCTCCATTTCTGTGTGCCATTAGTTTGTCATCTCAAGTTTATCTACTTCCGGAACTCCGTGGTGCGTGGCCGAGCTGGGTCCAATAAAACTTTGCTCGATGGCTTCTTGGACGAATGATTTATTGGATTGCTTTTGATGTCTATAGTTTATAATACAGCAGATATAAAGCCTCTCTGCAGCAAAGGGCAATTCGTTGATTGTCCCTGTACGAGATACGCCCCTGATGGTTTTTCCTCCGGACGGCATAAAGCAGACTTCTTCTGGCACCTTCAGTTTACTGCGCTGCATTTAGAGACAGGCTCTTTCGGTGCCTTGAATTACACCTGAACATCGATGCATTTCGACGCTGGTACGAAACAAAAATGATGACTTTGTTAAGGGTGTTGTAAAATACTTTTAGAGCTCCAAGAACCATAACCATTTTCAATGAAAATAAATTTTGGTTTTTAGTTCTTCTAATGTGTTAGAAATATCTGCACGCATTAATGCACTTATTGATATTAATCTTTATACTTAGGATTTTCTGTTGCAGTGAGCTATTAATATCTATGCTGTGCCTTATTTGTACGTTGTCAAATAGATTGTCGTCAGAATTAGCAGCGTGACTTCCTACTCTAGTTGTTTTCAGATAACTACTTTTGAAGTGTAAAAAAGGTAGTGAAGAATTATAATTTCGGTTTACTGAATAATATTTAATTTTAAATTCATTTTTTGATGCTGGACATTAAAGAATGAAACAAACATTCTGCTCAATTTATTGATAAAGGTTGTTTTCCACTATATAGTTTTCCACCTTCCAGAATACATTTCGTAGGTATTGAAAGTGTACGATTTTTTTACCATTAAGAACTAGAGAATTAATTTAAGTCCCAGCACATTAGCTTTTCGTTTAAAGTTTGCGGCTCCCATCAATAAAACGTTATTAAAGGATTTAGACAATTTCAAAATGACACCGGTAAACGTTTTCTAAACGAATAATTTAAACGGCTCAACTTGAAACTAGCTGCTCTTAACATTAAACCAATAGCCTTATAAACTAAAAGTTTTGCACACATTGCACAACCTTCCTCATACGCTTAGATATGTGTAGATCAAGACAAAAAGCAGTATACAGGTTTAAATGTCATACAAATATGCCTTCAGAATATGAGATTTTTATTGGCTGAATATAATTATCAGTCCCTAAAGTGAAATATTACTGGGATCATAAACTATTATTTAGTAGATTTGTAAAAACTATTTTGGAGATGCATATAATAGAAAAATTTAGATATTGCCATGTTAAATCAATGGGAAGGCAAATTCAAAGATACATAATTTCTACAAAAAGCTTTTTATAAGAAAAGAGTACTAGATAAATTTAAATCTGATTAAAATCTATCTAAACTCGGTTTTCAACAATATTTGTCGGGCATTTAAAGATCTGCAAAAGCTCGAATACTTAAGAACAGCAAGGTAAGGCCTAAGAAACTTGTTTAAAACCTACAGTTATTGAAAGAACTATTTTATCACAAAATTCTATAACATGCATTTATTTTATTAAATGGTTTTAAATAATGTTTTTTAAAGTTTTAATTAACTTCTTTTTCTGTTTTAATAACTTCTTTATGTGTTTTATTAACGTTTTTAACTAACTTCATTTTCTGAGGTGAATTCTTATGATTGACGTCTCTGTCTGTTATTCAAATATTCAAACTTCTATAATTCCTTAAGTACTGAACGAATAAGGGTGGGGGGAGCTCAATCGGTAGCCCGCCATTCTGATAATCTGCAGTTCCCAGGTTCGGGTCCCACTTTGGCCAGCTTTGAGATTTATCTACGTAAAGCTCCCTGCCCGCGGTCAGTAGATGACACAGATGGGCTTGGAAAGGCCGCCGTCAGCCGGATGGAACCGTAGCTCCCTATGAAAAGCCGTAGCTCCCTATGAAAGCCGTTCTATTAAGCCGTAGCTCCCTATGAAAGCTAAGAAACACGATGACGTACGCCTAGACATCCATGGCTACCATCTGTCTCCCAACAGCTGTTCCAGTGGGTTCCCTCCCCGAACCTTCTCTGAGCCTTCGGCATCCTTATGATCTGGCCATTTAACCCATTGTGTGCAAAAAAGTGCCGCTCAGAGGTAAAACAACCCAATTGAACGGATAATGTTGAATATCAAAATTTAGACAGTTTAATTTCCATTTTATAGTAAATCTTCAGTCACAGGCTTCCCTAAGGTTACGGAGCTTCAAATTTGATTCGCCATTGACATAAGATTATGATGTTTCCATTTTTGTTTTGTCCATTACTTGTATACAGGACTGGATCTAAGAAGGAAGGTATGGAGATCTCTTAAATCCTTTCCCTTTAAGAATGCTAGTAAGGGTAACAGAGGCAAAAAATTTTTAAACTTATTTAGATTTAATGCATTTTTCAAGAAATGTGTTAAAGACCTGTTAAACGGAATCTGGTTTAGCTGATCTTAGTAAGGCTGCGGTCTTTAAACTAAACAAAGTTCAAGTTATAATTTACCAATATTTCAATTTGTAAATGATCAATTACGTAGGATACATGATGAGGGAAATAATGGAAGAGTAATAGAAACAGGCGAATTAATTTTGAAAAAATGAAATAATTGGAGCAGGATATACTGGAATATAAAATTAATGAGGTGGAGGAAGATATTAGTGAGAAAGGAGAATATGTTTAAGTATTTGGCGTCTGTTTTATCCAGGGGAATGGTATGTCTATGGAGGAACTGAGAGCAAAAAAAAATATGTAATTTAATATTAAATTTACTTTTATTGGTTACAATTATAAGAAAGAAAACCATATTTCACACAATTGCATTCTAGCATATGGGTCAGAGACATTCTAGCATATGGTCACCCTTGATGGTGAGGTTTAACATCCAATGTACGAGCAATCAAAATAGATTTTGGAGACAGTTGTGCATAATGGATACAATGAGAAATCAAATTAAAATACTTTTGGAAGTAATGTAAGATATTTGAGGAGAAGGTATGAAAAAAAATAGACTACGACTGTATGGACATAATGAATAGGATGAATGATAAAAGATAGCCAAAGAAAACATCGAAAAGCAAATGCACTGGAACAAGAATAAGAGGATAGCCGAGTAAGAAATGGGGCAATGGTGTGAAGGAGCGATGCGAAACGATGACCTTTGATTGGAAACGCGAATGGATGCAAAGCAGTAGAGAGATGCTGTCTAGATGCAGAAAACCCTAAAGGACTGCGAATAATATATAAATCTGTTTGTTTAAAAATGGAATTAAAATAATGGTACCGTCCTTTCAAAACCAGCTGCACTAATCTTCAAATATGATTTATGGATTTTGGTTCGCTACCTGACAAAGCATCAATTCAGCAAACACTTACCTCTTGTTTTCATTCAGATTTTTTTTTTTTTTTCATTTCATCGTTCTCAAGTGGATAAATACCCGTAGCAACTGGTACGCTCATGGTCTTATGCAATGATCATAGCAGGTATCTGGATCCTTCTTCTTTTTGTAGATCAGAAACTTTTAGTTTTAGTTAACTTTAGTTTTCCAAATTCTACTTTCAATTTTAATACACGAAAGCCACTTTTTCCTATGGTAATGAAGTCCTAATATTTTTGCCTTTTGCTATTTCTGTTTTGTTGCAATTGAAACAAAGGTTATTAGGATATGATGGCTTCCAAGAACGATACAACATCCTCTGAAGGTCGTCATAGGAAAGGGCATCAGAAAGAGAATTTCGTGGCTTACGTTTTGAAATGGAATAGGAAAAGTTGCTAGTAAAGAAGGCAATACAATTGTATTGTTACTCACTAACATTAAAATTTCTACTAGAAAAATGTGCTGTACTAGTCCCCATCCTCGTTTATCCTACTTGTGTACGCTGATTATTTTCCATAGCTAAATGTTGTGATGACATTCAAAAGAGTCGATTCCTTTACCCATCATATTTCTCCCTACGAACATATATGTTATTTTGTAAACTTTCATGCTTATAAAGTTTCCAAAAAAAACTAGACGAGCTCCTTAAGATTGGATCAGATTAGAATCTGAATCACCAAGTGCCGAAGTGTGAAAAAGGTTTCTCAAAACCCAGTGATGTTACAGTTAGGTCTAAAACTTTGTAGTGACAGAAGATGTATATGGTAATCGTCGTCATTTCTTTGCAACAGAAACGCAATCTTATTTTGAAAATTTTATTTTTTGGAAATTCTTACATTCAGGGATAGATTTGCATGACAACCAGTATCATATCTATAGACAGATGATTTTCTACACGATATAAGTAAAGAGATTTAAATGTGTAAAATGTAAAATTGATTCACAGTAATTAAGAAAAATGGAACATACTATATTAATTATTTAAAAAGAATAAAATCAATTTAATATCGTGGACAAAGCTGGAAAAACTCTGGGAAAAACCTGTTACCTCAGAACTTAAAGTATTAATTGAAAGCTCTAGAGATTGAATAGAAATTGACCCAAATGAATTAAATTCTTGTGAGAAAAGAAGATTTTTCACTCATAAAAAGATGCAAGAAAACGGATGCTATAAATAGGAAATAGTAAACCACTTTCTTTTTTTTTTGTAAATATAAGTAACATTTCTTGAGATTAGAAATGCAATCACAGAATCAGATTTTATTTTCGAAAATGTTTCAGCTGTAGTTTCAAATGCCGCCCTATAGGGGATACTGAACAAAATCAAGAAATGGAAGCATTCAAATTCTTGTTATTCGAGCAAATCTTGTAAAAGAGATAATAACGAAGAATCCTTTTGGTAGAATACTTTTGTAAGGAGAACAGAAGAAATGTGGAGATTATAGTCTTAGTGGAAAAAAGTGGCATTTGCAAGAAGCTGTATTTGATAAGCTCATTGGTTGTGGCGGAAAAAAGTCCAAAATCCACTTAGACGTGGAAGAGAAGGCACTTACCTGGAGATCCTGTTTAGCTGCTTCGGCGCCAGCCCTTGTTGAAAAGGTCACGAAACCAACAGGCTGGAAAAGAAAAACATGATAGAAGGTAAAATTTTGCTTTTGTGTATTTTCATGAATATTGTGTGACATGGCATATCACTGTACAAAATTAAATAGAGGCAAAAGAATTACCGATATGAATATAAACATAATATGGTTTTAAGTGAACGTAAAATTTAGTTTATTGTTTTTAAATGCAATTTTTAGAAAGCAAAGAACTCTGAAATCAAAACGAGATTTAGAGCCAGTGTTGCCAAATTAGTTTTATTAAAGCTAGATCTAGTTTTTTACATGTCTAACTTGAAAAATTTACATTAGCTTATGACTTGAAATTTGGATTTTTTAATCAAAGCTGAAGTTCTTCATAAAACCTATCTTTCTCACTTTAATCGGAGTCCTCTGTGGGGAAATGACAGAAAATGACATTGAAGTCTTTGATCTTGGTTTTAAATTTACCTGTAATAAACTTTTCATTAATTCACTCATATTCTAGAAAAGAACCACTAGAGTATCTGCTGAGAAGCAAACCTACGCCTTGGAGATGCTTCTTATCTTCCCTCTCTGAAAAGAGAATCTAAAATTATTTTTAGCACTTGACCTTTATCTCTCCATCTGGTCTCTTGCAAGCCTAGAATAAGTTATAACGGTGGAATTCTTGTGTGAGGACATTAAGAGAATAATCTCTGTGCAATGCCCTCACATTTCACGTACCTATGGAGAGAACAAAATAAGTAGGATTTATAAAATAATAATATTTATTGAGAGAGGAAGCAAACAGCTTCCTATCGCAAGCATATGGAAAGTACCTGTCCCCCCTCCCCACTACTAAAGTATGAAGCCATCTACACTGGAGGATGTCCTACACTGGTAGGACAACCCCCAGTTATTGACGATGCCCGTAGAAACAAGTATTCAGGTACCTGCGATGGTCTCTGATCAGAGTTATCCACCATATGATAAAATATATCCTGTGAACCTATTCACTTGGAGCTGTCAACCCACAAACGAACAGAAAATATAGCGAAATATGTTCTCTCAATAGAAGCCCCCATAATCAAGCTCAGAGCCATTATTCATTTCCGGTTGGCAGAGATTGTGAAATCCACAGGCTGTGCTGCGGACGATTGCTATCATGAATTACTTATGCTTACCAAGAGAAGCACGGATTAGACTCTCTAAAAATACTAACACCTCAAACATTTTCTCTAAACTTCCAAGTCCCAATGTAGATCCGAATGATTTCCTCTCCATTTCTGAAGATACTGACACTGATGATGCAAAATGCTATTTTTAAGGTGAATGTCATATTCCTATATCCAGACAGGTTTTACCTTCTGAGAAAACGAAAATCCCCATTGTATCCATTAACGATTTACTTTGTAATAAATACCAATAACAATTTCCCTGGTAGGATTTCTTAGCATTTGATTTATTTTTTAATTTTGCCAAATCAATAAATTTATATTTCTTTAGGGCAAAAGTTGTGTTTTTAAAAATCAAGTAAAAACTTCACCCTAGCCTTAAACGCTTTGTTAAAACGTGCCACGTTTCTTTAGTAGCACTTGGTATAAATGTAAGGTGACGTCAAATTCTCTCTCTAAAGTCAGGAACAAACATCAGAATATGCATTTAAATTAGGCTTATTAGATCGTTTTTGGAAGATTTCACTTCGATCACTAGTCCATCATTTTTTTGTGGCATTTAACATTTAAATAATGCTTCAATTTTTACAAAAATATAGATATTTTACCTGCGAAAAAACGGAATATAGGTTTCATTGCACAATGAAACTTGCAAACTAAAGAAAATATTGCGTCTCAAAAAATAAAAAACGGTTTTTTTAATGCTAAAATGTTTTTTAGATCCAACTTATTTTTTTACATCTAAATTGGCAACACTGTTTAGAGCAGTTTCGAAACTTTGATAGTTCATGAAGCAAAATTAAATTAGAGATTATTTTGTGTAAGTAGAACGGAATGAGCCTTTTTTTTTCTTTTGTTCATTTCTATGCCCATGCTGTACGCTGAGTATCCGGTGCTCTGATTCTGTCAATAATAATTCAGCAAAAATGTTATAAACTGCCTTCTAAGCAGCACTTGAGATTGCCAGTAGCTAAACCGATTAACTCCACAGGAAAAATCTCGAAATCTACTTCTTTGTAAACAACTGCTGAATACATTCTACACCGAAAATAACTTTAACAATTGATTAGAGAGTACAATCTCGAAAAAAATGTACTTCAAAATCCAGGTAATATGTAGTTTATCAGATAATCTGACAGTTGGTTTCTTTTATCTCTGAGTGGAACATTTTTGTACACAATGGGCTAAATGACCGGGTTACAAACACCGTAAGAGCTCAGAGAAACTTGGGAGCCAATCTTTCTAATCCAATTCGTGTCCCCTTTCCCACTGAAGGAAGGGTCTTAATCCAAATATGATAGTAAAAATGCAAAATTTGGAGTTAATTGGATCAACCAGCGGCAAGCAGAGTTTTGGGTTGTTTTACGAGCGGCACATTTTTGCACACCATGGGCTAAATGGCCAGGTCACATGGACCCCGAAGGCTCAGAGAAGGTTGGAGAAGGGGACCACTGGAACAGCTGTTGGGAGACAGATGGTAACCTCCCTTTAAGGCCATCCATCGTGTTCTTTAACGTGCACAGGGTATGGTTCTCCCGCACACGGACCACGGCTTAACGTCCCATCCGACGGACGGCGGCCTTTCCAAGCCCATTGGTGTCCCCAACTGACCGTGGACAGGGCGGGGAATTTTGCGGCAATCACAGACTGAGATAATTTGGCATTTGATCTTATCAAAGATGATATATTGAAAACATTATTATGAATCATTTTTGTTGACTATACGAGTAAATGACACAGAGAATGAAATGGGCATAAAATACTTAGCAGTAGTTTGTTACAAATCGTCTTCAGTGCGAAAATGATATGTATGAATATTTCATTTATTTATGTGGGCCTCGGTAACCTTCGAGCACTTGAGGAATTGTTATTTAAATATGCATGGAAATCCAAGTTATAGCTGTCGAATTTGTGGGACAGTTTTTATAGTCATGTCGAAAACAATATGGAACTGATGGGCAATTTTCCAAAAATTAATATTTCTATATTTAGAGTACCGATTTTTAAATTTATTTTTGAATTTTTTTTCTATATTAGATGTACCGATTTTTGAAATCAAAACAAATTTCCTTCAACAAATTATAATTGGCGTACTTCTATTATGTATTTTTAATCTGCATAACTAATTAAAACGAGAATAAACTATATAGATTTGCATGCAAAGATCTTGGTTTATCTTGAAACGGATACATGCAGTAGAAACGTTAATGATTTTCAATCTAATAAAATGTAGCGTCTTTCTGCGCTGCCTTCTAACAAGAAATGGTAGTTTTTACGATATCCTGTTATGACCGAAATGAAATATCCCTGTTTTACCAGCCGTGGCCCAGTGTGCGGTAGAGGCCATGTACTATGCATTTTAAAGAACACGCTGGATGGCATTGATGGGAGGTTACCATCTGTCTCCCAACAGTTGTCCAGTGAATCCTCTCCCCAAAACCTTTTCTCAGCCCTCGGGTCCTTTAGCCATTTAGACCATTGTACGCAATAAAAGTGCAGCTCAGAAGAAAAACAACCCAATCCAACCTGTCTTACTTATATAGGCTTAGACCTATTTTTCCTTGGTACAATTTATTGTGCAATAAAGTCATGTTTCTGTATCGACGTAATTGCTTCACATTATGGTAATGAATTGTTCAGATTCAAAAATCCTTAAAATATATTTTCATGTCATTTTATTCAGTATATGAAGCTCTATCAGGAAGAGGAACCCGATTTAGTGAAAATATATGAAAACTCACATTTTTTTAAGTCAAAAGGTAAGATTTATTGAAGATATACTATCTACTATGAACAGTGTTTTAATGTTTTTTACCAAATCTTCAAAAATGAATTATAGCAGGTTTCAAATTTAGGTCACTCAGTCAAGAGATGCACTAATAAGGAGGTAATTTTATTTTCTGCATAGTTCAGATTGTTTTCTTTTCCTTCCGTTTAGTTTTATGTACAGTCGCTCAAAAAAGTATCCGAACACTACGGTTGATTACAGAATTCAGAAAAACTATCGGGCAACGATTTTTTTTAGAAATTAGTGATCTGGCAACTTTCGTGTACAACATTCGTGTACTTCGTGTACTGTACACGAAGGTTGCCAGATCACTAATTTCTAAAAAAAAACGTTGCCCGATATTTTTTCTGAATTCTGTAATGAACGGTAGTGTTCGGATACTTTTTTGAGCGACTGTAATCGATAACATAACTGGAAATGATTTTCCAAATTATATTGATGAAACGATTTGAAAAGTGGCGATAAGCGTAGGAAGCTTTACAATATGCCACAGGCTGGGGGGGGGGGGGTTATTAAAATCACTAAATTTGCTTTTGGAGCAGCATCAGATTATTAGTGAAACGCTCGAAGATTTTCAGATTCTACATTTGACACTCGGACAAATCTCATTGTTCATGGGCCAATGCCTCTATCAATCCTTTGTCGATCAATCTAAGATTTAAGAGAACTCTCAAAGCTCAACTGCGTAGTTTCAGAGTTTACACATAGTATCGACAAATGCCGTTCATACTCCACGACTTGCATTATTTAAACAGTAAGCGTGATCAGAGTTCAGTTTAAAATCATATTTAGGAAAGGAAAATTATGGGGGATCTGATTACACAAAGCATTATTTTTACAGAAATCATGAAAAAGTAAATGGATCTTAGGTATGAATTTAATAATTTGATTATAAATTAGAAAACTTTATTTCACTTCACGGGAATTTGATTAGAATTGAAACGATATTCTCCTCAGGCATGCCATACAACAAGAATGTAAATTATCATTTCTTGATTTGATTAGAGAGGCATGTCTGCGTATCCTTCAAGATGGAGGTATGAAGATAATTAAGAGAATCTCGTGTTGGGAAATATGTGTACCGAGAAATATTTTCTCTGGGAAGGGTCGGGATGAGGCTGTGTGATAAGCAAATCCTAACTGCTGAGATTTATAGCTCGCTGTATCACAGTCGGTTATTAATTTTGTCGAAAGAAATATTTAAACAACTTCAATGCCTGACATTATTAAAAATTGCCAAATCACTATTCCTTTCCCGCACAAGGCGTAACTCTAAGAAATACAAAAGAAGTACATTTGTAGCGACGTTTTTGTAATGTAATTCACTTCCTGCGAAGGAATTTTGTCATCGAGTTTCCAACTCAACCTTCAAGAGTGGAGGAGGACACGCCTTCCCGTTTATAAATTAATGCGTTTCAGCCATTTTTGTTTTTTTCTGCCCGTCTGGGTTCCGTGTTGCACGTTCGCCAAATCCGTCGTTGCCAGATGCTGCTGAGCTATTTTTGCTGTTTCTTGCGTAATGAAGTGTGAGGCTAATGGTAATTGGGCATACGACGGCCGGTGCAGGGAAGCTATGTGTGGAGTTAATTATTATCTTCATATAATTTGATTTCTTTGGTACCAGAAGAAAAGGGTGAAAACATTAGAATAATATGAAATATAAAGGAAGAAAAATCAATTCATTAAAGTTGGGGACTCAGCTAACAATAATTAAATTAAGGGTGAGAAAAAAGTTGAGATGGAAAAATGGAAGATAAAAATGGCTGGAAACAAAATGAATGCGTTATTAATATATCAAGTATGTCAACCTAACAGAATATTGTTTATTGGAGAATAGAAGATGGTTTATGCGACCTAATAAGTCTTTAATCGGAGTCATTTTTCAAGTGTGCATACTAATGACAACATAAGATGGTGACAGCGCAAAACCTTTGCTGTGTAAAGGTATCTTAATGCACTTAGAGTGATTTTTAATACACTAGGCGATCAGTTTTGTGGCGCCAGCCCCTATAAAGCAGTTTAAAGGGTCATCAAAAATCATGAATTTTAAAAATTCCGCCTCCCATAGATAAATCACGCGGAGATGTTGTTTATCAGTGGTGAAATGCTTCGGTAAAAACAACCTAATAAAAGTATTTATTCTCTAGGCTTCGAGGGTAGATCATGCGAAATTCATCTCTGACCACAGGCAAATGGCACTTGATTTATTCATCTGATTTAATTTCACGAGAAATGCATTGGAGTTTATTGACAGTGCAATCGGGCAAGTGAGAAAGAACAATTGATCGTCACTTCTTTTCTGAACAAAAGTGTTATAAAAAACAGCACAATTAGCATTTTGAAATTTGTTTTTGCATTCACTTAGTTCAACTTCTGGAAATGATGAATATGTTGAATAAATAAACAACGAAATGTTTCATTGGTCAGAATTTCAATTACGTAATGACACTGCCAATTAATAAATTCATTTCAAATTATTCCAGGAATATAAACGAACACAGCCATTTTTTATATCGATATTCTCATTTATTAGTCTAAAAGAAAATCCAGTCAACTACTATTAAAATTATGGGAGATGGTAGAATAGTAGCAAAGGATGCAACGATGAAATATCATTTCATTCAATTTCCTAAGGAATTGTTATTTTTAAGTAAATCTCATTATTACTTTTGGTTAGTATTCTTTTAATAGAATATTGTGGTCTGAAATTTGAAAGCAACCAAAGACAAGAGAAAGAAGTAGAAGTACTAGTTACAGGCTAGCAAACTGGTACAGGTACAAGTTACTGGTATGCAACAAGGAAGATAGACAGCTTGGTGGTATTCAAGTGTGAGATGCATGTTAATGCTACACATTGTGGTAATACAGTTAATAGTTCCTTTCTTGCTGGTCAGGTTAATTGTTGGTAAAGTAATATAATTGTAGATTGGTAATACGCAAAAGGAGAGGTTACTGGTGTATAAATTGGGAGAGTGGAAGATTACTGGTATGGTAAAGGAACAAGTAAATTTCATATAAAATGCTAGAGGGAATTGTTAGCCGTACGTTTTACAGTGAGCTGGTTAATGGTATGCAGAATGATAGTGTAATAAGCTAATGGCACGCAAATAGATAGATGGCAGTTTCGTGGACAGGTCAGTGGTGTGCAAAATGCTAGAAAATCAGGAAGCCTAATGGCAGTGTGTAGCTGGGAGTGTTGTACAAGTAGAGTAGCAGGTTGGTGGATAGGCAAAGTTGTACAATGATACCTTAGTGGTATGAAAAATAATAAATGTTAATGTTATTCTTCAGGGGTAGTGAAGAGCATCGATTCGTGCTATTTCAACTGTGACGTCAACAGAATCGTCACTGAGATATTCAAATGTGCAAAATTATTCAAAACATGTCAAAAGAAAAAGAGAGAAAAAAATAGTCGTATTTCTTTTACGATCTGTTTTTGTTCAAAAAATTATATGCATTACGTACATTTAGACTTAATGAAAAGCTCATTGGCACGCTTTAGATTAGCTTGATATAGGTCGATAATATTTGATTGCATTAATTTACGAGGTTCAGTTACTTAAGAAATTTATATTTATTTCAATTTGATGATTCTGAATCGAATACAATTTCTCTTACCGATATTCTTAATTCCTTATGTAGTTAAGGTTAAGGTATATTTGGAAACGCATTTGAAAGAATGAATAGAAACCTATGGCTAGTAGCGAAAGAGAAAAAAAAACATATTTCTGCTTCTTTCGACTTATTCCTCTTCCTTTCCCAGTGATATTGGCCTGCATTTTAGAATGTACCGAGAAAAAGAAATCCTATTTCTCTTTTTCTGCGAACACCGCGTTGCTTTCAAAACGGTTACAAATGATACAGATTGCTTTTGAACAAAAACAGATCGTAAAAGAAATACGACTATTTTTCTTTCTTTTTCTTTTGACATGTTCTGAATGATTTTCCACATTTGAATATCTCAATGACGATTCTGTTGACGTCACAATTGAAATATCTCAGAGCAAATGAACAAGAGTAAGGCTAAAGCAGATTTTCAAATTCTTAACATCTCTTAGGGTACGAACACATATGAAACGATTTCACCAGCATTTGAAATAAAGAGGAGTCTTTCTGGAGTCTTAAAAGCGACGAGATAGTCTGTGAGGCCACCTCGTCGCTGGTAACGTTTTCCTTTAAGACGTCAGAGAATTTGATAATGTTAATAGCGTTAAAAAGCTCAAACAGGGTTTTGTTTTCCAGTACCCTTACAAATCCTTTTCTCCTGGAATAATTCGATGTTCATGGATTATATTTCATGTTGTAAAATGTGTTCCCTAATTGCTGTAGTCGTATTTCAGTTGTCAGTAGACTTTCATGTGAAGTATAAAGAATGCATATGAGTGTTGAAGTCAGAATGGAAACACCACGAAGCTAATTACCTCTTGATATATTGGAATTCCTGGCCCTCACAGCACTTTTATTTTAATGCTGTTTGAAATTGAAGATGATATGATATTTGTAAGCATTTCTGAAGCGCTATTTCATATGACATAAATTCTGTTCTGTCCATAAGGTAAAATGTACATTGATTTACGTAGAGGAGATCTTCATCTGCAACTGGTTGCTTAGCGCTAGAGCACTTGACATATAATTTTAAGATCATGGAATAGATCCCATTTGGATTTAAATTCTGTGCAAGGGACGTACTATCACGGTTCCAATATGTCAGCTGATCCAGGTGACCGGTAGGTAACGATGTTCTCGGCAAACGTTCTTCCGAGATATCAGTCGCCATAGAACGAATTGTTTCATACTGAACATGCATATCTTGTACGGTGCAGGAAAGAGAGGTCTATATGGAAAACGACCCTTGATTTCTGTGTTCCAGATGTTCGTTTCAAATGGTATCGTGAACGTCTGAAATGAGACCAAAGGAATTGCTCAATGTGATGTTCACCGATGAGGTCAGATCCAGGCTGCGGTCGGATTCTCGATGCCTCCTCATCCTGATAGAGAGAGGAGGACGCGACATCATCCTATGTACATTCAAGACCACTATAGGGACAGTGGACTGATGGTCTGGAAAGACATAAAATACAAAATACGTGTATAAAGTTCCATATTCGTGAAATAAACTTTGACTGCTTTGAGGAATAGGGATAAAATACTTGCACAATGTAGAGGATTATTAGAGGTGCAATAGAACTACAGTCCTTCTAATAAAAAATAACTCTCGACTACATACAGCCGAATTGGTGGGATAATTTCTTCAGAGTGTGGATATTTCCCTAATAAATTTAGACACAAGATTCGCTGACCTGAATCCATTGGCTATCTATGGGATTCTTAGGGGATACAGGTATCTCGTTATTAGCTACCGTCTAGAATCTAGGTTACGAACTATTCTCTAGTAAGAGTGAGTTGAATACACCTCAGAACTTTTATTAAGTCTCATTAATATAATGAGGATCCCTTTTGATTATTGCGTTGATGTCAGAAGTGTAATCACATTACCTATTAAAATCTAACACCTCTGTTTAATCTCATTTTCCGATGCGCTTGTGCTAATTAGCATTTCAAGAAAGACATGCATTGCCTTATTTTCAAACCTCATACTTTTACATCGAATTTTAACGTAGAATATGATTCAAACGTCTGGGAAAGTTCGTCGAAATAAGCGAAAATTTGAACAAAAACATTTATTGGTATGTAAAATAAAAAGTTCAGTGGTTGCGAAGCAAAACGTGAATACAACACATTGAAGCAAAGTTATGCAAATGACCGTGCGATAGCGAACGAAGTACATAACTGCACTTGCAGACGATGTCTGAGACGTGTGTATGCTTGATAAACTGCATTATGCCAATATTTCCGAATGACATTCGTGTGAAAATTGTTTATTTTAATTCTGAGCATGGTCTTAATATAACACCCAAAAGTGATGTTTCCTCGTGCAGAAGGATCACGGTGTCAGCAATGAGAAAAATCGTAAAAGCTTCAAAAAATCAGGAAACGTGAACTATCGCCTGAAAACTGGTCATCCTACGTCGTCAATAGGAAATATGAAATCCAAAGAATTCGTCGACGGGGAAAAGAATGTAACATAAGAGATACTTTGGTGTATATCATTCTGAAAAACTTCTGGTTCCATCTGTAGAAATTACATTTTGCACAGGAATTCTATCCATACGAATCAGATCACAGAATATAGTTCTATGAATGGGCAACAGCTCAGCAGAGTATTGTATACAAGATCATCTTTTCTGATGAGACAGTTCTTAATCTGTCAGGCCATGGGAATTGTCACACATTTAGATTCTGGTTTTATGAATAGTCACAATGGATACCGGAATAGCTCTTCAAAACACTCGACTTATGATCTGGTGTGGGATTCATTATGATCAACTCAGTGGCCGTTTTTCTCCCAAAAACAATGTTTCCACTTACCTTGACGTGTTGGAAAGTATGCCTATGCCTTATATGTTACAAAAAAAAACCTATTTTCAACAGGGTGGTTTAACCGAACGTTAAGCGACAAACGTTCTGAACTATATCATAACCTGACAAGAAAATGGACGGAAAGAAAATATTTGAAACACCTCCTCGATGTATTCATCAATCCATAGACAATATATATACATATGGACACCAGATACAAACAAAACAAATGGTCATTATAATAACGTGAAAATAAACTTTAACCTTGCTCTTTATTACTGTAATTTAAGTACATCATTCATGAGTTCATAAGCCCTTAGGCTCCTAAACGAAGGTCGAATGATTTGGTAAGATTTTTAAACCATTCTATGATTTCCAACACAGCTTATATGATTTTTATCTCATGCCCTAAGGGACCTGTGTTCGAGCCCCGGGTAAGGCATGGATATATGTGTCGTTTTTCTGCTGAGGTCCTGCCATCCTCTCAGATCTTCTACTTTGGCATATAAACTGACAGGCTCCTGTCAGACCTCTCTGGCAAGCAGCTGCTTGAGGGGGTATTTATTTATTTTTATTTTACTCGAATAGTTGGTGTGTCACCAAATTTCTTACTCATCATCATCATCATCATCATCATCATCATCATCATCATCATCATCATCATCATCATCATCATCAAGCATCCATGGGCTATGGAGGTCCAACCAGACCACGCAATTTAGTTCTCCAAGCATATCTGTCCTGAGCTACATCTGCTGCATCTGGCCAATACACACCAATTCTAACAAGATCCTGTTTGACATTGTCTGCCCACCGCATCCTAGGTCTCCCCCTCTTTCTGAGGCCTTTAGGCACACTGTTCATAACTCTATTCGCTAATTTATAAGTATACATATGGGCAACATGCCCAAACCAACGGAGTCTCTCTCTGCACAATATGCTGCTTAAAAGACGTTGCAAATTCCTTTGCCTAACATCATCATTAATTACAAAGTTGAACCACCTAATGCCCAAGATACTGCTTAAGCATCTAGAATCGAAAGCATTAAGTTTCCTATAATCTTGTTTACACAGCGCACAAATTTCACTACCATAACTAACACTAGAAAGAACCAAACTATTATACAGTCTAATTTTAGTCTTTAGGTGTATACGCCTATTTCTCCACAATCTCCATAGATTCTTAAAAGTCCCAGCAGCAATCCCTATTCGTCTGTTAATCTCATGCCGCACATCACCAGTATCTGTTACATAGCTCCCAACTGTGACACGTGCTCAAGACTGCAATCATTTAGATTAACTGAATCACAGCCTGTCTGATCAAATTTCATCACTTTAGTTTTCTCTCTGTTTATAACTAAAGCTACTCTACTACCAGTTTCATTAACAGCTCGAATGAAAGAGTTCAATCTCACCAACATCATTTACGAAAAGGGCTAAATCATCAGCATAATCTAAATCAGGAATTTTCAGATCTGTAGACAAAATCTCTCCCATGCAAAGAATTCCGCATAACATGATCAATAACTAAATCGAAGAGAAAAGGAGACAAAATGCACCCTTGTCGAACACCAGAAGTAATGTTAAACCAATTGTTACACAATCCTTACCAACTCTCACACACGACTCAGTGTTATTATAGAGAATTTTCATTATTTTAACTAAATTGTCTGGTGTGCCATATGAACTCACAGTCAACATTAAATTAAAATGATCAACAAGGTCAAAAGACCTTTTGAAATTAACAAAGCTAGCAACCAAAGGTTTCTGAAACTCGAAGCATTTATCAAGAATCTGCTTGAGTGAAAATATCTGATTTACACATCCCCTACCACTTCTGAATCCACATTGCTCATCACGCAATTGACTGTCAACCAGATACTTAATTCTATCAAGCAAAATTAAGCAACGAACTTTACGTGGAACAGAAAGTAGGTTGATACCCCTATAGTTATCACAAGAACTGCGATCACATTTTTTAAAACTAGGAATAATAATAGCTCTGGTAAAATCCTTAGGAACCATGCCTTGATCATAAAAGATATTCAAATTTTCAGTCATCCATGTAGAAACCGAAATATTCCCAGCTCTAAGAACTTCCATAGTAATTTTATCTACCCCTGGAGATTTATGTAGTTTCAATTTAGATACATCTGAAATAACATCAGACTGTGTTATACGGCCAACATTAAAACCAGTAATGCATCTATCATCATTACAAACAATGGGAGTAGAACTAACTACATTGTTTAGAATATCACTGAAATGCTCAGCCCACCTAACCATGACAGAATCGTCACCTTCTATAACCCTACTTCGTTTATCCTTCAATCCCTGTATGCCTGTCTGTTTTCTACCACACAAAACATTAACTATCTGGTACAGCTCTCTGTTGTTGTGCTGTCTAACTGCTTCCTCGGTTTTGTCGGCCAAACCATCAAGCCAAAGATTCTTATCAGCAACTAACTGATCCTTTACACGTTTATCAAGCTCTCTGTAATCCTTTCTATTAGGAGTAGTAGGGTATTGATTAAGGACATTCCTGCAGTTCTTTCTTTCTGAAATAAGCTCAAGTGCCTTATCACTCAAATAATTCTGCCTGCTCTGCTCCTTTTTTCCTAAAAAGAGTATTGTTAGTTTCCAAAAAAACCTGTTTAAAATGGTCCCATTCTTACTGAACTTCTGTAGTAAGTAAATCATGGCTGTCATAATGACTAAGTAACCTATCATGGTAAGCTTTAGCCATAACAGGTTCTTTCAGAGCTTCAGTATTAAAGGTAAATATTTCAACCCTAGCACAACACTTTTTAAGTTTAAGTTGCAAGACACTTTTAACAAGGTAATGGTCAGATCCAATTTCAGCTCCCCTATATGACCTGGTGTTCCTAACAGAGCTAGGCCATTTGCTGTTAATTAATATATAATCAATCATATTCTTATGCAGCCATCGGGTGAAACCCATGTGTACTTATGTATGTCGAGGTGTTTGTAATAAGTGTTAGTTATTCTGAATCCATTGAGTTTGCTTACCTGTAGGAGACGTTGCCCATTGCCATTGCAGCTACCAATACCAAAAGGGCCTATTACTCCTCCCCAAAGAGTCAGTACCAACTTTGGCATTGAAGTCACCAAGAACAAGGGTAATATCTCCTTTCTTGACAGAATTTAAAATATCCTGAAGTTGTTCTTAAAACCTAACCTTCTCATCCTCATCGGCATCCTGAGTGGGTCATAACAGCAGATAACATTCAAGTCTTTAATGCTTGTCTGAAAATTTTCTGTAAGAAACCTTTTATTAATGCTCTCATATCCTAGAAGAGCATCATTGGCGTGTCTGCTGAGAAGCAGATCCACGCCTTGGTTATGCTTATTATCTTCCCTCCCTGAAAAGAGAAATTTAAGATTATTTTTAAGAATATGACCTTTATCTTTCCATATGGTCTCTTGTAAGCCGAGAATATCCAAATTATAACGGCGGAATTCTTGTGTGGGGACATCAAGAGAATAAGCTCTGTGCAGAATCCTCACATTACAACTACTTATGGACAGAAAATGGTTAATGAAAAGTTTATATCTCATTCAAAATGGCACTGTGGGCATGACTGCTAGCGAGTTTTGTTCGTGAAGCTGAATAAGTCAGAACAAAGGAGATAGTTGAAGGAATCAAATATTGTCTCCATTGTAAAATAGAAATTAAGGCTAAACATGCTTTTTCACTTATTGAAGTATTATAAGTAAATATTTACAAAAAGCATAAAACAATTTCGAAAATGCATATATTTTCGAAAAGTGTTCAGTATATTTTTATCCAGAAACATTTCTCTGTTGTTCCATAAAAGTATGATAAAAATTAACTATTCTTTTTGAATATAGGTTATGGTGATTTATAATATATTTTCATTACGAAATATCGTTTTGCTCCACGTTTTAAGACGTCATAATGACTGCAACTGATTGAATGCAGCTCCTTCGTTGCCCATGAAAATCCCCAATATTGTACTTCATTTAATTCGAACCTCTTCTTCAGATCTTTAGAAAAAAAATCAAAAATATCATACAATGAATAGTGAATTTAAAACAGTCTGGATGTTTTACTTACTGCGAAGATGGTCTTGAAAGTAACACGATGAAAAATAACATTATTACAGCTTTAAAATAATCTGTACAGAACACTAAACGCTCAAAATAATAGTTAATGTTTTAATACCAATGTTTCTCAAGAGTTAAATTATTTTCTTTAAAGCTGTTTCTTTCTCTATAAATTGGCTAATGGCTTCGAAGACACAGAAAATATTCACGTTGTTTGGAAGATCTTGTTAGTATGCTTTACGTAGAGCTTTGAAGCTGAATGCAGAGGCCTTTAGAAATATGGAGCAAATTAAATGTTCTGAAATGTAACTTAACGTACTGGAATTTACTCAATGCTCAGTTTGGAATGCTTGTCATTGTGAACTTTGGGGAAGATTTGTGGGCTCGTAGTAAAATTAAATGCAATGATGCTAGATTAAAATTTTAAGAAATACCTTTCATGTAAGCATAGGAGGAAAATTAATGAACTGAATTTGCCAGCGTACACTTGTCGATTGATGCATTTTATTGCAATTTTTATGCCAGTCTGAAAACAACTGAAATATTTTATGAACAGAGTCGTTAAAATTATTCATTCCAAAATGTAGAACTATTTATTACGAAATCCGAAGTCCGAAATATATGCCAGATATTCTTTACGTACATTTTCAAAAAGTTTAAATTCAAGTATATGATGATGCGCATTAACTGAAATAAAAGAGCCCCGAAAACGTTTTGTAGGGGCTGGGGCAGATTTTCCGTCTGGCCACTAACATCTCGTGATTCAATACACACGTTTTTCATAAGCAACTGTTGTACGTTAACACGTGGTTTCAATTGCATAAAAAATAGTAAAATAAAGATAAATAATACCAGTGAATATCTTGCGTTTAGAGTTGAAGATAAATATAAGCAAGTGTGATATTTGATCTCTTAAATGATTATATTGAAATCGCATATTCACGTGCAACAATTAAAAGCGTGATTCACGAGACACGGCATCTTGTTGTGGAACTGTATCATGCTTTTAATGGAACAAACAATTCGGTTTTAAAAGTGTATTAGTTTCAAAAGAGTTTTATAAGAAGTAAAAGAGTTGTTTAGTAACTTTGCTTTTGTACAGGTGCATTGTTTGTTTGTTTGTGTGAACAAACAAACAAACAACTTTGTGTGAACAAACAAACAAACAACTTTGTGTGAAGAATCTGAGTGTTTTCAGTTGTTTGAGTGAATGTCGTCCCTAATAGGAACGACATTTACTCAAACAACTGAAGACACTCAGCATGCTGTGTTGTTGTTGTTTTACCTCTGAGCGGCACTTTTTTGCACACCGTGAGCTAAATGGCCAGGTCACATGGACTCCGAAGGCTCAGAGAAGGTTGGTGGAGGGGACCCATTGGAACAGCTGTTGAGAGACAGATGGTAGCCTCCCGTCAAGGCCATCCAGCGTGTTCTTTAACGTGCACAGGGTATGGCTCTCCCGCACACGGGACCACGGCTTAACGACGGCAGCCTTTCCAAGCCCATCGGTGTCCCCTACTGACCGTGGGCAAGGCAGGGAATTTTGCAGAGATAAATTTCAACTCTGACCCAGCTGGGACTCGAACCTGGGAACTACAGATTACGAGCCTGGCGCGCTACCGACTGAGCCACCCCCGCCCCTCAGCATGCTGTGTAATAAGTAAGATAATATATTATGCTCTAATATATAAAGAAGAATGTTTATTTGTGTGTCAATTTGTTTGTTCATTTGGTTGTCTATCCGCTTATGCACTTGCTCCCAGAAGAGCAACGAATATGAACGTTCATTTCACCTAGGGGAAGAATATAGGCTATATGCGAACCCCTGGGTCAACCATTAGGGTGGGTAGGTTTGAATTTCTCGAAATCTCCATAAACTTAACATTAGGGGTTAAACATTGGTGTCTCTCATAGATTTAGCATTAGCAGTTATTCAAAATCAGGTGAGAAGTGCCATCTACTATATACTTTAAAGAGTTTCAGATCTACCCTAAAAGAGTGGGATAAAAGTTTTACCAGGGATGAAACGTTCATAATGTGATTTATATCAAACGAAAGTTTGCGACGGGGGGAATGCCATCTACTATATATACTTTAAAGAGCCTTTAGACCAGAGCAAAGCCGTATGAAACTGCTAGTTTGTTATACGTAAAGGTTTGTAAGCGACGTTTCGAATATTATATCCTTTTTATAAATAAAAAAAATAAATACCCCCTCAAGCAGCTGCTTGCCACAGAGGTCTGACAAGACCCTGTCAGTTTATATGCCACAGTAGAAGGTCTGAGAGTATGGCAGGACCTCAGCAGAAAAATAACACGAACGTCCATGCCTTCACCCGGGGCTCGAACCCAGGTCCCGTAGATCATTAGCCAAGCGCGCTAACCACTCGGCCACGGGACGGCAATCCTTTTTATATTTGTCATTAAAATATGGTCAGTAGTAATTAGCCATTAGTTTAGTTAGTACATTTGTATATAAACTGAAAAATAATATAGGTTTTATTTATTTCATATAATTTTTTATCCATTAAGTTCATTTATTTTCTGTTTGGTTATTTGGAAACACTACTATTAAACAAATATCGCGAAAATCTGTAACAATATTAGTTTAGCGCAGAAGCCTGTACCCAGGATTCTAGTGCCAGTTTGTACAAGTCAAAATGTGTTATTTCATGTTAATGACATTGAACGACGTTATTTCAGAAATAAAAGTAGTGCAAAATGCCTCTTGTTTTATAGGTGCAATCTTCCTTCTTTATATTTAAAGAATCATGTTGAAAGGGAAAATTAAAACATTTCAATGAGTATTCTCAAGAGAATATGGCAGTTATGCATAGATGTATGTGTATATATATATTATAAATATACTTATTTCACGTAAATTATTTTTTTATCTATTGATTAACTTCATTTATTTTCTTTTACGTTACGAAATTTATATATATATATCAATATTAATCACAGAGACATTATTTTTCATACTTAAATGAAGAATGCATAAATAAAGCTGTAATACTTACTGAAGATGTTTTCCCATTTTTGCTGGTTACTTTTAATAAAGAGCCTTCGTAACCCTGCGGGAAGTAAAAAAAAATCATACCTAAAAAATAGTAATACAATAAGGAAAGTAACTTGTGTTAAAATAACAAATTATGAAAAAAGCAACTTTTAATAAATTCCACATTAAAAAAGGAAAATAACATACTATCTGCAATCTATAGTAAATACACAGATTACCTGTAGGTATATAATTCAATGAATGATTATTTGGAAAAAAACTATGAATTGATTTTTCATTAATAACGCTTAAGCATGAGTGACTTCCTTATTAACATCAAATTCTTTAGCAAAATTGGAAAATAAGTTTCCTTCACTGATTATAGATGGAGTAAGGTCCGCCACATGCAGCTAAAGACATAAAGGTAAATATATATATAAAGGTAAAAGCAAAATGTCGTCCGATGGTTGGTTTAGCAGGTGGAGCGCCCTGGCATGTACCTGTAGAGTCACGGGTTTGAATTCCGCACCGTCGTCATAAATATTTTCCAAATAATTATTTATCAAATTTTCTGCAATTTTGTTTTTTCAAAATGCAAAATAAACAAATATACAAATATTTTGAAATGCATTTATCACCTAAATCTAAAGCACAGATAAAAATAATTAAAAATAAAAATCTCCTCAAGCACTGCTTGCCACAGAGGTCCGACAGGAGCCTGTCAGTTTATACCCTATATTAGGTCTGTAAGGATGGCTGGACCTTGCGAGAAAGACAACCCATGCCTTATCTGGTTCTCTAACCCAGATCCCTTTGATCAGTAGCCATATTGATTAATATCATCTGGCTTTCCCTCCCTCCAAATTATACCTTGATTTCCTTTAATATATTGCTTCCTGCGAACGTAACCGCAGCCGTCCGTATTCGCGGTACTGTATTTAAAGGGAGGGGAAGCCAGGTAGTATCAGGTATTATCAAGTATATTTAAAACGCCGGATATAGGAGAGTAAAAAAAAAAGGAGCATATATTTTCTTTTTATTAGACGTATGACAATTTTTCTAGAAATGCTTCTTTGCTATATGTTTTGTTCCTTTTTCGGTAAACATGTTACAGGGAATTTGTAAGTCAGGCAATATAAATTGATGAAACTTTTTATGCAAATTATCCTCATATCTCCCAGAGCACTAATATTGAAAGCTAGAAATCTAGAAAAAAGTACCGGGGGGGGGAGCGACGCAATCGAGACGGGAAAAGGTAAAAATGGGGGGGGGGGGGGGGCAAGAGACTGGATTTTCATTGTAGTGTTAACATTTTCCTCTTCGTCCAAGCGGTGTATAAACATATTTATGAAAAATTCGTGAAATAGGAACAAGTTTAATCATTTTTGGCCTCCATTATTCTTACTAGCATTTTCAAAAAGTGAAAATTTTCTTATTTTTGTAATTTTTTAAAATTTTTAACTTGAAACTGTCGGAACACTTGGAAATCCATTGTGTATTACGCTACATGCAAATAACATATGCCCTTGTAAATCATTTTTATAACCGAATTTGGGTTTATAATCCTTAGCTCTACTTTAACTAGCGCAATCCGCTTGAATTAATGTATAATATAACATGCAATTCTAAAGATTCTTTCATTGTTTAGCTGTTTCTTTCACAGTAATTGTTATACGTTAAAAACTAAAAGATTCTCATAGCTTGATTGATAAGTTGAGATATTGCTCCATTGAATCCAAGTGACCATCAAATGGGATCAGGAAGCACCTGACACTCAATTCTAATTCAAAAACAGAGAAAAACAAAATCCAGGAAGGTATTAACTGTCATGAATGCTTGAGGTCTGATCCTTTAAAAAGAACAAGAACCGACTTGATTCTCGCTTAAATGTACTTTCAATAATACATATTTTTACTATAATAGTCTCCGAAAAAATATCAAAAAAAGTCAGAAAAAATCATTTAAAGTGGTGTTGTCCCGATTACACGTGGTTTTCTGTTATTGGTATACTCATCCATCCATATTAATACTGATAACCAGAAGTATCCTGTATTTATGTTAGTTAATTAAGAAACTTTTATTTGTAGACAGCCATTAGATTAATTTTTTTAACCAAATATATCTTGACCTTTTTCGTTCAAAGGAATATGCACTGCCTGGTCAGCTTGTTCTGAACACTTTATCATAATACTTTCCAAATTTCAGAGTGTTCAGTTCCGCGTGCATAGTTCTCGTTCAAATGGGTTTTCAAGTCCCTCTAGCTGACATCTCTCTCAGCTGATGAACTGTAGCCAAAGCCGGATTTAGAAGGCACGTTCCCGAATGCATACAAAGTGATAATGTGATATTATGTACAGAAGTTTTTAATTTCGTATTAAAAATTTTAATTGTTTTGCTTTTACAACCATATAGAAAGAAATTAAAATAATCCAAATGTAAGAATTTGAATTATAGATAATATAGTTATACTAATAAATAGTAAAATTAATGTAGTTATTAATATTTTTTACGCAGCCTATAATTAGAAATACTCAATCCATAGTAACATTTAAATGCCAGATTATTCATTTGAGCGAGAAAAATCGAGGGGGGGGAGCAAGAAGCACAATCGAGCCGAAAAAATATAAAAGGAGGGGGGGGGGGGCATAAGACTGAATTTTCAATGCAGTATAACATTTCCCCCTCTGTTGTATAAATCTTTAAAATATCTTGAAAAATTCCTGAAATATAAAAAAAAATTCCTAATTTTGCCTCTTTTACCATTAATAGCATTCTGAAGTCGCCCCCCCCCCCCCCCTAAGATCCGGTTCTATTCATTTGAGATTTAAAGATTTTTCCTTCCTAGCTTATTTTTTCCCCTGAGAATGAACAAATTTGACTAAATTATCAAAAGTATTGGAACATTTCCATGTTTGCGCGAATGGAAAACTGCATTCAAAAGCGCTTTAACTTTCAATTAAACGTTTTGTAGCAAAATGACATAAGTCCTCAAATCTAGATTTTTCATCAATATTTGTTTTACTGCTTAAAGGAGTATGGAAACTGAAACATTTAACATCCATGTATCACTAGTTGAATCAAATCATTTACTGAAATCAACGTAATTTTATAAGGTTGGGTATGTTTTTCATTTTGCATCAGTTTTGAAAGCGTGTTAAGGAGCAGCATCTTCACCCAAATATTTCAGCTTCAATACCGTTAAATAAAAACGAATATTTTCTAAAATCGAAATTTGGATAAATTTGATTGAGACTACAATTTATATTTTTCAAAGTTTTTGTTAAAAATAGCTTACTGAAATAGCAAATTATTGCCTTTAAATGAAGACACCCAGATTATATTATTACACTAAGTATGAATAACACCAGTCTAGTGGGAAATCCTGGCTTGATTGTAGCAACTCTGTTTTGAGGTATAGCTCGTGCCAACAAACGCCTGACCATGTCCGCAGAGCATTTTTCCCTCCCGCATTTAACACAATTGGAGTACGTTTTTTGAGACAGTTCACATTTTCATACACTTGGAATATTGTGTTCCGTGATTTTCCACACCTCCGTTACGTATGCTGCTGCCCATCGCGCTCGAAAAACTCCCTTTCTAAGTCAGACACATCAGCGTTTTTACCCAGTCAGACACATCAGCGTTTTGCTTTCCACCATGTCTTTGCGAGTTTTATAGGACTCCACAGTGAAATAGAAAACTTACGTCAGTAAGACATTTTGTATACGTTAGCATGTTTCATAATAATTTAGCCAGGCAGTACATATAAAAAGATAGAAACCTCTCTGAGTTGGGCCATTTAATATTTCTCAAATATGACCAAATTATCGAAAATACAAAAACAAGAGAATCTTCTTAGTTCAACCTTTATTGTTAATCGGAGACACAGGAAACATAACTTTTTAGAGGGATTGAGAATTTAAAGCTCTAGTATTATTATCCGTATTTTCACAAAAAAGGTGATCGCAGTTCTTGTGATAACTATAGGGGTATCAGTCTACTCTCTGTTCCAGGGAAAGTTCTTTGCATGATTGTGCTTAATAGAATTAAGGATCTGGTTGACAGTCAATTGCGTGATGAGCTATGTGGATTCAGAAGTGGTAGGGGATGTGTGGATCAGATATTTTCACTTAGGCAGATTCTTGAGAAATGTTTAGAGTTTCAGAAACCTTTGGTTGCTAGCTTTGTTGATTTCAAAAAGGCTTTCGACTCTGTTGATCGTCATAATTTGTGGTTGATTGTGAGATCATATGGTATACCAGACAAGTTAATTAACATAATGAAAGCTCCCTATAATAACACTGAGTCATGTGTGAGAGTTGGTAAGGCTTGTAGCAACTGGTTTGGCATTACTTCTGGTTTTCGACAGAAGTGCATTTTTTTTCCGTTTCTGTTTAAAAAATATCTATCTCTAAAAACAATCAGTTGTTTCTTAAAACAGAAAAGTTACGTTTTCCCACCCACTATGGGTAAGGGGTCAACTTATCGTTGCCATTTCAAACTTCATGACATGAACATTCCCCCACTAAAATGTCGAATATGTAGCATAAATACATGTGATATAACACAATAAATGTTTGTAATTTTTGTTGAGATGTTGAGATTCGGAAGGTACGAATTGCAATACTTCATACAAAGTGAAAACGACATACGAAATTGAAAACTCTACGAGAAACAAATCTGTTTTTCTCAAACAGAAACACGTGAAACAATCATAAGGGTTAAAGCTACGAAGCATATTCGATGGTTTTAATCATTGCTTCCGGGCCTCAAACACAACAGAAATCTAAAAACTTACAAAAGTTTCCGTTTAGAAAAATATAATTAAGTAACCCTGATGGGCAAGTTTTCTGTAATTCGTATCAAGAACAGACAATTCCAACAAAAACAGACATAAGACATTCTTCAGTTTAGCAGCTTAAAAGCTATCTTGGATAATGCACAAATACAATTCGCAGAAACTTTGATGGTCGCAAGAATAAACATTAATTTCGAAACTCCTAGTTTCATTTCACCTAAACTAACGCAAATCTATTCATACACAAAATGCTAATATTCTGGTTCATGGAACTTGACGAAATTATTCGGAAGGGATTAGTGATGTAAATTTGGATACTTTCACCTTCCTATCCACCTGTCCTATCGTCAAGTGATTAACTAGAAATTACACTGTTATGCTGCCTATAACCAATCATTCTTCTCCCTTTGTTTATTCGTAATCTCTCACCTTCATCTCACAGTTGATACGTCCTTTGGCCAGCATTATCAATGGCGTAATATAGACAATGGACTCAATTAAAATGTTTTCGATTCACAAACAGAAAGATTAACTGCAGATTTCACCCTCGTTCACATCTGTCATGGTTTAAGATTTCCAGACCTCGTTCTATTTGTTCCACGTGATAGAGGAATTATTATGAGGTCATGATCTCTCATAATCACGCAGATGGATTTACCGACATGCTTCGGAATTATTACATCTCATTATTACAATTCAAAATCTCATTCTCTTAGAATGTTGGTGTTACTATTCACTGGGATAATAATTCCCTCAATGTCTTTTTCCACTGATAATTTAACGACTCTGCAAGCAAAAAATGGCACGACATTTTCAGCTTTTTCCAAATTTGGAAGTTCTGTTGAACTTCGCTCCCCCCCCCAACCTTTCGTCTTTCCTTTAATCTCTGGAGTAATCACGAGTCACGAAACTGATAGTTAATGTGGATAAAGCAGGAAAAGGGTATTACAGAGAAAATTTCAAATTTTATAATTTTGAACTTCTTTGAGTCATATAAGTGTCAAAATCGAAATATATATCGAGTCAGATATTATTGTAGAATACCTAACTGAAAATTAACACAAGTTTTGGACAGATTTCAAAATGTCGGTGGACTAGAATCAGATAAAAATTTGAAATACATTCAGTATTAAACGAAAGTTAAATGTCAGATTGTTATTATTTATCAATTCCATGCTGTTTTTATAGAAAAGTGATTTGTTTTCGAAATAGTGTAAAACGTTTTTGCAAATGTAACTGATAGCCGAACATCCACAGAAGGAGAGCAGGTGCAATGAAACGTGATTAATTCGAAACGGTAATTTAAAATTTCTGAATAATTCGGATTTTCTTTTAAGACTCAATAAGAAAATTTCTTGAACTACCTGGATAATTCGAAACCCTTGTTAATTCGTAATTCGGAAAAATAATTAGGCCTGTGCTCATAGTATCGTATATTTCTGCCTGAAAAATTCGAAAATAATTGTGAAATATATATATATATAATGTTCGTGTAAATTATGCGTTTGCGAACACAACTATTAAACAACCCCTATAACGAAATAGAAGATGATAATGACTTATCGGTTAAGCCACTGCTGTTTAAGGAAGATTTATTTTCTGCATTTCACATACTTCAGCTACATCTGTCAGGAACCCAATATATGCAGTAATAACATGTGAAAAATTGGGCGAAATCGTGCAATCTGCTAGGGATCTGCAAAATTTGTAATCATTTCAAATTAGTTTATTTTATTTTTTACTGAGAGTATTTGGTATTTTTGTGACTATTTTATATTATGTAGTAAAAAATATAACTGTTAACTAATAATGTTAACATTTGCAGTCTCTATGAGTGAATTAGATTTCGCATTCAATTTTGAAGATGTCTCTTGGAATAGGATTTAATATTAGATTATAAGGTAAGACATTGTTTGTTTGTTTTTTCTTTCATTTTACGTTTGTGTTTTCATTTTACGTTTTTGTTTTAATAGATAGTTCTATTGTCTTCGTGAATTTCGATTTAACTAGCTTTACTTTTCTGATCCCCTGTGACGATTCACATAAAATGGCCAGGCGTAGCGCTCAAGCCCTGCTTCTATCGATATTTTTTTCTGCACGGGAAGGGAAAGACAGAAATGTCACATTTATTTGGCCCGTTGATGTGGCAACCCAACTGAGGAGTAATCGGCGTCACCATGTCTTGATGCTGACCGTTACAAAGTCCCTTAATCCAAACTAATGGATTTTTTGCACTGATGGAAATCTATTGATAAAAAAATCTGCGACTGTGTTTTCTCTTTCTATGTTATCAGAAGCAAGTAAGTTAATATAAATGATATAAAAACTTAATAATAATATTAATGGGAGCATCCCAAATATCCGAGCCCTTCTTTCTATGGCCATCATAGATACTAAACTGGAGTAACATGTATTTTTAAGGTCAAAGGTCAGTTTTGCTTTTGATTCTATTTCCTGAAAAGGTCCGCTTGAAAAAATGGTGACTGACATGCCTACCAGTATTAATGGCTCAAACCTTTATCGGTGGTGAAAGATATCTCTTCCCCATGTCTGCGATTGGGGACTGGGGGACATTTTTGGTTCTGGCGCTCTTAATAAACTTACTATTTTTAAACATTCTACTAACTTTTTCTTTTCGTAACTACTTGGAATGTGAGAATTCTAACTAAAGTTTATCCTCTGGATGTACGCACATCAGAACCCCTGTGGATTTGGACATTTGGGGCTTGCAGGACACCAGCAATTTATAGGAAAATCAGATCGTGTTTTATATTAATTAATAGCAAACTCTATTAGGAATACGGAGTCATGTACAGAGGAAGATATTGAAATACACCTTTAATTTACTAAAAATGAGTATATCGCAAGGAAAGTTAAGAAATTTGTAAATATGAAATATTAATAAAGCTGAATATCTGAGATACCCAAAATACACAAAGCATACTATGATGGGTTACTTAGACATTAAAAAAATCGTGATTTACTTATAAATGAGATCGAGGGTGGTTCAGTCGGTCGCACGCCTGGCTCATAATCTGCAGTTCCCAGGTTCGAGTCCCAGCTGTATCAGCGTTCATATTTATCTCCTCCAAACTCCTCCCCCCGACAACGGTCAGTAGGGGACACCGATGGTCTTGAAGGGCCGCCGACTGTCTGATGGGACGTTAAGACGTGACCCCGTGTATGAGAGAGAGCCATAACCCTGTGCACGTTAAAGAACACATTAAATGGCCTTGACGGGAGGCTACCATCTGTCTCCCAACAGCTTTTCCAGTGGGTTCCCTCCCCCAACCTTCCCTGAGACTTCGGGGTCTTTATGACTGGGCATTTAGCCCATTGTGGGCAAAAACATGCCGCTCAGAGGTAAAACAAACCAACTTACAACTGAAACTGAGGAAGAATCGGGCCATTTCAAACAGGCTTTCCTTGAAAGTGGAAGATTCTTCTGGGTAAAAGAATGGTAAAAGCGGTGCGAATTAAATGCGGCGAATTAGCAACGAGGCTAATTTCTGAAGGAAAAGCACTTTTGGGCTAAGATAATTTCAACAGTCTACTAGTTTAACCTAAAACATTACAGAGAGCTTCCTAAACATTTTAGAGATCAGTTGAAATATAAAAGATGTCTTTGACTTCATTAACTGGCTGATAAAGAAGAAAAAGCAGATAGACATAACAAGAAACAACAACAGTGTTTTTACAGAGAGTAAATGTTATCCATGGGAAAAGAAGAAGAGGTAAGTGTTCCATAAATCTGTTTTCATTTCAACAAATTCTTGATACGTGCTTAGATTTTAAAAAATATATGGTTACTATATACATTGCTGGCCACTAAAAGTGCAACACCAGGAAAGACAAGGTATATCAAAGCCATATTTAGTAAATACATAGCTTTTGTTACGGGGATCAAATGATTACAAATACAACTCGGTTAGACTTGTGGAATACAAAGAAATCAGTATCTTTTGTAGCCACAATGAGCGGCAATAACTGCTGCTACACGGTCCGGCATTGAGAGGGTGAGACGTCTTATGTGTGTTTGGCGGATGTTAGTCCATGCAGTTTCGATACGTAGCCAAAGTTCATCTGTTGTAGCAGCTGCTGGTGTCTGGTGCGCTAATCGTCGTGAGATCATGGACCAGACATGTATAATTGGGGACAGATCCAGTGAACGTTCAGGCCAAGGCAGAAGTGTCACATGATCGGGTATTGTACTGTTGGTAAATGGCACCAGAAATCCCCTGAAGATAAGATACGACCACAGGCTCCAACATCTCAGTAATGTAGCGCTGGCTGTTCAAAGTACCGGTAATGCGTACGAGGCACGTGCGTGAGTGGAGTCTAATGGCACTCTATGTCATAACACCAGGGGCCGGACTTGTATGGCGCTGCATCATGCATGTCTCACTGAGTCTGTCGCTATGGTACCGCCAGATACGGATTTGTCAATCATGGTGCTGCATACTGAAGGGGTATTCGTCTGAAAAGACGATGCGATGCCATTCGCACATCCATGCGCGACGTTCTTGGCAACATTGCAGTCGCATACGCATGTGTTGTAGAGGCAATGGTAGTCGAAGCAATGGCCACTAGCAAAGATGCCATGATGCTGCAGACGACGTCGAACCGTACATGCGGACACTAGTTGATATGAAACACACCCTAACCGTTGAGCTAAGATGTTTGATGTGGCTGTACGATCATGCACACGAGATGTCTGTCCTCTCGTTCGTTTGTGTGACAGGGCCGTTGAAATCCCTCACGTCGGGGAGTTCGTTCCTCCTCTACTCAGTGATGCCGTATTCTCATCACTGTGGCAACATTCCGTCCAACACGAGCACTGATGTCTTGGTGCAATAATCCGCCGTCCCGTAATCCCACAATTTTCCCTCGATCAAATTCAGAAACCTGGTCATATTGATGCCGTGTTCTTTGACGGGGCATACTAGATCCTTTAGTGTGCAAGAACTGCGAGCAAACACAATTCCAGTGCTTTACACCGGCTCTATGTAATGTCCTCTTATACCACTTCCAGGGGACATTACTGTCACACATGATGTGCGTATGTGCTGCGCTTCTGAATCATTTACATGTTCTCCCATGGGAAACCCATTTTGCATATTTCGGGACAATCTGATGAGTTCTTCCTGGTGTTGCACTTTTAATGGCCAGCAGTGTATATATTTGTAGATTTAAAAAAAAAAAGTTTTTTAACTCTATTGATCGTGAAACATACTTGAAACGATAGTTAATATAACGATGGCTGTCTATGATAAGAGTGAATCGTGTGTGAGAACAGTGGGTAAGGCTCGTGGTTATTGGTTTAACATTACTACTGGGTTGGGTTGTTTTACCTCTGAGAGGCACTTTTTTGCACACCATGGGTTAAATGGCCAGGTCACAAGGACCCCGAAGGATCAGAGAAGGTTGGAGGAGGGGACCCACTGGAATAGCTGTTGGGAGACAGATGTTGGTCTCCCGTCAAGGCGTGTTATTTAACGTGCACAGGGTATGGCTCTCCCGCACACGGAGCCACGGCTTAACGTCCCATCCGATGGTCGGCAGTTTTTCCAAGCCCATCGGTGTCCCCTACTGACCGTGGTCAGGGCGGTGAATTTTGCGGAGATAAATCTCAACTCTGACTCAGCATGTTTCATGGTACTTCGTTCATGATATTCAGAATAATTTGACCAGGCAAGTATGTACGTAGGAAGGTAGACAAGTATAGGACATGTAAACCAACGGAATGAAACACGCGTTACAACCGGACTAGCGGCCGCTTAGGGCCCCTGCTACTGAAGGGCCCAAAATTGTTCTGTGAATTTCGCCTGCTTTGACTACATTATCGTATCTTTTATTATCATTAATATCAAAGAAAAATGCTCATTTTTCAGTAATAGCATGGAAAAATGCTTTTATAATTGTAGAGGTAATTTCAACTGCTCCTGGATCTTTAAAATCAGCTGTTGAGTGTAGCACAAGTTGACCGAGGTGCTTCACAACACTTTAAAATCACAATGTGTTTACGACGTTGTTCTAGGAAGAAAAAACGCCTGCTCTACTTCACTGACTTCGAGTTGTTTTTGCTACTCTACCTCGCTGACTTCGAGAATAATCTGAAAGCTCTGCTATAGCATATTCAAATGTGGTCTCTATTCAATTGCTGTCCCATGTCATATTGGATTTGAATACAAAAAGAAAGCATTCTGCCTCACTGAATCCAGAGATAAAAATAAATATCGTCACTGGCTCAATGTCTAAGGGGAAAAAAGATATTTGAGAAATGATTTTTTTTTTTCGATCATTGCTTAGGCAGGGTCTGGTTAAACGCAAACATTTTCTGGTGAATAGTTCAAGCCACAATGCAGAACGTGAGTAATGAAGCACTCAGACATCTATAATGGCCCTACATGCCTGCTTCAGGAGTTGGTGAGTCATTTTTCGTTGTACAATAAACGGACAAATATATATCGATGTTTCACAGAATAGGATATTACCAACTGAAAGGGAAATAGCTCGAGATGGAGATTTAACGTTTCAGCATGACTGTGCACCTTGTCCTCTGACATGATGACAGTTGTAAACAGGCAAAAATACGTAGTGCAAGACTGGTACTACCATAATAGAGTCAGTCGCTTCGGCTCCCGTCCAAACCTCAGTCTGGAACATTATAGAGGTTTCATAGATGGAAATCCCAAGCAAACTGCTTTAGAGTCCTCCTAGCAAAAAGTAGACGACTTGAAGAGAATAATCTATGCCTGGAACTGCGTAGTAGAAACTAAGTTATGGGTAAAGCTTGTGTACTTCATAATACAATCGCTGTGTACTATAAAATGTTACGTATTATATTTCCAAACTCAAATCATGGTTTATCTCTTCCTTCTGTTAGAGAATACATGTTTTAATTAAACGAATGGATGAGAACTTTATCTCTTACTTAGAACTAAGGGGCGATCGTTGGCTCAGTTGGCAGCATTCCAGGCTCTTTACCCTCGCATTCATAGATTGTATTCCCCACTGTATTTGCGATAATATTTTCTTCTCCAAGACTGCACCCAAAAAATAAAACGATACTAATGGATGTAGTAAGAATGGTGGTAGTAAGAATGCCTTTCGTTGCATGGAATATTAAATCGTGATTCCTATCACAGGAAAGCCATAACCTTCGCGCGTTGAAGGGCACACGATGGATGGCCATGACTGGAGGTTTCTATCTACTCCCTAACAATTGTTCAATGAGTTCCCTTCCAAGATTTGGGCTCTTGGTGACCTGCCAAAAGTACCTCTTGGAGGTAACTTTCATAAGTGGAAAATTTATGACTCTAATTGTTAAAATTTTACATTCTGTGAACTTCAAATATGTTGGAGCATTCACTTAAACGACATGAGCTTATTTTTATAATTGTAATCTCATATGGCTGTACGGCAATGTATTAGATTTTGATAAATGCTAGGGTTAGTATATATCAGCCATTCCACAAGATGAATGGCACTTAAACGCTAATAAAGTTAAATGATCTTGTAAAATGAACCTTGGGTTTTAACTGTACGGCCTTTAGAAACAGCTAAACAAACTGTTAGCAACAGCCGCCACCTCTAAATGAGATATACGAGGACATTCTTGCCACGGAAAACACGTCGTGACCCATTGGCCCCTGCCTTGAAGCTCTGATCACTAAATGAGAGGAAATATGTAAAGAATCCATTTACCTTATACGCCCTGAAGAGTAAATAGAGTTCCCGTGGCTTGGCGTCCATTGGCAGCCCGCTGACGAACAGCGTCCTCACCTAAAAGAAATTTAATAGTATTATTTATTTTGAAATTGAACTCTACCGCGGTGAGCTCATAATGAGCGAAAAAGATGTAATGATTTACACAGATAAACAACAACAGGCTGAAAGAGTAAATAATTTGCTTCTATTTAATTACGACAGAGTGTAGGGCATTGGTACAATAAATTGAAACAAACATGCTTTTATTTTTTACGAGATAATATTGGTACTGTTGCAATACCGTTTCTGAAAAGAAGTAAATAATACTTACTCTATGCACTTCACCAGCCAGAGTTATTGGCTGATGGCAATCACTAAAAAGATAAGTTATTCACTAAATACTGTGTGGAATTAGAAATAAAAAGATAAGTTATTCACTAAATACTGTGTGGAATTAGATGTTGATCTTGGATAAAGCGACAAACCTTGATAAAATATTGCAAATATGTTGCAGTTGCAATATGCCACTTTACATAAATATAATATATGATACAATCTTCTAAAAGAGACAAACTATGTTTTAAGGGTCGCATGACACTCCAAGGATTATTCCCTGCTGCCTTCAACCCTTTTAACAAAATGGGAATGTTGTGGGGATATTATTGAGATCTATAAATTATGTTAAAAATAATTATATAGATAATTATTGAATGACAAGATAGAAATAGTGAGAGAAAAATGATATTAGAAGAACAAAAGAACCAAAAATGATTTAGCCATTCTTATTTAGAAAATTTTTTCGAATAGCAATTATGTGTTTTACATTTCTGTTCTTAGCGACCTTAGTTGCAAGCTTCATCGGTCAATGTATCTCGCTCGTAAAAAAAGCTACCACCACTTATATAAATCATTAAAATGAACAGAAATACGTAGGGTCTATGTGTATTTTTAGATTTAAGAGATTTGTTTCGACGTATTTATTCATATATTAAGGAAGATATCACTCTGAATTTAACGTCGATCAATTTTAGAGGAAAATTTTCTTGATCCGGGTGGGATACGAACCCACGACATGTCAGGTACTCTGACCACTGAGCTACAGGCCGCCGATCAAGATCTCCCCTAATTAATGCTATGAACTTTCTACCAACAGTACACAATTCTCCATGTCTCACGTAGCTTTTTGGGTTGGATTGTTTTACCTCTGAGCGGCACTTTTTTTGCACACCATGAACTAAATGGCCAGGTCACAAGGACCCCGAAGGCTGAGAGAAAGTTTGGGAAGGGGACCCACTGGAAGAGCTGTTGGGAGACAGATGGTAGCCTCCCATCAAGGCCATCCAGCATGCTCTTTAACGTCCACAGGGTATGGCTCTCCTACACACGGACCATGGCTTAACGTCCCATCCGACGGACGGCGGTCTTTCCAAGCCCATCGTTGTCCCCTATAGACCGTGGGCAGGTCGGGGAATTTTCTCAACGCTGACCCAGCTGGGACTCGAACCTGGGAACTACAGATTACAAGCCTGGCGCGGTACCAACTGAGCCACCCCCACCACTGTCTCACGAAGCCCAGCTGCTCTCAGCCTCAAGAAATGATGACAAACATGTCATGTAGATGGCAAGTATATTCTGAGTATATTCTGACAATACCTTCATGAGACATGGAGAATTGTGTATTGTTGGATGCAATCTTAATGCAAACTAGTTTCTTGGGTGTTGGTTGTGCCTCAATATGTACGATAATATAAAGAATAAGATAGCTTGTAGAACTGAGTTCTACCGCAAGTGGGATACGAAGCGACGACTTCCTGATAACATACCGGATGCACTGAATGATCACCACCAACTCATTTTCCAGCTATATGTGGCTATAACGTTTCCAATGCAGTCGCTCATGGAACTATCAATTTTTTCAGCTCTCTTATTCATGAGTTCCATGCTTACAGAATATTTTCTGTGTTTCTCTACTGATGAATACGCATATTTTAAAGCGCCATATTATATATATAATTAAGTACCAAAGTAATTGTGTGTACAAAATATCAAGAAACTTTCAAAGTTTTGTTTTATGCTCAAAAGGCTTCCATGTGGGTGCCATTGATGGTCCGATATTTAACTTCCTTCCATACTTGAACTTAGCACGTTTGGTATGACACTTGCAACAGATGCAATGATTCTTTCTGTTGAAGAGGCGGCATTGCTTTGAAATTATTTGAATAAGTTCTTAGAATATGTTTAATCTTATCTAGTGAAGTTTCTGTTAACTGTATTTGTTTACAAAATGAAACAGCAATTATATAGCAACAGCAAAATATAACTTTAAAAAAATCAAATTTAGAGATTTCGATGTTGTATCAACAAAGAATACATGGCACAGTATTAAATGCTCTGTGATGTTTAATTGTAGAAGAATGTTACAGATCTGTTTTGCATAGTCCCATCACGACGTAAAGACCTAAACACGTGGTACGGCCATTCTCCTTTGCAGTTTATGAGAAGCTTGTTCAGATTGTAACCTTAAACACCAGATAATTCTGAGCTTACTGCTAGAAAACTCTGATATCCGTACCAACCACTGCTCAATTTCTGTACGTGGAGACTGATCCAAGAAGGCTCACCTTTGCTAATTACCGACGAGGCAAATTTCACTAATGATAGTATATTAAGTAAACATAATAAGTACCATTAGATATTATAAACCCACACTTAGCAATAGATACAATTCATTAAATATTATGGCCTACTAATAGTGGTATGACGTCAGAGCTATCCATCAAGATTGAAGGTTTGTTTTTACTTCTGCACTATATAGTTAAAGAAAATGTGATACCTTCATGATGGAGCTCCATTACATAAGACCCATCAATTCGTCAGTCATTGACCACGAATTCGAATGCCAGTGAATGGAAATGGCGCTCTAATGCGTGATCATATACCTCACTGAATTTGACGCCATTGGAACTTTAAAGTTTTTAAACTCATGGAATTTACAACCCTTAACTGACTTTAAGCACGAATAACTAGAGCACGTCTTTCCGTTAATGCGTTACGACAAGCCACGATAAAAATGTGGACATGAGGCCAAACCTACTTCAGAGCTGATTTCAAGTCACTTTAATTATCTCTAAATTAAAACTACACAAGTCACCAGGAATATATGAAATTGCTGCTAAAATGCTTAGAGTTACGAAAGATTCTGCTGTAAGATGTCTTTTATTTTCGATTTGGTTACCGATTATGTTATGAGGAATTCTTTGAAAAGTAAAGACTGGAGCCATAGATGGTTTAAGGAATGAAAATATCTGACTTAGATTATACTGACGATGAGGCATTTTTGGTACATGATATTGGAGAGATTATTTCTTTTATTAACATGTTAATGAGACTGGCAATAGGATATTTTTTGGTGAAAAATAGAGGAGAAAAACTAAAGGATAAAAATTGGTTGGGTAGAAGTGCTCCATGTTTTTAATGGCTGCGCTCTTGAACAAGTTTCTCACTTTACTTCTGAAGTTGCGTGATAGATGTTGGCAATGTGCGACTTCAGATAAACAGAAAAATATGCATTGCTGCTGGGACTTTTAAGAATCTGCAGATATTAGAAATATAAACACACATATATATGGGAAAATTAAAATCAGTCTGTATAATAATTTAGTTATATTTGAAGTTTACTATGGTAGTGGAACATGAACCCTTTGTAGGTAAGATAATGAGAAAATTAGTGTCTTTAATTCTAGATGTTTATGCAGCATCTTAGTCAGTAGGCGTTTTCACTATATTACTAATGATGAGGTTCAAAGAGGGAATCATCAATCACTATTGAGCAGCATCGTGTATAGGAAAAGATTTGTCTTTTTGGTTATGTTGTCTGTTGAAAAGCGACAATTAGCGAATAGTTCTGTGTCAAATAGGGCCTTGTCAGAATTGGACTAGAGTGGCCAAATGCAACATCTCGAGCTGAGAATCGACATGTATAGTACGGAACTAAATTGTACATTCTGGTTTGACTTACGTAGCCAACAACTGTTTGAAGACTGCATACGTATTCAGGGCTGCATCTTGAATAGGGCCAGGAGAGAAGGACTTCCCCTTTTTGAGAATACTAGTAATTGCAACAGATACATAAATATCAGATTATGTAATAGTCCTAATTCGGAGCAAACGGACGGGCATGTGTGACATCTGCAGTGGCAGAAATTTTCGGTTTCCTATCGTTCCACAGATACTTGAGCGATCAGTCACAAATTTGATGGGGTAGTCCCACTTAGTTCTAGCCGCGTTAAGATATCGGGGGTTATCACATACCTTATTAAATTCCAGCTGCAATGGGTCGGGAGTAAACCCTCGGAAAGTGTCCGAAATTTCTGGGCGCGCTGCCATCGCTTACCTTCTGAATGTAGTAGTAATCGACAGCAATTGTGACTGGAGTAGTATGTTAATAGCGGAAAGTTGTGAATGAGCTTATCGATAGGAAAAGTTATCAATGGACATACATTTAGCGATTAACATTTGACGAGGTTTAACTAGTCATCATCATGTTATATAATAGACGTAATTCCTGGACGAGCGGAGGAACGAACTGACTGGCGGACACGTATGACCTCGTCATACATACGTGTTACACGTATGACCTCGTCCGTCATACGTGTCCTCAGAAATTGGCAGTTTCCCCTTGGTACCGCAGCTACTTGAGAGATCGGCTGGTGGTCCCGCTTAGTTCTGATCCTCCTGGGGTAATGGATCGAGCTCCTAGCTGCAGTGGGTCGGGAAAGGTCCCTCGAAAAGCGTCCAAATTATTTTGGGCGCTGCCGTCGCCTATATTGTGAATAGAGTAGTACGTTGTGAACAGTTCTCTCTGGCAGCGTTCACTTTTTTTTGAAGGGCGCTGCCGTCGCCTATATTGTGAATAGAGTAGTACGTTAAGAACAGTTCCCCGTGGCAGCGTCCAACTTTTTTTTGAGGGCGCTGCCGTCGCTTATATTGTAAATAGAATAGTACGTTGTGAACAGTCTCTTTAGCAGCGTCCAATTTTTTTAGGACGCTGCCGTCGCCTATATTTTGAATAGAGTATTAGGTTGTGAATAGTGCATGTGGAAAGCTGTGAATGAAGTTATCAATGGACATACATTTGATGGGATGTAATTGTGACTGGAGTGGTGAAAAGTTGTGAATGAACTCATCGATGGAAAAAGCTATTAATGCGTTTCGCACTAAATCTTTGGCGTAGGTTTCACTAGTTAATGTACATTACCCGTATTTTTCACGAAATTAGTTAAAGAGAACTAAAACCGAAGGAAAAATTCAATATCGGAATGACGTTTCGTTTTCTTTCCATTCGATCTTTCTCCCCAATGCCACCCGCTTTATCTCTTTCTAAATCCGGGTATGCATACACGTATACAGGATGGGATTTAAGTGGGGGGCAAGGGGGCGTCGCCTCACCCTTTGAAAATGTTAGTAAGGGTGATAGAGGCAAATAATCGTTAAATCTACGCATATTTCATGCATTTTTCAAGATATTTTAAAGACTTGTAAAACGGAGGGGTACATGTTATACTGCAGTGAAAATTTCGTTTACCATTTTCCAGCTCGATTCAATCTCTTGCCCCCCCTTTTTATTTCTTTTTAGATCCGGGCCTCTATGCATGTTTTACCAATTGAAGGGTTAAGTGAATTACGAGAAATATTCAATACACACAAATTGGGAAAAGAAACGGAAGATGAACAACATATTCAGTTGGGAGTTAGAGTGTCCTGTCATGGATGCATTTCTCCTATGTATGCTATACTATCATATATACCTTGCAAAGAAATTTAAAAAACTGTTTGGTAATATAAATCGAAGATTAGAAAAACTGTTTGAAACGCTAAAATGCGTTGAAAACATATTAAATCGGGGTATAGAATCCCAGTTTTTGTTCTCCCACATGACGTTTTTCGCTTCCTAACAAAGATTAAAATAACAATATATTCCGATTATATTTTCTTTTATAAAAGCATTTTTGTTTTGCAATTCGTAAGGATAGGTTTTGGTGGATTACCTATTGATCGCTACTGGATGAACAGAGCCGAATTCAAATCGTCATATTTCTGTTGAAGTCATACAAGATACGTAAAACATTTCAAGATTTCTTTATCGCTCTCCTTAGAACAATATTTTCTGTTAATAACAATTATGATAGGCTGAAAAGGTTCCTGAACAGCTTCGTAGAACTAAAGCTAAAAATAAATCCCCAAGTCCCTGTTGATCTTAACGATTATCCAATGGAAAAGATTAATGTGCAAAATCCAAGAAGCGGCTATTACAGGCATACTTCAGGCGGTAGGATTGGTGACATTGCACCCATCCACCCAAATGGCAATGCACGGGGTGGTCGAGCCGATCCTTTCGGCGGCCATTAAACTCCCTATCACCGTGAGCCCAATGTACACCCAAGGACAGAGATAGACTATTCGGGAGACCCAGACGCATAGCCTTACTGTTGTTTGCACATCCAATCGATAGGTGTCACCAGCTCCGTCAGGCGCCCGGATTCATTTCCGGGCGGACGTACACAGGAGACAGACGAGATCTCCGGCAGCAGAAGAGGGGTACGGGATCTCGGAGGACTGAGGGGTTAGGCTGCTGGATGGAGGAGATCTCCGTCAACTAGAAGGTTACGACGGGAATGTCGCTGACGCTTTACGGGAACGGAATTACTGGCAACTGGGCTGCAGAGATGGAAGAGCGTGACAGGTCCGATGACACAGATGAAGAAAGATGCAGAGACAAGAGGCCGTTCTAGAAATGGACAAGGACTTGTTGATGGGGAGGACTGAACAATGTATCGGCAGAGGATCAGGGTCCAAGTAGCAAAGAGATCAGCAATCTGAGCTGGGTTCCGAAAAACAAATAAGAAATATCTTCTCATTGAAAAGCTGCGCACTTTTTGTTCAGGCTCAAGGAGAGGAACGAAAGAAATGCCGGAGACTACAAAGAGTGGGGAAAGTGGGAAGCTTCTGATCATTGCAGGGAAGAAACTGACATGAATACAAGATTCAAAACAAGAAAAAATATTATCCTAAAATAGGTAAAAGAAAACAGATATTCTACGTTCATTCGGGCAGTAAATATAAATTTGATTACGCCTGAAATGCAATAATGGCACCACTGTGCGAATCAAATAAAAAATCCGGAAAGTTTATAAGGTCACACAAGCTGAGAAAAAGTTAGCCACTGGTGGTGTAGTGGTAGCATAACAGGCATATTTCCTGGATACATGGGTTCGAATCCCACTCATGGCAAAAACAATTTTTTTCAGTTTATTATTTCATGAGTTCCATGTCTACAGGACATATCCTGTGATTCTTTACTACTGATTTAAAGCTCACTTGATTCTGAAGATGCAAGAAGTTTGTTTCGAGACTTTCAAACAGCATTATTTAAGAAGCAATGAGAAAGTACCTTATAAAAGTAAGATCATACTGTTAAATGAAAACGACATTGGGCTTTGGTATGAGAAGAAAAATGATTAGAATTGCCCAACAGCACCGAAATAGAGATACTCGATGTTACTCCTACAAAACTTGAAATATCAGTGGAGTAGAATTTCTCACACATTCATAGAAATAATTCACTAGTCCCGTATATTGATTCATAACATGTTAATAAGAACACAATTATGTACTTTATTGACCAGACGAAGTACTCATTTTATTCTATTTTGCAAAGACAATGTTTCCCTTTTTTCGCTTCAAAATTCCGAACCGATTTTTCTTCTCATGATCCGTTTTTTCTATAACACGACTAAAATTTGAAGGGATTGACACTGCTACAGAACTATTACTTGTACTCTGATTTGCCAAAATATTAGAGGTGGATTGTTTTACCTGTGAGAGACACTTTTTTTGCATACAGTGGCCACGTCACAAGGACCCCCGAGGAATCAGATAATGTGGGAGTAAGGGGACCCATAGGATTGCTGGTGGGAGACAGATGGAAACGACCCATAGCGTGTTCATTAACTCGCATTGGTTATGGCTCTCCTACACGCGGAGACAGAGCTTTATGTCCAGTTCGACGGATGACGGCATTCCAAAACCATCGGTGTTCCCTTTCTGACAGAGGTTTAGATTAGGGTTTATCGGAGAAAATTCTCAACGTTGGCGCACAGGTGGGACTCGAACTTGGGAACTACAGATTACGAGCCTGGCGCGCTACCAACTAAGACAATCCGACGCCAATAAAATATTAGAATATCGATGTTGTGACAATTGGAAATCTAATTTTGAAACTCTGTAACGTCTAAAATATTAAGTTAATGGATATTTTAGTTTCACCACTGTGCCTAAAGATAAAGAGCATAATAAAATATATTTAAATCTCGATTTTTAATAAAATTCTTTCAATATTTACAGAGTTCTGGAAGCTGGAATATTTAACAATTAATTACTTTGTTTATAAAAATAATTCATAATCATCTAATATTGAAATGATCAATACATTAACTTCTAAAATACACATTTATTTCATTAAATAGTTTGAAACAATATTTATTATTTAAATTTTAATTAATGTTTGAGGTAAAGTATTATGGAGCATCACTGTTGTTAAATATTCTAGGGACTAAAACTCTAAATACTTAACGAATATTGTTGAAAATCGAGATTGAAGTAGATTTAAATATGATTTTAATATATCCTAAGTCACATTTTTCCATAAAATGCATAATTTATAGGTAACGATTCTTATTTACATAACATCTCAATATTTTTTGGTAAGGCAGTGTATTAAGACACACTGATTTTCATTCGAGTAACATCATTAACGATGAAGATTTTCGGATTTTGAATTTGCCCGAAATTCAGTCATTCTGAAAACTTCCACGCAAATGTAGAATGATTCTGGAAAGGTATCTTTGCATGAAAAGGTAAGGCATTAAGAATCGTATCGCATATAGATTTTGAAATTTTCTACCTTTTATATTGAAGGCGGATTAAGCGGAATCCAGTTCTCAGTAATTGTTTTTTTTTCCATTCTTTCTGGATAATCGAGAATCTACTGGAAGTTCATTCGCCACTTGAAGACATCACAAACGGAACTGATAAGTCAACCGACTGAGTATTTGCAACGTAAAAATATGTTTCTCAATGAGAAAAACGGCTGCATGATCAGGCATCTACTCTTGAAAAAATATAGCTAGTGTTTGTATTTGCTGTCTTACAAATATCTCAGTTAAAAAACCTTATGCAATTGACGAAATACTGATAAACAATTTCTTAATTGCTGCTGACAATGAAATATTGACTCATCTCTTTGTCAGGTATAGTTCACAGAAGGATTTCTTACATGGCACAATATAAAAGAAGCACAACTTATTGCAAAAATAAGAAGCGCCCGAATGGTTCTCAATACGTTGATTTAATTCGACACTTGGTGTGTTAATATGCTATGTGTGATATGTTGATTCCAGTGATTGTGGTACAACAGAGGATGTACTGTAGTGCATTATCGCAATGTACAACTAGCGATGCCATTTTTTTGAACGAGAAATAAACGAACTGCAGTGAAAAAATTGTGCTGATACAGATAGCGGTTAATTCTTCTCTAATGACCACAAAATTTAAGGAGGTTTCTGACAACATGCCGAAAACCTATAGCCTTAATTTTTGGTATATATGAGAGCAAAATGTTTATGCCCAGCACTTTATGAAGTTTTTCTCAATCTATTCAGGTAGCAAATTATATAAAGAACACACGTGACAGTTCTCACTGATGTGCAATGAAATGGGAGCCAATCACAAGGACCGGATCTAGTTATGTTTATGCCCGACGCAAAATCTCTCTTCAGCGACCCATTCAGCCATTTTAAAGGCGCCGCGTTGTCGAAAACGTCACTTTGGAGAAGGTTTGTTGGCTGCACTTACCCAACACCTCTTGTAGGAGGTGTTGGCTTACCTCGATTACCGGCTTCATATCATAGAGAACTCTTCACAGAATCCTCTTCACAGAATCCAGATGGCTATCAAGAAGAAGAGTTTTTAAAAGTAAGTCTGAATATAAAAAGGAAATCTTAATAAAGAAGAAATCAGATCTATTGAAACATTTTCAAGACCTGATGTTGAGCAGATGGTAAAACTTGTGTATCTAACTGATATTTTTCATAAATAAGTTAAATTTAAGACTCCAAGGAAGAATGGCGACAGTATTCACTAGGACGAAATTGAAGCGTTTAAGAACAAAATTCGACTGTGGTTTGTTTTTGCAATACGTTAAACCTTGAGCTGTTCGAAACTTTCTCGGATTTTTCTCGTGAAGCGAAATATTTGACATCACAGGAGTCGTTGGCGCAATTAAGAATCACCTTATTATGCTTTTCGATGCTTTCGATATATATTTTTGCAACTTGGAAGACCCATGAAAGCACAATATGTGGATGATAGAACATATGGAACTCTATGGAACATAGAACATAGACTTATCTCTGGAAGAATACAGACAGCTGATAGAATAAACTTCTGACTCAGAACTTAGTACTACATTTACCTCTACTAGTCTCACATACTTCCAAATAAAAGGAAAGAAAAAGAATATCCTAACTGTCCAAAAAGAAAAACTACATAATTCAAATACGTCTTAGTTTCTCAATTATGTGCCTTTGTGAAGCAGGCTTTTCGGTTGTAGCTACCTTAAAAACCAAAGAGATGAGTTTTATTTTACCTCTAAGCATCACTTTTTTGCTCATAATGGGTCATAAATGGTCAGGTCATAAGGTTCATTCAGAGAAGGTTGGGGGGAGGGGACGAATTGAACATCTGTTAGAAGACAGATGATCGCTTTCCGTCAAGGTCACCCTGTGTATTCTTTAACGTGCATAGGGTATGGTTCTCTCGATATCGTTACCCGGAGCCACGACATAACATCTCATCCGAAGGACGGTGGTCTTTCCAACCAATCGGTGTCCCCTACTGACCAAGGTCAGGGCGGGTAGTTTTACGGAGATAAATCTCAACACTTGTCCATCTGCGACTGGAACCTGGAAACTGCAGATTACGCGCCTGGCACGCTACCGACTGAGCTCCCAAACATATGAACCGTCTCCGTTTAAAAAACTGGCTATGTTTTGCTCTTCCATCAATTTCCCTGCATGCGGACACTTTGGTTAAAACAAAAGAACGCAATTTCCCATTGAACAGTGACGTCATTTTTTCGGAATTCTGTAATCAATCATAGTGTTCGGATACTTTTTTGAGCGACTGTACATCTTGCTACATTTATTTGAAATTTACATTGAGATGAATGTGAAAGTGTTTACTAAATATTTATTTTTGTGACGTTTGTGTTACTCCTGAAGTAAAACTTTCCTTACAGAAGAAAATATTATTAAATATTAGCAACATTTTTTCAAAATATTTTTTGTTATTGTCATTTTTATTGAATTGATAAAGAATTTAAATCAGAGGAGCGAAAACCTATGTTGTACTTTATTCTAAAAATAAAAATTTGATAAAACAATGGGCGTAGTGGTATTTTACATACTTCAGAATTCGTTACTTAAACACTTATACGAAGAGAGATCACTGGGGAGGTGATGTACATTATTTGCCGGGGGCGCGAAAATATTGTCGGTTAACTTGTCACGAAATGAAGATCCAGATATGGAAAATCTCTCAACCTCACAAAAACGAAAGTTCTCTTTTAAAGTATTTTGTATATTAGGTGGAAGGCTACGCCGTTTTATTAAAGATGTTTGAAATCAGTACCATGGAAGGTCTATCTTTATGTATATATACGTATATACAACATTCTTTTCTCCATCGTGGTTTTTTTTTAATATTTTAAAGTTATTTGCAAGCCGTCACGTAGCTGAGTGGATAACGCGCTTAGTTGCTGATCAGTGGGACCTGACTTCTTAGCTCCGGGTACGGCATGGGTATCTGTGTTGTCTGTCTGCTGAGGTCCTACAATCCTCACAGACTTACTATGTCATATAATGTAAGACCTCTGTGGCAAGCAGCTGCTTGAAGAGGTGTTTATTTATTTTTATTTAAAGTTATGTGTAACATAAATGCCATCTTTAAACTTTGAAAAGGAATCTATATTATTGTATTGATAAACACCAGCACCTTCTAAATAATTAGCAATGAATTCAACTCAAACTATTGAATGGCAAGCAATTTTTCAGAATTCAAACTAAAGCCAAAATTACTTGTGACTTTTTTTTCATTTTCGCTTTATCTCAATATTTCCACAACAGATCTTGTTATTTGCAGATAATGAGGAATTCTTTTACCTTTGTATTTCAGTTCTGTTTACCGTAGACATCAGAACATCGTATGAAATTAAATTAAAATATATAATTTTCAAAGGAATCTTTATTTCTAATTGGTATAAAGAAAAAAATATGAAATTATACAGCAAAGCAAAAGGTAATCGTATATCATCATCGATATCGTCACTGAAATCAAATAACATACCATATAAGCCTTGTCGTCGAGACAGGGCCGTATTTATAATTTTTTTTTTCGGTCGGGTTGGGTTGTTTTACCTCTGAGCGGCACTTATTTGCACACCTTGGGCTAGATGGCCAGGTCACCAGGACCCCGAAGGCTCAGAGAAGGTTGGGGGAGGGAACCCACTGGAACAGCTATTAGGAGACAGATGGTAGTCTCCCGAATGCCATCCAGTGTGTTCTTTAACGTGCACAAGGTATGGCTCTCCGGCACACAGGGCCACGACTTCACATCCGATCAGACGGACGGCGGCCTTTCCAAGCTCATCGCTGACCGTGGGTAGGCCGGAGAGTTTTGCAGAGATAAGTCTCAACGCTGACCTAACTGGGACTCGAACCTGGGAACTGCAGATTACGAGCCTGGCGCACTACCGACTGAGCCCCCCCCCCTTTTTTTTTCCGGAAGATGAGGTTTAGTCTTAAGTGCAAAATGATAAAAATCACCAACGATTCTCATTCATTGAAAACAAATGCATTGCATGCCATTACAAGAAATATAAAGGTAAATATCAGGTAGGCAAATTAATACAAACAACGGAAAAGAATAATGTCATATGTTGATTCACTTCATATTAATTACAAAGAGGTTTCCTCAGCTGTCATAACTTAAATAGGAAGTTATGTTATCTTTCCCAAAGATCCACAAATAATTGCATACGAATACGTCTTCATTTGAAGAATCCTGTTGAATAATAATGACAGTTCCTGTTTATTATTCCATCAGTTTTGACAATGCCCACTAGAGGAGCTCATTAGGATTTGCATTCAAATGAGGAAGACGGCAAAGAAACAAAATAGTACTGTTAAAGTGTTTCGTAGAACCGAGTAAACCCAAAATACTGTCATTGTGCAAGGAGAGAAAGTAAGCAAAGCAATTATCATCTGTCACCCAAACAAAACTCCATCTCGAGCGACATTTTTCAAACAGTAAGCATATCATGATGAAATAAAAAGGCTATTCATTTTTTTCGTAGTAAAGGAGATAAAGATTTCCCACATAAAGAGGAAAATAAAAACTCTTTACTTCGACAACAGTTTGAAAATCAAATCTTTCATCGCAACTCAAATACTACCGTCATAAGCTTTAAAGTTTTTCTTTTAAGATGCCCTATTCAAATGCGGCTTCAAAGATGCAGAGAATGGAGTGTAGCAAATCGATTCAACCGAATAATTATTCACATTTTGTGACTCAATTTATCTTCGAGGCACTCCAGATGCAGACGCGACGGCGCCGTTCATTGCCTCCAGTAATCATGATATGGCTGGAGAAACATTGTTTGCTTGAAGACTTTGTCTTACTTTCCTCTCGCTCAGAAAAGGAGTCATCTGAATTTCAAGGAATAGCGTACATCACTATTATGCAATGTTACACTCTATGAAATGTCACTGGTATAACGATTTGCGGGAGATTGCCGTCCACAAGCCTCGGTTTCAATTCCGCCTGAGGCACGAATATTCTATTAGTCTCCAACTGAGTGGTAGTCAATCTTGTTAGGATTGTATGCGACCATTTGTTTTGGCTGAATGCTTTCTGAGTTGGCCATACTATCCATGATTTTCGAATGTTTCAGAAGAAAGAATTTTTGTCTTTCGATATATTACACTTTCCAAGAAAGTTTTTGAAAATGTTTGGCATGGAGAAGTCATGAAAAAAAAATAATAAATGAAAGTGCCTTATAATAAACAAGGCAAAATATTTGATAATATTTTCCTGAAACTGTTGCTCAATTTTTTTCTCACTTATTGCAAATAATAAAGTTTATTTTAAGAGTTATAAGACTCGAGAAATGAATTTATATTTTACATATCTATTTTTTGAGATATTAAGAAAGGAAGTATTTCTAACATACTTTTATTTAGAGATTCAAGAGTTGTTCATAGATGAAGTTTTGCTTAATTCTTGAATTCTTGTGCTCTTATTGCTTTGGTGCTCTTTGTCAAGAGTTACATTTTGATTATGTATAATATCTAGCAATGTGTTGTGTATTGTGCTTTTAATGTATTCGTTCATGCTTTAATAAATATGAATATTGAAAAAGCGCTGTGTTATGTTACCTTTTAATTGCACTATTTTGCACACATTGCCCTAAATGGCCAAGCCACAAGCCCACAGGGCTCAGAGAGCTCTTAGGAAACGGATTAAAGCCTCTGATCAAAATCATCCAAGATGTCTTTTAACATGCACAGGATAAGGCTCGCCTGAACATGGGGCCAGGTGTTTACTTGACATTTTCGTCGAGTAGAACAGGGGTTTGAAAAGGTCATTGTTAACATTTTCTATTGTGAAAATGTAGAACTTGAGTGCCATTAACAAATCTTCATTTTTGCATGCTCCAAAAAAGCTACTGTTTAAGACTATCTATGTTCAAACTCACGACAATGGTCAGCTGGGCCGGAATAGTTGCGTCATAAGGGCAAGGGGGACATGTCCCCCACTCCCTTCAGAATGCTAGTAACGGTAAAAGAGGCAAAATTATTAAAATCATTTATATTTCATGCATTTTCCAAGAAATGTTACATTGAGTTGGAAATTCAGTCTCTCGCCCTATCTCCCTTGACCATTTTCTGACTTGGTTTTTATTCTTAGCCCCCCCCCCCAATTGTTTTCTAGATCCGGGCATGATGATAGTAGTACGACGTGTTCACGTGTAACAATAAAAGCACGAATATTATATTGCGAGATGCGGCACGTAGTGCGGAAGTACTCATGTTCGATATGGAACAGAGAATTGAATTTGAAAAGGGTTTGGAAAACGTTTAAGTTGGTTTTGAGTATGTATTTAAGATCACTACACACACAAGTGTGTGTAGTGATCTTAAAATAACCTTTTTTATTTGCAATAAGCAAGAAAAATAATCGAGCAAAATCTATGATCAGTTATTATTATATCGGCTGAGATTGCGGTTGGTTATTATTTATTGGAAGTTTTCATGTGAAACGAACGTCTTTGGTTGTTTTAGGGAATATCGTTCTAAATAAACGTAGTGTGTAGATAATAATAAAGGTATTTTGGTAAGAGTTGATTCTGTGATTTTTTATGTAGAACATTTTGTAATTCAGCTTTCGAATATCATATTCTTTTAGTATTTGACAATAGTGATTATCCGTTAGTTTAGTTAGTCTATTTTTAAATCAAATGGTGAATAGTTTTAAGTTTCATTGAAATGGAAATCTACATTCAAAACTCTCATTATTCCTTGTAAATTATTTGCTTTATTAATGAAATAAGTTGATTTATTATCTGGTTATTTCGAATTCACGCACGGTGTTCTCAAACAAAATAAATAAAAATCTGTAACAATATTTATGTTTTGAAATGCAAGAATAGGGCACTCGTAAAACATTCGTATTTTGAGATTAAAAAAAAGTTGCCTTAATATTATATGGCAACTGAACATCATTTTATTTTGATGTTCACAGAAAAAAGATTATTAACATGTCTATATATTGAAATTTAGATTTTGGTGAAGAGAAGGGCCTTTGAGAATGCTGATAAAGGTAATAGAGTTGAAAAACATTTTTCATTCATTTTTCAAGAACCTTTTAAAGATATGTAAAAGGGAAGGGAAAATGGTAAACTGCAACGAAAATCCAGTCTCTTGGCCCTGCCTCTTTAACTTATTTCTGTCTCCATCATATTTCTTGCCCCACCCTCCTCTCATATTTTTTTCTAGATCTGATATATATATTTTGAGATGCCAGAAAAAGTTACCTGTTTAAATACAGTCGTGTTTTATACGATTTGGATGAAACGCGGTCGACGAATTCGGGAACGTATTTTCCATAACTCTTTTGGGAGACAGTTAAAACACGGTTAGGTAAGGTGCGCGGTAACCTCGGAGCAAGCATCGCTTAAGGCCGGATGTTGCTAGACACTTCTCCTATCCTCTACTTCACATAAAGATAAGTCCCATTCAATGAATTTCTCGTTTTCCATCTTTAACTTTCTACACGCATGGCTGCATTTACACCATACGCGCCCCTAGGCACAAGAAGTGATACTGCGCAGTTATTGCGGTCTTTTTCTTATATTCTATAAAAAATGCAAAATTTATTGCTTTCAGTAAACCATGAATAAAGAAAGTAATGTAATCGAAGTATATGTAGGAATTTTAATGATAAGTAATAGATATTTGTTACCAAATGCTGTGAAACTTAATGCTATAAATTATGTTTTACATCGCATATGATTGTAACATTCATTATGCAGTAACATTTAAAAATAAAATTATTGGTTTAGAAATTTCAGCATTTCTCTGCTCGGGAAATGAACAAATTACTCTATTGGGACGCTTTCATGTCTTTTGAATGGAAAGCTATATTCAAAGCTCCCTAATATTGAAATAAGCCTTTGGTAACCAAATGTCACAGGAAATAAATTCAAAATCTCAAAAAAAAATCTGCATATTTCGCCTTTTATCAAAAATATTTTCCTATTTAAAGAGTTTTGGAAGCTGAACTATCTAATTAATAATCGCAAATGTTACTAGTCACAAGAGTTTACTTCGAAAGTTAGAATTCGTTGAGTGAAATAAATGTAATTTTACAAGTTAGTGAGATCTACATTTTTTCTCCTATGGCTCTTTTCTATAATAGCCTTCGTTTTAAAGTTTTGTAGTTTTTCATTCATGAAACAAGTAATGCCCACATTCGATTAGCAGGAGAGGGAGTACTTTGAATTATCGATATTTGCAACTACGTTCTTATTCCTTCTAAGAATTTAAAAGGGCATTTTTTTTGATACTTGAATAAACAAAATGCAATACATGAATGCTCGCGCCTTTTTTATGTTAGCGCCTGAAAAATCCGGCTCTCTCTATACGATTGCAGTTTCTATCGTTTAGTCATTACCACTGTGTCGTCTTTTATCACTTTTTCTCAAGTTTTCATTACAATATTCGGAGTAGTATCAAACACAATAAATTAAATGTAAGGCGAAAAGCAACCACAATACAATTGCCATATTATGGGTTTTTTTGCATATAGCTATAAGGCAATATCAGGAAGAAAGGTTAGTTTCCCGTTAGGTTGTTTAGAAATTTCCGACTTCCTAAACTTTTCCCCATTTCTTCAATATACGTTTTAACGCGATTTTTCGACAACGCGATGTTATTCAGGAAACTAAATATTGTTTTATAGCAGAACCGAGCTTCATCACTATTTTTTGATTAAAGGAAACAAACCTTTTTAATATACCTCTATGTGGAGATTTAATAAAATGGTCAGTCTTAACATAACTGAATCGTGAAATTCAAGGCAACGGTCACTCTTAACGTGCATTTAATTTGAGATTCAAGAAAATGGTCAGTCTCACATATATATATATACAGTGGACCCCCGATATAACGCGCATGTCGGGCGGAAAACAACACCCGCGTTATAAGGTGAACCGCGTTATACCGAGCGGCGCGGTGGCGACACAATAAATTTCACACTGTAAGCTTTTCTTTTACTCATCATGCATACATTAATTAAACACTATTCAAAATACATGCAGGAACTCAATACATGCACAATTACTCAATACGCAGTAACAATAAAATGCGATACTCACTAACGCCGCGCGGTCCTGTATAAGCATGTTTGAACTTATCGCGAACATCTCCCGCGCTATAACCGAGTGCGCGGTATAGCGAGCAGCGCTATAACGAAGGTCCACTGTATTAATATTCGAACCAGAAGAACAACATATTGCCTTGGGCGAATATGGGATGCTCGTGCTTTAAAATAAAGAAGTTTTAATTTTTTCCCTGTAATGCCCTCTAGCAGTAAAAATTTAAAGTAATCGATGATTGTTAAAAGACAAATAGTAATGGTTTAGTAGTACATACGTAACACAAAAGGAATTTTTCATTTAAAAGAAAAAATATTTGGTTTTCCCACACACCTTTGTAGTAAGAGAATAATCATTGTTTCCAAGTTATCACACCTTACTATCAACTTTTCAAATTTCGGCCATAATTAGAGAGTTGGTAATAATCTTTCAAAGTTTTGTGTTTTTTAATATTTTCCATCGTTAGGGGGCACTGTTGAACATATTGGGAGATTCGGAAATTGGAATCATAATATTTTATCAATGCATATTAAATTCGAAAAGAATCCTTAAATTATTTCCGCAAACAAAAAAGTTGAATATCTACAGACGGATAGACTGTAGATAATATTTTATCAATGCATATTAAATTCGAAAAGAATCCTTAAATTATTTCCGCAAACAAAAAAGTTGAATATCTACAGACGGATAGACATACGGCAAAGCGAAAATATTAGCTCGTTTTTTTTCTGAAAATGAGTTAAAAAGGTTCACTATTAGAGTTTTGTACTTTAAGACTGGAGAGAAAATAGCTGTTAACCTTTTTTCGTTTTCAGATTCAAATGTAGTTTTCTTCTTCTTTATTTAATGAGACTTACCACAAGAACACTTGTGGATATACGGTGACTGGAAAAAATGTCCTCAAACACGCCTTTGTTTTTCAATGTTTCTCATCTTCATACTGATTTCTAACCAAAGAATTATGAAATATATAATAACATTTAGCATTCACTCTAAATTATTTTTATGGTGATTTCAAAACTTGTTTTAGTTTATTACTATTTAAAATATTTTTTAGATATAATTACTAGAACCAAATCGGCTTTTAATTATAATATGCTATAGTATACATATCAGTTAAGGAAACTTAAATTTCGTAAAAATTTCGTTTTATCCTAATTTTAATCATTATTCCTAAATTGTTACACAAGTCAATGAGAATATTAAACGTTTTAAAATCAATATTTTTGTGGGCCTTCCATTTGCTTTAATGCTCACTTTATACCTTTTTTGACATGGAATGCACCAATTTCGGAAGGACGTCTTCAGTAACAATATGATTAAAAGAAAAGAGAAAAACCTCAATTAATTCAGATTTATTTGAAGACCTCTACCTGGAAATTTCATAGCTTATTTGTGCCGTATTTGTTTTTTGATTTGCGACATATAGGACAAAGAAGAATCCTAGAAGCTACTCCTAGCTTTTACAGGTCTTCTCATCCAAGGACATGCCCTACTAAGACCGAAGTCACTGCTGACCACTGCTTCAGTTACGGGTAACACAACACATAAAGTTTGCCTTGCTGGAACAGTCGCTAGCTGCCTAACAACTATGCCAGTTAAGGCTTAATTATTCCATAGGATTAAGATCCCGATATTGTCCAGGCATTAAATATTTTTAATGGTGCTCTCTGCTAACCACTTCTAACTTCTTCTTCTGCTTGCCACACATTACCAGTATCTGTTAATCGTTTCCCGAGATAATTAATTTGGGATATTTTCTAAAGACCACAACCGTTCAAAGCAACTGAACCACCATCTGGCTCACCAATTTTCATCATTTAGTTTTCTCTCTGTTTATCACCAAACTTACTCTAGTACCAGTTTCATCAACATCTCTAACGAAAGAATTCATCTCATTATTAGCCAATAGTGCCGAATCGTCTGCATAATATAAATAATATATTTTCAAATCTCAAGACTATTTAAGGTCAAAACCTTTCCTTATTAATAACCAAACTAAAAGGAAAAGGGATACAAAATGCACCCTTATCTTATTCCTCTAGTAATACTAAACCAATCGCTACAAGCATTACCAACTCTTACACAAGATTCAGTGTCATTATAGAGAGCTTTCATTATGTTTTATTATTTCATTATGTATTAACTTGTCAGGTATGTCATATGATCCAACAATTAACCACAGATTTTAATAATCAACAGAGTCAAAAGTTTTATGAAATTTATGAAAACTAGTAGCCACAGGTTTCTGTAACTCTAAACATTTCTCAAGGATCTGTCTAAATGAATCCCCCACCATTTCTAAATCCATTGTATTAATTCCCAAGTTCTCTTCCAACCAACTTCTTAATTTTATTTAACACTAGCTGAACGTACCCGGCGCTGCCGGGTGTCACTTTTAATCTGTATTTTGTAAGTCCCCCCCCCCCCCGACAATTTAGAATTTTTTCAACAGGAAGAAATTTGCCCGGTGTTGAATTGGATCGTTTTCGACGTCAGCGAGCTCTCTCATAGCCCGTAGTTTAGTTTTTTCGTAAGCTATCGAGATTTTTATTTCCGTTACCACAGATTTTGCCGCCCTATGGCTCCCGTTATATTCGTTCGCACGGTCCAAATTTCCTGCACAGCGTCCCTCATGTACCACGGTGATTGGTTTAAAAATCAGGTTCTCACTTGACCCGTGGTTTCGTTTCTATACAAATTATGACAGCTTGTGTATCACTTTTAATCTGCATATTTTTCTGTTTCGTGCACTAATGGTTAATTTTGTGAGTATCCCTCCCCCGACATTTTATGAAAATTTGAACACGAAGAATTTCCCGGTGATGCAAAGGTCATTCCTGACTCGGCGCGCGCTCTCAGAGACCGTGACAAACGATCGAGATATTTCGTCAGATTTTCGCATTCTGTAATTCCCGACATACTTCACGGATAGGTCTCAAATTTCGTTCGCCGGATCCCCCTGCCCGATCCCATTTTTGGTTAGAAAATCAGATCCCTAGTTGCAATGGAACGCCTAAATAATGCTTTTGGGAATGTGGGGAATCTGGCAACGGTATCAGGTTTGCGGCAAAAGAGTTAGATGCTATTTTAACACTTTATTTTCGCAGTTAAGGAACAATAAATGGCAACAGTGAATTTGACAGTAATTCTCGTTTCCTATAGGAATAGCATTCTGATATTTGGCACTGCACTCCGGACCACAACCTGAAACGTTCTCTGAAAATTTGGAGCGTGTACTTTGATTTTCCGGTAAGTTATGGCTGCCACAGACAGACTCACAAACTCGCAAAGAACTTTACCTGGAACAGAAAGTAGACTGACTCGTCCTATAATTTTCACAAGAACATAGATCACCTTTTTTAAAAATCGTGATTAAAATTGCTGTGGTAAAATTCTTAGAAACAACACCGTTAGCAGGAAAATATTCAAAATATCAGTCGGCCAATGCAACACAAACAATCCCAGCTCTAAGCATTCCAGTAGTAATTTCATCTATCTCCGGGGATTTATGCAGTTTAAAAATATCCAAAGTAACCTGGACTCACAACTGTTTCACTTTGAAATTTCCTGTCATTTCAAATTGCAATCAAATTGAAAAAAAATAGACTTGTTGCCTAAAACGATTTTGATTTGCTTTTGTGTATGTCTGCTGAAAATGATTCAACTACATTTCATCAGGAATTTTTCTATTCTGAACACATTTTATTCTTATACAATTTTAAATATAAAAGTTGTGGGATTTAATAGCAGTTAGATAGATTCGTTTAACTGCGTCAGGAAATTGTCTCGTAAACTATTTTGAGCATATTGTCTTAATAGATACGTCTTTACCTTTTCTAATACATGATGAAGTTTCTTTTATTTTTATGATAATGCCTACCGTTGACAAATTTTGACCAAAACAAAATCTGTAAAGTAAAATACAAAGTGTACAAATAAACCCTTCCCTACTTGTTAAAGTACAAAGTCTGGAGGTATTAAAAATGTATTTAAAGGTCAAGAGAAGTGTTGTAAACAGATTTTTATTTCGCGAACAAGAGATGCTTTAATATATCTATTTCTTGAGACTTAGAAAAAAGAAGTCCGCTCATTAAAAAAAGTGTTAGGGCTACACTGTATTTAACGATCATTACAAAAGGATTGTTTTAAACACTGCATTTTTTTGCAAAACGTGACTGAATTTTTGGAAACCCATCAATATGTTCTTAACTGTAGAAATACTATTCGTAATTTCAATTGAATTAATTTGCTGAAAATTAGGGACAATATGTTTACGTATGTAGGTAGTTATGTGTTACAACAATATGTTATGAATAAGTTTCCCGTATTTTTATATCTAACAGAGCAATCAAGTTTCTCTTGAGACAATATAACTTAAATTATTTTGAGAAATTTCTCTCGTTTTTTACGTAATTTTTCATATTATAATATTTCATTACATTTTTTAAGTTTATTAATATAACTAGTATTAATTATATTTTAGAGATGCGCATCTAATCATATTTTTGAGATGATGTAAAGATCGGTCCTTCGCAAATAAAGACTAATTAATTCTATGGTTATTTACGAATTAAGCTCGTTGATGATAAAAAAAGCAGCGAGTTTTTTACCCGAAACATATATTTTGTTATAGAGATAAGGAAACATAATCGGACTGTTCTAAAAGAGGGATACTCAGTCTGTCGCACCTGAGCACTACGCTGCTCGAGGAGCCGTTAAGTGTTCTTCGATGGTTCCATATTGACGCTCGCGAACACGATCGTAAAACAACATTTCAACTGCTGTTACCGACATAGCTCTGTTTGGGCAAATAACTTAAGAAAATTGAATTCTTACAAACAGTGAAAAACGAAACAATATTTCACATAAATTAAATATATTGATGTATAGTTTATACATAGAATATTGCTTATTAAACAACGTAACTTGCATTTTACATTTCAATAGCGATGTTTAAAAGCAATTAAAATACTCTTCAATCCAGTTGTTACTTACTGAAATAAACAACTGCAAAGGTATTGATTTCCCGCTACAGTTATTTGGATCAAGGAGTCATCGAAAATATTTGGTACTTCCTAAATTCATTTTCGGACTCCTTGGATTCGATGAGTTATTTTACCCCTGAGAGCTACTTTTCTTTGCAGGACAATGGTATTAACGGCCAGGTAACAAGGATCCCAAACGCTCAAAGAAGTTAGAGATCCAGAATCCAGAGGGGACCCACTGACAGATGTTAGGTGACAGATAGAAGCCTCCCGTGAAAGCCATCCAGGAGTGTTCTTCAATGTGCACCGGCTATGTCTCACCGGCACACATCCATTTGACGGACGGCGTCTTTTCGCAGCCTACCGGTGCCCCCTACTGACCATAGGAAGGGTAGGAATTAGCGGAGGTAAATCTCAACGCTGGTCTAGTAGTACTCGAACCTGGGAACTGAAGATTATGAGTCTGCGTTCCTTGGTGCTCTCTTCTCAGAAATAGTGCATAGGGAAATTATCGAAACTGACAATAGAATGACAAAATGAGTGAAGTGTGCAAAAAGGTCCCTCAAGAGCAGGCGTGTCCAACCTTTTGACTTCTCTGGCCACATTGAGTGAAGATTTGACTTCCCTGGGCCACATTGAATGAAGATGAATTGTTTTGGGCCGCACATAAAATATATAATATAGTTAATGTATATGAATAATAAAACTTCATTTATATTCTTATGTTTTTTATTATAAAATTAAAAAAAGGACAACATGAAACTAGTGGGATATCAAAAACTCGCTGAAAATCACATAATCATGTTGAAAGCTTATATCGTAAACACGTAAACATTACGATTTTGTGGGCCGCATTACTAGCTGTCCAGGGCCGCGGGTTGGACACGCCTGCTCAAGAATTCACAGATAAGGGTTACAGGTGAAATGGGGGATATTCATACCCCTAGAAGGTTTTTGCCTCCTGTGAACATTCGCAATAACCACAGGAAAAAATCTTTTGACACGAGTTGACTTCCCGGATTCTACTCCTAAACAAATGAATATAATGGACGGAATGCAATCAGTAGAAATTTACAGGAAATACCTCTTCCTTATGGCGTACTGTACTAATAGACCTCTGTGTGATCTCCATGGTAAACATCTACTTGCCACAGAGATGAAAGAGGAGCCATTTTTTTATATTAGAAAAATTTCAGTACACCTTGCAAAGAGTTATGCAAATAGATGACTAACTGCAATTTTTTCTGACATTGTTATTCTCTTATACATCTTATTTCGAAAGCAGAGATGGCCAATCCAAACGTAGCGAAGAGCCACTAGAAAAATAAAACTAGATTCTTAAAGAGTCGAGGAAAAAAATTCATTCATTTTTAGATGGGTTGGAGTTGTTTTACCTCTGAGCGGCACTTTTTTTGCACACCATGGGCTAAATGGCCAGGTCACATGGACCCCGAAGGCTCAGAGAAGGTTGGGGGAGGGAACCCACTGAAACAGCTGTTGGGAGACAGATGGTAGCCTCCCGTCAAGGCCATCCAGCGTGTTCTTTAACGTGCACAGGGTATGGCTCTCCCGCATACAGGGCCACGGCTTAACGTCCCATCCGACGGACGGCGGCCTTTCCAAGCCCATCGGTGTCCCCTACTGCCCGTGGGCAGGGCGAGGAATATTTGCGGAGATAAATCTCAACGCTGACCCAGCTGGGACTCGAACCTGGAAACTACAGATTACGAGCCTGGCGCGCTACCGACTGAGCCACCCCCGCCCTCTTCATTTTTTAGATGAAAACAATTCTAATAACTAATAAATTGGGGGAAAGAAACGGATTTTTTTTAAGGAATCAAGAAATATTTTGATTTAAAAACCAAAATTATACATTTTTAATGAGTACTGTGAATTGGAAATAACGTTTATTATGCACCCTAAAAATGTGTGTTGAAACAAATGAATCTATTTGGTACAATGAGGATTTGTCTTATGAGCTCCAAGTTCTTTTTTTAATGAGTTGCATGCGATTCATTAGCAGTGAATTGGCCAGGTCTGTTCTAAAATATAAGTACATAGCTTTTGTGGCATTCTGTATCAATAAATGGATTTTTCGAAGAAAGAACCTCAAAAGAGTTGTAGAAACGGAACTAATGGAGTTGGTTGAGTTATTTTAACTTTTTTTAAATCTTCTATATCCTAATTCAGTGGTTCTCAAACTTTTATGTTTCACGTACCTCTTGGATATGTGTATGTAACTGGTGTCTCCTTGTATAGATAGATAAAACTGTAGTTATAGTATAACAATGGGAATAAAATAAAACATATATATATATAACATAATATCTAGCGACTTTTGAGCTCTCACGGCAAAAGTTTTACTGCATACTCCAATTTGAGAACCCCTATCCTAACTGAAGGACCAACAACCTATTAACTGCGAAGAGATCCCATTCTCCCAGCCACCACCTTGGTCAAACAATGTTTAATTTCAGTGAAATGAAACTTTTATATTTCCCTGAAAATTGTTTCAAATTCGTGACTCTTATTAGTAGCCACAGGTGTCATCGTGCCAAATGCATGAGAATCGAACTAGTAGCATTAACTCTCTTGGTTGGCATCCATGTGCATCAAGAAACAGTGTATGAATTGATCACTCAGGGCATAAAGTTTCTTTTTTTTTGAAGATTCGAAGTATTGGACACTAACTGAAATCAACAGATCTCTCTTCCAGGAAAGCCAATGAAATACAGGTTTTTCACTAAAGGTTAATTTACATAATTATTATTTACGTTTCAAGGGGAAACTTTTTATCGGAACTCTAGTCATTGAAATATGGGCATTAAATGTGGATATTAAATCTCATATGTAGTTCTGGTTTGAGTGGTAAATGGAAAAATGAGAAAATTCCTTTCAACACATTCGATAGCATTTAATTACCTGTCATCTGCAAGTTTCAATTTTTCTTTATCTGTCACTAGCGGCATGACCTCTGATTAGAGGATGGTTGACATCTGATTAGAAATTATTATATTATTCTAATTATATTACATCTGATTAGAGATTATATATCTGATTAGAACAGTGGTTCCCAACCCATGGGTTGCGATCCCATTTGGGGTCACGAAGGGTTTTCTGTGGGGTCGCCGGACAGTGGTGAGCTTTGAAAATTTTAAAAACGGAGAACAAAAAATCACTCCCCTTTGTTTCTACATATCTCTGTGAGAGTGAATTTTCAAAGCTTCTTCAATTTAAAACCAAAACAAGAAACAGAATAAATGTAGAGAATTACATGAGGTTGGCATTAACGGAAATACAACCGCGAATTTTTAAGCTTGTTAATGAGTTACAATTTCAATCATCGCATTAAATATATCGTAAGTTAACATTATTTTGAATTATTCTGAAAAATCTATTTTCGATGTGTTTTTATTTACCCTATTAAAAAGTCTAATTTTAATGTATCGGGGTCGCGGGTTACTTTGCCTCTATAAAATGGGATCGCGACTCGAAAAAGGTTGGGATCCGCTGGATTAGAGGATGGTTGACATAGATCCAACCATCCTCTAATGAGGGGAGAGAGTCGCTCAGTCGGCAGCCAGGGTCGAATCCCAGCTTGAGGAGCGTTAAGATTTTTCCCCGCAAAACGCCCTGCCCTCGGTCAGTAGGGGCACCGATGGGCGTCGGATGGGACGTTACGCTGTGACCCCAGTGTGCGGTAGAGCTAAACCAAATGCACCCCATAACAAGCTGGATGGCTTTAACGGAGGCTACCGTCGTCTTCTAACAGCTAACAGAGAAGGTTTGGGGGTCCCCTCCCCCTACCTTCTCTGATCCCTCGGGGTCCTTGACCTGGCCATTTAGTCCACTGTGTGCAAAAGAGTGCCGCTCGGAGGTAAAATTACAAAATCCTCTAATAAAAGCTTAATGATCGCTGTTCTTAACTGATCGGATATAAACGGGTAAATATCCCTTTAAGCAACATTAAGCTTCACTTTTGATGTTTACTAACGTCTAAACGGGATATTCTTACGGAGAGAATAGCCTTGAAAGGTAACAGGGCTAGGCTATTCTTACTTAAGGAATTTTCAAATGACTAATATGTGCAATATAGGTCAAAGTGGCAGGATTGGTAGCGTGTTATGCAGTAAAGGAACCCTGATTCGAATCCCGGATAAATATGGAAGGTTTTCTTTGAAGCATTTATCTGTCTGCTGACGTCTTTATGGCAGTATATTATATTTCTGTGATTCTGTCACACTTTCCTGATAAGTGGAATACTTCAGAACGATACCCATAACCAATAAATTATTAATAAACGAAAAAAATTTATATCTTTAGGAGTTGATATACACCTTTTTATATAAGGAAATTCTTTAGATGAAAATTTTATTGTTTTTCACTGTGGGATACGAAACCACGAGTAACTAATATTAATAATTGTGAAAATTATTCTGCTGTCTATAGCTCAAGGGCAATAATATCTAACAGGCATATATCCAGTAAGTATCTTTCGGGGGTAATTGGGGAGGGCAGCAATTTTTGAGGGGCCCAAAATTATGAATAAATGACGGTAGGGCGATAAATATTTTTAATTACTTCTGGTAAAGTACATAATTACTTTCGATATAATAATAAATGGGTTAAGAGAATTAAATGCCACAAAAATAGGTTCTTAAATTTTAATAAACACAAATTGTCTTATGCGTAACATATCAGAAGATAAAGTGGAGTAAATTTTTACCAATTAATAATCAGTTTCCTGGAAACTACAGAATGGTTTTAATCCATTTTGTGTGATAAAGCGTGGAGGGGGTGAAAGAGGTACACTTTGTTCTATGAATACTTGATGAACGCCTCAAGCACCTGTTTTACACCCCTTCTAAAAACTTTTTAAAAATTAAAAAAACACATTTTCTAAGCGCTGAAAAATTGTTTTTGCTTCAAACGATGTTATTCCAATCCTTAATTATACAGAATTAACTTGACTCAACCTAAATATTGCACTAGTGTAATAATGAGTGTAATTATAATCATAATTACACTCTCAGCTTAGTGCTTCTCTATTCGTTTACCAATGAAGCAGTAGGTGATTTATCTTAAATAAATATAAATTGAGCTAGAGGATGAAGCGAATCTTCTGTTATCCAGATTATTAAGCTTAACGGGTTTTACTTAGGAAAAGCAATTTAAACAAATCCTCTGCGTAATGTTTCTAAACTGAAACGAACTAGACAGCTCCCTTGAGAATAGTTACATGTGTTGCGTTTATGCCTATGCTGACGGCTTATGTCATGAACATTTCGCCTAGCATCTGTCCAGCGTATCTCGGATGTTAATGCTGTCAGTGACCAACTCGCCTCTCCTGTCCACGCGCAATGAAAGCATACTGCGTCTGAGCAGTCCCAGACCCCCAGAACAATCCTTCGCCCAGGAATGTCTAGCGACGGATGCTCGGAGCCTTCCCAAAGTGATGTACAAGCTTCGGCATTTGCTTTGACCTCATCACACGCTTCGGTGGCGATGTTGTAGCCCACTTCGTGATGTCAGCAGACGGCTTGTTACCAGGGCTTCGAGGGCCATGACCTTTGACTCGTAACTCATCAGGCGCCGAGGGCTACGAACTCTGACTCCTAACTCATCAGGCTTCTGCCGCATTCATAGCGAGGTTTACGAAGATTTCGGAAGTTGAGCTCGTATGCAGATAAGGAGAGAGGAGAAGGTGAATTCGCAATATCGTGACGATTCTAATCAAGCACACGAAAATGATAATGGGAAGTTGCAGATTTACTTAATGGGTTGTTAGTTAGTAGTTTACGCAGCTTTTGCACATAATAATCCTGTAAGATTTGTTGTTCAAGGCAATGGGAGATTTTACATACTCAGAAATTCTTTCTAGGGTCGATATATGCAAATAAAAATATTTATGTTCGCATTTTCCGAATCTGCTCTTAGTCCGAATTTCCACTGATAAAAGACGCTAAATTTGAAAAGGGAAAAAATATTTCTTTGAAGGTTTGTACTTTTTTATTTATAAATTTATATGACATATATAACAACTGTTAATTGGAATGAAATCACGTGCAGATGTTTACAGCACACTCTGTATTAACTGTTGGCCATCATATAAAAAAAGAGAACCTGAATAACCAATCGTGGAGAAAGTGCTGGAGCGACGTTGAGAGAGAGAGGAAGAGAAGCATCCTGGTGAATGGCGGGTTATATGCTATTAACGAACGGCTCATAGTAAAAGAGGCATCATCATCATCATCATCCTCAAGCAGCCATGGGCTGCGGAGGTCCAACCAGACCGTGCAATTTAGTTCTCCAAGCACACCTGTCCTGAGCTACATCTTCTGCATCTGGCCACTGCACACCAATTCTAACCAGGTCCTGTTTGGCATTGTCTGCCCACCGCATCCTAGGTCTCCCCTTCTTTCTGAGGCCTTTAGGCACACTGTTCATAACCCTATTCGCCAATCTATAATTATCCATACGGGCAACATGGCCAAACCAACGGAGTCTCTCTCTGCACAATATGCTGCTTAAAGGAGGTTGCAAACTCCTTTGCCTAACCTCATCATTAGTTACAAAGCTGAACCACCTAATGCCCAAGATATTGCTTAAGCATTTAGAATGACCAGTAATTAGAATACTAAGAGAAATTTGCATAATAAAGATTTTAATTTCTGAGGAAGTGGTTTAAATAATATTATTAAAAACATTAAAAGTGTGAGAAAAATTTTAAAACACTTTTCCCATGAAACGTTTCCTTTATTCTTAAAAACAACCTTTTTTTATTTTTGTAGATTTAATTTTATTGAAATTCGGATTAAAGAGACTGAAGCTAAATTCTGTAAGACATTTGGTATAATATATATTTTAGTGCCATACAGTAAATATATTTCGCTATTTTCCCCAATATTACATATAAATATGTAATAAATTATATTTGCAGTATATTTTCAAATGATTATATATATATATATATATCCGTACGTATATACAGGGTGAATCTGAAAAAGTGGGCAAAACTTTACGGGGTGGTAGAACGCAGCTATACGAGCAATATTCGTCATAGAATGTAAGGTCGGAACGCCAGCGGTGAGAAGTTAAAAGGTAGATTTCCACGTCACATTTAAAGAATGAACACAAGAAGGAGAGGAGATACTTCAGAAAACATTTTATTAACAGGAATGTAATTGAGGTACATGCTCAAAGAAATTGCTCAAAAGAGCTGCCGCCAGCTGTAATGCAGGCTTCACACCTGCGGGATAGGGACCGACGCACATTTGCGAAGACACCAGGCATTGCCCGAATATCGCCGGCAACAACGGCGATCCTGGCGACTAGATCATATCGGTTTCAATGGGGCACTCGTAGATTAGGCTTTTCATATGGCCCCACAGGAAAAAGTCCAAACACGAGAGATCCGGCGATCTTGGTGGCCAAGCTATGGGACCACCTCGAAAAATCAATCGCCCTGGGAACGTTGCATGTAAAGTGTTCCGCACATCTAAGCTGAAGTGTGCAGGCGCACCGTCGTGCTGGAACCACATTCTCGACCTGCTGGGGGTTGGAATCGGACGCAGCAGCTCCGGCAACACCTCTCGTAGGAATGTGTTATACGATTTGCCGTCCAGACGGTGTGGCAGGAGGTATGGGCCAACCAAATCGTCATGGAGGATCCCTGCCCAAACATTTACGGAGAACCGCTGCTGGAACGAATGAGGACGTGTGGCATGCGGGTTCGTAGATGCCCACGTGTGTGAATTGTGGGTATTTAAAACGCCCTCACGGGTGAAAGTCCACTCGTCCGTAAATAGAACATGTGCACCAAAATCCGGCTGCGCTGCATTCTGCTGGAGGTACCAACGTGCGAAATCGACACATGGCTGATAGTCCGCCGGTGACAACGCTTGTACCTTCTGCGTACGATAGGGGTGCATTCCTTCCTCCTGTAGCACACGGCAAACCGACATTTGGGACACGTGTACTGCACGGGAAACCGCTCGCGTGCTATATCCCGGTCGCTCTTCCACCCTACGCAGAATGTCCTCTGCAAGTTGCGGCGTCCTGACACTCCTTTCACGCCCTGTGTCTTGCTTGGCCGCGGCGAAGGATCCCGTTTCACACAGCCGCCGATGCAAACGCTGGAAGGTTTTTCGATCTGGAGTGCATCTCATCGGAAACCGGTCGCGGTAACGTCTCTGTGTCTCACTTGCATTCCCGTCCGCCGCACCGTACACAAAATGCATATTCGCCATTTCGTGGTTAGTATAACCAACCATCCTCTCTGCAATCCACGGTAGAAATGCCGTTGGGTGCGAGGACCGACCCTTTTATACCATTTCCAACTCCACCTAGAGGCTCGCCGTTTGCGTTCCGCCCATACTTTCTATGACGAATATTGCTCGTATAGCTGCGTTCTACCACCCCGTAAAGTTTTGCCCACTTTTTCAGATTCACCCTGTATAACTTCTTGGGAGTGGGTTGTTAGGTAGTTATAACGCTAATTATAATTATGCAGAAATTGGTAGATGGAAAAATGGAGAGCTCTGAAAGTATGAGCCTATGAACAATTCTTGCCCTGTATCTCAGAAAAGTAGTAATGTTATATCCGACGGGGCATTAAAAGTCAAAATTTTCATCTAACCATGACGTTCGGATACCAGAAAGGTAAAAATCAGTGTTAGAGATAATTTATAATACTATCTAGCAAGGTTTCCATTGAATCATAAGGTTAATTAGAAGTTGCATTCAAATTAATAATCACGTTCAGGATTATAGAGAAACCGAATTCACAAAACTTTGGGAGTTCATCCGATAGAATAGAACCGTTTGTGGAATGGAGAAATAAAAAAAAAACTTCATTTTAGAATAACATTTGGATGATTTTTTTAAAACTAATTTCTCTTTAAGAGGTTACTTGTATGAGTTTAGAAATCATATTTCAAACTGTGATCTCGAAATGGGAAAATTGATGTCTAGGGATAATTTATAATACAGTTTTCAGAAAACGTGACGGGATTAAGTTAAAATTATATTTCAAAGACAAATTTGGGTCGCATTCAACCTAATTATGAAACAAATGCTCAAGAAATCTGAAAGTTGTTGTTTGGGGATGACCAATTTTGTCTTTCTGCGAAGACATAACAAATTCCAGATCTGTTTAATTCTTCAAGGTCAAATTGGGATATTTTCTAAATATGTTTTAGTCATCATTTAACTTATTTCAAGAGTAATAAAACTTTAAGACCAATTTATTGGCATAGATAAAAGATGAAATAATCTTAGTTTGGTTTTTCCCTGGATCCGTTTTCCTGTAGGTAAGCGAAAAATAGACAGATTGCTGTCAGACAGGTCGAGCGAGAAATCGAGAGGTACAGTCGCTCGAAAAAATATCCCAAAATTACGGTTGCTTACAGAATTCAGAAAAATATCTGGCAACGATATTTTTTCTGAATTCTCTAATCATCCATAGTGTTCGGATATTTTTTTGAGGGACTGTGTATTCTCCTCTTGTATATAATAGATAATGAAGCAGAATCTGAGATATATACATAACTGGATGAACGACAACATTAAAATAAACAAATGTAATGTTGTAGTATTCTTCGTAGGTTATGATATTTTAGTTATTTATGTACGTAATATAAGATTCCTACAATTATTTGGTAACAAACGTAAGATGCACTGCACACATCATAAATGATGTAATATAAATTTATGTAACATAAATGTATGTAATATTTTATTCTACAGTAATTTATATAAATATAATTTAATAATTAAAAATGTTTCGACGAAACATACAAACTAAAAATTCAACAGAATAAAAATACAAGACTTCAAAACCAAGGGTAGTGCAAAATGCTTGCTTTTCGAAATAATTACGGAAAACATACCTCCGAATATCAACTACCACTTATATTTAATGCTATCCCAAAATAAATACTAAATATAGATTCTTTTAGAAAACCGAAAATCGATTTGAAAGAATATTTGGGAATTTCTAATCAGTTGATTATTATGTGTTGTGTTTTGTGAATTTTTTTGATGTACACCATTTTTGTGGCTGAATGACCCATGCTTAATTCAATTTATTCATTTTCCTGAAGATAAACTATTTAGCTTTGCGGGTCAAATGGTAAATGTATATGTATTCTTTACTCATCAATAAAAATTATATTCTTCTTCTTCTAAAAAAATATGTGAACAGCTGAATGTTTGCATTTATTGCGTAATAGAAATCAGAGAATCATACATGCCATTAAAAATGGACATTTAACTTGAAAGAAACCAATATTATTTTCCTTTAGTAATTAAGATGCCTATCTGCAAGGTCGAAATTTCGTCACTACAAAGTTGATAATTAATTCCTCTTCCATTTTTAAATATAAAGAATTTTCTTATCTTAAAAACTAATGAATTTTTTACATTTTTTTTATGAAAACTGACCAGCAGAATGAGGTAATCTTTTTCTTTTGATGATATTGGTTTGTTGAGTTGTTTTACCACTGAGCGGCACTTTTTTACTTAGAGTGGGCTAAATGGGCAGGTCACGAGGACACCAAGAGCTCAGAGAAATTTGGGGGAAGGAGACCCACTTAATAGCTGTGAAGAGACAGATGGAAGCCCCCCCGATAAAGCCATGCTGCGTGTTCCTAAACGTTCGCAGAGTATGGTACACTTTCACACGAGGATACGACGTAATATTCCATCCAAAGGACGAGAGCGTTTCCAAGCTCATTAGTGTTTCCTTTCTGACAGAGTGTAATGTGGGGTTTTAGCGGAGATAAATCTGAACTGTCGCAGAGGTGGACGTGAAATCTGGGAACAGAGTCCGAGCTTGGCACGTTAACGACTGAGGTAACCCTCGTTCCTACTGATTTCGTAGTATATATGTACAAATGATGAGTATACTATTATCCACTGTCAGTATTGATTCTATATAAAAATTGATGCCGGATGAAAATTCAATGCTTTTCTTTCACACTGATATCATGATTTTCATCAAATGTTTGGCATCTTTAAAGGAAATTTTAGTTAGGATTGAAATACTGTAATCTCAGAATTGTTGTATAGGTAATGACATTCATTCACTCTTGCTATTTATTTTCAGGGGAAGTGTGTGGGTAGATGGGAAGTTCTATCCTCTAATCAATAACTGAAAATCTGATTCGGTACTGCCCGACGGTCTAGAAAACAAGATATGGTACGTATTGTGTTTTGATGATTTCATTGGTATGGAACATATGTGGTATGGAACATATTATGTTTTGTATTTAAACTGGAAAATATAAACTCAGATATTTATTTTTTTCATTTCAATAGAAAAGAATCTACTTCCAGCTTTTACAGGCCTTCTGATACACGGACATGCTCTACTGAGACCAAAGTCCACTGCCTCAGATAGAAGTAAACACAACAAGCTTGCCCTGAAAGAACAGGCGCTAGCTCCCTAACCACTATGACATGTAAGGCTTTCCTACCAGTATACAATATTTATTTAAAGAATGATTTTTTAGACGAATTAAAAAAAATCGAACAACGAATGAGTAGTAATTATATTGCATTTATGGTTCGTTCGTTGTTAGCGGTTATATGGTTATATTATATTGAGGAGTAATATGCCTATTGATATTAATTCGAGAAATCAAATAACCGAAAAGTTCTTAAATATGATGAATGGATTTCGTTTTCTTCAGGATAATAACTTAATAGCTAAGGCTAGTAATTAGTCTCATCAAATGAGTCTTTATCAAAGATTAATTTCGGCCATTTTATATTCGATTTCGAATATAGATAAATTTAGCAAATATGTAATTCAACTTTCTATTACTGATTTGAATTTTGAGATTTTCTCTTTACTACATATAAAGAAAAAGTGTAGTTAAGGAATTAAAAATCAGATTCTGTAAAATGTAATATAGAAACAATTCTAAACTAAATGTATAATAGGAAAAAATAATTAGGGGCAAATAAAATTAGAAAAATTCTTAAATTTGCAATTTTAATTGTTTACTAGGAACTGAAAACAAACGATTAAACGATCTGGTTACAAGGCATCGCAAATGATAAGAAAACAAATCAAATCCAGGATTAACGAAACTAATGAAAAAAAAATCCTTGTTCCTCAAAAGTTAAGCATGGACATTTTTTATTTCTTTTTTAAGGATACATATATATATATCATTTTGATCCAAATTTTCATGACGTATTCCAAGATTATCTTTGTATCTTCCTGTGAAATGTGATTGAATGTTTTCTAAATACATTTCGATACTTGCTTGTTTTATTGATCCATACTTAACTTATGACGAACAGTATATATATATATATAAAAGAGTTTTTAACACGATTGTAAAAATAGTTTAGCAAACATATAAATATGCTAAAGTTGATTTGATAAAATAAATCCAATTATTATCAAATTCTTTCGGAAATAAATAATTAATAATAAAATGTTCTTCGGAATATGTGTAATCTTTTCATTATATAATTTTGTTCTGTACAGTTCGCAAAAGCATTTTGTAGAAAAAATCTTTGAATATTACATAGGCATATTTGCCTCTTATGTCAGATATTCAAAGATCGTAATTTTTCTTTTTCTCTACTTTTTTTTACTTATTAATCTTGGACTGAATTTCAATTTTAGTTTCGATTTTAAAGATGTTATTATTTACTGCTTCTAACTTTATGTTAAACTGATAATGTATTCAAGAATGTATTAAGAGAAATAAAGATTTGAATGATTGATAAAATCGTCCTATTAACTTTCTTCATATAACCATTCCTCAAGCAGCTGCTTGCCACAGAATCTGACAAAATCTGCCATAGATCGGCCAGTTTAATTCATTATAGAGAAGATCTCCCGAGGAAAGCGAGACCTCAGCAAAAAAGAAAACACACGAACGGAAACATCTATGCCTTATCCTGGAAAACGTCTATGTCTAGATCCGGTCTCAGAATAAGGCTATTATACCTTATCCTGAGACCGGATCTCTTCGATTAGTAGCCAAGCGCGCTAACCATTCAGTCATCATATGTTTCTTTTCCCCTATAACTGTCGTATTACTTTATTCTTATGATTGTCACATCAGTTGTCTTCTTTTAGGTCAATCCATAAACTCGCGTGAAACAACTCAACTACCAGGGTGCTGGACCCAATTGTGCCTTCGTGGAAATTTTCTCCCCTGTCACGTACCCTGCCTTTAATGAAAGTGGCGCTAATGATGTTATTCGAAATGTCTTCTTTACCCGAGGCGAACACTGGGCTTTTGCCTTGTATGCAGCAAGAGCGGTAGAGCAAGAGCTTCCACTGAGTGTCTGAGCGGTCCAGCGGATCTTTTTCTCAATTCTCTTGTAAATCATCGGATTTCTTGTGACTTGAGAGCAAAGATATGTTTCTCATGGACAAAACCAACGCCGGGTCAACTTCGTAGGTGCCTATTACTATAATCGCCTTTGTAACTCCGATTTGGATTCTATTAGCTGGCAATTCTAAATGTAAAATCAAGGGGTGGTGTATGGATAAAGTAACGGTTCAAAATACTCATATTTCATAACATCGTGTAATAACTTAACTATTCAAACCATACTGATATTAGATAACAGTAAGAATAGTAGTTCTATTAAAATATTATCCATATGCAAAGTGTATATGTCATGACTATCTACCAATATGCTACATAAATATCCTGCTAATATTTGTTGAAATATTCAGTTCGGATACGCACGTATTAAGAAATGCAAAAGAATTGCTAAGGAGCTGAAAATAGGTTTTCTAATTTCTTTTCATGTTTCCCAAATCCGTCGTTGCGACGTCTGACTCGTTTCATTCGAGACGAAAACAGACTTTTGTAGAGATTGGGTCGGGTGAGACAAGAAAGAAAAAGGCTAATGGTCACCTTTCAATCGCACTATGAAGTCTGAGACACAGAAAGGGAATCTCTTAAAGCAAATTCCTGTCCTCTTGCATGACAGGGTTGTTTGCCACGTGCTGTTATATCCTCCGACGAAAGATGACGCAAACTGTGTATGGTCTTTCATTTTGCGCTCCCTTAGTAAAGAAAAAAAAAGACAAATAAATAAAAATGCTGTACTTCAGTTTAATATGCTGACAGCTCGTGCGAGATGTTCTGTCTCTTCTTCGTTGCTTTCTCTGAGGGCGTCGATCTGTCAACCCTATTACATTAACAGCGCCTCGACTTTTTGTTTCTCCCATACAGTCGCATTCCTGACTCATGTATTCTCATTTCCCTTCCTGCTGTAGCAACTTTTCACATTTTCTTCTTGCGCGCCGTCTGCACTCCATTTCTCCGGTGTCCTGATGGGAGATTTGTCAACCTCCGAGTTCACTCCGCCATAAACCAGAGCCCGTACGCCATATTTCCCCCCGTCAGTAATGCGGAGCAGGCCCACCACCAAGGCCATCACCACAAGCCTTATCACGCCGTGAGCAGTGGCATGCAGACAGCGGCGTTGCACTTCACACACTTGTCATTCTAAATACCGCTGTAAACAAATCACGTCGAAATGCACTTTACACCTTCTCTTCCTCTCCCTTCTCTGCCTCTTCCTTCCTCCTCTTCCACTGTCGCTGTCTCAACAACCGCTCAGTTTCTTCAGGCAGAAGTTTTACTGACGAATATTTCAAAACATTCGATTTAAACATTTTCCGCATTTGCAGCATTCTTTTATTTAGTGTGAAGGAATGAATACTGATTTCGGAGTCGCTGAGGCAAGAGCAACAAGGAGAAGTACAAGGAGAGGAAAAACAGATGTCCGGCTTTAAGTTTCATCGAGGTAATTCTGTAGCACAGGGAATGCTATGTTTGTCTAAGTATTTGTTTTGTGGCAGTTCTGAGATGGGGATTTTTATTTTCAGTCTGTTGAGTTTGAGACTTCCCGTTAATGAACTTAAATACCTTATTTCTGTAGTTATATTAGGAAACGTTTAAGGTTGGGGATTAGTTTCATAACGTATGAGTAGCACAGAACTATTCAAGACTTGATGAATAGGGTTTGATTTTTAATATTCTACATTTCCACGGTCTTTTTCTCTGGTAAGTCATTGTTTCCTTACAAATGATATGAGGAAACTAATTTTAGAGTTTCGGAAGTAGAATTATGTCTTTAACTCATACCAAAACAAAGAGAGCAAGATTCACGATAAACTACGCGTTCTTTGATTTTAAAACTCTAAATACGATTTTGACGAATTTACGTTTCAAAACCAATTTTGTAACGGTAAGTTTAAAAATGAAATATCAATAGTTCTTTATATTGGAATTGCATAAGCGTTAACTAATCAGCATTACATCAAATGCTAAATATTAGGAATTAAAAATACCTACATGTATATATAAGAAATAGACTTTATAACTATAGAGCGACCTTCTGCTGCACATAATAATTAGCCAGGTCACAAGCACCCCATGACTTAGAATAGGGTCGATAAAGAGAATCAATTGAATGCCTATTAGACGCAGACAGGAGCCTACCATGAAGGGTGTCAAGCTCTCTTTGTCACGTGCACAGGGTATGGCTACTCTTTACATGAAAGCAAAGACTATCTACTAAATAGAATTGCACTTGAAGCAGATGCTTCCAACAGAGGTCTCAGTGGAGCCTGTCAGTATCATAGCTGTTGAGAAGATTAGTGAAGAAGGCGACACCTCAGCAGAAAGAAAACGGAAGGAAAAAACATTGATCCTTATCCGGAACCTTTTAATCAGCAGCTAAGAATTTTTTTGTTTACTTTGGAAGAGAAAATGTGCGAAAATTTCTAATTCCATTCAGCGCGTTAAGATGTAAGAGATTTTGTTAATAGTTCAAGATAATCGTATCTAAAAACTAAATTCAGCTTTTTATTTCAAGCCACTTGATCAGTATAGTGTAATATGTTTCCATACTCTTTGATGGAACACTTAATAAATAACGAAAAATCTGTTGAAACAGTTAGGCTGACTTATTTGGCTATAACGTAAACGAAATTGTTAGATATAATCAACTGCAGGTTTTCAATTTTGTAAAACGTATAAATTGTTTCTAACAGCTTTTGTTTTTTCTAATATATTCGTATATTTTAATGTATTTTAGGAATTTAATAATTTTTTAAGCGTTTACCGCTTAAAAAAATCATTAATATATACATATAAAAAAAGTATAATGATATATTTTTAGGAAATATTTTGGAAAAAAAAACCATCAATTACCCGAGAAAAACCTGCTGGAAAACACGGTATGGTGCATTGAAGTTCTGAACCGCAATTTCTCCCTGCTGTTGAAGTATGGTAATCATTGAAAAGGATGGAATGCTCCTAGTCTAGGGGAAACAATCGTGACAACACTCACACATTCGGGATTTAACAGGGGAATTTTAGGACTCGTCTCAGCCCCAACTATCTTCTAATGAAATAAAAAACGATTACAATATTGATTTTTATCACATCATCAGTGATTTTATCGATTAGATGGTAATGGTGTACCAAGGGAGTTGAAATACCTCTCCTTTCAGGGTTAAAATCACGTATATTTTCTAAGTAATTCCCCGAAAATCATCAACTCAAGATGTTTCTAACGAATTCCTTCAATTATATTCAAACATGTTAACCTCCTCCTCCATCGAAATATTCTGGTACTCCACTTCGGACATTCGTTATTAAGATAGTTTTGTGTTTACTAATGATATTCTTTACGAAAATTGCATACTTCTCACCACACACGTAACCTAAAATATCACAATGAAGACTGATTCCAGAGTAAGAGATAACGTGTCAGACTTTCATAAGAATGGTTGAGGATTATATTTTTTCTCCCTTTCCTCTCTGTTGCATTAAAAGCTCGTTGGCCGGGTTGTTTTACCTCTGAGCGTCTCTTTTTTGCACATCATGGGCTAAATGGCCAGGCCACAAGAACCTCAAAGACTCGAGGAGATTGAGGGAGGGGATTCATTGGATAGCTTTTGAGAGAAAATCAAGGCCATCCAGTGTGTTCTTTGACGTGCACAGGGTATGTCTCTATCACACACAGGGTCGCGGCTTGATGTCCCATCCGATGGGCGACGCCGTTGTAAGCCCATCGGTGTCCCCTACTGACAGTGGACAGGACGGGGAGTTTTACGGAGATAAATCTCAACGCTGACCCAGCTGGAAATCGAACCCTGAGCTACCCCTGCCCCCAAAATGGCCGTCTCTACCAAGAATCAAGAGATTATCCTATTTCTGATGAGTATGTCAAAATTTGCTTGTTGCTTTGCTTTTGACTTTTGGGCAGTTTTCGATCTAGGAGGGAAAAGGGGGATCTTTTCTTTTTTCTACTGAAGAATTTTAATAACCGGAGCAGAATAGAAAATCAATAGTGAACATTCACAAATGTTACACCTATTTTTCAAGAGTATTTATAAAAGACCATCAGAAAGAAGAAAAAAATCAAATATCAGACAATTTTGCAGACAGTTTCTCTGGTAAACGATCTGGAAAAGAGTTTTGATTAATTTCGTTCAGATCCAATCACTTCCCTCCTAATTTGGTTTGTTAAATCCAGTCTTTCCATTGATGGTCTTTGATTCGGCGAACTACTGAGTGTGACAACACCAACGAAAAGCCATTCAAACTGAAACGAATAATCAGCCAGCTAACAAATTTCTGCCTTAGTGTTTTACATTAAAATGTTTAGGGAAGCGTGATGGTCTTGAACTCTAAAAATCTCTGGCGCAGCATAAAAGTGTTCTAGGTTCTGCCACGAATAGGATAAAACTTTACAATAAAAGAGTTTTATTTTCGGAAATTAAATTTATAATGACTCAGTAGAGTGAAAAGAGGGGATGTTCGGCGTTGACAAAATAGTAAAGGATTAAAAAGAATGGCAATCTAAAATAAGGATTTGTATTTTAAATTCGATGAAGACGCTCTTGAATACAGGAAAAGTTTTCTCGAGCCATATGGGATATAAACCTACGACACACTAACAATATGTCAAGTACTTTGATCACTGAGCACTGGCCGCCGATTTTAATAACCGGAGTCTAATAACGATGTGTCTTTCACCAACTGTTCAGAATCACATGTGTTATTAACACTGCAACAGCTCTACACGATCACATGTTTGTCATAGAGATGCAGAGTATATATTTTTCGGTATATAAGTATCTATATAGTATATTTCGAGTATACTGAGATGCTAGTTTATTAGGTACACCTACCTAGCAGTGTTTTGCGCCTCCTTTGGCCTTCAGAACAGCCCGAATTCGTCGGGGCATGGATTTTCAAGATGCTGGATGCGTTGTGCAGGAATGTTGTACCATGCCGAAATGATTGTGTCGCGCAGTTGTTGTAAATTGGAAGATGGCACAGTCTCTCTGAGAACAGCCGTAACCACCTCATCCCAAAGATGCTCGAGAGGGTTTAGATCTGGGACTGTGCAGGCCATTAAAGCAAAGAAAACTCGTCGCATGTTCCTGAAACCATTCGGTGACGTTATATACCTTGTGATCAGGTGCATTATCATGCTGAACGTGCCCATCTGAGTGAGGATAAACTGTAGCCTGAACTTGGTCAACAACCATGTTCAAATTTGCTGTGCTTTCAGATATCCTTCGATGGGTATCAGGGGGTCTAATATGTGCCAGAAAAAAACATTCCCCACATCTCTACCACCGTCGTGTACGGTTGACATTAGACAAGATGGCTCCATTGCTTCATGTTGCTTGTGTCAAATTCTGATCCTTCCATCAGAATGTTGCAAAATGAATCTTGATTCGTCCCACCAGGCTACCTTTTTCCAGTCCTCAATTGTCCAATGTGGACTAGCATCCTGAGGCCACTGGAGAACCTCTTTTGTGTTCTTCGCTAACAACATCGGTACTCGACCCATTTGCCACTGTTGTAGCCCATTTGCAATAAGGTCCGATATGTGGTGCATTCGGAGACGACCTTCTGCACACCTATGTTTAATTCTGCTGTGATTTGCCTGGTTGTTATCAGTCTGTTTCCTTGCATGATTCTCGTCAGTGTTCTTTTACCCCTCTGATATTCAAACTGTTTTCTTCCATAGGATCGCCAATCACTGATAGATTTTTGTGTTTTGCATCATTCTCTGTAAACCCATGGAAAGGTCGTGCTAGAAAAGCCCAGGAGGATGGCGGTTTGGAAGACGCTAGAACCGGTACGCATAGCACCAACTATCATGCCACACGTTCAAAGTCGTTCAGGTCACTCGTTTTGCCGATTCTGACTCTCAATACAACTCTAACTAATGCTGGAAGAGCTGGTCTGCCTGATGTATACCGCATACCGCGATAACGTGATGTATTACGTGTTGGAATAAACCATTTGTGTAACGAGGGGTGGTGTACCTAATAAACTGGCATCTCAATGTATACTAGTATAATTAAAGATTAGATGTTGATCAGTTGAAATTAGATGTTAATTCTGTGATGTTCGCCAAATGACATTTATTATCTATTAAAAACGCTAATAATCCATAAAATTGGATTGGTGATATTTTTTTTTCTGTTATTTAACAAATTGGTCAAATTTCTCTCTGGAAAAGCGCTTTCGTTAGGAGCATCACTGAATTACGAGCCATATGCTAAAAAAACCTATAAACTGGAAGTAACAGAAAACATGTCATTGACCTCATAAAACAAACTGCGGACTTAGTTTTCACATTACTGTTTTGTAGTATCTACGTTGTATTCGTTTAAATTTGGTATAAAAGATTAATACCCTACTTTTCCCAATCAGTACTTTCACGATCCATATGATAAAGATAAAGTGATATGGATAGAGAAGCTTAGCAATTAATTTCCAGCCTACTAAAGCATAAATTTTCCATCAAATTCGCAACGGAATATTTACGGTGACTTTCTAATTTCGTTTCAGCTCGTCAAGAGACATCATCAGCCAAAGTCCACTTCCATCATCGACGGACTAGAAGTCATCGAAATGTTCTAATATCGCTCCATTCTTAACAAATAGGAGAGGTAATTAAGCACCTCCAAGTACAGTGTACTGAATTGTGTGACAAATGACCACTCTCCCAAAGTCACCATTCAGACCTGTGGGAGTCCCAGTACTTGTTGCTCTCTTTCCTAACCGAAGCCTCAACAACCCACTTGTATCTTACATGTCTATCACGCATGGTTGCAACCACATGACCCGAGGCCATCGTTTTCTGCTATACACTTGCAGGAAATTAGGCAGCAGATCCAAATGCTCGGAGACTTCACTTTGCCACCGTCGCTGATAAGAGCTACGAAGAGAGCATCGTCACCGCTCTCCAGGGCTCTTGCTCTGCTCCGCAATCAGTTTATCGAACTGCCTGAAACGCCCTCTGATGGCTGAATAAGCAGTGAACGAAGTAACAGAATCTTCATGTGGATAGACACGTGTTCAGCGGAAATGAACAGCAGTTGGAGTGGGGGCTGAGGTGCTTCTTGCCAAAATAGAGAGAGATTCTTTTCTCATGGCTCTGCAATGAATCTTTTACATGGTAATCAGATTTCAAAAATTCTTCTTCCTTTGAACATATATAGAAGGTTAACTTGATTATTCAAAGTTTTGCGTTGAATTATACAGAACTTTTTTGTTTTATTTTCTTTAAAAAAATAGCGCTGACATTAAATCGTTAGATTCTCAAAATTACTCCGTTCGAGGGATAAATGTATTCAAAGATATTCAACACACTTTCAGGCATATTTTAGTTCCATGTTTTGCTTCATTTGCAGCAGATGTAACTCATCAAATATTCCAGTTATTTAAAACATCTTCTGTCACGATTTGCTTAATAGAGAATTACAGTTACGTTCATTTCAATTTCTTTCAGAGCTCACCGCAAGGGTTATTAATTAAGTCAGTATTTAAAGCTACTGTTGTTATTTACTAATGGAGAAACTTGATTAATTATTCAAAGCTTTTGGCTTAATTATATAAAAAATTATTATTGTGTTTATTTAAAAAAAAGGTTACCAGTCTTGAATATTTTTTATCTTTCTCATCTTTTATTATGGCAATTTTTATGAGCACAGAAAACGTTGGATTAAACAATGGACGCTCGTAGGGTTTGATGCATAAAAAATTTAATATGCAAACTTGATAATTTTCCACAAATCAGAGAGTAGAGTTTGACTCATTCGGTAACGACCAGGCTCGCAATCTCTAGCTCCCAGGTACGAGTCATAAATGTGCCAGAGTTGAGATTTATCTCCGCTAAGGCGATGAAGGGAACCAATGAGCTTGGAAAGGTTGCCGGTTGTAGGATGGGAAGGTGAGCCGTGATCCCGTGTTCAGAAGAGCCATAACATGTGCAGGTTACAGAACACGCTTGATAGCTTTGACCATCTGTCTCCTAACAGCTGTCCAGTGGGTCCCCTTTCCCCCAACTTTCTCTGAGACCTTTGGGTTCCTTGTAACCTGATCGTTTAGCACAGTGTGTGAAAAAAAGGGCAGCTTAGAGGTAAAAAAAACTCAACTCAAGTCTCATATTCGTCCTAATTCCCTTTAAAAATAATCTAGCAAAATATGGGCAATGTATATGTTTACTACTTTTTGTCTCCGTTATTAAAATTCTCTAGTGAAGAGGGGATGGTAGGAATTAAATCTTTAGTGAAGAGGGGATGGTAGGAATTAAATCTCTAGTGAAGAGGAAGGGGCACGGTAGATACTAATTCTTTGGTGAAGAAAGAGGGGCATAGTATGGACTAATTCTCTAACGAAGGGGTTGGGAGTGGTGGGGACTAATTCTATAATGAAGGGGCAGAGGCATGGCTCAAGTGAAAGGTGAGTGGCATGGTACGGACTAATTCTCTAGTGAAGGCGGAGGCCCAAATAAGGGTTAATTTTCTAATGAAGGGAAATGGTAAGGGATCTCTCTATTGAAAAGGCGTGGTAAGGGAGAATTCTCTAGTGAAGAGGAGGGGTAAGGTAAGGGTGAATTCTCTAGTGAAGAAGAGGAGCGTGATAAGAGATAATTCTCTTGTGAAGGGGAGGGGCATGATAAGGGATAATTTTCTAGAAAATGAGGTGAATTCTGAGAAAATTTTATATGAACATTCTGTATTCAAAAGAAAAATATTTATTGTGTTAGCCATTTTTATCAGTTGACGGAATATATAAAATGAATATATATATATTTATTTTGAAATCTTACTTTAGTAAAATCTTAGACCCCTCCCACAAAAAAAAACTAATGTAAACAACGATATTGTACAGAAACTTTCAAATACGATAACCAAAAGTTACCACCAATACAATTTGATTATATCCACCAGAGTCTGATGTATTTTACATGTCCTAAAAAAAAGAAGGTCGTTTGAAAATATATTAAAATCATAATGTAATTTTTTCATATTATAAAAATAAGCTTTGATTTTTTTTATTTGATTGTTATGCATCAAATACTCTAAAAATCGTCGAACAATTGGTGATTGTTACTTTTCTTCCAAAGTTTAATAAATAAATTAAAATATTCATATAAAACCATATAATACAATTTTTTCGTGCGGATAACCCCTGTCTAACCCCTGTCGTTACATTATTAATACGCATATATTAGGGGCGGGAATGGCTCAGTCGGTAGCGCGGCAGGCTCGTAATCTGTAGTTCCCAGGTTCGAGTCCCAGCTGGGTCAGCGTTGAGATTTATCTCCGCAAAATTCCCCGCCCTGTCCACGGTCAGTAGAGGACACCGATGGGCTTGGAAAGGCCGCCGTCCATCGGATGGGACGTTAAGCCGTGATCCGTGTATGGGAGAGCCATACCAAGTGCACGTTAAAGAACACGCTGGATGACCTTGACGGGAGGCTACCATCTGTCTCCCAACAGCTGTTCCAGTGGGTCCCCTCCCCCAACCTTCTCTGAGCCTTCGGGGTCCATGTGACCTGGCCATTTAGCCCATGTTGTGCAAAAAAGTGCCGCTCAGAGGTAAAACAACCCAACCCAACGCATATATTACGTTATTGTGTTAAATATGAAAAATAATTATGATTAATTTGTACTAAAAGTTAAACGTAAATTCCAATATATATATATTTTAGGCGTTTTAAATTTTCTTCTTCCTGGGAAATTACAAACCTCAGAGCTCCTATTTAAAGGAATTTATTTCTGCTGAATTCTTACCTCGAAAATGAAACTTTATGATTTATTTACTCCATGTTCTCAAGAGAGAAATTAATTATTTAGAACATGATCGAATAAAGCATTAAATAATGAGAAGCTTCAACCGCCAATTGTATTCAATTCGTTTCAAAGTTAAAGGAAGAATTGTTATATGATAAATGCAAAATACTTAATGCAGCTTTTCACTGACTCCCTAGAGCTTGAAAAGCATAATGCAGTCTTTTGACAACTTTAGCATGTATTATGAAGCAATTTACCATTGACACCAATTAATGATATATCCTTTAATGGTCTGAGTTAATGAAACGAACCCAAATATCTCCATAAGGCTACTTTATCCTTTCTCTTCTGAATGCGAAATCTATTCCGCAATCAAATGCGATGCATTTTGTTACAAAAGGTGAACTTTGCGAAAGATTCGCAGTATGTAGAAATCAACAGTTCATTTCCCCTAAAGTGTTTCAATTGCCGAAAAGTTACATTAATGTTTTATTGAGAAGTGCACTTTTTTGATTAGTTCTAAAAAAGAATAATTTTGTCTCATTATCTCCAAGTACACCCAGTACCAGAGCCATATATGGGGGGAGGATAAAGGAAAAGGGAGACATGTCCTCCGTACCCTTTACTTTCTTCTAGGTCCGGGCCTGTCCCATACACGTTAGTTGTCAGTTTACAAAGAGTTTAAGTAAAATGAAATAAAAAAATATAAAATTTTTTTTGGAGGGGGGATTTTTTTTAAAGTTTCCTCTTATTTATTATCTGCTGATTGCAAAACACATTAATTCATGTTTTTTTTTGTTTCGTCAGTGCATATTATTTAATATATGAACAGTGAAGAAAATTATGTAATAGTGTAAATACTTCATTTAATTCGCTGCAAAATTTCTGTTGCATATTAAACTTGAATGTTTACATAATGATATAAAAATGTGTGTATAAATCCTGCCAGGAAGGAAAAAAGCCAATTTGGCAGTAGGACCTCTTTCGCCTAGCAACAGAGCAGCAACAGCGGATCTAGTTTAGAAGGTTGAGCGAAGAAAGATCTGTATGTTAAAGTTCCAGTCCCTTGGAACTGGAAACAAGAAAGTTGACATGGCACAGGACATCGTGTCTGCGTCTCATTGGCCGAGACGCTTTACTGAAACTAAAATGACATTACATGACCATATTCAGCAGTCTTTCGAACTGTAGAACGTTTGCGCTGCAAGTCAGTTGCTTGCCGGCATCGTGACCTTCCGTATCTCAGGCGAATTTTTTGAGACTTTGTTTTAGCCATTATCTCGTACGTAGCTGTGGGTCCGCTGACGCTCAGTGAAGCCTGTTTGCTTTCATGTCGAGTGAATGTACCCGGTGGGAAGTCACTGCTTTTTATATATTCTTAACTGTGCACCATGGCCGTCCGCAGAGGGGGGCAAACGGGGCACCTCCCCCCTGGGATCGAGTAACAAATTCCACAAATTACAATCGCAACAATTTAAACGTAATTTATATACATTATGTATGTGTTTTTGTATTGATGCAATACTGTATTCTATAATCTACTTGTGAAAAAAACCCTAAAAAGTTAAATAATTGAATAAAAATTATATTGATGCAATTTTTTGTCTCCAAGTCTAGTTTAGAAGGACTAGGAGGGACCCCCTCCCCGGAAAAATTTCTGCGGACGCCCATGTTGTGCACTGTACTTATTGTTCTAAATAGAAAGAGATAAATTGTACATATGCAAATGGTACATCCGGGTTTCTGATTTTTTAATGGTTGTTATCAGGATGTCGTTGACTAGAAGTCAACGACATCCTGATAACAGAGAAACAAATACACTTCTACATACAACTCCCACACACGGTCAGCTAGAAAAGAACCTGGCTGTTACAGTTTGGGTCGGGAGCTGTTACAGTATGCATTATGTACTAAGCAGAAAATCGAAAAAGATAAAATTACGATACATAGTTTAGACTTTTAAACATAGTTATAAATTATTTTCTCGCAAGAAATATGCTACTCAACATTTTTTCATCTCTAGTAGCTGTTATTTCAAAAATAGAAACTGAAATTTGTTTCACATCTCATATATTCGATGTGTTATTGCATTTCTGATATACTTAACATAGTTTTAATTAACATAAAATATATTACAAAATGCATCGATTTTTATTTTTATCTATTTTGCGTTTAAAACAATGTCGCTTCTTTTGGAGATATTTGCCTGTAGACTGTTCATTGAATATTATAGAAGCTTTTATTATAGAGGAACCAAAAATTGTTTAGAGACAATTTCTGGTTTCAAGATCCAGTATTTTTTGACAACGCTTTTCCACCGTTGAAATGTCTTCATGCAAACTCCCACCTTGTTCATCACTTACAACACCCAAGTTTTTTAGCAAAAATTTAAGTAAGAGTGCACACACAAAAAGAATGAATCTTTGAAGACTTAAAACAACATAATTTTTGTAGCACTCTATTCAATTCGAAACCAATGTCATAGTCTTATTCTTTTCATTTAATTATATTTGAGTGGAAGATAAAATTATCTTCCACTCAACAGTCATTAATTTGTTATCAAAATTTGTGTACGTTACTGTCTCCCAAATTTGGGAGAGGAGATTGGGGGGGGGGGGTGGATCAGTTGGTATCTGCAGTTCCCAGGTTCGAGCCCCACCTGCGCCAGTGCTGAGTTTTATCTCCGCAAAATTCCTCTGCCCTCGGTCTTCCCCGGTCTCGTCCTGTTCTTGGTCAATAAGTGACACCAATGGGCTTGGAAAGGCAGTCGTTCGTCGGATGGGACGTTGAGACGTGCCATGTGTGCGGGAGAGCCATACCCTGTGCACGTTAAAGAACACACTGGATGACCTTGACGGGAGGCTACCATTTGTCTCCCAACAGCTGTTCCAGTGGGTCCCCTCCCCCAACCTTCTCTGAGCCTTCGAGGCCCATTGAGGCCTGGCCATTTAGCACATGGTGTGCAAAAAAGTGCCGCTCAGAGGTAAAACAACCCACAACCTTCTCTGAGCAATCGAAGCCTGATCATTTAGTCAATTGTGTGCACAAAAAGTACTGATCAGAGGTAAAACTATCCAACATTATTTGGGACCGAAAAAATATTCCTTCTTTCATCTGCGTATTCTTTATTTTGGATCTTTTTTAAATAAATGAATGCAGCACCGTTCTTCTTCAATGATTTTGCGACTCTTTTTTTCTTCGAAATGTTATGAGTAGTGGTGGTAGGAAAACTTAGTTTGATTCAACTAAAGTTGTTAGCATCGAATATTTATCCTCAAGGTCTCATTCTTCAGGTAAAGGCAGTTTAGTATAGAGCTAAACATGACTTCAACCTATGATGGCATAGTTTTAGGAATGTCAAAATTTAATTGCAAGAAAAAAGATGCATAAAATTTTATTATCTTTATACAGTAAAACCTGGTTAACTCGAAATTCAAGGGACAGAAAAGTAAATTCCAATTACGGAAAATTTAGTTAATTCAAAATTTATAAAGAGTAATAAAATTATATATTAAACGAAGACAAAATTGAAATGCAAATATATATATATATAATGGATTACGTGTGCAGTTCCCATTTTCGAGTCCTACCTGGGCCAGCATTGAGACTTATCTCCGCAAAACTCCCTACACTCGGTCATTAGGAAACAATGATGGGCTTAGAAAGACCACCGTCCGTCGAATGGTATGTAAAGCCGTGACCCCGTATATGAGAGAGGCATACCCTGTGCACATTAAGGAACACGCTGAATAGTTATTTATTAGGAAAAATCGATGGGCTTGGAAAGACCACCGTCCGTCGGATGGTGTGTAAAGCCGTGACCCTGTATATGAGAGAGCCATACCCTGTGTACATTAAGGAACACGCTGGATAGTTATTTATTAGAAAACACCGATGGGCTTAGAAAGACCACCGTCCGTCGGATGGTATGTAAAGCCGTGACCCTGTATAGAGAGAGCCATACCCTGTGCACATTAAGGAACACGCTGGATAGTTATTTATTAGGAAACACCGATGGGCTTGGAAAGACCACCGTCCGTCGGATGGTATGTAAAGCCGTGACCCTGTATATGAGAGAGCCATACCCTGTGCACATTAAGGAACACGCTGGATAGTCTTGACGAGAGGCTAACATCTGTCTCCTCACAGGTGTTCCCACAACCTTCTCTGGTCCCTCGGGGTCGTTGTGACCTGGCCATTAGTCCGTTGTGTGCAAATAAAATACCGCTCAGAGGTAAAACAACCCAACCCAATCTTATTGTGTAATATTAAATCCAGTTTCAAAGATTTATTTTAAAAATCCAATGCAAAATTTTGTTTCAGTAATAGAAATATTAACGATATCACTATTACCAGATATGATCTTAATACTATACAGTATAAGATAATCACAAAAATCAGCAAACTCTATCAGTAAAGGAAAACAGTTCGTTTAAAACAGTCACTAATTTTGCCGTTTTATTTTTCGTGGATTTTTTTACTGTCTATGTTTGTCACTGGTGATTTTTTGGTGATTTTCTGGCCACGATGTATTGCATTATTGACGTCCCCACATTGTGTTTCTGAAAGGTACATTCGCTCAAAAAAGTATCCGAACACTATGGTTGATTACAGAATTCAGAAAAAATCACTAATTTCTAAAAAAAAAATCGTTGTCAGATATTTTTTCTGAATTCTGTAGTCAACCATAGTGTTCGGATATTTTTTTGAGCGACTGTACCGCCGGATCGATGGGCCAAGCTGAAAGAACATCTTCCTCTTAACTCTCATCTTCTCTTTCGTTATCGTGCTTGTTTAATGGTTGTGTTCGCAAACCCATAATTTTAAGAATTTTTTCACAATGTTTTTCTGAATTATTCAGGCACAAATGTATTATACTGTAATTGCAGGGTCCTGTTTTATTTTTGAATTAAAAATTTACAAGAGTTTCGAAGTAGCCAGGTGATTTTGTATCAAAATTGCTTATTGGGTCTTAAAATTAAAATAAAATTCGAACTGTGGTGAGTTGTATAACGTTAAATGCAAATTTGGAATAAATATTATTATTATTAATTATATAGAAATTCTGAATTAACCAAGTTTTGCTGTATTTAATTTGCATGAAGGGTGTTTTATTGTTTCCATGTTTCTGTTTTTGAACAAAAGTAAAGTAAAATAAATATTACTTCTGTGATTGAAACGAAAGGTTAATATGAAGAATGCCTATTCGTCTATGTAAACAAGTGCAGTTTTAAAATTTGTGTCCACAAATACCATCCCGTGATTAAGAGGTAATCCGAGGCTTATTTATGTTAGCACTATGGCTAAAATTAGTTTCTTCACGCTACTTTTAAAACTCAATAAATGATCGAAAAATTCTGAGTTACGTGTTTGAAATCATTGAATCAAAGTTAGCTAAGAAAACTTTGTTCCGTTTCATATCCTAATTGCTTGTTGACTAGTTTCAGCCGAAGAAACATTAAAGGGATGAAACTAATTCTTACGCTAGGGGTTGAATGCAAGTTTTTTTTTCTTTCAAGTGAAACCGTTATTTCTTACTTTATATATCTGAGTAAACATTTAAAGGAAAATAATAAGAAAATAATAGCATTATTTTGTTATTATTTTATAGAATTTCCAGAATGGATGAAAAAAACGTCAACCTGAGTAAAGTGACATAATTTTTTTAATCTCTTTATGTTTAAATAAGTTGTCTTATAAATAAATATACAATAAACGGGCTGCAGATAAAAAAATGTTTTTTTTTTTTTGAAGGAAAGAAAAAAATACTAAAAAGAACTGTAAATAAAAAACAATCGTTAACGAACATTTCTTTTTTCCGTTAGGAAGAAATTTGCGGGCCCGGGCAATCATTTTTTGACGAATAAACGATTTGACGAAAAAATTTCGTTTTCCCGGTATAAAAAAAATTGTATGCCATGGGAAAACATTTCTTTCACCTCTCTGACAATTTCTCTTTCATGCGAAATAGTGTTTCACCTCATTTTGAATAGCAAGCTCTAAGACAGGATCTTCCTCTTCTTCCTTTTCTACTCTCAGTCTCCCTCGATGCTCGAAGGACAGAAGTTTGTTTCATTTCAAAGAATACCTTTTGCATAAATTTCTGAAGGCCGAGATTTTTACGCATTAAATAAAAATATATGCATATAGGCACACATTTGTATACAGAAGATATAATAATAATAATAATAATAATAATAATAATAATAATAATAATAATAATAATAATACATATATATCTTGGTCAGGATCTTAATAAAGCTTTTACTCTTAGGCACTTCAAAATTTGCCTCACCTACCACACCTCCCCACCTTTCCAAAACCCAACCTGCTCCCAACGAGAATGAAAAAAAAAAACCCAAAAAACAACAACAATGGAATTGGAAAGGCCGTTTATCTTGTAACTGACATTAAACCGTGATTCAGTGTGAAGGAAAGCAGTGCCATGAGGAGGGCCACAGTGTGGTTCCTTCTTCACCACTTTTCCTGATCTTTGGGTATTTATAAAATGAATAAATACCCCCTCAAGCAGCTGCTTGCCACAGAGGTCTCACGGGAGCCTGTCAGTTTACCTGCCAAAGTAGAAGATCTGAGAGAATGACTATACCTCAGCAGAAAAACGACACACACATCCATGCCTTACCCGGGGCTCGAACCCAGTAGCCAAGCGCACTAACCACTCGGCCATGGGACGATAGCAGTTGAAATTATTCCGTCGTACAAATGACATGGTAAAACAATGCAACTCAACCTAAAATATAAGAGTAATTAACAAATTTTATTAAAGTAGTTATCAAACAAAATCGACTGTATGCACATTTTTCTCAATTAAAAAAGAACAATTTAAAATTCGAAATGTTCAGTATCTTCCAGTTACCACTCTTTCCTTAGCGTTTATCAGATCACTGATAAAAAATAAATATTATTATTAACAGGAATATCGAAATGAATTTATACTAAAATTTGTCAGCAACTGGTAATGATAAAAAACATTTGAGAAATTTCATGCTGTACAAATTTCTTACAGCATATAATAACAAGAGTTTGCTTCCATAAAGTCTTCTGTTTACTCTTTGTGGCCATCATAAATCAGAACTTTCCAAAGTTTAGATTAAAAACCCAACGCAAGTGATAAAGTATGCGTTTGTTTCAGAAAGTGCAGTCACATTACACAGTCATCTGATGTAGCATATTAAATACAGGAAAAACAATATAGATGATATCGTGAGGAAAATGGGGAAACAGAAGAACAGGAAGGAAATTTAATTAAGAAGGAAATATAAAAGCACGTGGAAGCGAATGAAAGAGGAAAGGTAAAATAAACTTGAATCGCAGGATTCAAAAATAGCAGGATGAAAATGTAGCAAAAAGAACCGAATTATTTTTAAATATGCGACTTCAAAACGCTGTTACTCTGTTTTTCGTTTTAGATATTTCGTTAAATCTCTCTTTTATCCTACTTCCATTAAGGAAGAAATAAACAAAATCTCTCTACAGCTGACACATGTTTGTTACATGATCTAATTACCGCCCATTGAACAAAGATTTCAGCTGAATGAGTATTAAGAGAACAATGCGATCCCAATTTGATAGTAACTTTTTACTCAAGTAATGTATTCAAATTACAATTTTTTGTTTAAAAAATGACATATTTATTCAAAATTTACTATTCCTTGCCGTCCCGTGGCCGTGTGGTTAGCGTGCTTTTCCACTGATCTAAGGGACCTGGGTTCGAGCCATGGGTAAGGCATGGATGTTCGTGTTGTTTTCTGCTGAGGTCCTGCCATCCTCTCAGACTTTCTACTCTGGCATATAAACTGACAGGTTCCTGTTAGACCTCTGTGGCAAATAACTGCTTCAGGGGGTATTTAGTTGTTTTTTTTACTCTTCCTTAAGAATTCTAACCCTTTTCAGGTATAAAAGATAAATAGCTACATGTTAAACAACAAAACATTTAGCAAAAAATGGGAGAGTAAAGTAGGAGTTCTATCAGTAGTGGGCCACATGATCAAATAGTCAAATGTTCGATCCGAATCCTTTCTCTATTGATAACAAATAATAGTTTCCTGTTATAAACAATCTTTAACAATGTCTCATATTCATGATGTAATTGTAATGGAACAAAACTGTCCATTAAGCATCCATAGCGAAGGAGGTTTCGCTCTGTTACTAAACTGAAATCAATCGAATCCCTTGATTTCTAGACTGTCACTTCGACCCCTATTTGACCTTGAACAAGACACCGTAACTCACATTTAACATTTCTAAGATCTAAGATCCGAACTTCCTTTATAAAGCAATTTTTACCTCTCTAAAAACAGCGATAGATCGAACTTTATCTTTGACCTCGAATGACCCATCGAATCTACATTTTCACATCTTTTGGGAACCTAAGACACGAAACACCCCTAGACGTCAAAGTTTAGCTCTCTAGTACCAGTACATAATATTTGACCTATGACCTCAAAGGCCCCTTCAGATCCCCAATTTCACATTTTTGGGATCTACAATCCGAAATACCCCCAGGCTCAGAGAAAGTTGGGGGAGGGACCCACTGGAACAGCTGCCTTGACGGGAGGCTACCATCTATCTAGATGGTAGCCTCCCGTCAAGGCTTACGGGAGGCTACAATCCGAAATACCCCCAGGCTCAGAGAAAGTTGGGGGAGGGACCCACTGGAACAGCTGCCTTACGGGAGGCTACCATCAATCTAGATGGTAGCCTCCCGTCAAGGCCATCCAGTGTGTTCTTTAACGTGCACAGGGGATGGCTCTCCCGCACACTGGTGTACGGCTTAACGTCCCATCCGACGGACGGCGGCTTTTCCAAGTCCATCGGTGTCCCCTACTGACCGTGGGCAGGGCGGGGAATTTTGCGGAGATAAATCTCAACACTGACCCAGCTGGGACTCGAACCTGAGAACTATAGATTACGAGCCTGGCGCGCTACCGACTTAGCCACCCCCGCCCCTACCCCCAGAACTAATTTTTATCTTTCTAGCACTTGTAGCTCTAAATTTGGCTTTTGCTTTCGAAGAACCTTTGGAATCTGAAATTTCGCAACATTGCCGAGATCAATACCCGATACATCCGCATGCATCATTTCTCACGTTTCTAGCACTCTTAGATCAGGATTTGACCCCTACGTTACCTCTATTTGACTTTGATTTCGATTTTTCACGAGATCTATGAGACGGATTACCTCTAGGACAAATTTTCAAAGCTCTACCATTTCTGCGCCATTAGAATCCCGTCACTCCCTCCTCCATCACTCGATCACTTAAATCGTCTATTACAAACATTAGTAAATATGTGTGGTTATTTTTTGCTTTAAATCTGAAGCAGACAGCATGTTACACACCCGTTCCCCAAGAGAATAGAAAACAATAAGACTTGAATGCGAATTGGGAAAGAACGAGATGCTGAAGAAAAGAGGAAAACGTTTTTGTTTTCGGAGGACTGAGGAGAGATATTCTTCTGGATAGAAACTACTTCACTGATGGCCCTTACAATGGGCCCTTACATTTATTACGTAAAAATCCAATAAAAATCAGTTTTGGGGTGTTTTTCCTTATCTGCACATAACACAAGGAATCTATGAATCCTAGATTTGCACATATTCCAGAAATATGATTAGAGTGCTACAGCACCTCTTTTAAAACCTGGAGACCCGAAACTGAAAAATAATTATAAAACCATTTACTGGCGCAGATACAAGAGTTTCGAATTAAGGGAGTGTGAATTGAAAATGCATCAAAATACAAATAAATTAAAAATTTAAAAATACCTATCTTCCTTTATGGGTTCTAAAACGTAGAAAATAAATCCAATGATGCAATAAGTCACTGATTTCGTATTTATTTCAAAGGAATATAGGGAGCCGGCAATCTTGTGTGTAAGTAAATTGGTTCCCTGTCTTCCTTTGAAGTAAATGCGAACTTATTGATTGATTGCACCACTGATATGCTATAGAAGTTGTCTGAAGCTCATGGACGAAACGTTTCGAGGTAAATGACATGTAGAAGGCTTCATGAACAAGGAATTTATGCGAGACCAACCAACAGTTTGCATTGCACTCACTCCGTCAAGGAGAAGAGGTAGATTGTCGTTATGCAGAAAACATCGGGACTGGACCTCAAATCAATGGGCCAATGTTCTCTTCTGTGACGAATCCAGATTCAGTTTACAGAGTGATAGTCATCGTGTTGTCTTCTGGAGAGAAGCCGGAACCCATTATCACCCCTCAAACATCAGAGAAATGTAGCATTACAGAAGCGGTGGTTTATTGGTCTGGGGTGGTATATGTCACATGGCCGTATTTTTCGTTTTATCCATTCTGTTAACTATATTTAACTTTTGGGCACCAGTGTTGTTTTTCAACTCTTAGGAGCGCATGTCTCATCTAAGGAGCACAACATCAGAATCGCCTTTGATGGGATTGACGATTTTGGCTGAAGAGATATGCAACTTATGAGCAAGTGATAGAAATGGACTTTGTCTCATTTTGTGAATGCTAATACTTATATCTGTACGAAAAGCTATAGAATTTTCGTTTTTCAACAAAAGCATTTGCAATATTTTAATCAGAAATAGTTCTACACAAATCTCGTGTTTCTTTCAGTTTTATGAGTTTTATGAACGAAACACGAATATTACAAAAGAAATCTTATAATTCAGTATATCCTAAAGAAAGCCTAGAAACACGAACAGTTATCACTATGTGTAAGTTTTGATTAATGATAGTTCCTGATTACTAAACAGCGCTCTATAATTCAAGCCTATCGTTCAAATTTATTACCTACATACACGGAGAATAAACTTTGACTGATGTTTGCATTAGGTTAGCTTCGAGAACATTTGAATTCACCTTCGTCAGTGATAATAATACTTCGAAAACAAAGAAAATATGTTTTTGATAGGATATTCCTATTCTAAAATTTGCAAGCGAAATTCAAATCTTCCTGATTGTTTTGGGGAATCTTTTACGTTCAACAGTTTCGTTTGCTAAAACGTCACTACAGTATTATCTTCATTGAGAAATAAGATAACTTTTAGACAGTGTTATTCGAGCGTTCATAAAAAACCTGTCTTATTAAGAAAGAAATAGAATGACAGGAACTGAATGCTCTTGAGAATTATTTATGCATTTATTATATTTCATATACACTGCTCACAAAAATTAGGGGATATTTCAAAATGAATATGAAGCGTTAAAAAAAGAAGCATTTGATTTATTTTTATTAAACAAGAACATCAGAAAAGCAAACGACAAGTCAAAGAAAGTTGTTCGATTATGCAAATGAGATGCAAACTCAATTGTCGTGATTGAGTAGCAAGTGACATATTGGTAGGGGTGAACAGAAGCATGTCAAACTGGACGAGAGTGCCACACATTGACTATTCAGTAGGGTGTATGGTCATCCAAGACTGCCAAAACACACTGATAGCAATGGGGCATGGACAGGATCAGAATGTTCAGCAGTTCTTGTGGGATCCTCTGCCACTCTTGCTCCAGGACAACTTCCAGCTCAAGAAGTGTTGTGGGAGGCAATGGACGGTTTGCCAGACGTCTTCTCAGTGCATCCCAAGCATGTTCAATGGGAGTCAGATATGGAGAACGTGAAGGCCAGTCCATGCGTTCGATTCCTGCCTCCTGAAGCATGTTGTTGACGAGATGCGCACGGTGGTGCCTTGCATTATCGTCCATGAAAAGAAAGTTGCTTCAAACTGCTCCAGCATAAGGTACCACTATAGGGTGCAGGACCTCATGTCAATATCTGACAGCAGTCAGCGATCCGTTTCTGATGAAGTGGAGGTCGGTACGACCTCCAATGCTGATGCCAGCCCACACCATGATTCCACCACCACCGAAGGAGTCTCTTTCTCGCATGAAACGTGGATTCTCCCGTGTTCCTCGTTCACGCCAGATCAGGACACGATGATTGTCAGGCTGCAGATTGAACCGTGACTCATCAGAGAAGATGACAATTGACCACTCATCACGAGTCCAATGACGATGCTCATCAGTCCACCTTCTACGGTTTCTACGGTGTTCAGCAGATAACGGAATGCATACCATTGGTCGCCGGGCATGCACTCCAACACGATGGAGCCGATTTCGTATGGTCTGGGTGCATATCCGTCGTCTCGTGGCAGCAAGAAATTGTCCCCGCAGCTCTGTTGCATTGCTGCGCCTGTTCCTTCTTGCTAATAAGGTCAAGTAGCGGTCATCTCTTGCTGTTGTGGCAGATGGGCGACCCTGCCCTCGTCTTCTTCGTACTGTGCCAGTCTCTTGAAAGCGATTCCACACTCTGCTAATCACGCTTTGGGATGTTCCAAGTGCTGTTGCCACTGTCGTCTGTGTTTGACCAGCTTCAAGACGTCCTATGGCTCTCCAGGCTTCGCATTTGGGCAAATCGTGTTGCAGGGGCATTGCAAGGGCTGGGAAATTGCAGTATGTGCACTTTCAAGATCAGGGAACGTGCAGATATCCAGTACTTTCAGCCTTTTGTATAGTGCATTTTCACCAATGACATAAAAGTTGGTTTTGCATCTCATTTGCATAATCGAACAACTTTCTTTGACATGTCGTTTGCTTTTCTGATGTTCTTGTTTAATAAAAAATTCAAATGCTTCTTTTTTTATCGCTTCATATTCATTTGGAAATATCCCCTAATTTTTGTGAGCAGTGTATTTACATTGTTACCTCTAAGAGTTATCTTACACAATGAGCAAAATGACCAGGTCACAAGGACTCCAAGGTCTCAGACAAGGGTTGGAAAGAGAATCTACTGGAAGGCGGTTTGGAACTGAGGAAATCTTCCGTCAAGAACATATTTTTTTTTATTTTATTGTTTTTTTATTTGCGACATATAGGACAGAGAATTATTTAAAGTACACGGAACATGACTGTCTTGCACACGGGGCCATAGTTCAGCGTCCAACCTGGCTGACGGTCCCATTTTCACCGACGACAAAACTGGAGTTGGCGAAGAAAATTCTCACTAAAGACACAATTGGAACTCGAACTTGGGAACTGCAAATTATAAACCAACCCTCGCCCAATACATTATGGGATAAATATAATTTTACTATATTCACAGGAATCCATTAGTTTAAGTTTAAGCTACTATCGTCGCTGTATTCTGTTGCCACTGAGTATAGGGAAAATATATTTCTTTAGCTAGTGGGATGCGAACCCACGACCTCCTGATAACATGTCAGTTGATCTGATCGCTGAGCTACCGGCGCTGATCAAGATTACCGCTCTTGTTGCTAAGTCTCATATCCTAATCTCAAGTAGAGGTCACGATTGCAGATAAAATATCCAGCTATCGGAGTTCTTCCGGCTGATGCACAACACCAGCAGCAATCTGACTGGTATATATTTTCAGCAGGCCTCATTTTTTGTGCCTCCATGCATTGCAACAAGAGAATTTTTTATCATTGACTGGTAGCTTAGTGGTCAGAACAACTGATGTGCTATGAGCTGGATCCCACCTTACTCAATACAATTTTTCCCCAATACAGAGTAGCAGGTTGGGTTGTTTTACCTCTGAGCGGCACTTTTTTGCACACCATGGGCTAAATGGCCAGGTTACAAGGACCCCGAAGGCTCAGAGAAGGTTGGGGGAGGAGACCCACTGGGACAGCTGTTGGGAGACAGCTGGTAGCCTCCCGTCAAGGCCATCTAGCATGTTCTTTAACGTGCACAGGGTATGGCTCTCCCGCACACGGGGGCCACTGCTTAACGTCCCATTCCAAGTCCATTGGTGTCCTATACTTAACGTTCCCTTTCGAAGTCCATCGGTGTCCCATACTGACCGTGGACAGGGCCGGGAATTTTGCGGAGATAAATATCAACGCTGACCCAGCTGGGACTCGAACCTGGAAGCTGCAGATTACGAGCCTGGCGCGCTATCGACTGAGCCACCCTGCCCCAGAGTAGCAGGAAAATACAGTAAAGATAGCGGCTCAAATGCAAAATTTCACTTTTTCGTCGTATATTTTAATCACAGGTTTTTAATGTTTTAGAAATGTAACCCAACTTTGGTGTTGAAAATTTCAAATGTCTTAAAAGGTACATGCAAATTTCATGGATATAAATTAATACCTAAGAACCAAATATTGCAATTATTTACCAGAGGCAGTCTACGAAACTGTTTCAGAATGTTAAAAATTAAAAACTACTCTCATAAAAACACAAATTTAATCTTTCTTCCCCGAAGAAACATTTCAGCAACCTTCTTCATGAAAACTTCTCAGCGAAAGCTTTTCTCTTTCTCATTAGCCTGCTGGGGAATTAAATACAACTTCGCAGCTCTTTGGAAACTTCAACGACCGGGAGCAAACCGCATTTCTCCGATTCTTCGGTTAACAGTGCGAGCTGAAGGACAAAATGAAGCACGAGACTTCGCTCCGAGTGGATGGATCACGTGACACTCATCACATCCCTTGCTTTCCGATAATTAGCTTGCCTCTTACTTTAAATATTCGAAAAGTTCTGTCACATGTTGAACGTCCTTCCACTCGTATTTGGACGTCATTATGGCGCTTATTATTTCCCGCTCTTTTTCGTTCTGCAGGGTTCATTCCTTCTGTCTTTCAAGATATTCTGAAGTACGGGACTATCTAATATTTCCTTACCACAAATAAATCATGGTAAAATTTATTTTTATTTTAATGTGTGTGTGTTCTTATATAGTTCATGTAATTTGAAGAAGAGCGTTACTAATGGCGATTACTAATGCGAATTATGCACTTGAAAAAAAAAAGGGTTCCCCCTCCTTTCTGGCGTTTTCTCAGTTACAGGAGAATCCCGATCTTCTGGACTGAAAAATAAATAGAATAATCGGATTACTGAGAACTGAGGAAAAAATAACGACAAATATTGCGAAATATTTAGTTTGCGTGCCTTGGTTTGGAGAAACTGCAGAATGAAAAAATAAGAGTTTGTTTACACATAAAATGCATGTTTAATTGGAATGAAATATTCCTATGTATACATTGCACACTAGATTTAAAAAATATGTTCCTTTAAAACTAAAATTACGTTTATTCTGTTGCTGCGATGGTTTAATATTTTTTACTGCCACGAACTCAACTAATGATATATATATATTGTATAGAAACTTAGAATATACACAGTCGCATCAGAATAATATGACCACCTACCATAGTATATGTATGGTAGGTGGTCATATTATTCTGAGACCACTGTGTACATTCTATTTATTTATTATTTAACTGCTGCTCTGTTTGAAAATTATGCACAGTAATGTGGAAAAAAGTCTGTACATGTTTATTGTATCTTTGTTTGCTTGCATAAATTAGTTTATTAACTTTCGCTTTTACTTAACGCCTACTAAAGGCCTACTCAAAGTGCTTATTTCTATTCTCTGGATAGGTGTCTTTTAAGAGCACTCACTTGTCTATTTCATAGAACCTTTATAAGGGTCCACTTCAAAACGCTTGCTTAACGCTATATTTCAAAGAGTCTACTTTGCCTTAAGAATCTACTAAAATATACTACTTAAGTATCTTTATTTAAGTAACTTTAAGTTTACTTAAAAACCTAGTTAAGTGTCTCTCAAAGCTCCTATTTAAGAGTCTATTTCAAAACATATACTTAGGCGTCTACTTGAAAGTAATTAAGTTAGGGTATAATTCAAATCATCTACTAAAGTGTCTACTTCAAAATGCTTAAAGGTCTAATTCAAAGCACTCAATTCTTTATTTCCAAGCGCCTACTTAATTTTCTACTTCAAAGCGCCTGTTTAAGTGTCTATTTCAAAATATTTGTGCACATAGTCTGTGAAACATATGGGTCGATAGAAAAACCAGATCTAGAGCAGCGATCTCCCCTTTTAATGAACTTCAATATGTAGAGAAATCGATATTAAAAAAGGAAAGAAAACCAGAATCAAGTGCTGAAGACTTTCAAGTTGTAGGTTGCTAACGAAGATCACCGAAAAAAACAAAAAAGAATGTTGAGAGGTGATCATGTCAAGATTGCATTCTGGAGATCCAGTAAGGGAAAGCTTTCTCAAAATAGATATTCTGCGATAAAAAAAAATCCTCATTCAAGAAATACATGCAATGAAGGATTTGTTTCAGGTACTTCCGCAATCAAATGGAACTTCTTTCAGCCGAGACGATCAGTTATTTGCTGTTTGAAACCACAACTTTGGATTTCGACAGTCACGAATTTGAAACCTAAAATATAACCAAAAAAGGAAATGGGCATCATGTGCTTTACTCCTGAAGTAAAAATAAGAACCTCAATTAATTCAGTTAAAAAAGCTGTATTGCTCCCGTGAAATAATTCGTGATCCTCATTTTATTGGTAAAGTTCAGTTTGGCCCCATACCTAAAAATTACATACTCGCGCATTACTCGTATAGTTGGCTATCGACAAAACAAACGTACGTGCAGGGATCACTAAATACCGAAATCAAAGTTTCAATATAAATCAGATTTCAAAACAATGACGTTAACCCTACAACATCTCTACAACAACACTTTAAGCTGATTTTTGTTTCCCGGTAATACATAACAGCGCCAAACAGATCTCCGTTTACATCGCGAAACATTTTCACCGCTCCAAAAGAAGAAAGATATCGTTCCCTCCCTTCCTTTTCGTTGTGTCCCCCCTGTCTATACCCCCCTCTCAAGTACTATGGGTCTATACTTAGAGCAGAACATATGTATCACAAACACGCTGAGCAAACAAAGCCACTCCCTCGGGATATGATCCCGTGGGTCGATAGCATGAGCTGGTTAGGGAGAAAGGAAGACCCTGTTCCTGAGCTTCCCTGGGCCTGTACAGCGCATCTTCGAGCAAAAATCCTGTTTAGCTAGCATTTCCCCTATCAGTTCAATAACTTAAGTGAGAGGCACTCCTCTGCATTCCTTTTAAGGTCCTTTTTTCTTCTTCTTGTGATGCTGAACGCACCGTGAGATACCAGCAGATAACGTAGGAGTTCAAGCACCAGCTAGTATCCATTTACGTCATACAAGCACACGCATCCAGATCTTTCTGATATCTTTGGTAGGTGGCTTTCAGTGTTTCTATGCGAAAGCAAAGACAGTTGGACAAAAAAACCGCGAATTAAGAACAGAAGAATATGCGCTGAATCTTCAGAGGAATATCCTTAGGATTATTTTACTGTGATATACAGATGGCGTATTTGAAAATTCAGATGTAAGAAAAATAACGATACTTTTGAGGAGTAGTATTCTTAATAATAAATAAGTAGATTTTTTCCGAGGCAGCCTTTGTGCTACAAAGGTCGCTTGCGAGCATAATAAGCAGTACAAATGACCTGTGAAGAAGGTGATACTTATTAGTAAGACAATATAAAATCCATCCCTTATCCGGAGTTGAATCCACGTGCATTGGTCGTAATAGATTACAAAGGTTTCGGTAAACCTTCAAGCTATGTCACTAGAATCACAAATTTGAAGCTTCTAAAATATTGATGGAAAAACAAATATTCAGGAGGTTAAAAATTTAAATCAAATGCATTTAAATCTTTGGTTAAGAACATCAACTTAATATTTAAAACAATATGATAACTGGATCATGCAGCATCAAAAACGCCTGTGAACCATAAGACATTGTTATCGTAACGAGCTGCAATGCGAATAATACTCTTTTAACTCTTACAAGTGCAATGAATAGAGTTTAGTGAGTATGTGTTTTATTTCACTTCATTGAACATTTCAGGGATAAGCTTCTTTTGGACAAAGCCTCAGGATATCTGTAACCCAGTAGAACAGTAGTACTTCCCCATTGTGGGGGAGAAAGGGACCTTGACACCGGTGGACCAGTAGATCCCCAGGCTGACAACAAGCAGGCTGTTGCGGAACGCTTTCATTAATTGTCGTAAGGTGCTTTCGTAGAAAAGTTCTTAAGACACAGATTTTCAATATTCTTTTGATTAATGAAATTCCTTCTCTTAATTACCTTCAGGTGGAGAGATAATATTGCTGAAAATCGGGATTTACTCTGGATTTCTTTCGAATTTGTCGTTTCTGTCTTTTCCAGACAGAATTAGTTGAAATTTGTATCTTTAGTTTCCGCTTCTCCCCCTATAACTTACTTTGCTTCGAATTTAATTTCCATTGAGGAAATAATTCAAAAACAGAATACTTTGGAAATTTGTGCACCTAAAATCACATCGATTTTGGTGAACTGATTTTGCCACTGACAGATTTTCTGACTTCTTTGTCACAATAAGATGAATTACAAGATCATAAGGAACACAAGTCTCAGAACACGGTTTATAAATGACATACGGAAAACGTATAACTCTTTGGAGAATATCAAGACCATCTAGCATGTTTAGCAATGTGCAATCATATAACTCAGATTGCGATAGAAGCTAATTACTGAGGTTGCAAGTTATACTGTCCACACCAGTGTAGTGGTCTGTGCAACTACATGCAGACACCTATAAATCAACGGTACAATGAAGAGATGTGTTTTTTAAAGCTACACTGTTTAATAAATATGGAGTAATCATTATATTTTTTTTCTTAGCACCATTCTTCAAATTTGAGGCAACAGCAGAATTCAAATTGTTTTCGAGCAATATTAGAATACCAACTTTTTAAGATATATTCAATTAAATTGTCAACATCCGACTTATTATTGAAACGGCAAAGAAAAAATAGCACGAGTTTACTTGGCTCAGTCGTATTCCCTGCTCCTGAGTCTACTAATTCCTAACCATACAACTCAATCAATGACTTTCAAACTGTGGAGCAGACTCTCAGATGTTTTTAGTCGTTAACTGTTGGATAAGGAGGCACAGAACATTATTTTAACATAAATAAAATGTCTCTCTCAGTAGACGACTATTTCAGAATCAATTTTCCATTTTCTGAAAAGAATACAATTGCCATCTTACGATATTTGAACACCTCGAACGGTTTCTTATACATGCAAATTTAATATTCCTCTAATAACCTATTAAATATACAATCCTGAATCCGCAGGTTTCTTACCGTCAATATACACATGTAGAAAATGAAATGAATTTGAATAGTGAAAGCAAAAGACTAAGTTACGGCATAATAGTAAATTGGCATCGACGTTAAACTAAGAGTGATACCTTCCTTGACAAATGGTTCTTCATTTAAGAAAATGCATTGAATGAAGGAGGTTCCCAACACCATGCATTCTATGCGTCAGCCTGGCTCGTAATCTGCAGTTTATCGGTTCGAGCCTCAAATCTGCCTGAGTTTATAATGATCTCCTCTAACGTGTCTACCTTGTCCTCGTGAGAAAGGGAAGCTGTCCGATGCATGAGACTTTAAGCCGTGCCCCATACCCTGCGCACGTTACATATCGCATGGTCTTGTCGAGAGACTTGCATTTGTCTCGTAATAGCTGTCCAGCTACAAACAGTGTGTGGAAGGGTAATACACCATTCCACAAACCTTCTCTGAGCCTTTGGAGTCCTTGTGACCTGGCCATTTGTCCATTGTGTTCTGGGGTGGTTCAGTCGGTAGCGCACCAGGCTAGTAATATGCAGTTCCCAGGTATGAATCCCAGCTATGCTAGCATTGAGATTTATTTCTGTAAAACACCTAGCCCTGTCCTTGGTCAGTAGGGGACACCGATGGGCTTGGAAAGGCCGCCATCTGCCGGATGGAACGTTGAGACGTGTCCGTGTGCCGGAGAGCCACACCCTGTGCACACTTTAAAGAACACGCTGGATGGCCTTGATCGGAGGTTACCATCTGTCTCATAACAGCTGTCAGGTGCTTCCCCTCCTCCCAACCTTCTCTGAGCCTTCGGGGTCCTTGTGACCTGGCCATTTAGCCCATTGTGTGCAAAAATGTGCCGGTCAGAGGTAAAAAACAAACCCATTCGAGCCATTAGGCATGGATGTATGTGTCGTTTTTCTGCTGAGGTCCTGCCATCCTCTCAGATCTCCTACTGTGGCATATAAACTGACAGGCTCCTGTCAGACCTCTGTGGCAAGCAGCTGCTTGAGGGGGTATTTATTTTTTATTTATTATCGTTTTCAAAAAAGTGCTGCTCATAGGCAAAATCAACCCAAATATTCCTTTGTGTAATATTGCGCTTAAATTCTATAAGAGTGCATTGTCGAATAAAAAAATCATGATTTATGTCGCTTTCATAAATATTCTTGTTTTCTTCGAATGTTTTCCGTGGTTGCCAAACTTAAATACTTACAAGTCACCTTTCAGATTTTAGTTTCCGCAAGTGTGTGTGTTTCAGAGCTCACTAGAGAGCAGATGACACGAAACCCGAAACTGCGAAAAAAACCAAGTGTCAAATAAAATCAAATACCCAATAAGATATTTAATTACAGTCGTTAACGAGAATGATTTCCCATTAAAACTGAAAATTAATGCCCTGCTATCCGATGGCAGTTTAATCATAATCATCAAGTGACGGAAATGATTTTTAACAGCCTCCTGCTCCTCTAACAAGCTTCTGCTACACAGGAAAAATTGACAGACGTGAAACATGTTATCCGTACTCATGTACAAACAGCGGTTTTTCCACACCTCTTCGGTCACAGACGTGTTAGACTGAATCCTCCTCCAGCACTGTTGAGCCCAATGACGATCTCCCCCCCCCCCTCTTAATCATCCCGACCCTCCCCCACGTGATTTCCTCGTCTCTGGCAGGCAGCTGTCTGCCCTGTCAACGTTCCGTTGCCATGGTGACCCTCTATAATCGATATTTCATAACGGCGGATACCTGTTATGAGTCATGCAGCACCTGAGGTAAAGACGGGGAAATAGAGACATCTGTAATCGTCTGAAAGAGAGAGAGAAGGAGTCACGGTGATTTCTCCGCGCTCTCAAACATCGTTTGGTCTTCGATGGGGCGCCTTGCATCCGCCAACATGACCCAGCGAGAAGAAGAGGTCAACTCAGCTATCGGCTTCTTCTGCGGTGTCATTGGTGACGAGACGTAGTAAAGTGGTCACTGGAATCAATCAGTCATTTCTTACTAAGATGGTCATGAAAAGAAGAAGGAAATGATTGCAAGTCTATAACCACATCAGCAATCAGCTTTGTGATCATTATTTTTTTATAAGGTACTATGATGATGACAGAGTTATTGACTGAGAGTATGTCATGATTTAACTCGACCTTTCCGCATTTCTTGTTTTAGTATTTTATTTATTTGTGCATTCGTTTTGTAAGAACTCTCGATACTTGACAAAATTCTCCGCCCTGTCCACGGTCAATAGGGGACATCGATAGACTTGGAAAGGCCGCCGTTCGTCGGATGGGACGTTAAGCCGTGGCCCCGTGTGCAGGAGAGTCATACCCTGTGCACGTTAAAGAACACGCCGGATGGCCTTGACGGGAGGCTACCATCCCTCCCCCAACCTTCTCTGAGCCTTCGGGGTCCATGTGACCTGGCCATTTAGCCCATGGTGTGCAAAAAGGTGCCGCTCAGAGGTAAAACAATCCAACAACAACTCGACAGCTCAGTGGATTATCGTGACATTAGAAAAAAAAAAATGAATTTAACTTAACCCCCACGGAAATCGAGAACAGGCTGTTTATGAGTGTCGTAAAGCTGATTGCTTCATGGATCACTTCCTTGATTCATTTCCTTCTTCTTTTAAGGACCGTATTAGTAAGAAATGACTCATTCATTCCAGTGATCTCATCTATTCATTCCGGTGACCTCATACTTTTATCCTAACATTTTTGTTCAGGTTTCTTCATAAAATTTATTTAAAAGATACATTGGTTATTTATTTAAATTAACGGAAACTAATTACATCCCCTAAAATTATTGTCGTTGAAAAGTTCGTTGAAACGGAGTTGGAAAGTATTTTCTAGGATACCTTTTAAGCTTTGGATGACAGTTTATCAGTGACCATTATCGTTTTAACAGTAGGAACACGAAAAATGTATAGGGACAGAAATCTAGAGAAGATGGCGCTTGTGGCAAAATAATGACTGTTTTGCCCAAAAATTACAGGATGGACAATACTGGATAACTGAGCATTATCGTGCCGTAGGAAATTTATCTCCTCTAAATGCCCACCCTTCCCTCGGTCAGTAGGGAACACCGATGGGTTTACTATCACCGACAAATGATCACTTCCCATCAAGGCATTCCAGGGTGTTTTTCACGTGCACAGTGTATGGCTCTCCCGCACACGGGTCCAAGTCTTTACGTCCCATACGACAGACGGCGGGAGTCTACCATCTGTCGCCTATCAGTTGTCCAGTGTGTCCCCTTCACCCAACTTCTCTGAGATTCGGGATCCTTGTGACTTGGACATTCTCATCATGTGCAACAAAAGCGCCCCTCAGAGGTAAAACAACTCAACCTATTTGGACTAAAGATATTGTAAAATATTAAACATGCAAATGTCTCTTTTTTTAAAATATCTTGAATGTACTTATGGCAGAATCAAAAAATGGTAGTTTCTCTGCATTGACGGTCTGTTTCCAGGAAAGCCTACGTCTCCTATGTGCTGCCCTAGGGACCTCAAGTACGTCGCCGAATGACGTCAAGTCATTCGCCCTCAAGTACGTCGCCCGCAGGACCTCAAGTACGTCGCCGAATTCTCTGCTGCGTTGCCTGTTGCAATGATTTCTCTTATCAGTAACACCATCACAAGCCTATCTATCATATACATAGAATCACTCAAGTCACAGCACCTTGCACAGTAAAATTTAATTTAAATTTCATTTTAAGTACAATTGATTAGTTACAATCCAGTGGAATAAAGAGATTTTGAAAGAGTCCGGAGCATTTTTTTTACGTTTTTAGAGCTTTCATCTTCATATTTTCTCTTTACATGCTTCAAAATAATATAAACATATAATTTTCTAAATCCATAGATTTAAATGTACTCTCTTACTTCTTTAACGTGGAGCTGATTTAAATAGTTCTAATAATGCGTTTGATTATATTCATATGAGTCACCTCAAAAGTCAAAGAGCCAAGTCATCTTTCAAAACAAAATAGTTAAAAATCCTTTTCTGTACCAGAAGCAGCGGCAAGTGACAAGAGCCAAGATTGTTTCTTTTTTTTGCTCTAGCGGCGAATTCGGTGTCCAAATAGTCTTGACAAACGCAATGTGTGTCTCCCACTCAATGCGCTCAGTCTATGTCAGGTCTGTCGTTGAATTCAACCTCCGTGCAAAGTTTTTCCTACAGAAAAATGTCCAACAAATTCCGAAAATTGGCGAAGAACTTGTTGTTTCCGCCGATCTGCTGAAATAGGTGATACAGTGGATACGACAGATATGAATTATGCATGGTCAGTAAATACCTTTGACAAGATTTCGTTGCAAATGGAATTGTGGGAATATTCAAGTCCTGAAATGGAATGTTAATATTTTGGACGTTTGCTTCACTTTTTTTTTTTGTTTACATTTTTTTTGTCATTTTCCTATGGTAATTTTTGAGACATGGAACAGAAATATTTTCTTTTATAATGTTGTGCAAAACTAGGATCGAGAACGATATTCAATAAATATATATGCAAATAATTTTAAGAATGAAAGCTAGACAGACAACTTTGTATTTTTGAAATCAAGACGAACAGTTAGCGAAAAAAATGCAGATGAATTAATAGTAAAATTTAATATTGACAGTTTATTAACATGTCTTAAGGTTCATTGTTAAAGTTATAATAGTGGGAAAACACGTGAGATTAGCCAGGATTTTCAGAATTGCGCAAAAGAAGTAGATAATTATAAAAGCTGTCATTTTTTTTTAAATTATACGCGAGAATACCCATTTCTGCATAACAATGGCCTTCGTTTGCATATTGATAGTTTCCCAGTCCATTGTGAGATATCTCATGTCATTGTTGTTAATTGAATTTATTGTTACGTAATGAAAAAATGTCCAATAGATGGACAGATAGAAACGCAAAAAAAAGACATTGCAATATAGAAATTAGTAATTTAAATGTATTTAAAAGCTGCCAAAGATTTCATAGATAACTAGTAAATATTAAAGAAGATTTCTAATATTGAACTCTTTCGATGTTGAAGGTCGCAATGATCGAATGGATATACAGGGTGTCTCAAGAATATAGGTACAAACTTTTAGGGGAGGTAGATAACATCTAAAGGAATGAGAATTGCATAGGAACCCATAACCGGAAACGTCATGGGAAAGTGGTAGCAGAGGTACAAGATCTGAAAGGACACAAGACAGTGATTAATGGGAAAACATTTATTGGACATAATTAATTATTGCATATGGCGTACTAGATTATACATTTCATAATGTTACAGCTCTTAATGGCCCATAATCGCACAAAGTTTGATGCGCACGCGCAAACAAACGGTGGCCCGGTACATGTCTGTGTGGGAAGCGTTCTTGATACATTCGTTGAGCGGCTCGTCCGTTGCCCTCAGCTATTCCATACACTAGGTGCATGTCTGTCAGCTCCCTCTTCGAATACCTTTGCATGCTCTTCGTAAGCCGACTACCGCTCGAATGAGGAAATCCGAAATTTCCCCTCTAGCGCACTGATGAACAGCGCCGCCTATTGACTTACGGTGACGTTTCCGCTTATGGGTTCGTAAGCAATTCTCATTCCTTTAGATGTTATCTACCTCCCCTAAAAGTTTGTACCTATATTTTTGAGCCACCCTGTATAAATAATAAAATATGCAACTGGATATAAATTTTCAAATTTCTTTATAAAATTGAACTTGTTTTCACAATATAACGTCAACATATATTATTTCACAATCAAAGTTATTAACGGCCTAGCTTTTCAAATATTGCAATTCTCTTACAACTCTGACCTACTAATAAATGTCAGAGTTGATTTCTTACTCATAGTTTTTGTTTTCTATATATGTACATTATATATTCATATAATTATGAACCTAACGTTGTTCCGTGTGTAGAAAAGCCATAATTCTGTGCACGTTAAAGACCAGGCTAGATGCTAACAGTTATTTTCCTTTCTTCTAGCGGGCTCTGAACTTGGGGTTCTTCGAACCTAGCCTTTCAATCCATTAGATGCATAGATTGACGGTCAAGGCCAAAATAGTCCAATCAACCCAGAACATAAGTCAGCATTGAAGATTGAAGTAGCATTTTTCCTTAGATATGTTCAGTTTTAATTATAATTCAGCCCCCAGGAAGAACTTCTATGAATATTGAGAGATTGTTTTTTAAAAAAACTATATGTATGAAAATATCCGCATTTGAAATAACTCCGCGAATAAAAAATTAAAGTGGATAAATTATATTCACACCGACAGTGGATAAAATCGCAAATATGATAAGATCTACAGGCACGTGGGTTATTTTACTGCTGAGCGGCACTTTTTCTTTACACACAATGGGCTAAATTGCCATGCCACAAAGTACCCCGAGAAGGTTTGGGGGAGGGGACCCACTGGACAGCTATTAGAAGACAGGTGGTAGTCACCCTTCAAGCGGTTCTTTAACGTGCATATGGTATGGCTTTCCAGCATACAGGGCACGCCTCGACATCCCCTCGTACGGACCACAACTTTTCAAAGTCCATCGGTGTCTCCTACTGACTGAAAGCAGAGAACTACAGATTACGAGCGTGGCGCGCTATCGTCTTGCCATCCTCGCCCCACAGCAACGTGGACAAACATTACTGCATTATTGATTACTGATCTGAATGAAAAAACTGCTTTAGATAATTTAAAAAAATCTTTAAAAATATAGCGATGATATCGACTTTAAAAATTAAAGCAAAACGCAATAGGATAAAAATCACAAATTAAAAAAAATATTTTTTATATGGGGAAAACGATCTTTTTGCTGACAATGCAAATATAAATTAAAAACATTACTCGAGTGTTGCGTAGAAACGAACGAAATCGGTGAAAATATCGGTCGTGGTGATCACAAAGTTTACAGAGTGAAATGTAGATGGCAGTTATTATGAGGAGACCATTAAGACCCTTTCCCCCCAGCAGTTACTTGGGGGTTCATGGTCTCCCCCATAATAAAATCGCAAAGTCCGTGTGAACATAATGAAAAGGAGTGTCTTCACATAAAGGAGGATAACCCGCGTTTAAAAAGAACAAAAGTAACTCAAAAGTATTTGCAAAATTACATTCTGATAAAATTTTGTGTACAGTCGCTCAAAAGATATCTGAACACTATGGTTGATTACAGAATTCAGAAAAAATATCTAGCAACGCTTTTTTTAGAAATTAGTGATCTGGCAACCTTCGTGTCACGTAACACGAAGGTTGCCAGATACCATACTTTAATGTTGCTGCAGCTGAAGTCCGCAGAACACAATGTCAGACTCCGTAAATATTGACTTCTCAATATTAAGCAAATAGGGAACACACTGTCAATCATGACCTACGAAATGACTTGTCGCAAAGCAACCATAGCCCATACCAAAACAAGAATCAAATACTGAATTGTGTTTGACAGAGAGATAAAGACAAGTGCTCCGCAGTTCCATTTAGAGAAACAAAAAAACAGCAATCTCCATACCTACGCCTGCACCTGTGCACTTCGCAGAGCTATAAAGTGTTTTATGTGCTGAATCCGAGCCGCACCATGGTCGTTAATACGTCAAGAGGCTTCTCTAAGTAACGGGAAGGAAGGAGGAGGGGAGAGAGAATGAGGACAAGGGGGGATGTGAGGTGCAGATGCTCCTTTTGCCACGGCTTCGCCGGAATTCGATTTACAGGCCCAACTGAGTAATTGAAATCCCTGAGTTCTGTCAGAGAACCAGGTCCTGGCGGACATTGGGCGCCGTAATCTCGTATCCAGTGTTCGCTAGGCCCTTGAAGGCAAAGTAACAGTGCCAGGATGCAAGAGCTAGGCCACTCCTGATTCTGTCCAGACGCAGGGAGCCTGGCGGAGTCACGTGGCACCTGACATCAACCGCTGCCATTTCACACTCTCAGGTGGTTCGCTTTTCTGCAATGCTGTAGGCCTGCTCACAAAAGGACGCTTCCACCTTACGCACAACATACCCCTACGGGGGGGTTGGGAGGGGGTTGAAATTGTGCTCGTAGCAAAAAGTCTGGTCAGTCTCTGCAGCTTACTCTTTCTGCACGTGAAGGAGAAAAGAAATCGTGAACGAGAGAGAAAGTAAAGCTCACGTGACTGTCAAAGAAAAAAATGTTCGCATCGTAAGGACAAAAGATAGAGATTGAATATTTAAAACATTGTGAAGATGAAATTACCTCTTAAGTAGTTAGAAATACAAGTTGGAAATAAATTCAGTTTGTTTCTGATACTGTAGTTTCTAATCCAGATTTCTTGGATTCCGTTAGCATCCGAAAAATATCTGCAATATCCAGGTCATTTGACATATTCATCAAATGCATACGATTTTCCCTTGATTCTAAAAGAATATTCTACCCTAAGCTTAGCATTAATCTTTGGTAAAAATTACCATGTATATATATATATACTATTTTTACATGGATTGCTTATCTTGAAACATATCGTCTCTTACATTCCGTATTTATCGCATTGCTTTATACTTACAGTTGTATATTTAGGGAAAAAAATATATTCGAAACAGTTGTCGCCATTGTCTTACTCCTGATACAGTTGCTATCTGATAGCACATAGCTTACAAATAGCGTGTCATCAAACAGCAGCTAATTACTCAAATTTTACTTATCATAAATGTGTTTCTTAGTGTTCAGAACAGATTGTGGTGTTTCTGCCTAAGCTGCTGGGATATAAATCACACGTGATATACTTGTTTCGGACTGTCTGACTGAAAGTGCAGTAACTATCTCCTCATTCCTATTTAATGATGGTCGAATAGCCTGTAGTATAAAACGTTTCACACTTGTTATTTCGACATAATTTTGAAATGCGAACGCACAACTCATAAGATAACTACATCAGAAAAGCCTTTCAGGTACAGTCGCGAAAAAAATATCCGAACACTATAGTTGATTACAAAATTCAGAAAAATATCTGGCAACGATTTTTATTAGAAATTAGTGATCTGGCAACCTTTGTGTACAGTACCATGTCCATAATCACCAGTATCTGTTATATAACTCCCAAGATAATTAAACTCAGACACTTAATCAAGGGCACAACCATTCAGAGCGACTGAAGCACCCACTGCCTGACCAATTTTCATCACTTTAGTTTTATCTCTGTTTAGCACCAAACCAACTCTACTACCAGTCTCATCAACATCTCTAATAAAAAAATTCATCTCATCAACATCATTAGCTAACAAAGCCAAATCATCAGCATAATCTAAATCAGAAAGTTAGAAATCTCTAAACTATTTAAGGCCAAAATCTTTCCCTTTCAAAGAATTCACATAACATAATCAATAACCAAACTAAAGAGAAAAGTGGCAAAATGCACCCTTGTCTCAAGTAGTAGGTCTGCTGATAAAAGGAGTCGTTCCCCCATCAACCAATACCCAATACAGCACATCACCAGTATCTGTATTGGGTATTGGTACAATTGCTATAAGCCTTACCAACTCTCACACATGACTCAGTGTTATTATAGAGAGCTTTCATTATGTTAACTAACTTGTCTGGTATACCATATGATCTCACAATCAACCACAAATTATGACGATCAACAGAGTCGAAACCTTTTTGAAATCAACAAAGCTAGCAACCAAAGGTTTCTGAAACTCTAAACATTTCTCAAGAATCTGCCTAAGTGAAAATATCAGATACACACATCCCCTACCACTTCTGAATCCACATTGCTCATCACGCAATTGACTGTCAACCAGATTCTTAATTCTATTAAGCACAATCGTGCAAAGTACTTTACCTGGAACAGAAAGTAGGCTGATACCCCTATAGTTATCACAAGAACTACGATTACCTTTTTTGAAAATAGTGATAATAATAGCTCTGATAAAGTCCTTAGGAACCATGCCTTTATCATAAAAGATATTCAAAATTTCAGTCATCCAAGTGGTAACTGAAACAATCCCAGCTCTGAGCATTTCCGTAGTAATTTCATCTACCCATGGGGATTTACGTAGTTTAAGTTTAGAAACAGCCAAAGTAACGTCAGACTGTGTTATAGGGCCAACGTTAAAGCCAGTAGTGCATCTATCATCATTGCAAGCAATGGGACAAGAAATAAACACATTGTATAGCTTAGGGGTTCTCAAAGTCAGGTACGCGGTAAAATTTTTGCGGTACACCGTGAGAGCTAAAATGTCACTAGATCTAGTAACAATGTAAATATGATCATTGTTATACTATAACTATAGTTCTATCTATCTATACAAGGGGTACGTCAGTTACATACACATTTTCAAGGGGTACGTGAAGCATAAAAGGTTGAAACCACTGGTTTAGATCATCACTGAAATGCTGAACTCACCAAACTATGGCAGAATCCTCACCTTCTATAACCTTACCTTGCTTATCCTTCAATCCCTGTATACTTGTCCGTTTTCCACATGCAAAACATTATCTGGTACAGCTCTCTGCTGTTGTGCTGTCTAACTGCTTCCTCGGCTTTGTCAGCCAAGCCATCAAGCCAAAGATCCTTAGCAGCTAACTGATCCTTTGCACGTTGATTATCATCATCATCCTCAAGCAGACATGGGCTACGGAGGTCTAACCAGACCGTGCAATTTAGTTTTCCAAGCAAGTCTATCCTGAGCTACATCTACTACATCTGGCCACTGCACACCAATTCTAACAAGGTCCTGTTTGACATTGTCAGCCCACCGCATCCTAGGTCTCCCCTTCTTTCTGAGGCCTTTAGGCACACTGTTCATAACCCTATTCGCCAATCTATAATTATTCATACGGGCAACATGGCCAAACCAACGGAGTCTCTCTCTGCACAATATGCTGCTTAAAGGAGGTTGCAAACTCCTTTGCCTAACCTCATCATTAGTTACAGAGTTGAACCACCTAATGCCCAAGATACTGCGAAAGCATCTGGAATCAAAAGCATCTAGTTTCCTGTTATCTTGTTTACAAAGTGACCAGGTTTCACTACCATAACTAACCCTAGAAAGAACCAAACTATTATACAGTCTAATTTTAGTCTTTAGGTGTATACGCCTATTTCTCCACAATCTCCATAGATTCTTAAAAGTCCCGGCAGCAATCCCTATTCGTCTGTTAAATCCAGATTAACTGAATCACAGCCTGCCTGACCAATTTTCATCACTTTAGTTTTCTCTCTGTTTATAACCAAACCTACTCTACTACCAGTCTAATCAACAGCTGGAATGAAAGAGTTCATCTCATCAACATCGTTAGCCAACAAGGCTAAATCATCAGCATAATCTAAATCAGACATTTTCGTATCTCCAGCCCATTTAAGGCCAAAATCTTTCTCTTGAAGTGAATTTCGCATAACATAATCAATAACCAAGCTAAAGAGAAAAGGAGACAAAACGCACCCTTGTCGAACACCAGAAGTAATGCTAAACCAATTGCTACAAGCCTTACCAACTCTCACACACGACTCAGTGTTATTATAGAGAACTTTCATTATGTTAACTAACTTGTCTGGTATACCATATGATTTCACAATCAACCACAAATTATGACGATCAACAGAGTCGAAAGCCTTTTTGAAATCAACAAAGCTAGCAACCAAAGGTTTCTGAAACTCCAAACATTACTCAAGAATCTGCCTAAGTGAAAATATCTGATCCACACATCTCCTACCACTTCTGAATCCACATTGCTCATCACGCAATTGACTGTCAACCAGATTCTTAATTCTATTAAGCACAATCATGGAAAGAACTTTACCTGGAACAGAGAGTAGGCTGATACCCCTATAGTTATCACAAGAACTGCGATCACCTTTTTTGAAAATAGGGATAACAATAGCTCTGGTAAAATCCTTAGAAACCATGCCTTTATCATAAAAGATATTCAGAATTTCAGTCATCCAAGTGGTAACCAAAACATTCCCAGCTCTAAACATTTCGGTAGTAATTTCATCTACCCCTGGGGATTTATGTAGTTTAAGTTTAGAAACAGCCAAAATAGCTTCAGATTGTGTTATAGGGCCAACATTAAAGCCACCAATGCATCTATCATCATTGCAAACAATGGGAGTAGAACTAACTACATTGTTTAGAACATCACTGAAATCCTCAGCCCACCTAGCCATAACAGAATACTCCCCTTCTATAACCGTACTTTGTTTATCCTTCAATCCTTGTATACCTGTCCGTTTTCTACCACACAAAACATTAACTATCTGGTACAGCTCTCTGCTGTTGTGCTGTCTAACTACTTCCTCGGCTTTGTCAGCCAAACCATCAAGCCAAAGATTCTTATCAACAGCTTACTGATTTTTTACACGTTTATTAAGTTCTCTGTAATGTTTTCTATTAGGACTAGTAGGGTATTGATTAAATGCTTCAGTCTTTAGTAGTGGGGGAACGGGTCTTTGCCCCATGTCTGCGATTAGGGGGCTGTTTGATATTGTCGGCATTCCCTCTTTCAATAAACATAGTTCTTTCTTTCCGAAATAAGCTCAAGTGCCTTATCACTCAGATAATTCTGTCTCTTCTGCTTCTTTTTTCCTAAAAGAGTACTGTTAGTGTCCAAAAAAGCCTGTTTAAAATGATCCCATTCTTCCTCAACTTCAGTAGTAAGCAAACCATGACTGTCATAATGACTAAGTAACCTATCATGGTAAGCTTTAGCTATAAGTGGATCTTTCAGAGCTTCAGTATTAAAAATAAATGTTTTAACCCTAGCACAACACTTTTTAAGTTTAAGTTGCAAGACACTTTTAACAAGGTAATGGTCAGATCCAATTTCAGCTCCCCTATATGACCTGGTATTCCTAACAGAACTAGCCCATTTGCTGTTAATTAATATGTAATCAATCGTATTCTTATGCAGCCCATCAGATGAAACCCATGTGTACTTATGTATGTCGTGGTGTTTGTAATAAGTGTTAGTTATTCTGAATCCATTGAGTTTACTTACCTGTAGGAGACGTTGCCCATTGCCATTGCAGCTGCCAATACCAAAACGGCCTATTACTCCTCTCCAAAGGTCAGAGTCAGTACTAACTTTGGCATTGATGTCACCTAGAACAAGGGTAATATCTCCTTTCTTGACAGAATTCAAAATATCCTGAAGTTATCCGTAAAACCTATCCTTCTCATCCTCATCGGCATCCTCAGTGGGGGCGTAAGAGCAGATAACATTCAAGTCTTTAACGCTTGTCTGAAATTTTGCTGTAAGAAACCTTTCATTAATGCACTCATATCCTAGAAGAGCATCACTAGCGTGTCTGCTGAGAAGCAGACCCACGGCTTGGTGATGTTTATTGTCGTCCCTCCCTGAAAAGAGAAATTTGAGATTATTTTTAAGAATCTGACCTTTATCTGTCCATCTGGTCTCTTGCAAGCCGAGAATATCTAAATTATAATGGTGGAATTCTTGTGTGAGGACATCAGGAGAAAAAGCTTTGTGCAGAGTCCTCACATTCCAACTACCTATGGAGAGAAAATGATTAGTGGGATGTTTAAAGAAACTATGTTTATTGAAAGAGGGAATGCCGACAATATCAAACAGCCCCCTAATCGCAGACATGGGGCAAAGACCCGTTCCCCCACTACTAAAGACTGAAGCCATCTACACTGGAAGACGTCTTCCAATGTAGAATTTGACGATGCCAATGGAAGCAAAGAGTTCAGGTGCCTGCGATGACTTCTGCTCAGGATTATCCACCAGCTGATAAACATATCCTATGAATCTATTCACTTGGGGCTGTCAACCCACAAACAATCAGAAAACACAGCGGAAGATTTTCCCTCCACAGAAGCCCACCAGTGCAGCAAAATCAGGATCCATAATCAAGCTCAGAGCCATATATCTGTCCAGTCCAGTAGGTTTATATGGTCAGCACCAGGACCCTGTGTGATTGACCACTCTTCAGCAGGGTAGAAAAAACGAAAAGTAGCCATAGTTGTCCAGATCAGTAGGCCACACTAATCTGGCAGCCCTCCCCTTCCGTTCACTTCCACAAGAGAGTATCTCTTTTGAAAGGTACTAACGGTCCGCACCACGAGAAGGCGGGGTCGGACATTAGGTGCTAGGCCTGGCCGGTTCTATGCATCATCACAGGGGATTGGTACATTAAGCTCTGTGTAATTCTTCCTATTAGGACTAGTGAGATATTGATTAAGGACATTCCTGCAGTTCTTTCTTTCTGAAGTAAGCTCAAATACCTTATCACTCAAATAATTCTGTCTCCTCTGCTCCTTTTCACCTAAAAGAGTACTGTTAGTTTCCAAAAAAAGTTTTTTTAAGAATCCGACCTTTATCTGTCCATCTGGTCTCTTGCAAGCCGAAAATATCTAAATTATAACTGTGGAATTCTTGTGTGAGGACATCAAGAGAATAAGCTCTGTGCAGAGTCCTCATATTCCAACTACCTATGGAGAGCAAATGGTTAGTGGGATATTTAACGAAACTATGTTTATTGAGAGAGGGAATGTCGACAATATCATACAGCCCCCTAATCGCAGGCATGGGCAAAGACACGTTCCCCCACCACTAAAGGCTGAAGCCATCTACACTGGAAGACTTCCTCCAATGTAGAATTTGGCGATGCCAATAGAAGCAGAAGGTCAGGTGTCTGCGATGGCCTCTGCTCAAGATTATCCACCATCTGATAAAACATATCCTGTGAATCTATTCACTTGGGGCTGTCAACCCACAAACAAAACACAGCGGAAGATCCACAGAAGCCCACCAGTGCAGCAAAATCAGGATCCATAATCAAGCTCAGAGCCTTAATCCAGTCCAGTAAATTTATGAGGTCAGCACCAGGAGCCTGTGTGGTTGACACTCCCCAGCAGGGTAGAAAAGAAAAATATCCAATAATTGTCCATCCAGATTAGTAGGCCACACTAATCTGGCAGCCCTCCTTTTCCGTTCACTTCCACAAGATAGTATCTCTTTTGAAAGGTACTAACGCTCTGCACCACGAGAAGGCAGGGTCGGACATTAGGTACTAGGCCTGGCCGGTTCTATGCATCATCACAGAGGATTGGTGCATAGCTCTCCTTCCAGTGACTACCTAGCTATCATTTACAGACCTCCGATATATGGGTTGGGTTGTTTTACCTCTGAGCGGCACTTTTTTGCACATCATGGGCTAAATGGCCAGGTCACATGGACCCCGAAGGCTCAGAGAAGGTTGAGGGAGGGGACCCACTGGAACAGCTGTTGGGAGACAGATGGTAGCCTCCCGTGAAGGACATCCAGCGTGTTCTTTAACGTGCACAGGGTATGGCTCTCCCGCACACGGGGCCACGGCTTAACGTCCCATCCGACGGACGGCTACATTTCCAAGCCCATCGGTGTCCCCTACTGACCGTGGGCAGGGCGGGGAATTTTTGCGGAGATAAATCTCAACGCTGACCCAGCTGGGACTGGAACCTGGGAGCTACAGATTACGAGCCTGGCGCTACCGACTGAGCCACCACCGCCCCCCTCCCATATATGGGGTTGTTCTTTTTGAGAACACATGATCAAATGAAGCATTTTTCTATTTAATATTTTGCTACTATTCGAGCCCCGGATGAGGCATGAATGTGTGTGTTGTTTTTCTGCTGAGGTCCTGCCATCCTCACAGACCTTCTACTATGGCATATAAACTGACAGGCTCCTGTCAGACCTCTGTGGCAAGTAGCTGCTTGAGGGGGTATTTATTTATTTTATTTTTTTTATAATTTCAAGTTGTTTCTATCAAAATGCAATGGATAGTTATTGTTATGTGCTAATTAGCTTTTTATTTTTGAACAGGTTTTCAGAAAACATTTTTCATTTGAATGTTTTGTTTAATTTTTCAATTTTTTTTCATTAAATTGAAATTTACAGTTGTTTTTATTTTAACACATATTTTTTTCAAAAAGGAAAAGTCAGGAACACGATTTTACATATTCCATATTAAAACACCATTTATTATGATAGGACAACAGTTTCCATAATTTTATTTTTTTAAATGGTCTTTATTGTTCGCTGACCATAAAAATCTCTTATGAAAACTTTTTTATTGTTCCTAATTAATCCGGGTAAGTGAAAACCCACTGTAGGCAATTTCAGTATATTTCAATATGCATTTTGGGAAAAGGAAATTTCAGTCTATTTGAATATGCATTTGGGAATATGTGATTTCAGTCTATTTGAATATGCAATTTGGGAATAGGTAATTTTGGTCTATTTGAATATGCATTTTGGGAATAGGTAATTTCAGTCTATTTGAATATGCATTTTGGGAATAGGTAATTTCAGTCTATTTGAATATGCATTTTGGGAATAGGTAATTTCAGTCCATTTGAATATGCATTTTGGGAATAGGTAATTTCAGTCTATTTGAATAAGCATTTTGGGAATAGGTAATTTCAGTCTATTTGAATATGTATTTGGGAATAGGTAATTTCAGTGTATTTGAATATGCATTTGGGAAAAGGTAATTTCAGTCTATTTGAATATGCATTTGGGAATAGGTAATTTCAGTCTATTTGAATATGCATTTGGGAATAGTTAATTTCAGTCTATTTGAATATGTATTTGGGAATAGGTAATTTCAGTCTATTTGAATATGCAATTGGGAATAGGTAATTTCAGTCTATTTGAATATGCATTTGGGAAAAGGAAATTTCAGTCTATTTGAATATGCATTTGGGAATAGGTAATTTCAGTCTATTTGAATATGCATTTTGGAAATAGGTAATTTCAGTCTATTTGAATATACATTTTGGGAATAGGTAATTTCAGTCTATTTGAATATGCATTTGGGAAAAGGAAATTTCAGTCTATTTGAATATGCATTTGGGAATATGTAATTTCAGTCTATTTGAATATGCATTTTGGGAATAGGTAAATTCAGTTTATTTGAATATGCATTTGGGAATAGGTAATTTCAGTCTATTTGAATATGTATTTGGGAATAGGTAATTTCAGTCTATTTGAATAGGCATTTGGGAATATGTAATTTCAATCTATTTCAATATGCATTTTGGGAATAGGCAATTTCAGTCTATTTTAATATGTATTTGGGAATAGGTAATTTCAGTCTATTTGAATATGCATTTGGAAAAAGGATATTTCAGTCTATTTGAATATGCATTTGGGAATAGGTAATTTCAGTCTATTTGAATATGCATTTGGGAATAGGTAATTTCAGTCTATTTGAATATGCATTTGGGAAAAGGAAATTTCAGTCTATTTGAATATGCATTTGGGAATAAGTAATTTCAGTCTATTTGAATATGCATTTTGGAAATAGGTAATTTCAGTCTATTTGAATATGCATTTGGGAAAAGGAAATTTCAGTCTATTTGAATATGCATTTGGGAATAGGTAATTTCAGTCTATTTGAATATGCATTTTGGGAATAGGTAATTTCAGTCTATTTGAATATACATTTTGGTAATAGGTAATTTCAGTCTATTTGAATATGCATTTCGGAATAGGTAATTTCAGTCTATTTGAATATGCATTTTGGTAATAGGTAATTTCAGTCTATTTGAATATGCATTTTGGTAATAGGTAATTTCAGTCTATTTGAATATGCATTTTGGTAATAGGTAATTTCAGTCTATTTGAATATGCATTTTCGGAATAGGTAATTTCAGTCTATATGAAATGCATTTTGGGAATAGGCAATTTTAGTCTATTTGAATATGCATTTTGGGAATAGGTAATTCAAAGACTGATGTCTACTATCAGGTCTGGATCTATAAAAAATAAAAATAGGTGTTTGGGGGTGAGTGGAGGGTTAAGCGATGTAAGGACCGGATAAGGCAATCGGTTTGGGGGTGGCAAGAACAATGGATTTCAATTGCAGTGTAACATGATTACCTTTTGTTTTATAGTTATTTAAAAATATTATTAAAAAAGCGTTAACGTTTTCAAGGAGGAGAATATACAAAAATACCATTCGAGTTCACAAAAAATATGGAAATAATGAAAAAACGTAATCAAACGAAAGATCACTGAAGACAATAATATAAGAGAAATTTATCGAGCCATCTGCGCGAGATATTGAGTCTCAAAAGTAAAAATCTCTTTATCAATAGAGACTGCTGAAACCCAAATGTGATTGGATGACATAAGGTACCTGGCGTCCCTCAAGAATCACTTGATTAACAATAATCTCATTCTCGTGCAGAGTGAAATTTACTCTGGATTGCATTCTAAAATGAAACTTCGGGCAAAATGTTAGAATTAAATAATCATGTTACGCTAGCAATAGCAATGTAACAGTTTTCGCAGAATTAAAGTTTTCCCTGATTTAAAAGCTGTAAAATTAAATATCGTTGCCAATAGAAATTAATAAGAAACTGAATATTGAAGACATATTACTTACCGAATATAAGAACACATACATAATAATACATAAGTACATAAAAGAAAACAGAAGTATTTTTTATACATATTTTATATTTCGCAACATTTACGTGTGCTAAAAGCAAATATTTTCTCTTTAAGAAACTAATAAAATCTAAATTTCAAACAAATAAGCCAACCATCATTTACAAGATGTTATTTGAAGTTTCGAAACATAAACAGTTTCCAAAAATGTTGAAAGGTATGCTGCACGAGATTATGGAAATTTCTAAGAAGTCGCTCAAAAAAAATAAATTAAAATGATTACAAATTTTATTTCAATTCCATTTCGCTTTTTATTTTGTAATGAATCAGGATAAAACAAATGACATTACAATTGTTTGATGGATTCAGGAAGGTTCAAAACTCCTGTTCTACACTCATTTAAGTGATAACATAACAAACACTTCTTAATTTATGTTAAAAACAATTTTCCGGAGGGTGTGTACAGTCGCTCAAGAGAGCATCCGAACACTATGGTTGATTAGAGAATTCATAAAAAAATATCTGGCAACGATTTGTTTTAGAAATTAGTGATCTGGCAACCGTCGTGTCACGTGACACGAAGGTTGCCATTTTTTTTTCTGAATTCTGTAATCAACCATAGTGTTCGGATTTATTTTGAGCGACTGTACGAAAGGTAGAAATTCGTTATTAATTTCTTAATTCTTTCTCTCTGAAGTAACTCAACTACATCCAAGTGTAGTAGTATTACTTCAGAGTGAGGTGGAATAAATTAGTTTAGTTTTAATAATATCTGTTAATGAATTATTCAATTATAAGTGACAGATTTTTCTGATTCTTTTGTTTCATCTTAGGGCTAGGGACAGGGAGGAGGCGCTCTCAATGATTATTTATCTTTGGGTCAATGTATTGGCGTTTGGTTAAATATCGGGTTAATTATTTTCAGACCTGTATAACAATGATGTTTATCCCTTAATGGTAATTCAGACCACAGCTAGATTGCAGAACCCAGGATGCAGATAAGATACACATCCCATAAATACTAAACTATGAATTAGTATACAAAAATAAATTTAAATTTAAAAAGTATAAAACAAATGCTTATTTTCTTACATGGGTCCTAAAAGTAGAAAATGAATCAAAAGCATATCGATGGTGTAATCAGTCACTGATTCGTATTCATTTCAAAAGCAGATTAGGGCACCGGCAATTTTGTCGAGTAGATAAATCGGCGCCCTATCTTCCTTTGAAGTGAATATGAACACAGGGACTCATTACACCATCGATATGCTTTTGGTTCATTTTCTACTTTTTAGGGACTATATAGGAAGATAGGTATTTTTAATTTTTTTAAAAATTTATTTATGCTTTTTGTCAAACACCTATTTTCAAAACCTTTCATCTGATACATGACTCATAAACATTGAACACATTTTTCCTTCCCTTTTGTGGTCGTCTTTGAGGTACCCCATGGTATTGGAGACGTCACAAGCTTTAATTTGCTCGTTAAAATCTAACCCCACGAAAAAACGTCACCCCCTTTTATCAGGCGGAGGGAAGAATAGTGGAGAAAAATTCAAAATAGTATACGACGGTCATTACATGAACTTTCATTTGGCGCCTAACTTACAATTGTAGACCCGACGTTCTACTATTGTAAGTTAGGCGATTAGGTAAGTTAGGCAATTGTAGAAGATATGGTAGAACTACTTTCATATTTCCCATTTTTAGGGGGGAAGAAAGCTTGGGGGTCAATTTTTAATATCCTATGGCCCTTCCCGCGTCAGAATCTGTTTCCATTTGACGTAAAGCTTGTTATTTTGTACATTCGTATTCTGGAGATATACCAGAAAAATATTTTTCATATTTCTTCTTTTTAAGAGGGATATGAGCATGGAGGGAAATTTTTACAGCTTATGACACTTCCGTGTCACAAGGTTTCATTTGACGCATAGCTTGTTACTTTCCGCATTCTCGTTCAGGAAATATAGGGGAACGATTGTTTTCATATTTTCCTCATTTTTAGAAGGAAAGAAAACATTGCGGCGTCACAAGCTTCCATTTGGCACACAAATCTTTAAGTTTCTCTATCGCGTTCGAAAGATATGGTGCAACAACTTTTGTGAAATCCAAAAACCGACGAACTGCAAACCGACAAAACGCAAAGGATAGTAATAGGAAAATAGGTAAGAAGCGAATATGAGACATTTGATTAGGAATGTATGGGATCTACCAATGCCACCGAAGCTAAGGTTTAAGATTCTTAGCTCATGCTCACTATCCGAGGTCGAGTTATATCTCTTCCACATCTAAGGAAAGCTGAACCTTCAGAAAGATACCCAAGAAATGTCAAAAGCTACTACGTTTACGATGCATAATACCCAAGCGGGATACGTTAAATGTAGTGGCAATTGATCTGTCAAGAACCCCAATGGAGAAGCAAATTGTTGTCGCTTGACCTGTCATGAGCACCAACGGAGAATTGTTGCTTGACCTGTCAAGAGCATAAATTGAGAAGCAAAGAGTTGTCCCTTGACCTGACAAGAGTAGCAACGGAGAGGAAAATAGTTCCTCTTCACCTGTCAAGACCACCAATAGGAGAGTCAGTAGTCAATTGATAAGTGAAGAGCATAAATGAGAGTCGAAGTTGTCACTTGACTTACCAATAGTTGCAATGGATAGACATATATTTGTCACATGACTTGTCAAGAGCGCCAACAGAGAGACAAATAGTTGTTGCTTGATCTATCAAGAGCACCAAACGGAAAGGCAAATCGTTGTCGTTTGACCTGTCAACAGAATCAAATGGATAGTCAAATACTTGTCATTTGCCATGTCAAGAGTGCTAAACGAAGAGCCTTTCAAGAGCATAAATGGAGAGGGAAATAGTTGTCACTTGACCTGCCAAGAGTGGTAATAGAGAGGCAAATACTTGTCACTTAATCTGTCAAGAGTGGTAATAGAGAGGCAAATACTTGTCACTTAATCTGTCAAGAGTGGTAATAGAGAGGCAAATACTTGTCACTTAATCTGTCAAGAGTGCCAAAAGAGAGACAAATAGTTGTTGCTTGACCTGTCAAGAGTGGTAATGGAGAGGAAAATGCTTGTCACTTAATCTGTCAAGAGTGTCAAAAGAGAGACAAATAGTTGTTGCTTGACCTGTCAAGAGTGGTAATGGAGAGGCAAATACTTGTCACTTAATCTGTCAAGAGTGTCAAAAGAGAGACAAATAGTTGTCACTTGACCTGCCAAGAGTGGTAATGGAGAGGCAAATACTTGTCACTTAATCTGTCAAGAGTGCCAAAAGGGAGACAAATAGTTGTTGCTTGACCTGTCAAGAGCACCAACGAAGACACAAATGGTTGTCACTTGAACTATCACGAGCACCAAACACAAGGGAAAATAGTTGTCACTTGAACTGTCAAGAGCATAAATGGAGAGGCAAATAGTTTTCTCTTAACCTATTAAGAACACCAAATTGACAGGCAAACAATTGTTGCTTATCAAGAACGCTAAACGGAGAGGCAAACAGTTATTTATTTATTTATACACCTAACAACCATAGTGATGTTAGAGCTAGGCCCTTCTACACCAGGTTCAGTTAAAAACAATACAAAAAGTATAAAGAAAAACGAGAATATTTTAAATATTATACATATCAAACATATTAGTTGTCATTATTCAATGAAGTTTCATAGTTATAAAATTTAATAGTTTTATGCTTAATAGTAAAATAAATAAATAATAGTTTAAGGTTTGAAAATAAATATTGACTAATAATGATATATTTAATATGTGCATACATATTACACGTATTCACTACCATAGTCAGGCTGTGAAGGAACTAATTTCCGTTACAGAACGTTAGAGTAGAAAGATTGAATTTAACAACTGTAATCATAGAAACTGAAATCTGATTGGTCGAGTTTTACCATTGTTTGAGAGAAAATCCGGTTATATCCTGTTAAACAATGAAGTCGCGTGTAGGAAGTTAATAAGAAAGTTGTAGCTTGCATTTCTGACGTCAACTACTGGAAAATTCAACATATTTTGTAAAACAAACTGATTTATTCCTAGTTGAGATAATTGCTTATAATAAATTTTACGTTCTTTGTACATATTGTGAACAGTTCAATAAAATATGTGAAATAGTTTCTTCACAGTTACAGGATTAGGAAATACAATTTTCGCTCTCTGATTATTTTATCTTGTATAAGTAGCTGTTCAACTTTGTAGTACCAGTTCTAAATCTTAATATTTTACAAAAATTCTTTCTAGGCATTTTAATTTTTAGCAATGAACATATATTTTGATCTATAATTAATTTTTAATTTTTAATTGTTTTTTAGCAGTGAACATATATTAATAATTATTATTACATAATAATTATTATAACATATAAAAAATTAAAAAAATTAAAATTTATTAATAATTATTATAACATATAAAAATTAAATTAATTTTTAATTAATTTTTAGCAATGAACATATATTTTGATTTTGATTTTAATTTTTTAGCAATGAACATATATTTTGATCAAGTATATACGTAAAAAATGATGTTTAGCAGAACTCTGAACTTTAAAGTAATTGTTGATTTCTATTTTTTCTAATGACTAAAGAGAATTTTGAATTTGTGTATTATATACATATGAATATCAGTAGTGTCAATTAAGTTGATTGCATCTTTGGCATCTGAGTCAGCTAAAATATCTCTTCAATTCCACAGTGACTAGGTAGCCACTGAATTTTAGTAATTTTTCCTTTTTAATATAAATCATTGCACACAGTTGTTGCTTGTAGTGACAAGAACACCAACGAAGAGAAAAATAGTTGTCTTTTGGCCTGTCAAGAGCTCCAAACAGAGAGACAAATACTTGCCACTTGACCTATCAAGAATGTCAAATGGAGAGGTGAGAAGTTGTCATGTGGCCTAGAAAGGGTTAAATGAAAAGGGTCATGCATTCATTACCTTGTTGTATCTTCTCAAGTGGCAAATGGTTGAGAAGAGAGCTGTCTGCGACGACATGGAAGTTGCGAAAACTTCTATCACTTCGGAGAAAACAATATTTCCTTTATTTATCAATGCGTTTGTTTACTGTGTATTTACTCTCTTGGTTCATTAGGCAACGGAATGGAGTCATTTGAAAGATATCGAAAGCCATCACCTCGCACAGAAGTTTCGTATGAGTTGGAATAGAATTTTATTTTTCGCTGTTTTTTGCCACAACAGAATGCAATCTAATCCTATCAGTACCGTTCTCTCTTACATTACCTAAGACCTCACCGATGTGCAGCAAAAAGCAACGCGTTTCTCCAGGGGGAACGGCACGTCTCGAGCAACTCCACCTGTGTGCTTTAAGCTGGATTTTCCAAACAAGGAAGGAAAAAGTATCTTCCTTTATTTCCATGCGAACTCAAAACGAAACCTATTGAATAGAGATGTCTGCATATTTCTTTTTGTAAATTTGTGAAGGTAAAAACAGGAGGGATTCTAAGAACTGAATGCTGTCCAATTCCATGAGCTTAACAGCGCTGAAAATGGTGGACGACAGTATTTGTAACAGTCCTCTCTGTCAACTGATTCAGTTCACTTCGTTTCGTGCAGGAAAAAGTGATGAATATTGCCGAAGATCATGAGTTGCACTGATCATCACCGTTAGAAAGCAATAGTTCATTTTAAAATACACAATATCCCTGAAAATGGGAAAGCATGTAACTTAGAAAGGTATGAAATGTTAGAAACATATATTAGAAGACGAAAATATAATGCAATTATGCACTGAAATTAAAACATTATATCGTTCCCGAAAAAGTGAATGATATGAAACGTGTTGCATCGACATAGGGATTAGTTTCCAGTTGGAGGGGCGAGTGGTCCGAGAATTTAGTTTAGGATAGGGGTGGGGTACGTTGAATTCAGCTTTTTTGGGGGGTTGGATGAGTGAGCGGAATCTGAGAAGAACACTTGAATAGGGTTTCGCAGTTACTAAAATATTCCACCGGACAGAAAAGTTTAAATGATATTTTATATGAAATGTTATAGTTGTTTTTTAAATACATTTTAAGTATCGGACTAATCTACTCTGGGACTAAACTAAAACTATATGAAAAATCTATTCAGAATTTCAAAGCAAGTAGACAAGTTTTAGATTCTTTATAAGCTGACCGGATATTCGGGTGGGGGGTCGGGACTCCCCGTGTCGATGTCCCTGTATATACATGAAAATTTTGAAATGCGGGAAGGAGAAAATGGCTATACATTTATCCGACGATACCACGAGTGTGAAAATTAGGGTTGGTATAGAAAACGTGTATCTGTTGTCGCCACACTTTGATCTTCTAGCGTGACTGACGTTAACCTAGGTAGAAATTTCTCTAAAAATTAGTCCTCTAACATTAGAAAAAAATCGAAAGTTCCAAAATATTTATCGAATATTGCAAGTGATCTGTTTATTGTAGAAATTAGAAATTTCGGTGATAGAGTGTCAAGAGATATTCCACTGACAGCAATAATCTGCCTCCTTTTTAAAGGGGTTTGAGAACAGCATTTCTCTAATTTAAGAAATAAAAAACAAATAATTTTTATCATTTTCCTTATCATCCGTTAGCACATATTAAAACTTTTAAGTCATGGAAAGGTAGATAATGGAAAACTTCGTTGTATTTGAAAACAAGAATCCCATATTCGCCAGAGGCGATATTCAGTCCTTTTAGTTTTCATTCTGAGTGCAACCTTTTGCACACAATCGGTTAAAATGGTCAGGTTACACAGCCTGGAAAAGCTCAGAACTGGAAGAAAAAGGGAATCGTTGAACAACGATTTAGAAACAGATGGAAAACACAAGCTAGCCAATGTGTTCGTTAGGATGAATAGGGAGTTTCTCCTCTGCACAAAGCGCCACTGCAGATGACACATCCGACAGATGGTGGATTTTCTAAGATCATCGCTGTGCTACTTTCTTCCCGAATGGCGTTTAGAGGAGAAAACCTTAACGCAGTCAGAGTGCGGAGCCGAACCAGAGATTATCAGGTTGATGCTGGTACTACCGGCTGATCCAATCACCAACCTCCGCCCCCATGATTTCAATAGGAAACTTGGATTTCTGGGGCGGGGTGGCTCAGTCGGTAGCGCGCCAGGCTCGTAATCTGCAGTTCCCAGGTTTGAGTCCCAGCTGGGTCAGCGTTGATATTTATCTCCGCAAAACTCCCCACCCTGTCTACGATCAGTAAGGGACACTGATGGGTTTAGAAATATCGCCGCTCGCAGGATGGGACGTTAAGCCTTGGCCCCATGTGCAGGAGAGCCGTACCCTGTGCGCGTTAAAAAGTTATAGAACATACTGGTTTGCCCTGACAAGAGGCTACTATCTGTCTCCCAACAGCTGTTCCAGTGGGTTCCCTCTCCCAACCTTCTCTGTGTCCTCGGGATCCTTGTGACCTGGCCATTTAGCCCATTGTGTGCAAAAAGATACAGCTCAGAGGTAAAACAACCCAACTCAACCTGGATTTCTTCTGTTATAGTACCTACAAATTAAATCCCAAAAGAGTATCTATTTCGTGAAATATTTGGCATATTTATGAACTCTTAACTCAATTTTCAAATAAGTTTCAATGCTCTTAATTGTTTTGATAACAAGACAGACATAAATCAAAAAATAAAGTGCCTGTATATGTAAGCTCAAGAAATTCTTTGTTAACCCTAAAGGAATCTAGGCGTGGAAGTTTCCAATCTCAAAGAAAGTAAGTTATATCGTTCTCTGTGAAGTTACATTTTGCATGTATAAAATGTTAACTTGTTTCTAATTAGCGACTAACTTATTTCTCGACGTTCTGGCTCCTGTGGATGAAATTAACCGTCGCCTCAAGTGAAAATCGATGCCCAAAAGATAACTGAATTGTACTTCAGATATCTGGTGGGCGGGCATCTAAGTTATCCCGGGAGAGTCCGCTACGCTTTGACGTGCCCAGACGCCCAGGGTTGACGTGACCCGGGCCGCCAAAGAGTGCTGCCGCGCCCTACCATGCAAGAGTGTACGGCGAACACTCTCCTATCTTGCTACTAATTAATTCATGGCCATTAGGCTTCTGTTCCCTGCTGACGCCTTTACAGAAGTAACCATGCAGCTGCTCTTCAGCATGCTCAGAATTATCAGTTCTCTTAAAACACACAGCTTGTTCCAGTTACTAAAAAACTAAAGAGGAGAGAATCTATTGCAGTTTACAGCTTTAACTAAGATTGAATTATATTTATATACAGATCAGAGAAAACCGGCTATTGTATTCATCGATTTGATTCAGTGCATGCAGAAGGGGGGTGATATTTAACCAGCTTCGTAGTAGAAGTTTCGAACAATTTGATATTTTTTGCATATATATTGGTTATTTTTCACTGTCATTTATAAGAATTAATTCTACTACATTTTACAACCAGTCATCACTGAAGATCACATTTAAAATATCAGTAAAAATACTGTATATCAGTAAAAATACTGTATATTCTTTACTGAGTCCACTCATGATCACAGTCACATTCTTTATTAAGAGTCCACTCATGATCACAGTCACATTATTTATTAAGAGTCCACTCATGATCACAGTCACATTATTTATTAAGAGTCCACTCATGATCACAGTCACATTATTTATTAAGAGTCCACTCATGATCACAGTCACATTATTTATTAAGAGTCCACAACGATTGATCATAATCTGTTGAAGAAGTAATTATTCAGAAGTCAAAAGTAGAATGCTCTTTTATTTGGCACATCCCGTTGGAACCTCCATCAGTAATCATTGTTGAGATATTGCCTGGAAGAGACACTGCTGCACATGAAACTTTTCAGAATAAAAAAAACTCTCCTGAACTCGAGCTTCTCACCTCTTTTGAAAATACGAAAACAATGAAAAGAATTGGGAGATTATAAACCTAACCGTGCAAAATTCAACAGTGTCCATTCTAAGATTATTTAAAGAGTTCATAGTATAGATTTAAAAAATCTTGAAGCATAAATTTAATGAATGGATCAAAATATTTTCTGGAATTAATCAATTTTACTTCTATAGAATACTCTTACTCCGTTTCATAAATCCTACTGCGACTGATTTAAAATATAAAAATTTTAACTCTCGAATATAGGGAACTTTGTTTGCTGTGCCCAAGGCAAAGTAAATCATTTGGCAGAGCCATTTTCTGCTTCTGTCTACTAGATTACATAACCTGGACAGGCATATTTGTCTTTTGGTTATTAGATATACGATGGATATTTGTTTTACTTTATCGTTTTAATCTTGAATTGAATCTCAATTTTTAGTTTCGATTTTTAAAATTTTTATTGACTACCGCTTCTAATTTTGTGTCAGACTGATAATATATTTAGCAATGTAAAATATGTATGTATTTGTACCTTTCTAACCAAAACAAATGTTCCATTTATTTTCAGTGTCTCCATTCTACGCAAAATTCTCCGCCCTGCCCTCGGTTAGTAGGGGACTTGGAAAAGCCGTCGTCCGTCGGATAGGACGTTAAACCGTGGGCCCGTGTGCGGGAGAGCCATATGATCTGTGCACGTTAAAGAACACGCTGGATGGCCTTGACGGGAGGCTACCATCTGCCTCCCAACAGCTGTTACAGTGGGTCCCCAGCCCTCGGGGTCCATGTGACCTGGCTATTTAGCCCATGGTATATAATAAAAGTGCCGCTCAGAGGTAAAACAACCCAACCCATCCTACTTCCGCTAATAATTTTTGAGATATTGCGACTGGGTGGTTTAGCGGATTATCGCACATACCTAGCATATACAAAACAATACATAATAAAGTCAAGGTTTTTCATAATATAGATAAATTTCATTATTTTTTTATCCTTAACCGTTATAACGATTAGGAAAGTGGCTATGTTCAAGCATGTAAACATAATGAATTACCTCTAAGTTAGGCACCCCAAAGGTTTAATCAAGTAGTCAGAGAAAACCATTGTACCATTCCAATGAGATTCGTTTTTGAGAGCTGCTGCTCAGAGCCTCCGTCTCACAAAATGTGGTTTTTGGGGGCGCCACTGAACTGAAGCAGTTGCCAGTAGTGACTGCGATCTTAATGAGGCATGTCCTTGCGTGAAAAGGCCTGTAGAAACTACGAATAACCTCTAGGAGCTCTTTCTTTTCTGTAAGTATGCCTTAAAAAAGTAAACAAATGTAAATATTCCAACTTCAGTTTTCTCTTTACTATCGTATACTAAATGTATGGACGTCTTAGGATCATTTGTTCTTCCCCATAGTTCGTTGTTCCCGTTCTATTTTATAAACTTTCGCCTATAAAGTGTACAATAAAATTCGTCGATAGAAAAGCATCGATCGAAAACGATCGGCCGTTGTTTTAAGCATCCATTGCTGCACAGTTCCGTCTCCTCCATTTCGAAAACCTTCCGAACAAATTTTAACGAAAGCACACCGGCCATGCCTATTCCAAGAGGCGATTGCCGAAATCAACAGTTTCGCAGAACGAAACAAATTTGCGAGTGTCACGTGAATTCGTCACTAGATTTCCTCCTCAACCCCCCTCTTGCATGAAGTCAAGCTGAGCATCAGGAAACGCACGAAACAGAAACAAAAAAAAAAAACTCAAAACACAAACGTTTACGGATCGCCTGAGCATCAAAGGAAGCACCTGTAATCTCGCTCCCTACCTGCTAAACTAACGACCGGAAGTGTCCACAAATGTTGTATGCGTTACCGTTTCTGACCCCCCCCCCATACAGCGCCCTTCCGCCCAGTGCGAAAAAGAAGAAAAAATGCTATGGTGAACCTTCGGTAGGAGCGAGAGCATCCAGTGGTGAGTGGGGCCACACGGAAATAACCCATTAGTGCTCTCCTGCATGAACATTAATGTTTCTTTTTTCCTTGGCGTTTCTTTTTTCTTTTGCCTTCTTCATTCTCGAGGCGACGTGCGCTCGTGCTGGAAGCAAGAGAGAGAAGACGGCCAGAGAGCCAAACATTTTACGTTGTGGGTTGTTGTTTTACCTCTGAGCGGCACTTTTTTGCACACCATGGGCTAAATGGCCAGGTCACATGGACCCCGACGGCTCAGAGAAGGTTGGGGGAGGGAACCCACTGGAACAGCTGTTGGGAGACAGATGGTAGCCTCCCGTCAAGGCCATCCAGCGTGTTCTTTAACGTGCACAGATCATATGGCTCTCCCGCACACGGGGCCACGGCTTAACGTCCTATCCGACGGACGGCGGCGTTTCCAAACCTATCGGTGTCCCCTACTGACCGTGGGCAGGGCGGGGAATTTTGCGGAGATAAATCTCAACGCTGACCCAGCTGGGACTCGAACCTGGGAACTACAGATTACGAGCCTGGCGGGCTACCGACTGAGCCCCCTCCCCCGGCCGCAAAAAAAAAAAAAACCTTACATGGGTTGATGCTTTTGCGATGGCGTCGAGAAACGTTTCAGGATATCTCGTCGCCTTCTGAATTGGGAAGGTAATTTCAAATTATCATTTGCATCAGTTATTCTGATTATTACCATCGACACTACAGAAAAATATTTGGTTTCGTGATGATATTGGGCGACTGATCATTTGAAAAGATGGAAGATAGAAAAGTAAGACTTCCTAACCTTTTAGCAGCTGCAGACAAACTAGGAATAAAAAAACCTTAATTGCGGAGATTCGATCCACAGTGCACAAAAATGAGTTATTTATAGTTCCAAATAACTGATGTTGTGGAGGCGGGAGGATCCAGGATCGTGTGCCAGCATTGAGATTTATCTTCACAAATCACCACCCTGCTCTCTGTGAGGAAGTGGACACCGATGGGCTTGGAAATGCAGAATTCCATCGGATAGGATGTTAAGCAATGGTTCCATGTGCATGAGAGCCATACCCTACCCACGCTGAAGAACAGGCTAAATGGCCTTAATGGAGGCAAACATCTCTCTCCTAACGGCTGTCCAGTGCATACTCTCTCCCAAACGTTCTCTGAACCCTTGGGTGCCCTTGGGAATAACCCATTTAGCCCTCTATTTGCAAAGAATGTCTCTTTAGAGGTGAAACAACTCAACAATAACAACCATTGTTATGTGAATGGAAAGTCACATTCAACGATCTCCAACTTTGAAATTGAGCGTACAATGGAAAAATGGCACTGGAGATGAATTGATCTCAGTCACGTATGTCTAAAACATTATGATCAGAATTCAACAATATTACTTTAGTGCTTAGAGAGTTCTTTAAAACTGTAACATTTAAAAGCAGACGTTATTCTTATGCTCGTTCAACACTTTATTTTTTAAAAAAGAACAAAAGCATCACCACTTTATTTTGTGATTTCAGAAACATAAGTTTCCCATCTGTGAATATTGAGAAAAACTGTACGAATCATAACACAAACATAAACAATTATATTAATTTTAGTCAACATTGTATTATAAAAATAGTTATTTAATTTTGATTAACCTCAGAAGTACGTACATTCGTATGAGTAACAACGATGTTGTTAAACGTTTCAGCTTCTATAACATTTAAAGAAAATTGTTTAAAAACAAGATCTCAATTTTGAGTGAGACTTTCGATTTAATTGCAGTGTTTCCATAGAGACGGTAGCAGTCACGATTCTAGGAAAACGTTCAGGGGTTTTGGCAAGACTGTAACGTCGTTCATGTACATAATATTCCTTAGGTGTTTTTTCTTGAACTTCTTGTAAAATGTTTGTGCCTTTCCTTTACGTAAATTTTCTTAACAGTATTTTTTAAAACTTCTTATAAAATGTGTATGCTGTTTACGTAATGATATTTCTTAGTGATAAAAAATTATTGTAAAACGTATGTGTCGTTCCTGCACATACACATTTCTGTGCGCACACGTGATTCACATTTAAAAAGACGGTGTCAAATTTTTTTGACGTAAATTCGTCATGAATAGTGAATGATCTTATGGAATTTTGAGCCAACTACAGAGAAAAATAAAATAGCGTGACCTGAAAGGACCCTAAAATTCTTAACATTGCGGCAGCCAATGTGTTAAAAAATAGTCCTCTACAATGTGCTTATCGTTCCTTCTTTTTCTTAGTGGGTGTAAGACAAATCTTCTTTTAAAATGTGTTTGCCATTACTGTACATATTTTGTTCTTGGTGGGTTTAAAGAGAAATCTTCTATTAAAATGTGTTTGCCCTTCAAGTATATGATTTTCGTCAGCGGTGTTTTAAAAAAATATTCTTGTGAAATGTGTTCCTGTACATAATTTTTTTCTTGCGGGGTTTTAAGAAAAACCCTCTTACAAAATATGTGTGTTGTTCCTGTACATAATTTTCCTTGCGGGTTTTAAGATAAATCCTCTTGCAAAATGTGTGTGTCTTTCCTGTATATAATTTTTCTTGCGGGTTTTAAGTCTTTTTGTGTGTCTTTCCAGTACCTAATTTTCCTTGCGGGTTTTAAGAAAAACCCTCTTACAAAATATGTGTCGTACCTGTACAAAATTTTTCTTGCGGGTTTTAAGGTAAATCCTCTTGCAAAATGTGTGTCTTTCCTGTACATAATTTTTTTTTGCGGGTTTTAAGATAAATTCTCTTGCAAAATGCGTGTGTCGTTCCTGTAAATAATTTTCCTAGCGGGTTTTAAGAAAACTCCTCTTGCAAAATGTGTGTGTCGTTCCTGTACATAATTTTTTTCTTGCGGGGTTTTAAGAAAAACCCTCTTTCAAAATGTGTGTGTCTTTCCTGTACATAATTTTTTCTTGCGGGGGTTTTAAGAAAAACCCTCTTACAAAATGTGTGTGTCGTTCCTGTAATAATTTTTCATGCCGGTTTTAAGAAAAATCCTCTTGCAAAATGTGTATGTCGTTCCTGTACAAAATTTTTCTTGCGAGTTTTAAGAAAAATTCTCTTGCAAAATGTGTGTGTCGTTCCTGTACATAATTTTTCTTGCGGGTTTTAAGATAAATCCTCTTTCAAAATGTGTGTGTCTTTCCTGTACATAATTTTATCTTGAGGGGGTTTTAAGAAAAACCCTCTTACAAAATGTGTGTGTCGTTCCTGTACATAATTTTTCATGCGGGTTTTAAGAAAAATCCTCTTGCAAAATGTATGTGTCGTTCCTGTACATAATTTTTCTTGCGAGTTTTAAGAAAACTTCTATTGCAAAATGTGTGTGTGGGTCCTGTACATAATTTTTCTTGCGGGTTTTAAGAAAAATCCTCTTGCAAAATGTATGTGTCGTTCCTGTACATAATTTTTCTTGCGAGTTTTAAGAAAACTATTGCAAAATGTGTGTGTGGGTCCTGTACATAATTTTTCTTGCGGGTTTTAAGAAAAATCCTCTTGCAAAATGTGTGTCGTTCCTGTACATAATTTTTCTTGCGAGCTTTAAGAAAAATCTTCTTACACAATGTGTGTGTCGTTCCTGTACATAATTTTTGTTGCGAGATTTAAGAAAAATCCTCTTGCAAAATGTGTGTGTCGTTCCTGTACATAATTTTTCATGCGGGTTTTAAGAAAATTCCTCTTGTAAAATGTGTGTGTCGTTCTTGTACATAATTTTTCTTGCGGGTTTTAAGATAAATCCTCTTTCAAAATGTGTGTGTCTTTCCTGTACATAATTTTTTCTTGCGGGGGTTTTAAGAAAAACCCTCTTACAAAATGTGTGTGTCGTTCCTGTACATAATTTTTCATGCGGGTTTTAAGAAAAATCATCTTGCAAAATGTGTTTGTCGTTTCTGTACATAATTTTTCTTGCGGGTTTTAAGAAACTTCCTCTTGTAAAATGTGTGTGTCCTTCCTGTATATAATCTTTCTTGCGGGTTTTAAGATAAATCCTCTTGCAAAATTTGTGTGTGGGTCCTGTACATAATTTTTCTTGCGGTTTTTAAGAAAAATCATCTTGCAAAATGTGCGTGTCGTTCCTGTACATGTGGGTTTTCAGCTATTTTTAAGATACATCTCCTTTTGAAATGTGTGTGTTGTATGCGCCCTCGGCACGTTTTATTCTGAAGTGTTTGAGAAATGCAAAATTGTTATTTGCAAGTTGTGACAGATAAGAACAACAAGAGAAATATTATTAATTCAAACACATTAAACTGATACTTCCTAAAATATGAAAGAGTTTTAGGGAAGTTTTCTAAATTTACAGCAAAAGTTTCCTGATAGGTGTTTCAATATTTGTCTCTTACCGTGGAAACCCAAGACAATTTTACTTCATAAACCAATATACCTTTCTAACACTACAAATGGAACAATATTTTTCGCAGCCAACAAAAATTTACTTACCCGCACTGAGTTTGATTTTTTACCTCTCACAGTGGGTATCCATTTTTTGTTGACTGAGATTTCCTTATTTTATCTCTCACATTTTCCCCTCCAGCAGTGTGGTAACTTTTACCACATTCGCACTTTTTGTCTCCACACAGTCATTTCCTTATTTTTTTAATATTTTGCTTCGAGCGATTCACTTTTTTTGCCTCCAGCAGTGAAGTTACTTTAGCGCCACCAGAACTTATTACCACTCACTTTCACTTTATTATTTTTTTTGGTACCGAGCGATTTAATTTTTTGCCTTCAACATTCACTCTATTATTTTTTCTCTTTATTTAATACTGGTGAACTGTGGAACTGATCGGTGGAACTAATCCTTCCCTATCTATATACCCCTTTCTCTATCCATAACTCCCCCCAAACTTTATGTTTACTCTTATTAACAAACACGATAAATGAAGGATCGAAAATAATAACTTGTTAAAAACCACTTTTGAATGACTTCCAAAACTTTGTTTTGCTAAAAGTGCTGAGGAATGCATAAAGTCATCTGGATGAGGTGGGAGGAGGGTAGTACGCAATGCTTGAAAAATAGGTTGGCGACCACTGGTCTAGAGGGTTAAACTATCAGACAAAACGAAACTATCTTTTTCAGATTTTATGTTAGCAAAAACAGATAGAAGATGGGTTGTTACCACTGTGTTGAGGTTAATCCGTCCAATGACTAACATGCCACCAAATCGGATGACTGGAATTACTATGGTCGTCTGGATCGGCCTTACCTCTATTTCCTAACGAATTATCGAATGGTCCTATTTAAATCTTAAAGATTTAAGAGCGTTGTAATCTGGCAATTTATCCGTTGCAAGGCGCCCCTCAGCGACAAATCAATACAGATAATATTTTTCCCATTTTCATCTGTGACTCACTGTAATAATATTACAATCTCAGAATTTAATCATATATCACAAGTACAACGGAGTGAGTGAGGATATTTAATAAAATGCATTTATCCTCTCCAAATTCCAGGAAAGTGCGTCATCTGTTAAGTCTTTTTCCTTTCGTTGAGAAGCTCGGAGGAGCGTCTCTTACAAATTGCCACTTTCACGGCTAATCAACTGAGAAATGAAAATAAAATCGTTTCGGTTGAGCTTTTTATTTACTAATTGGAACTATAATTCTGCTCTTAATGGTCGTTATCATCCAAAGTCGTGCAAAGTTTATTTCAGCCCATTGATAAATCGTTTAACATTGGAAATAAGATATTGCTTACTAAAGTAATAAGTGGAAAAGCATATTAAAATCCGGTATTTTTTTTATTCTTTTTTTCAAAAAAAAAAAAACGTTGTTTTTGATGATTACTGAAAGGAATTGCAGAATTATCTAAATATCATTTTACTTATAGAAAGAGGAGGGATTGGATCGTAATCTGCATCTCAGGTTCAAATCCGAGCTGTTCATACGTTGAGAAATTTCTCCATTGATTATATTTTTGCCCTCGTGGGGGATATAGATACCTTTGAGCTTGGAAAGGCCGCTCTCAATGGCATGGGAGAAAGGGCTGAGGAATGCATAAAGTCAGAGTATCACATGTTTTTTAACTAACAAGCCTCGGAAAAGGTATGGTTCTGGTGTTTTCTGCTGAGGTTTCTCAAAGACCTTCTACGCCTTACTCAAAGATCTTCTCTGTGGGGTTTTGTATTAGCTTCAGAGCTTTGTTTTCAGAGCTTTGATGTAAACCGCTGCTTGAGGGCACAATATCACATGTTAAAAAACACGCTCGACCGTCTTGATAGGATGGTTCCATTTCTTTCTTTACAGTTATAATGTCTTAGCTTTTAGGGTTTTTATGACCTAGCCATTAAGCCCATTGTGTGCAAAAAATTGCCGCTCAAAGGTTAAACAACCCAACAATTTTTACAAAAAAAAAATTAAGTGTTAGCTTAATTTTAAGCTAACATTTAAAGTGCCAAGTTTTGACAATCTATTCATTTGTGGCCAAATTTCATTTTATATTTTATTTTTTCAGCAAAGCTACATAGGTTATCTAGACAGGGACGTACGCGCGGGGGATTCCTGACAACACCCCCCCCCCCCACGAAAATCCGGTAGTCTTATACGAAATCTCAAACTTGTCTACGTGCTTTGAAGTCCAAACCAATTGTATTTGTATAATTCTATTGTAAACCCATTCGACACTAAAAATAGATTTAAAAACCAACTGTAAAGTTTGTTCGTGTAGAATATCATTTTAAACTTTCCTGTCAGGTGAAATACTTAATTAATTGAGAAAAACCTACTCTTATTCTCCCTCTTGGTGGAAAATCAACCTGCGCAGTCTTAAGGGAAAAAAGATCCTAAACTCTCGTGATAACGCCTGACAGGACTATATCCTAAGACTGGCTCTGCTTTTTTTTTGTTTCTGGACTGAACTAATTAATTTATCTTCAGGACAAGTAGTGCAATCAAGCCCGAAAAAATTAAAAGGGGAATAAGAAACTGGATTTTCATTGCAATATTGAAATGTAATATTTTCTACTTCGTTTTAGAGTTCTTTAAAAAAGTTATCGAAAAATATCGAAAAGTATCCTCTGTTACCTTTCCTAGCATTCTCAAAGTATTCCTTGATCCCACCCCTAGATCCTGCGCTGCTCGCAGACAATCGGAGTCAAGCTCAGAGGTAAAACAACACAACAGGAGTTGTGTTGTTTTACCTATGAGCGGCACTTTTTTTGCACACAATGGAGCACTGTACGGCTGTTAGGCGACAGATGGTAGCCTCCCGCCATGGCCATCCAGCGTGATCTTTAACGTGCAAAAGGTATGGCTCTCCCGCACACGTGGCCCAGTCTTTACATCCCATCCAACGGACAGTGGTCTTTTCAAAGCTATTCGGTGTCCCCTACTGACCAAGGGCAGAAATTTTGCGGAGATAAATCTCAACGCATTTCCAAACTGGGACTCGAACTCGGGAACTATAATTTATGAGCCTGGAGCCATACCGACTAAACCACCCTCGTCCCATATGAAAGGAGATGACAGTTTTCGCTATAAAGGGGAAAAAAAACAGATGTGCTGAATATCAAGGTAACAATTTTGTGCAGAGACTAGCAAATTCTGCAGATAATGGCTCAGACTCAAATTGGTAAATCGTGTCACATACAGTGTAACTGCATAGATTAAAATGGTTGCATTGCCCAGTACTCTATGCTGGTAACATAAAGCCCTGATGAACAACATGCAACTTGATAAAAGCTTAAAAAGAAAATATCGTTATGCTCAGGCCTATAAGAGAGTTTTGTAGGATCTGTTTGTCCTTGGCCTCAATCTTAAACTGGGGGCTCAAATGTAGAACTTGCTATTTTTTTATGTTAAATGCAACAGTAAAAGGTGTGATTTAGTAAAATATATAATTGTTAACAAACAAGCCTCGGAAAAGATATGGTTCTGGTTGTTTATCTTTCTGCTGAGGTTTCTCAAAGGCCTTCTACTAATGGGGTTTTGTATTAGCAGGCTCCTATCAGAGCTTTGTGGTAAACCGCTGCTTGAGGGCTAAACGTTTTATATATATATATTGTCAAATTATAAATAATAACATTCGAAAAAAAATAATAAAATTGTTTTGGCCAGGAACCCCAGAAGTTGAAAGTGTTCAAGTCTTCTCTAAACCTATAAGAGGGCCTGATTATGCCCATCGAATAATCACAATTTTAAATGCCGTACGCGTTTCTTAATTTAGAAAATTTATATATTTCATAAAATTTTACCTTATCATTCGGAAACATGAACCCCCGTCAGAAAGTTTTCCCAGGGTGACCATATTTGTTTTAGGGAGGAGCAAATATTTCCAGTGGGGGGATGGGGGAGAGGCAAAAATACAAATTAATGGTTTCAATATATTTATATATATATATTTATATCTAGCCGTTTATTAATGAGCGCAATAACAAATAAGGAATTATGCATATATCATACCATAATACAACTCGGGTAACCACAAATACCAGAAAGGAAACGAAAAAATATATATATATAATTTATCATTGAAAATATACGTAAAATATATTCCTTCGTAATAATTAAAAAATAAATAAAATATTTCCAACAACAAAAGAAAATGTAAAAAAAAAAAAACATTTTGGGGATGGGTTGTCTTACTTCTCAGCGGCACTTTTTTTCACTCAATGAGCTAAATGGCAAGATCACAAGAACCTCGAGAACTCAAAGAAGGTGGGGGGGGGGACCCACTGGACAGCTTTTAGGAAACAGATGGCAACTTCCTGTCAAGGTCACCCAGAGTGTTCTTTAATATGCACAGGGTATCGCTATCCCGCACACGTTGCCTAGGCTTTATATCCCACCTGAAGTACGACGGCCTTTCCAGGCCCATCGGTTCCCCCTACTGACCGAGGGAAGTGTAGTGGGTTTTGCGGAGATAAATCTAAATGCTGGTGGGACTCGAATTTGGGAACTGCAGCTTAAGATCCTGACCCGCTACGACTGAGCTATCCCGCCCCCCATTAATTTTTAGTACATCCGATATTATTTGATATAAAAAATTTTTTATCATTTCTTTCCTGGGTGCAACTGCCTCTCTCTTCTCTCCCCCCCCCGGCTCCCATGTTCAGAGACCATCCAGGATTGCTCCCGTAAAGTCCTACGCAAACCATTTGAAGGCAAGTGACATTGAAGAGAGCAGCAGCATGGCCTTAGCTTTCGTCATCTGATAAAAACCAAATTCGGCATTGACATTTTAAGAATTGTAAGGACAGTTCAACATTTCTATCGTATGCATTTTTAAGATGTGGTAAACCAAGCTATCGTAATGGGACAATACCCGCCATGTAAGATGTAAAACCCCTCAGTGTAGACACTGCAACTGCTGAGGTCCCGGTTCCAGTGCCGGATGGTTGTATATTCTATCATAAGCTGCAGATAAACTAGTAGCTTTGCTGGTCTAATCGATAATTGAATATTTATTATATGATACACCGTAATGATGCAAATATGGTTGAGAATTGCACACTGTGTAACAAGATTATAAGATGAAACCAATCATTTGTTACTTGATTTCTCTAAACACCACAATCTTCAAAAGTCCAATTACACATTTTTTTTATCGTCAAGCCTAAACTGGAGTAATGTGTCTCAGGCAGGCCATATGGCTCTTGAAAAAGTCCACTTGAAAAGGTGGTGCCTGAAATTCCTACCAGCATCGGTAACTTCAGCATTTAGCAGAGGAGGAACAGGTCTTTGCCCCATGCCTGCGATCAGGGGGCTGTTTGATATTGTTGGCCCTACCAATCTCAATAAACCTAATTTCTTTAAAAATCCTACTAATCATTTTCTCTCTGCAGGGACGTGGAATGTGAGGACAGAGAGATTATTCTCTTGATGTCCTCACGCAGGAATTCCAGAGATATAACCTAGATATTCTAGGCTTGCTAGAGACCAGATGGACAGGTAAAGGTTAAAAATAACTTTAAATTTCTCTTTACAGGGAGGGAGGATGGAGAGCATCACCAAGGCGTGGGTCTGCTACTCAGCAGACATGCTAGTGATGCTCTTTTAGGATATGAGTGCATTAATGAAAGTTTTCTTACAGCAAGATTTCACACAAGCATTAAAGACTTGAATGTTATATGCTGTTATGCCACCACGAGGATGCTGATGAGGATGCGAAGGATAGGTTTTACAGACAATTTCAGGATATTTCGAAATCTGTCAAGAAATGAGATATTACCCTTGTTCTAGGTGACTTTAATGCCAAAGTTGGTACTGATTCTAACCTTTGGATATTGGTAGCTGCAATGGCAATGGACAATGTCTCCTACAAGTAAGTAAACACAATAGTTTCAGAATAACTAACACATATTACAAACACCACGACATACATAAATACACATGGGTTTCACCTGATGGGCTGCATAAGAATATGATTGATTACATGTTAATTAACAGCAAATGGGCTAGTTCTGTTAGGAATACCAGGTCATATAGGGGAGCTGAAATTGGATCTGACCATTACCTTGTTAAAAGTGTCTTGCAACTTAAACTTAAAACGTGTTGTGCTAGGGTTGAAATATTTAACTTTAATACTGAAGCTCTGAAAGACCCAGTTATAGCTAAAGCTTACCATGATAGGTTACTTAGTCATTATGACAGTCATGGTTTGCTTACTACTGAAGTTGAGGAAGAATGGGATCATTTTAAACAGGCTTTTTTGGACACTAACAATACTCTTTTAGGAAAAAAGGAGCAGAAGAACCAGAATTATCTGAGTGATAAGGCACTTGAGCTTATTTCAGAAAGAAGGAACTGCAGGAATGTCCTTAATCAGTACCCTACTAGTCCTAATAGAAAGGATTACAGAGAGCTTAATAAACGTGTAAAGGATCAGTTAGCTACTGATAAGAATCTTTGGTTTAATGGCTTGGCTGACAAAGCTGAGGAAGCAGTTAGACAGCACAACAACAGAGAACTGTACCAGATAGTTAATGTTTTGTGTGGTAGAAAACGGACAGGCATACAAGGATTGCAGGATAAACACGGTAAGGTTATAGAAGGTGAGGATTCTGTTATGGCTAGGTGGGCTGAGCATTTCAGTGATATTCTAAACAATGTGGTTAGTTCTATTTCCATTGTTTGCAATGATGATAGATGCATTGGTGGCTTTAATGTTGGCCCTATAACACGATCTGAAGTTATTTTGGCTGTTTCTAAACTTAAACTACATAAATTCCCAGGGGTAGATGAAATTACTACCGAAATGCTTAGAGCTGGGAATGTTTCGGTTACCAAGTAGATGACTGAAATTCTGAATATCTTTTATGATAAAGGCATGGTTGCTAAGGATTTTACCAGAGCTATTGTTATCCCTATTTTCGGAAAAGGAGATCGCAGTTCTTGTGATAACTATAGGGGTATCAGCCTACTCTCTGCTCCAGGTAAAGTTCTTTCCATGATTGTGTTTAATAGAATTAAGAATCTGGTTGACAGTCAATTGCTTGATGAGCAATGTGGATTCAGAAGTGGTAGGGGATGTGTGGATCAGATATTTTCAATTAGGCAGATTCTTGAGAAATGTTTGGAGTTTCAGAAACCTTTGGTTGCTAGCTTTGTTGATTTCAAAAAGGCTTTCGACTCTGTTGATCGTCATAATTTGTGGTTGATTGTGAGATAATATGGTATACCAGACAAGTTAGTTAACATAATGAAAGCTCTCTATAATAACACTGAGTCGTGTGTGAGAGTTGGTAAGTCTTGTAGCAATTGGTTTAGCATTACTTCTGGTGTTCGACAAAGGTGCATTCTGTCTCCTTTTCTCTTTAGTTTGGTTGTTGATTATGTTATGCGAAATTCACTTCAAGGGAAAGATTTTGGCCTTAAATAGACTGGAGATACGGAAATTTCTGATTTAGATTATGCTGATAATTTAGCCCTTTTGACAAATGATGTTGATGAGATGAACTCTTTTGTTCGAGCTGTTGATGAGACTGGTAATAGAGTAGGTTTGGTTATAAACAGAGAGAAAACTAAAATTATGAAAATTGGTCAGGCAGGTTTTGATTCAGTTCATCTGAATGGTTGCAGTCTTGAACAGGTGTCACAGTTTAATTATCTTGGGAACTATGTAACAGATACTGGTAATGTGTAACATGAGATTAACAGACATTCGTCTGTTAATCTCATGCCACACATCACCAGTATCTGTTACACAGGGATTGAGAGTGTGGAGAAATAGGCGTATACACCTAAAGACTAAAATTAGACTGTATAATAGTTTGGTTCTTTCTAGGGTTAGTAATGATAGTGAAACTTGGACGTTGTGTAAACAAGATAACAGGAAACTAAATGCTTTTAATTCTAGATGCTTACGTAGTATCTTGGGTATTTTTAACCAATGATGAGGTTAGGTAAAGGAGTCTGCAACCTCCTTTAAGCAGCATATTGTGCAGAGAGAGACTCCGCTGGTTTGGCCATGTTGCCCGTATGGATAATTATAGATTGGAGAATAGGGTTATGAACAATGTGCCTAGAGGCCTCAGAAAGAAGGGGAGACCTAGGATGCGGTGGGCAGACAATGTCAAACAGGACCTTGTTAGAATTTATGTGCAGTGGCTGGATGCAGCAGATGTAGCTCAGGACAGATATGCTTGGAGAATTAAACTGCACGGTCTAGTTGGACCTCCGTAGCCCATGGCTGTTTGATGATGATGATGATGATGATGATGATGATGATGATGATGATGATGATGATGATGATGATGATGATGATGATGATGACGACGACGACGACGACGACGACGACGACGACGACGATGATGATGATGATGATGATGATGATGATGATGATGATGATGATGATGATGATGATGATGACCTGTTTTGAACACTAACTTTCTGTCGATTCAATGGCTAAAATAGCGGTAAATGTCAAACAGGACCTAATGAGAGCTCTCTATAATAAAATAGTTAATAATAGTAAATAAAATAGTAAAGTTATATAATAAAGTGTGCAGATTGAAAAAAAAGTAAAAACAGTGAAGTACGTGAAAACAGGTATGAATCTGATCACTTTAATTATATGGTGACAATGGCAAATGATGAAATGAAAATCAATGATCAACCAAGGAAAAAAAATAATTTGTACATTCAGTTCCAAAGTTACAGCAATGTTATAATTTTAGAATATCTGAAGTGCAAGTTATTGGTTTGATTATTGGAATTATCTATTGAAATTAAACTTCTTACAAATAAAATCCAAACAAACAAATCACATTTTACTCCAAGGTAAATACTATTTTCTTATGTTACGTGATGTATAAAATGATATACGTACACCAGTGGGGAAGCGTGCATAGAAGCAACTGAAACTTCGAACAATGACTCTCATGCTTCATAAAAACTAGAGAAAATGTTTTCATTTGAAATAAAACCTTTGAATAAGCATCGATCATCGCTGTTACTTTTTGTTCCTTAATCAGGAATTAAAATCATTGGTTTCGATAATTACAAAATCAGTCTTTGATCAGATAGCTTTTATTTCTGTTCAATAAAGCAATCGTTTCACTAACCTTACCCAGCATTTCAAAGTACAGTCAAAATCTAACTCCTTCCTGAAGACTTATAGCACTTTATGTAGAATGGTTAACGAATCTGACAACTAACCCAATAGTCGTGTTCTGGAAGTGTGGGACAGGAGTTGGCTCGTAATTTGCACTTCCCAGGTTGAAGTCCCACCTGTGGCAACGTGGAGATTTATCTCCGCTAAACCTAATCCTGCCCTCGGTGCAAAAGAGACACTGATGGACTTGAAAAATCCATCATTCGTCGGATAAGACGTAAAGCCACGTCCCCTGTATGCGTAAGACACTAAATGCCCTTGACGGGAGGCTTCCATCACTCTCCCTTAACAGCTGTTCAATGGGATAACTTTCTCTGAGGCTTTGGTTTCCTTCCGGCCTTGTCATTTAGCTCATTGTGTGCAAACAAATTCCACTCAGAGGTAAAACAATCCAACCGTGGAAGTGTTTGTTATGTGAGAAACCAACAGAAATGTTTAGAAACCTTTTTGGCTATATCTATCCTTTGTTCTAGAACGTTTCTCTCTCTTTTATGCAAAAAAAGGACACTTTTGCTTGCTGAAGCTCTACTTTCTGTTCTCAGTCCTGATCTTCTACAAAAGCGAAACTCCTGGAGAGACATTGATTCTATTCTCCCCCCCCCCCAAATGAAACATTTTTTGGTAATAATTTCCTTGAATTAAATGAAGCAAACTCAGAAATTAAGTTAGCAGATTTCTGCATATTTTTTTCAAATTTCTAAATTATAAATTTACGATATATTCAGTATGAAATACAAAGTTGAAGTGAATAAAAATAAATTAAAAAAAAAACAACAAAACCTGTCCAGAGTAAACAACAGATAAATTCCAATTAAACAACAATTTTTTAGTGTTATTTGCTATGAACTACCATCTATATCAACTTCTTCGCGCATTTTTATAGATAGAATATTTTAAACGATCATCTTCTTTTGTATAGATTCACGAAGTATTTCACTAGGAGGAGTATCAGTGCATTAAACTTACAGATGATCCCTATACGAGAGCAGATTTCGATTAAAGTCATGGACATTTTTCTCCTTGCATTTTAATAGTGCAAGAAACAAACAAATCGCAGCAATGCCCTGAAAGCGCCTCATTCTTGGATCACACTACTTTCTCCCAGTGACACTTTCGCCAGAGCATCGCCATCGCTTAGCAGTCGGAATCCATCACTGGAGTATCAGAGCTGGAGGTTTCTGTTATCTGTTTTTAATTTCATGGCTCTTGTTAATTTTCTAGCTGACTTCCTCTTACCTGAGCAACGGTTCGTCTGGCTGCCTGATGTGATTTGGGCTCTCCTTCTCTCTTTTCTTTCATTTATTCGTTCGCCTTTTTTATTGTAAATCCTTCCTGCTGGCTCTGAAACGAATGAATTGTGTGAAGGGTACTCTGAGAGAAAATAAATTAACTGGTGGATTCCGCCGGTGCTCTCACTCCTCAAGCGTGAACGCGCTTCGCGATCCGGGAACTGAAGCAAAGCGTGCGCGCAGTTCGGAGCTGTTTAAACAATGGACGCACGGCTTGGAACTAACTAGCCATTAAACAAGGAAAGGAAGAACTGGGAGCTGACTGGGCCTAGCTAAAGGAAAGTGAACTAGCTAGTTGTCAAAGTAATCAATTCGTCTCTTTGAGACCACAACAGGTTGTTCAAATAAAGGTGAAGTCTAGCACTTTTCGCTAGAAACTTGCTTCTCATTTCCCAACTGCCGACTACCGTAAAAGACGATCATGATACACTGAACTATAGACTGGAGGAAAGAATTACTTATTGCATATATAATGGATGATAAAGACAAAAGCAGGGAATATTATTATGTAATGGTTAAAAGGGAAGATGTGCTTGGCGATGTGAAAATATTTAGTATTATGCTTTTATATCTAGTTTTCAATAAAAAATAAACTGAGTGCTTTACTTTTATAGGATTTGATTTTTTCATTGGATAGTTATTAAAGTATTCATAACTTCCTAACCGTCAATTATTTTATTTTCTGCAGTTGAAAAGTCTTAATCAGTGTTGTAAACTCTGTATGCACACATTTTGAATCATGTGGTAGTGTAGTGGATAAGAGTTTATATTAACAGTCACGCAGAATATAAGTTTCATTTTAGGCCAGATAAGGAAGAAAACTGCAAATTTATTAGGTTTAGAGTTCATTGAGTTATTACTCCTCTTCAGTGTGAAAACGAAAAAAGTGAAAGAGGAAAATTTTTACAGCGATTAATCTATATGAATCAGAGGCGGTTGCGCTTTTTTTAAACAGATTTTAAGCAGAAATTTCGAGTTGATAAGCCATCACGGCAAGAAGATAAAACAAGGGAACCTCATCATCTAGTTCATGAAACGTGAGAGGGGGCTCGTAATCTGCAGTTCCCAGGTTCGAGTCTCTGCGCAGCGTTGATATTTATATCCACAAAACTCCCCGCCCTGCCCGCGGTCAGTAAGGGACATCGATGGACTTGAAAAGGCCGCAGTCCGTCTGATCCATTGTGCGCAAGATCATACGCTGTGCACGTTAAAGAATACGTTGGATAGCTTTGACGGGAGGCTACCATCTATCTCTCATCAGCAGTTCCAGTAAGTTCCCTCCCCAACCTTCTCTGAGCTCTCAGGGTCCTTGTGACCTGGCCATTTAGCACATGGTGTGAAAAAAAAGTGCTGCTCATAGGTAAAACAACCCAACTCATAAAACGTGATTCTGAAATCAGACACACAGTTGCAACTCATGTACATTTTCTGAATAATCTGAAGCGATGGCACGTATGAAAGGTCTAATTATAAATGAAACTTCCTTTTTTTATCATTCTTTCTATGTGTCAGAAGAAGAGTTGGGATATATTTGGAAAGAAAAGAGTGCCAATACTAAGCACTTAAATTCGCGATCTCTAAAGTTCTTTCATGCTCCCACTAATCTTTGTAATTAAGAAAATTATTTGTGGTTTCTGGAGGATAATTACAAAAGTGTAAAACGTACCGATTGATAATAATGCAAATTCTTCGGCTTCGTCTTTCTCCTACAGCAGATATGCAGGTGAATTGATCTTTCCTCAGGTAAAAATTGGCCAAAATCGAACGAATGGTCACATTTATCTGATCATTTGAGCTGAGTAATGAAAATGTCTGCTTTGGGAGCGAAATTAGTAACTCCTGAATCGTATTTAAATCATCGCAGACTGTCACCTTATCACTCTAATATTCTTCATACTATTTTCAATAACATTACGAACAGTATAAATAATAGTTGGGGATATTTAACTGCGTTCAAATGATGAAAACCAGGAGGCAGTTCCCGCTTCCTTTGGTAACTCGAAAGATGCAGTTTTTTGTAAACTAGGAGATATTTAAAATAAACTATGGTACGTAAATTATAAAATATGCTGCCATATTTTGGTAAAGTAAGTGCAAAGAAATCTCCGTTAAGATTTAACCTAAGAAATATGATATTTCCCGTTCTAAGAGACCGAAGCTTAAAACTTTATCACCAAAATATTCAAAGTAAGAAACATAATTACAATTTTAGATTTGGAAGTAAAAAAATGAACACAAAAGTATCTTGCATATGAAAAAGCAAAAAACACAAAAGTATCTTGCATAGGAATAATTTGGGTATCAGTTTTTACCCAAATTATTCCTGTCGGAAATGTGTAAACATTTTTTATTAATCAGTTCACTTTTTGCTTACTTCTTTATCATAATGAGTTTATAGATGACTAGTATTTTAAAAAGTTATAGATGCCTACGCATTTCAAAGTTTATCTATGTATACAAAATTAAAATCAGGTACACGCTTGGAAATTGATCGGTGAAATGAAGTGTGTGCCAAAGTTCAAATGAAGAAAACTAAGAAATATTAATGTTTTCAGAAGAGTTCTGTAGAGCTAGAAATATGGACTACGTTCATCTGCAAAGCAAAAAAAAGGTCCTCACAACCTTAGAGTTTGAGACATCTGGTTTAAAATCTTTGTAAATGTCTTGCCGAGAGAAAAGGCTTCATATAAGATACTTGACAGATTTAATTTATCGTAACTTTGCTATGTTTTATTGATTTGATAAATCTTAGGAAGGCTGCTCGATATTAAAATTCTGATCCTTAATAAAAGCTTGAAATGTTCGCAAAAGGAAATAACTGTTGCGTACCTTGGAGACGAATCCACCTCGAAAAATGTAACGTTGAAAATTGAGCAATTTAGATCTTCCGTTATGTTTCTAAAAACATCGATGAGGAGATTCTTTACATTCCTCGAAGAGAATCACTTAAAAACAAATATGCAAATTCCAATCTTCGTCGAGATACAGCTATGCTTTATTGTAGATATATTTACTGTATATATATATCTATAGCAGAGATTCATAATAATTGTAAAATAAAGAACTTGGATGTAAACCATGGCAACCAATATTTTCATCACTTTCTTGTAAATGGTTTCAAAGGTTTGAAATAATTCTGGCTAAGTTACCATTGGTGTTTTATTGTAAAATTAAATAGCATCATATAATTCTAGGAGTACTCATTTGGCTTTTAGTGTTTGGTGTGGAGTGTTCAGAAGAAGTTTCCGGCTTTCTTTCTTTCTTTAAAGAAACAAAGCTCGAAAGAAACAGCTGGGGAGTCTCAAACGTTTTCACCTTTCTTTAAAAAATGGTACTATTAAAAGAAAAAGTTATAGAGTATAAATTTATTAAATATATTTACTATCTTTTGGTAAAGTTAAGTAAATGCGGAGCAATGTTGTTAAGCCTTAGCCTAGGAAATAGAGTATTTTCCATTTTACGCGACGCAAGCTTAAAACTTCGTCAACGAAACACTCAAAAGTAAGAAACATAATTTACAATATTGGCGATATTTCGAAGTAAGAAAACGTCTCTTATTAGATTTTACCTTGGTACAAACAGATATTTATATCGACAATAAATCGAATGAAAATTCCCCCACACTGAAAGCCAATTTATTTCTTGTTGTGTGTCAATGTAATGGAATCGGAACTCTCACTCCGTTTAGAATTGAACTAAGGTGGGAATTCAAACAATTGCTGCAAAATGAAATGGAGGGAAACTAACCAAAGTATTTGTGCCCTATTGATCTAAATATATTATCATTTGAAATAGAATTTTTCCTTACAAGAGTACGGCTTTAAACATATATATCTCGTATGGAAGGGTGAAAATCTGGTCCTTTCAGAATGGTAGTAAGACTAATGGAGGCAAAAAATTATAATATTTTTCTAGATCCGAGTCTGTTCTCGTATAGTTTTGTACATTACCTTTTTGTGAACCATAAAAAAACTGAACTTTGCGAAGTCCCACTTGAAACACTTTACGTTAATTGCACTGCCCTATTGAAATATTAAAGAATGTCTATGTTATGTCAATGGGAATCTAAGTTCAAAGCTTTATAATTTCTAAAATATGCATTTGATGTAAAATGCGACTAATGATAAATTAAAGATCATAATGAAGGCCATTTAAATCTAGATTTTCAACAATATTCGTTCAGTATTTAAAGAGTTATGGAAGCTGGAATATTTCACAACACTAATGCGTCACAAGAATTTATCTCAGAAATTAACTAAAATAATAAGTATCGTTTAAAACCATTTAATTAAATAAATATACATTTTTAGAAGCTTTCGTAAAATTTATTTTAATATTGAACAATTTAGAACGATTTTTATAAAACAATTGTTCATTGTGACGATTAGTTCATCAATAAAAAACAGTTCATTGTGAAATATTCCAGCTTCCATAATTCTTTAAATACTGAACAAATATTATTGAAAATCAAGATTTAAATAAATTTAATGCGATCTTTAACTTATCCTCAGTCACAGTTTTCCATTAAATGCGTATTATAGAAGTTATAGAGCTTCGAAGTTGGATTCTCATTAACATAACGTGGGAATCCTCTAATATTTTAGAAGGGCAGTGTATATGACTATAAATGAAGAACTTGCAATAACCATATTTCTTATGAGAGTTACCAATGAATTGAGATAGTTCTAAAGTATCCAAATCATCCACTTCTCCCATAGGAAATAAAATATAATAAAATGTTTTTTGACCGATATTTTAACACATTTATCGCACTATAAATCAAATAATTTGCAGCATAATTTTAAAGCTGTATTTTACTATTGAGTTAGAAATATTTTCAGGTAAACGAGAACTATTAATTTCACAAGGTAATTTTTTTTCCAGAAATACAGTGGTTAGCTATCATGATTTGCTGAAACTTTTCAGTTATCCAGTTTATAAAGTTTATAAAATTAAACCCTGAGTTGTTCGCGTTGGAAGAAACATTTTGTATCTAAAAGGTTAAAATCAGCTACTTCAAACTTTCTTTGGATTTCCAGAAATCGATACGAAATATTTCATTTTGCATTGAAAAAGGAAATTAGGAAGAAAACTAATTAATGAATCCAGGTGTTCATTGAGATATTTTACAGGATATTGCGGCAAGAATACTTTATTAATTATGGAGTAATAACATTAAGCAGCGTAAAACAAATCAAAATCATAAGCACAAATTTCTAAAATCTAAATAAAAAGCAATCCACAACATCCACTGGCTAACCATATTTCATTAACGGATGCAAACGTAGGTCAGACGTTTAGATGACATTAAGATCTCTATTGATGGCTATAAGCAAACAGACATTTAGGAACTGAATTATTGCTCGAATAGAGGAAGTAATATTTCCTGTCGCATGCTACAGTTAGTTACGGTAAGTAACTTGTCTTGAGAAAGGGCAAGCGTTTGGCTCAGTTGGTAAAACGACATGTTCGCAATCTGTACAGTCGCTCAAAAAAGTATCCGAACGCGAAGGCTAATTACAGAATTCAGAAAAATATCTGACAATGATTTTTTAGAAATTAGTCATCTGGCAACCTTTGTGTACGTACACCAGATCACTAATTTCTAAAAAATCGTTGTCAGATATTTTTTGTGAATTCTGTAATCAACCATAGCGTTCGGATACTTTTTTGAGCGACAGTAGTTCCAAAGTTCGTGTAACAGACTGTGCCATGGTTGAAAGTTTTCTCCACTTATTTCCATTCTGTCCTCAGTGAGGAAAGATGGGCAAGGCACACCAAATCTCTTGCACACTTGAGACTTGGTCCCTTGTGCAGAAAGTCCCTTAGCTAATAAGCTATTACAGTTCCTGAACGAGAAGAAATCAACTTTCCCAGAATCTTCAGAAGTATATCTGTGCAAAGGCTATCTGTGAGATATTTGGATATAAAATATTTATGAAACGATGAAAATCATTCACGATCTAAGGCGATGGCACGTATGAAAGGCTGGAGCATCATAACTTTGAGACTGACTTGATAGTTATAATATTTTGCCCGGGGATCCTTGTTTTAGAGATTTAGAGCAGGGGTGCACACAGGTAGAGGGAAACTTATCTCGATATCCATTATAAGATGAATTTTCAACCATCTACACTAAGCCTCCTGAAAATGCTAAAACATTCTACAGTGTACAATAAAAGCTTTGCTTTCTGGATATGTCTATTATTTAAACTTTACATCATATAATAAATAATAAATAAATATTCCCTCAAGCAGCTGCTTGCCACAGAGGTCTTACAGGAGCCTGTCAGTTTGATACGCCAGAGAAGAAAATCTGTGAGGATGGCGGGACCTCAGCAGAAAGACCGCACAAACATCCATGCCTCTCCCGGGGCTCGAACCCAGGTCCCGTTGAACAGTAGCCAAGAATTTGAATAGGCCAAACAATTAATTGCAATATGTAGATTAGGGATTCCACCGTTTATGAAGCCAAGTGTATATCTAAATGTGAAATGATTAGCTACGGACACCAGTTGGAACAATTGTATGAATTAAGGGTCAATAACTAAAGTTATAGGTATGATAAAAACAATATTTGTTAATTTAAATGTTTGAAAAAAAATTATTTTTGTACTGCTAACAATTTGTATCAACGATCATATTCGCTAAAAAATCAAATATTTTAATCGCACTTCTCACTTTATTTTGTTAAAATCATTATTAGTTATTTTAATGAAAATCACTTCATTAATTGAAAAATTGTTGATTAATCTGTTTGTAAAAGTTATTCATAAATGGTCAAAAAATAGAAAAAAAGCAATAAAAAGAGAATAAGTTGAGACGAAAAATCGTTTCGAGCCTGGTGGGATAAGAGTCCATAACCTCCTTCTTATAAAATGTCACGTGTTCTGAACACAGAGCTACTGGACGCGATTCGAGAGCTCCTTTATTGATGGCTGTAAGCAATAAAGTTTTCCCTCTATAATCAAGATTGTTCACAGCTTACAGGAATGATGAAATAAAGAACTTGCAATTAAAAGAAATTGCATGGTTGTTATTGAATAAAAAATCTGTTGTAAATTTGTAAAGTAGTTTTACTTTATATTTTTACTTTACAAAAAGGTTTAAATAACAGAAAATATCAGTAGTAAAGAACCACAGGATGTGTCCTGTAGACATGGAACTCATGAAATAATAAGCTGAGGACATATCCTGTGGCTCTTTACTACTGTTTTTTTTTTCAGCTTATTTCATGAGTAACATAAAATATATTTGCAGTTAAACAGAAACTTTATAACACTATAATAACTGATGCTATAACTTTCAGATATAAAATGTGTATAGTGAAACTTCGACAGGAATGATCAGATTGTTTGCTGGATAGCTGTTGTAATGGAGATACAGGATAGGTTCTCTTTGGATTGAGCTTTCTGAATGACTGAATGTCTGATAAATGGATTGGGTTGTTTTACTTATTATGAGCACTTTTCCTTAAACATAATAGGCTAAATGGCCAGGTCACAAGGACCCCCAGGGAAAATTGGTAAAAGAGATCCACTGGAGATCTTTTGTGAGACTGATGGAAGCGTCCGGTCAAGGCCATCCAACGTGCTCTTTGGCATATTCAGGGTATGACTCTCCTACACTTGATGCCGCGGATTAGCCTCCCATCGGATGGGCGGGGGCCTTACAAGCCCATCGTCGTTCGCTTTCTCACCGAGGGCAGAACAAGAATTAACGGAAAGATTTCTCAACGAACTACACTTGGCACTCGAACATGGAAACTGCAGGTGACGAGTATGGCGCTCTGTCAATAAAGAACTCCAACGCCACTTCCACACCCCTTTACGAATAAAAGTTTTTTTTTGCTAACAGACACACATACACACAAATTCCTCATGCAGCCATGGTCTACGGAGGTCCAACCAGACTATGCAATTTTCCTCTCCAGACGTGTCTCTTTTCAGCTACAACTGTTGCATTTGTTCACTCTAGGCCAATTCTAGCAAGGTCCTGTTTGGCATTGCCTGCCCATCGCATCCTAGGTCTCCCCCTTTTTCTGATACCCTTAGGCACACTGTTCATAATTCTCTTTGCCAATCTGCAGCTATGCGTACGGGCAACATGGCCAAACCAAAGCAGTCTCTCTCTGCACAAATGATGCTCAAAAGAGGTTAATGACTTCTTCTTCTAACCTCATCATTACTTACGAAGTCCAACCACCTAATGCCCAAGATAAGGCGTAAGCATCTAGAATCAAAGGCATCAAGTTTCTTGTTATCGAGCTTACAAATGGTCCATGTTTCGCTACCATAACTAACCTTAGAAAGAACCAAACTATTATACAGTCTAATTTTAGTCTTTAGTTGTATACGCCTATTTTCCATACTCTCCATAGATTCTTAAAAGTCCCAGCAGCAATCCCTATTCTTCTATTTATCTCATGCCGCACATCACCAGTTATCTGTTACATAACTTCCAAGATAATTAAACTGAGAAGCTTGCTCAAGAGTGCAGCCATTCAAAGTAACTGAAGCACTATCTGCCTGACCAATTTTCATCATTTTAGCTTTTTCTCTGTTTATCACCAAACCTACTCTATTACCACTCTCATCAACACCCTAATGAAAGAATTCAGCTCATCAACATCATTAGCTAACAGGGCCAAATGATCTGCATAATCTAAATCAGAAATTGTGAAATTTCTAGACCATTTAAGGCCAAAATCTTTCCCTTGCAATGAATTTCGCATTACAACCAATACCTATATTGAAACAAACTGCTACGTTTTTGGCTAAATTTATTGAAAAATAGTTCCGAATATTCATTTTAATGATCCTATATAGTGTTAAATTTCGATCTACAGTAATAGTTTAAGATTTATCCATTTTACTTACAGCGATACAAAATTCCAGATTGCCGATTGTATTCAACCTCTCTCCAGTTACTCATCAGCTCTCGGGGAAATAAACGGATTTTCCGAAAAAACACCAACGAAATATGCGGGGCAACTGATTATTCATTATTTTTGCTTCTGAAAATACCTTAATATGAAAATAACTGAAATAAAAAAAAACCTTCCAGCAAAAATAAACTCCCACTAAGGATAATTTTAGATTACACATACATACATAAGTTATAATCTTAAATAGTAAGTGCAGCGGGTCAAAACCTGGGAAAAAGACTAATATTCTTGAAAATGTGCAGAGAAATTAGAAGAGTTCGTAAAAATAATAACTCATTATGAGATATAAGCCAATAAAGGGTAAAAAGATAATTTTTTTAAATATTAGTCCAGAATCATTCTCTTTTATTGCGAAATGTTGTAAAATGTTTAATATTCGAAAGATACAATGAATCAGAAATTTGTTCATCCAGCTAGACGACTTCTCTGCAACACTCTCCAATCGCATTTGTCTTTCTTTGTTACATAACTTCCAAGATAAGTGAAGATCTAGTGGTGAAATTATTAGCATTAGAAATCGCGCAAGGAAATCAACAATTATGTAATAGCATAATTTGTAAAAATAATTAATAAAAAATAATACGAGTGGTAAGGGAAAATTAATAATTTATATTAAAATATTTTCAGGTTATTTAGCAATGCATCAAATTTACTATAATTTACTGTAGGTCTTTTCCTTGGAAAATCCCACTGTATGCCTGGTACCGAAATCAACCCCTCAACCTAACAATTTAGCAAAAAGTCCTACAGTCCATAAAATTTTCAAACTCTTTTTGAAATCTACATTCACTGTGCATAAGAATCGCAAACTCACCTATCGGATTTCAGACAAACAACCTTTAGGCAAGGTTGAACTGTTATGTTCTTTTCTTGATAAGAGCACACGAATCGATAACCTAGTGGTGAAATTATTAGCATTAGAAATCGCGCAAGGAAATCAACAATTCTTGAGATAAGCGGAATATTCACAAAGAAATCTGAAGGATGTTGGTCTTGGATATTGATTAGGAGCAATTGCAACAGGCTATTCCAAAGAAAGACAAATGCGATTGGAGAGTGTTGCAGAGAAGTCGTCTAGCTGGATGAACAAATTTCTGAAGTAATAAACCTTCAGAAAGAAAGGAATGTTTCTGCATTTGATTAATGCGATATTCTGGTGAAACTCCGGAACACTGCACCAGATAATTAAACTTCGAAGAATCCGAAATCTTTCATTATGAATGATTGTATCGTTGAAAGTACACCATAAGAAATCGAGAGCAATTTTTTCTCTGTTTTTTTTTTTGGCTATGAATGAGAGAGTTTCGCGGAATATGTTGTGGGCTGAGACAAAGTGCTTGGTGCTTGGCGACTCTATTGTGTCTTGTCTGTCCATTGAATGGAACCAAAAACTGGTAATTGTTCAATCTGTCGTAAAATTAGCTTGTTGAGTGCTCTTTGATGAAGTTGAACAAACTTAAATCGACCTCTTTCTCCGGAAAAATGAAGATCGGCAAAATTCGAGAGATACAGTCGCTCAAAAAAGTCACGTGACACGAAGGTTGCCAGATCACTAATTTCTAAAAAGATCGTTGCCAGGTATTTTTTCTGAATTCTTTAATCAACCATAGTGTTCGGATACTTTTTTGAGCGACTGTACAACATTGCGTAAATAATTGGCAGAAACGTTCCGTGGATTTTCTTGTTTTTGTCGCGAATTTCGGAAAAGAAATCTTTTCTTTTTTTTTTAAAAAAAGAGAGTTTTTCTTATGTCTCGAATGACAACTGTGGCAGTTGTGGTCCTCTAATGATTCTAGGTAGATCCGCGTGTCTCTAATTTATTTTATATCGTGATTTATTGTTATTGTATATCTCTCTGTTATTCGTGTATTTTCAGAAGTGCCTTTTAGATGGGAATGTTGATCATTAGTTGCCATTCGTAGCTAAGATACAGATGCTTGAGGAAGTGAGCGACAGCAAATGGTTTTATGACATCTTCGTTGCTTTTTAGCGGAGGGGTTAAGGTGTGAATCATCGAGAGAGGGGACAGAGAGATGAATAAATAAGTAAAGCAGAAAGAGAGTAATTGAGGAACTAAGGCGTTCAAGTTCGTTTAGCATCAAAAGCGAAGTCGATCTTTCTCGGAAACCCTAAAGGAACAGGATTCGGTTCTATGGGAGAACAAGAGTCTGTAGTCAGGAATTAGGATATCCTCTCGCCGTAGTTTGAGGTCTGTATATTGATCTCTATACGGAAAAGTACTGATTTACACCTCATTATGTAATGCCTGTAAAAGCAAAGCAGCATTCAAGCTGTATTAAGCTGGTGGGAGAAAATCTCCAAAGCCCGTCAAATTAAGCCATTTCATTCAGCAAAGTATTGAGTACAGCAAAGGCCATTAATTCCATTCTCTGGATGATTAACACACTAATGAGATAAAAAAAATAGAATTAAAATGATCCTAATAGTTGGTTTCGAGAGGATATATACGACATTTACTTCTTTCATCGAAAACACATCGCGTCTGACCCACATCGAAGCACGTATTTGCAACACGCGGATCTACCTAGAATCATAAGAGAATCTACTAATAAATCAGCACTTTGACGTCGAAATCAAACTTTAGAGGAAACATTGTCTTGAGCCGGGTGGGATACGAACCCACGACCTCCTGATAACATGTCAGGTACTCTGGACCACTGAGTTAACGGCCGCCGATCAAGATCTCCTCTAATTAACGCTATGAACATTCCTATTATGTCACATATAGGCACTATTCAGGCAATTTTAGCCACAAGCGGCTTTCAATTTGCCATATAGATGGAAAGCATGTCTTAAAAGTATGCTAATGATAAATAATGAAATAAACTCAACTATTCAATATCCACTAATAAATCAGTACTTTGAAGTCGATTCAATTTTTTTTTTGAATCGACGTCAAAGTGTTGATTTATTAGTAGATATTTCCTGCCATCCTCTCAGACCTTCTACTGTGGCAGGCTCCTGTCAGACCTCTGTGGCAAGCAGCTGCTTGAGGGGGTATTTATTATTTTTTTTTATTGAACAGTCGAGTTTATTTCATTATTTATCATAAATTCTTTTTAGGTCGAATAACCATTGATGAAACATTATAATTCCCACTTTCCGAATTTCGCAGAAGGTGTAATTGCGCTCTCTAACAGTGTAAAAATTTGAAAATTGTAAAAATTTAAACGAATGTTGCCAACGATATATTTATGTTAGAAATGTAAAATTTTGATTGTAGAATGTGAAGGTCATAAGGATTACGTTCGAATAATAAGCTTCCCCCTTGTACCGAAGGGGTGGATGGAAGCGCAACATTTTTTAAGAGCTATTAGAAACACTCCTTTTCAGTTGGGCTGGTCAAAAGAAATGTAATTCGCATTTTCAAATCCTTAGATGGTTTTGATTTGCATAAATATCGAATAATCGCACTAAATGTGGAAAAGGCGAAACTTATAACGAATATGGCAAGTGATAAATTTGTGACGGAAATTTGAAATTTCCGTGATAGAGTGTCACGAGATATTCCATTGTCAGCAACAATCTGCCCCCTTTTCTCAAAGAGAGGTGTGATAAAAAAAATTTAATTTGAGGAATAAAAGGCAAATGATTTTTATGCTCTTACCTACTAATAATGCACCTATCACTCGATTTACACGGTACTCAGTGTTTGCTTTTCGGTTTTACACGGTCAGAAAAATTGCAACAATACTCTATATTTACACGGTGATAGACTCTGTTTTACAGGGTATGGACTGGGTTTTATTATGTATGCAAATATAATACATATTATGAAGTAGTAGTGGTATGACGTCAACCAAGATTATTAGCTATCCATCCCAAAGTAAAATCCACTAAATGGTTTTAATTGATATCATCTATTTTCAATAACGAATAGATATCAACAATAAATCGAACTTTAAATGATGCGCGCAATATTTATAACAAAGATTTTTTTTTGGAACCTGTCCCCCCTGTTTTCGATAAGTTGTTCGTTTGGATTAGTACGGTTCCGGTTTCCACGGTGATTTCCGAAACCTATCTACCGTGTAAATCGAGGGATGGGTGTACTACTATTTGGATTTTCGTACTCATCCCTTACTTCGAATTAAAACGTTCAAAGAGTGCAAAAGTTGGCAAACGAAAAACTGCATTCTCTTTGAAAACAAGACTGCCATATTCGGCAGAGACGATATGTGTTTTTCTAGTTGAAAAATGTCTCCTATATATCTCTCTGGAGGTAATGAAATGGAGCATATGGGCCTCTACAGATATCTCGTTGAAATCCTTAAAAATAAAGGTTGAAAGATTATTTCGTTACTAGAGTTATTGATACAGTCAAAGCGAAGTTTTATAACTATCGTATTTAAAGGTTATAATATCAGAAAAACATCGTTAGCTAATAATTTATTAGAAGAGAGTGTTGAGAGAATTCTATTGGGGAAGGGTATCGTGGCTTGGCTCCGAAAAAACCTTTCAGCGAAACAAATGTTCTTTTACCATTTCCATTGAAGAAGGGGCAGTACAGTCGCTCAATGACACGAAGGTTGCCAGATCACTAATTTCTAAAAAAATCATTGTCAGATATTTTTTCTGAATTCTGTAATCACCATAGTGTTCGGATATATTTTTGAGCGACTGTACATCTTTATTGTAATATGTGGGATGGAGGTAGAGGTGAAACGAAATTTTAAGTGCGACTTTGCTGCGGAAGAGGTAATGGCAGATAGGTTAATGTGCGACATTATTAGTGTATTTGTAATTTTTAAAAAGAGGGATAATATCCTTTTTTCCCGTACAGCCTGCTGGCACTCATGGTCTCTGAATGAAAGTCCATTTTCGTTGTTTTTTCGAAATTTTATTTTTGAGCACGAGACCACGGTTAACATACAAAGAATAGTGAACTTTCGAAGCACGTTGATTTTTTTTCTTCTGTTTCTCAAAAGTAAGAAAAAAAGAAGAGAAAATTTAAACCGTAGATACGAACCGAAACTGGGAAACAGAGTTTGGTTCGTATCTAAAACACTATATGTTCAAAACTAGACTCAAGGAGGGAGTGTCTTCTACCGAGTAGAAGACACTCCTTCATTGAGTCTAGTTTGAACATATAGTGGTGACACTAACAGGAAAAAATCTACTCTTGGCGGATCTCAGCGCCTCTAATGGCATGGGTATGAATTCATCAGTTTGTTTTTCGCGTGTGTGATATACCAAATGATATCAAGCAAAATCGTAATCAATTCGTCATCATCATCATCCTCAATCAGCCATGGGCTACGGAGGTCCAACCAGGCCGTGCAATTTAGTTCTTCAAGCATATCTGTCCTGAGTTACACCTTCTGCATCTGGTCACTGCACACCAATTCTAACAAGGTCCTCTTTGACATTGTCTGCCCACAGCATCGTAGAACTCCCCCTCTTTCTGAGGCCTTTAGGCACACTGTTCTTAACCCTATTCGTATAACTGGTAATTTATTTCTGTAATAAGCTTTAACTTTATATGAAATATATTTATTATACAATTAGAAGGTACTTCCCTACGTAAAGGGAAATGGCGGGAATAACCTAGATGCTATGTTAGGCTTGTCGTGGTTTTTCATCCACATACAAATAATTACACAAGTACGTACCTTCTGTTCTTAAGAGTTAGGTACGCTAGCCACTGGACCAGGTACGGCTAACCTAGATAAGTCACCTACAGAAATACATCTTATGAATAATGAGTGATTCCAAAACGGAAGGGATGTTTTATTTAATTGTGATAGTGGGGCTTGGGGAAGTCAATCAGTAATGTATCAGACTCGTAATCTTCAATTTCCAGGTTCGAGTCCCAACTGGGCCTGCGTTGAGGTTTACCTTCGCAAAACTCCCCGTCCTGCTCTCTGTCAGTAGGGGACACCGTTGGACTTCGAAAGGCCGCTGTATGTCGCCCCTGTACACGTTAAAGAACGCGCTGGATGGCCTTGACTGGAGGCTATCATCTGTCTCCCAACAGCTCTCCGGTTGGTCCACTTCCTTCAACCTTCTCTGAGCCCTCGGGGTCCTTGTGACTTGACCATTTAGCCCATTGTGTGCCAAAAAGTGCCGCTCAGATGTAAAACAACCCAACCTAATTGTGAAAGCACGACTAATATAATTTTTAAAAGATCCTCACTAGATGGCAGAACCATACCGTAACGTCTCTAAACTATTTCTCGACTTTGAAAGGATTGTTTGTACATTTATTTGAATTTGCTTTTGGAGTTGACAAATGGAGATCAGCACAATGTACCAAGTTATTTAAAACTTTGTTTTCTTTTTGGATTTGCTTTAGGATGATTTCATCTAGTTTTTATGGCTCCAGTTTTTTTTATTACATTATATATTAGTTTAATAATAAAATTATATATTAGTTTATAATAGAATAAGTTCAAATGTGTAGTGTGGATATTTTCCAATAATACTATTAATATATCGTAATTCATTAATATCGTTTTTTTTACCAGCAAAGGCATTATTATATCGATCTCAAATCTGCAATAAAAATGTATAATTTGTGAAATGGAATTCGAAAAAAAAAATGTGTCACGGAAATGGTGTAAACATACGCAAAATTATTTCGGTTTCAGTACTGCAGCAGTCAGTTCAAAGATTATTAAACTTTATATATATATACATACTAATTAAACTCCCGCCAAAGTTTTGGGGCGTAAGAAAGATCAGTTCATTCATAACTTTTTCCATTGACCATGTGTTACGGGGGCGGGGATGAATCAGTCGGTAGCGCTCCAGGCTCATAATCTGCAGTTCCCAGGTTCGAGTCCCAGCTGGGTCAGCGTTTTGAATTATCTCGGCAAAATTCCCCGCCCTGCCCACGGTCAGTAGGGGACACCGATGGGCTTGGAAAAGGCCGTCGTCCGTCGGATGGGACGTTAAGCCGTGGCACCGTGTGTGGGAGAGCCATACCCTGTGCACATTAAGGAACACGCTGGATAGTCTTGACGAAAGGCTCTCATCTGTCTCCTCACAGGTGTTCCCCCAACCTTCTCTGAGCCTTCGGAGTCCTTGTGACCTGACTATTTAGCCCATTGTGTGCAAAAAAGTGCCGCTCAGAGGTGAAACCAAACCAAACTGTCATTCCCAATTTATAAATGGAGTAGTACGTCGATCGAGAGTATAAATTCGGTGACGACTGCGCACCTGGAAATTTCGGATACTTTCAGAGGGATTTTTCCCTGCCCACTGCAGGTAGGAACTCGATGTATTACCTCAACTGGGTTAGAAGTCAGTTGGTGGACCACCATCCCAAATTTCCCAATTTTCTGACTCATCGTTCATGTACTCTTGGAATCAAGGGGAATCGACAATTTCTGCTACCGATGACGTCACAGTCCGCTCGCCTGGAATTACGGCTATTACATAATATACGTATGAAAAAAAAAAAGCTTTCTTAGAGTATAGATAATTAAATTCAGGTGCACTGCATGATGCATGATACCGTTTAATATTACTTTTATATTCAATGCAATGCTTATGAATTCTCGGTATCACACAAGGTAAAAAGTTGATTATTCAGTTTACTTAACAGCAGAATATTAAAATTTACTTGTCTACGTTTATTCAAAAAAAATCCGGTAACATATTTATACATCTATACACATATTTATTATTATAAAATGAAATCCAAGCTCTCTAATAGAAGTTGTCGCAACGGTTAAAACATTTCCATATTTGTAACTGCAGTCTTCTAGGTCAAAATTTACCCAAAGTACAGAGACATTTTCTTCCTAATTGTCATATTGATAAAAGATCCCGCCATTCACTCTGCCTCTAGTTATTCCGCATACCATTGGTGCCGCTGAGATTGGCTAACTTTCCCTCGAAACCCATTGTAATAACATATGTGTCCTATCCAGTTGCATTTACTTTAATCTATGAATTTTTGAGTACTTATTAGATCAAATGTAATTTTAAACTTGTTTAAAGGTAAAGTACCATGGACGAGACTTACGTTTAAATCGTGCTTATTTTTCTGTTAAAAATGTTATCCCCTGTGAACACAAAAGCAAAATCATCTGAGTGAAGAAGTCGTCGTTTTGCTTTCCAATTGCCATCATTGCTTTAGTTACAGCTCTATGAGTAGAGTAGCGTCTATAGTTTGAACTTCATTGTGACCGACATCTCGTTACGAAGCATTTTCATCCTGGAAGCAAAATTCCCATTCCGAAGGGCGATTGTAAAGCTCTTTAAATCCCTCGGATAATAAGGAGTCGTTGTTGTAAGAGCTCGTCATCGACGCAATCAAGCTATGTAAACAATGCGGTTTAATTACTGGGATGCGACATGTCAGAGAGGAATTCGTTGCTTTCTCTTGCAGCAGCGTTTATTATGTTGATCTCGCATCTGGAAGACAAAAGGAATGGGATACAGAGCTTCGTGTCTTTTTCAATAACTAATAAAAACGGACGGGGAATATATCGCATTAGATAATTCGCACTAAATATTTAACGGCTTTGACTTCAACTAATTGAAACAACCACTATTCGTGTCTCTGTGTGCACATGATATAAAACCAGTTGCAGCCATTTGCTTTCGACAATAATCATTGGCAAGATAAATGGCTTATTTTTGGATTATTTCTAACCTATAGAAACATAAGTGCAGGGCCCGATCTAGAGGGGAGGCATGTTACCACCCGCCTCATATCCCGAACGAAGGCGGAAAACTAAACCTATCTCATATATATATATACAGAGACAATGGTGAGTGATTGAGCTGATAGGTGATCACATTAATTCTAAATACGATGCAGAAAATTTGCAACTGGGAGTAATTCGAATCGTAAATTTCGGAAAAATTCAACAGTTGACCTCCGAAGCTGCATTCAAGGTCAAATAAATGTAATGTAGAAGTCAAACCCTGATTTACGAGTGCCAGAAACCTGATAATTGGTGTCTGGGGGTGAAACACCCAAGATTGTAGATGTTGGAAACGTTACGAAATTTTGAATCCGGAAGGTTCTTTGAGGTTAAAGATTAAATTTAAATCTGTCGGTGGCAGAGAGATGAAAATTGATTCCAGGGTGTATTTTGCGTCGTAGATATCAGAAATGTTGTGAAATTTTGGGTTGCGTTGTTTTACTTTTGAGCGGCATTTTTTCGCACACAGTGGGCTAAATGGCCAAGTCACAAGGACCCAGAGGGCTCAGATAAGGTTGGTGGAGAGGACCCACTGGAACAGCTGTTGAGAGACAGATGGTAGCCTCTCGTCAAGACCATCCAGCATGTTCTTTAACGTGCACAGGATATGGCTCTCCCGCACATGGGGTCACGGCTTAACGTACCATCCAATGGACCACGGCCTTTCCAAGCCCATCGGGGTCTCCTACTGACCGTTAGCAGAGCGGGAAGCTTTACAGAGATAAATCTCAACGCTGGCTCAGCTGGGATTCGATCGTGGGAACTGCAGATTACTAGATTGGCACGCTACCGACTGAGCACCTTCGCCCCTGTGAAGTTTTAACATATAAGTTTAGACGTATACACTAGTTTCCATAAATTAAGGAAAATCCCTATGTTAAGTCAATGGGAAGCTAACGTCAAAGCTCTATAACTTCTAAAATAAGTTTTTTATGTTTTGAAAAGTGTGACTGTAAATAAAGATCTTAATCAAATAAATCGTTACATCGATTTTCAACAACATTCGTTCAGTATTTAATCAGTTATGGAAATTTGAATATTTAATAATAGCAATGCCAATCTTAAGAAATTTATGCAAAACTGAAGAATAGTGAAAGAATTCTTTAATAAGTTTGTATTTTAGAACTTTATGTAAACACTTTGATACAATACTTATTACTGAGATTTAAATAACTTCTGAAGTCACTTTTTGTGAATGGCATTGTTATCGCTAAATATTCAAACTTCCATATCTCATTTAATACTGAACGAATATTGTTGAATAACGAGATATTGATTTATTTGATCGAAATCTTTATCTGCAATCACATTTTCAAAACAGAGTAAAAAGTCAAAGTTCCTTTAGAAGTTATAGAGCTTCGACGTTAGCTTCCCATTGACTTAACGTAGGGATTTTCCTTGATTTATGGAAACCAGTGTAGTTCAAGGGCAGTGCATGCCACGTGTATGATTTATCCTTTGAAACGGAAACATACACGAAAATGTCAACCTTTGTGCACGATATATGCATTTTCAGCTTTTAAGCGCGAAATAAGTTGAGTAATGGGTTTTTGAAAGACATCATATGTTGGACCGAAGGGTTTTACGTCATGAAAATTTTTAAACTCAGTATCCAAGAAGTACTTCCGTTTCGCCTCGATATAGGGAAGAAAGGTTTACTCCGCAGAGAAGAAGTGACTGGGATCTTTAATCGCACGCTCTTGTGAAAACGCCTTTTCCCAAGGTCGTCTCATGATTTAGCCTATTCATTGTCTTGACAGAGTTTCATGGCAGTTTATAATCAAACGACATTCGATATCATCCAATAAACTTCGGTTGCTTTCTCAGTGAAGATGTTTACATCCCTCATCTTCCCCGACTCCCCCAATCGTTTAACGCACTGCATGCACAGGGATGGATGAGGAAGAGAGAGAGGCGGCAGCACAAATTACAACGCTGGATTAGAAGGAAGGGAGGGAGAAAGAGGAAAATCCAAAAGGTCGATTTTTTTTGTTGCCTTTCCGCACCTTCCTTCCACTTGATCACTCACCGTCTGCCTGCCTCCTAGCGTCCCTCTCTCCCCCGAGTCTCCCGCGTGTCTCTCCCAAGGTTCCTCTCCGACATTTGATGACTGTTGACAGGATGGCCGCGCTCCAGGCACCAAGTGGCAGTTGCAGCAGACGTTAGAAGAATGGAACACGGACACAGGACGGCAATACGAGCGCGTGCACAAGAGAAGGGACGGGGAATTACAACTCTCGAGGATTTTGTTTCATCTTTTCTCTCCGTATTGCAGACATTTAATAGTGTACAGTCGCTCAAAAAAGTATCCGAACACTACGGTTGATTACAGAATTCAGAAAAAATATCTGGCAACGATTTTGTTTTAGAAATTAGTGATCCGGCAACATTCGTGTCACGTGACACGAAGGTTGCCGTGGAAGGAACACCGTGGCCATGTGTTCAGGAGAGGCCATATGTACCATCCTGTACATACTAAAGATATCGTGATTCTTGCATCAGTTTACTGAAACTGTCCAGTGGTTCCCCTTCCTGCAAACTTCTTTGAGCTTTCGGGGTCCTTGTGACCTGAGCAATTAGTCCATTGTGTGCAAAAAAGAGCTGATCAGAGATAATCCAATCCAAGTTTGACCTGAGCAATTAGTCCATTGTGTGCAAAAAAGAGCTGATCAGAGATAATCCAATCCAAGTTTGACCTGAACATAATTGCAGTCTTCGATGAGAGAGTTTCTGTAATACATTCCTGTTATGAAGCGATAGTGCAAAATATTACGTCACTGTTTTTTTTTTCTTATTTGGTCAGCAATGCTCTTTTTAAAAACCTGTGTTTATGGTTCCAATTTCGTTAAACATAGTCCAGCTATTGCTATACAATATTTGAAGAAAATTTCTCCTTCGAAATACAGATGCATGTAATGAGTGCCCGGTTACATCCATGAGAATGATGACTGAATTCGATGATTCAGCATTTCTCTGATTTGCATACAAAGGAATTATTTCTTACCTAAAACAGAAAAATCAGATTCATTCGCAGGGTATTCAAAATTCTTTTGTTCCAACTGAAATGTGGCTGAATTATTATTTAAAGAAAAAAAAAACTATTCGATACTTAAGCTGATTTCACACTAAAAACGAAATTTGATCACTAGGAAATTACGAAATTCAGGATGGAATTTTTAAAAGAATAACTCGACTTTACCATTCGTAATTTAAAATTTTTTCGTTTCTCAATATGCGTCTATGAGAAATTCTTCTCCTAATGGACAGAAAAGAAAAAAAAAGAGGAGGAATTAAAAGAGCTAAACATTTATGATATTTGGCTTGCAATTAACGAGCAATTACATCAATGATTGAATTTCGACAATTACGAAAAAGGAATTTATCAAATTCTACTTAATACTATTTTACAAAATATTCATATTATCATACAAAAATATCATTCTCTTTATTTTCGTTTTTATTTGTGATTTTTATAGGAAATTTAAATTAACTGTTTATCATAAGTCGATAAATTTAGAAATAAAAATTAAAATAATTGCAAATTTTATTTCAATTCCATTTGACTTACTATTTTGGAATGAATCAGGATAAAAAAAATGACATTACTATTGTCCGATGGATTCAGGAAGGTTGAAAACTCCTGTTCCACACTCATTTAAATGACAACATAACAAACAGTTCTTAATTTATGTTAAAAACAATTTTTCGGAGAGTGTGTACAGTCGCTCAAAAAAGTATCCGAAAACTACGGTTGATTACAGAATTCAGGAAAAATATCTGGCATTTAGGACTTATCCGACAGACTGACATTTCCAAGCCCGTCAATGTCCAATTTCTGACCAAAGGCAGGGTTTAAAGGAGATAAATCTGAACGCTGCCACAGATAGGACTCGAACCTGAGAACTTCATATTACGAGCGTAAGCGAGATACCGATAGTTTATAAAAGGTAGCTAGGTGTAATTGGAATGAGAGCTATGTACCAATCCGTGGTGATGATTCATATAACCGGTCAAGCTTAGAACCTAACTTTCTACCTCGCATTCTCGTGGGGGAGGCCGTTAGTACTTTTCAAAAGAGATATTCTCTTGTGAAAAAGAACGAAAGGGTAGGGCGGCCAGATCAATGTGGCCTACTGATTTGGTTATCTATGGCATTTTTTTCTGCCCTGCTGAGGATTGGTCAACTTCACAGAGTCCTGGTGCTTAGCATATTTATATCCACTAGACTGGACTGGTTTATGGCTTTGAGCTTGATTATGGATCCTGGACTTGCTTCCATGGTGAGCCTCTGTTGAAGGAAATTCTGCCTCTGGGTTTTGTGTTTGCCTGTGAGTTGTCAGCACTAAGTGATCAGAGGAATAGGATACCTTAATCAGCTGGTGAGAGGCCTAATTAGAGCATCTAGGATATCACTGCATTAATGAAAGATTTCTCACAGCCATATTATACCTTATATCAGCTTATGATATATTTCATGAATTCCATGTCTACATGGTGATTATTACAGGTAAAGATTCAGTAGTAAAGAATACATATATGAGAGACCTAATTAGAGCAAGGATACCTTATATCAGCTTATGAGAGGCCTGATCAGAATCCATCACAGGTTTCTGATCCCTTACTTTAGCTAGTTGGGCATCACCAGTCATACCCTGGAGTAATGTGTCTCAGGCAGATCAGTTTCTATCTAGATTCTGGTTCTTGAAGAGGTCCACTTGAGAAGGTGGTATCTGATGTTCCTACCAGCACGGGTAGGAATCAATAGGGGAACGATATTTTTCAATAGGGAACGGGTATTTGTCCCATTCGTACGATTAGGGGGTTGTTTGATATTGTTGGCCCTATCTCTCTCAAAAAACCTAATTCCTTAAAAAATCCTATTAATCATATTCTCTCCACAGGTACATAGTATGTGGATGTTGTTGAGATATTATTTCCTTTACGTCCTCACACAGAAATTCTAAAGTTATAATCTAGACATTCTGAATTTACAAGACACTAGATGGATAAATAAAAGTCAGGTACTTAAAATGATTCAGTAGTAAAGAATCACAGGATGTGCCCTGTAGACATGGAACTCATGAAATATATTTTTTCAGGGAGGGAGGATGGAAAGCATCTCCAAGGTATAGGTTTGCTTCTCAGCATACATGGCAGTTAAGCTCTTCTAGGATATCACTGCATTAATGAAAGATTTCTCACAGCCATATTTAAAGCCAAGATTAAAGAGTGGAATGCTATCTGTTGTTATACCCCCACAGATGATTCTGATGAGGACGGGAAAAGTAAGTTTATAAACTTCAGAATATTTTGAATTCTGTCAAGAAAGGAGACGTATCTTGTGCTCGATGACTTCAATGCTAAAGCTTTATTAACTCTGACCATTGGTCACGGATGTAACTCTGACCATTGGTCACGGATATTAGGTTCCTTTGGCTTTGAGTTGGGTTATTTTACCTCTGAGCGGCACTTTTTTGCACACCATGGGCTAAATGGCCAGGTCACATGGACCCCGAAGGCTCAGAGAAGGTTGGGGGAGGGGACCCACTGGAACAGCTGTAGGGAGACAGATGGTAGCCTCCCGTCAAGGCCATCCAGCGTGTTCTTTAACGTGCACAGGGTATGGCTCTCCCGCACACGGGGCCACGGCTTAACGTCCCATCCGACGGACGGCGGCCTTTCCAAGCCCATCGGTGTCCCCTACGACCGTGGGCAGGGCGAGGAATTTTGCGGAGATAAATCTCAACGCTGACCCAGCTGGGATTCGAACCTGGGAATTACAGATTACAAGCCTGGCGCGCTACCGACTGAACCATCCCCGCCCCAGGTTCTTTGGCATTGGTAGTTCCAATGGCAATGGGGAACATCTCCTACAGGCATGTAAACGTAATGGTTTGAGAATAACTAACATGTACAACAAACACCAGGACATTTATGAATACACATGAGTTTCACCTTATGGGTTGCCTAGGAATATGATAGATCATGTATTGATTAACAGAAAATCGGCTAGTTCGGTAAGAAAGATCGGATCATGTAGGAAGCCGAAATTGGGTATGGTCATTACTTAAGCTTATAAACTGTTGTGATAAGATCGAAAGAATTATATTTAGCACTGAAGCTCTGAACTATCCAGATATAGGAAAGAGCACCATGATAGGCTACTTAATCATTATGACAATCGTGGTTTACCTACGGCTGAAGTTGAGAAAGAATAGGATCAGTTTAAACAGGCTTTTTTAAAAACAATTAGTAATGTTTTGGGTAAAAAGAAACAGAGGATAGAAAGTTACATGAGTTATAAGGCTATGAAACTTATTTCTGAAAGAAAGACGTACAGGAATAATTTGAATTAACACCCTACTAGTCTTAAAAGACGGCATTGCAAAGAGCTTAATAAAGGTGAAAAAGATCATTTGACAGTTGATAAGAATCTTTGGTTTGATAGCTTAGCTGGCAAATCAGATGAAGCAGCTAAACAGCAAGGTAACAGGGAGTTGTACTAGATAGTTAATATTTTGTGTGGGAAGAAAGAGACAGGTACACATTGATTGAAGGATAAACATGGTAAAGCTGTTGACTGTACGGTTTCTGTCATGACTAGATGGGATGAGCATTTCAGAGATGTTCGAAACAATATAATTATTCTACTGACATGGTTTGTAATGACAATATATACATTACTGGCTTTAACATTGGAGCTATATCACATTCTTCACTAATTCCCTCTACAGGGGAGGGAACGTTAATTAACTCTATCCAGGGGGGGGATGCTCAATTGCGTTTTTTTTTTACAATTGGAGAAAAGAGTTTGATAAGCGATGACGTATATAATCAACACCCTATATACCAATACTATGATAAATAAGAGCGAAGGAGAAAAACTGAAAAATGTCGGAACAATCAGTACAGAGTTCTGACCAAACTTAATATATTCTGACATTATTTCAATCGAAAGAACAATTCAAATATCTCTACCTTCTAAAAAAGCAAGGTAAAATGTTTCTTAAGAAAAAAGCTTCAGATATATAGATAAAATCTGTACAAGTGGATTTCAATAACGTTCGTTCTATAGAATTACGGAAGATGAAACGTTTAACAGCATCGTCGTAGTTCCAAATATAACTCCAAAATTTATAAAAATGTTACTAATTACCTATATTAAGCCATTTCCTATATAACTTTGGATATTTATTAGTCTGTGAGGAAAATTCTTTAATTTTGATATATTCCGGAGAAAATTTCGAGAATGAACAGTGTTAGTGCTAAAGGCTCTGAGTTCCATGACTCTGTAAAAATTGGACGAATTAGAAATCAAGAAGTAGTAAATATGATCGACATCTGTAAACATTTTCCATGACTGCATTTCATCATTTCAGAAGATGCCGAATTTATTCTTCCATCGCCATAACTTTTGATGTTTTCATTTCCTATCCTTATCCCTCCTGCATTTTGTTGAATGATTGACGATGAGATCCAACAGGTTCAAAGGACATTATTAACTTTAATCATTATTCTCAAAGAGATGACTCAAAATGATAAGGAAATTAAAATTCTTTGGTCATAAAGTAACGAATATTTTCTACATGAATCATGACGATTTCTTGAAATGCTTTCGGAGTACACAAAGTATTGCAATGGTGAACACGAGACTTAAAAATGTGGATCCTGTAGCTTTATGGATATCGTCAAAACGTAATCTTCGTATCTCGAAATTGGTTGCGATTGATAAAAAAGAAATCAAAGAGAGCATCAAAGCTCAGGCATCCCTAGTATTGATAAAATAAAATAAGAAATGAAACGTTACTTCTGAAACATCTTTTTGGACTCGAGGCTTTCTTCTTATGACTTTCTAATTGATTCAGAAATTTCAAAAATGAAGTAAAAAAAAGCAGCAAATCAGCATTTCACTTAATTTTCACTGAAGCTGGATTCAGAGATATCTGTTACTTAGTATAAGCTACTGCATTTGCGTGCAGTCATGTGGAGACCCCCAAAGGCACAGCACGTTTTGTTTATCCTCTCAAGAACTCACCTAAGTGGAAAGTATCTGTTGAAAAAAAAAACAACTTTGTGAAGAAAATAGTTTTTTGTCATCTCTTTATCAAAGTGCTCAGTAGCATTAAATTTATTCTACAAGTTACTATGCAGTACACGACATCTCCATGAACTAAGTTCTAACAAAAATTTTGTTAGTGGTAACTTGCCTAATTAGAAAGCAAATCATATTCAAATCAAGTGCATCATTTTCATTCCGCGCATTCACCGAGCAAGCCTTTCTTCCCCCCCCCCACTCTCCCCTACTCCCTAGCAACTGTAGCGAAGGCCCAGGTAGCAACATCCAGTGGAGGATCTGCATCTTTCTCCCACCATTCTCCCCCTCCCCCTTATTAGGTTAAGTAAATGATGATTCAGCGCCAGAATCTCAGATGCATGTGCATTTATTTGTTGCAAATCAAACGATACATTTGGTAGATACATTATTCATCACTCATAATCTAATTAATGCAACAGCGGTATGCATGAAGAAGATCGCGAGCCAGGTAAAAACCACGCTTCCGTCTGCAAAAGGAGAAGCATCGCTACTTTAAGGAACACATGGAGCACACATACTCCACGGTGGCTCTCGCTTTCTCTGTAGAAACTGTTGCTCACTAATGCATGCATATCTCTTCCTGTGTGTGGTTTAGAGTCAACTTTAAATAATGCAGTAAACAAGCTCCTCTTCAGTTCAGAGCCAGAATATCATCCCCCGTCATCATCAACGAAATAGGTAGTTATTATTCATTCGTTAAGGAAGGACCTTTCAGTTTGATGCAACAGGTGAGAAACAAAGAAATTAATTCCCTTAGCACGAGCCCTATATGTTTTCGATTAATATTCCCTACATGCTTCGGAGGTAAATCTTTCATGAGGATCTGATGCCCAAAGACGTTGACATAATGTGGGCTTTGAGAAAATTTCGTTTCCCTTTGGAATAAAGAGAAGTTGTTTAACTAAGATGTAAGCTGAAGGTCTTTTTAGTATTGTTTTCGTTCTCTGATGGGTGATGGTTAAGGTTTCCGGTAAAAACGAATTTGTTTATGATACTAAACACACAAGATTTGGCTTTATTCGTTGAAGCTGTTCGATGGAGCAGATGCAATTAAAAAGCCATTAAATTTATTTATAAAACATAATAAAATATTGAAAACAGATAGTATATAAAACGTTATAAATATTTTGAAAGATATCTTTCCATTTCAAGTGAGAGTTATGGATGTCGTTATAGCCCTAGAGATGGGCTCCTAGTGATATTCGCCATAATAAAAGGACACTGGTTTCCATGAATTAAGGAACAAACTCATGTTATGTCAATGGGAAGCTAAGGTCAAAGTCTGTAATTTCTAAAATAATATATATATATTTTTGTTTTGAAAAATGTGATAGCAGATAAAGATCTCAATCAAATATCTCGATTTCCAACAATATTTGTTTGGTATTTAATGAGGTATCGAAGTTTGAATATTTAACAACATCAATGTCAGTCTTAAGAAAAATAAACATAACTGATGACTAGTGAAATAATTCTTTAGTTCTTAGTATAAAAATAAGTGTGCATTTTAGAAGATGAACTTCTAAAATACACACTTATTTTTATTAAACACTTTGATACAATGCTTATTACCAAGTTCGGATCTCTGTGGGGGGGAGTGCAATGCCTTCCTCAATTTCAGAATGCTAGTAAGGCTAAGTTCTTAAACACATTTAAATTCCATGCATCTTTCAAGAAATTTTTAAACACCTGTAGAACGGGGAGGGCGGAATTTATACTGCATTGGATATCCAGTCTCTTGTCCACCCCCTTACATTTTTCTGGTTCGATTATGTTTCATACCCCCCCCCTCATTTTTTTTCTATATCCGGGCCTTTCTATTACTAAATTTTAATTACCTTCTGAAGTCAAATTTTATGACTGGCATATGGCCGAGTGGTTAGCGCGCTTGGCTATTGATCTAAGGGACCTGGGGTCGAGCCCCGGTCCCTTAGATCGGTTAGAACGGTTAGAACCGGTCGAGCCCGGGTTAAGGCATGGATGTTCGTGTCGTTTTTCTGCTGAGGTCCTGCCATCCTCTCAGACCTTCTACTATGGCATATAAACTGACAGGCTCCTGTCAGACCTCTGTGGCAAGCAGCTGCTTGAGGGGGTATTATTTATTTATTATTATTGTTATTGTTCAATACCTAATTTCGATAACTCATTAAATAGTGAACGAATAATGGTGAAAATCGAAATATTAATTTGTTTGATTGATATCTTTACCTGATATCAAATTTTTCACACAAAAAGTTTTAAACGTTAGAGAGTTTCAACATTAGCTTCCAGTTTACATAACATAGGGTTGTTTCTTAATTTATGGAAACCAGTATTTGAATTGGGTAGGAAAGCCAAACTCGGCGTCCTGTCATCATCAAGCATTAGATAGTGTGAGTGATAGTAATAGAGTGATATCTCATCGCACTTCAATAACCAACAAAACCAGACTCTGTGTTGTTATCGTTTACTTCGTTCTCTCTTAATGTTGAAAATCTCTACCATCGAATCTGATATTTAATAATCACGTTTCACATTGACAGGATAATATTGCTTTATACGGACTCTCGTTAGTATCACATTATTTAGTTCATATCATACTATGTATAGCTTGGTAAATGTTTGATACCTTTAAAATACATTGAAAATTCTTAGGGAATTAAGCAAAGAAAATCATCATCATATATCAACAGTTATTAGCACAATTTAAAAAGCAGGTATTAAATAACTCTAATTTTAGTCAATGAAATAGGTTTTTTGATATTAAATAGTGCACTTTGGTTATTAAAAGTATCTCAAGCAATAAACACATATCCGTGGTTTAACAGTCAGGTGTACTAACCAATAGTCCAGGTAGGGACTTATAGTTAACTTTCATTTCTTACCAGTGATCTACTTTCCTTGGTCTTAATTAATTTCGCGCATATTCACAGAATAATAGATATTTGCGTGTCCAAAGGGAACTTTAAAGGATTTCTAATATAAACGTTTTCATCGAGCCACTGTAATATTATTTCGTAGTCAATAGTTATTTAGGATTACATTTCTCTGAAAATAAATCGGTACGCAGCATCCACTGACTTCATAGGGTAGGAGTATGCTAAAGAATTCTTCAGGATGAACTGAAATAAAAAAGACCCAATCTATAAAGAGTTTTCCCAATGGGAAGAAAACTTGATTTTTTAAATAATAACCTCGTGTATCTGATCATCATCATCATCATCATCATCATCATCATCATCATCATCATCATCATCATCAAGCAGCCATTGGCTACGGAGGTCCAACCAGACCTTGCAATTTAGTTCTCCAAGTAAGTCTGTCCTGAGCTACATCTGCTGCATCTGGCCACTTCACACCAATTCTAATAAGGTCTGCCCACCGCATCCTAGGTCTCCCCCTCTTTCTAAAGCCTTTAGGCACACTGTTCATAAGCTTATTCGTCAATCTATAATTGTGCATACGGGCAACATGGCCAAACCAACGGAGTCTCTCTCTGTACAATATGCTGCTTAAAGGAGGTTGCAAACTCCTTTGCCTAACCTCATCATTAGTTACAAAGTTGAACCACCTAATGCCCAAGATACTGCGTAAGCATCTGGAATCAAAAGCATCTAGTTTCCTGTTATCTTGTTTACAAAGTGTCCAGGTTTCACTACCATAACTAACCCTAGAAAGAACCAAACTATTATACAGTCTAATTTTAGTCTTTAGGTGTATACGCCTATTTCTCCACACTCTCCATAGATTCTTAAAAGTCCCGGCAGCAATTCCTATCCGTCTGTTAATCTAATGCCGTACATCACCAGTATCTGTTACATAGCTCCTAAGATAATTAAACTGTGACACCTGCTCAAGACTGCAACCATTCAGATTAATTGAATCACAGCCTGCCTGACCAATTTTCATCACTTTAGTTTTCTCTCTGTTTATAACCAAACCTACTCTACTACCAGTTTCATCAACAGCTCGAATGGAAGAGTTCATCTCATCAACATCATTTGCCAAAATGGCTAAATCATCAGCATAATCTAAATCAGAAATTTTCGTATCTCCAGTCCATTAAAGGCCAAAATATTTCCCTTGAAGTGAATTTCGCATAACATAATCAATAACCAAGCTAAAGAGAAAAGGAGACAAAATGCACCCTTGTCGAACACCAGAAGTAATGCTAAACAAATTGATACAAGCATTACCAACTCTCACACACGACTCAGTGTTATTATAGAGAGCTTTCATTATGTTAACTAACTTGTCTGGTATACCATATGATCTCACAATCAACCACAAATTATGACGATCAACAGAGTCGAAAGCCTTTTTGAAATCAACAAAGCTAGCAATCAAAGGTTTCTGAAACTCTAAAGATTTCTCAAGAATCTGCCTAAGTGAAAATATCAGATACACACATCCCCTACCACTTCTGAATCCACATTGCTCATCACGCAATTGACTGTCAACCAGATTCTTAATTCTATTAAGCACAATCATGCAAAGAAGAGAGAGCAGACCCTGGAAGAGAGAGCAGACTGATACCCCTATAGTTATCACAAGAACTGCGATCACCTTTTTGAAAATAGGGATAACAATAGCTCTGGTAAAATCTTTAGGAACCATGCCTTTGTCATAAAAGATATTCAAAATTTCAGTCATCCAAGTGGTAACAGAAACCTTCCCAGTTCTGAGCCTTTCCGTAATAATTTCATCTACACCTGGGGATTTATGAAGTTTAACTTCAGTAATAACTTCAGATTATGTTATAGGGCCAACATTAAAGCCACCAATGCATACAAATCTCTCAAATCCCGAAATATTTCTTGATATAATACGTTCCTTAAAATCACATCAATGACAAGAAAAGTATCGTATCTCCTTTGGAGAATATGGAATGCGCGTTTTCGAAGAGAATAAAGTTTAACTTTTGTACTCTCTAAAGGCGGAAATTCAAACTAATAGATGATTCGGAAAATGCAAATAGTAATATTTTATCAGTGCCTATTTGAAAATTCTATTTAACACGAAAATAACTATTCATTTATCTCTCACAAAAATATTCCTTTTCTCATTCATCTCCCGCTCTCAGTCTCTATTTTCCATCACCACCATACTCTACTACCCAAATTTAAAACTCAATCAAGAATCAATCGCTTCAATACTCTTTTTAAAGTTTTGCCTTTTTTCAAAATAAACGGTAGAAATTAAAATTATCTGGGGATTCGGAAAATGCAAGTCTTAATATTTCACCAATATTTCATTAGCATTTTACAATGAAAAAATACAATGCAATCGAAAAATAATTTTTTTCTTAATCTCTAGAAATAAAACATTTGAATGTCTACAGAAGGATAGATGGATGCAAGATAAGGGAATAGCTAGTTTGTTTGTTTCATGAAAAACGAAGGAAAACAATAGACTAATATTTTGAAAACAAGCAAAAATATAAATAAAATGAAAATGATTCAAAAGTTGAAAAATTCAAACAAAAAAAAAAGAAATACAGCAGAAATATACTTGTTTTTCCGATATTTACCGAAACAAAGAGGCTGCAGTTAAACATAAATTTCTTGTAAAATACCAAAAAAAAGTTATAAATTAGTCAAATCTTAGAAGATAAAAAAGATTCCATTTTGAAGAATGTGGAATATGAAGTGTGTATTATATATATATAAATAAATTAAAAGTTTTGAAGTATTTTGGAAAGAATCCTTTGTGTTTTAAAAGCAGAAAATATTTCTTTACCAAGTAAAGATAATGGAAAATGTTCCAGATCTAACTGAAGTATTTAAAATTTCTGTGACACGAAGAAAGAAACTCCGATCCAAATAATCACACTTACACATCAAAAGAAAGAAATTATGTACATAAACTTTTCCATGATGCGAGTTTCAGATTTCTTTTCTCTGCCTTGAGTGCTTTGAGTGTTTGATGTTGAGTGATAATGGATTTTGTTGATACTCGCATTGTAATTTCAATCTTTGCATTTCAATTTATTATTATTTTATTTCCTAACATTCTTCACCTCCACATATTTCTTTACAAATTTGCATTTCCTTCATCCCCTTTGTTCTCCGACTCTTAACAAGATCCCCACTTTACCTCATTTTATTGTTTCCCACTTCTTCTTTAAGCTCCTTTCAATACAAAGAGACCACCAGCCTCTCAAATGTTTTGAGTTCTTTACATTTCAAGTTTTTTTATTCTTATCTTACCGACAAACCCCCTTTTTTTACCGCGTCATCAAAGCCTTCCCCTTTTCCCGAAACGATGACACTTGAGTCGCCAACCCTTTTCTCGACTACCTATTTCATAGCATCGTGAATTGGTCGCAGCGCATCCGACTCATGTTTCACATCTCACCGACGACGCTACACTTCTGTCGGCTGCTTTGGGAAGTCAAAAGAAACCTCTCCGCTACAAAAGTGCACATCTCTGTCCCTTTGTCTCCTACTTTGAAAAGATGCTTCCAATATGGAATCATAAAGCTCGATTACCTCTTTGCTCTGATTTACGAATGAGTTGCTGCATTGTGGAGAGCAAACAATTCTCTCTTCGAAATTGATAACCATAGCTCATAGACGAACTAAACCGTACAAAGTCCTAAAGCATGGGAGCTCCTGTTCCTTTCTGTCTGGCTTGTGAGCCATACGCACACACAGACGCGTGCCGGCCTCACCAACCTCTTCCCGGCCAAACAAAGCAGAGGTAATTCCGCAGGCTGGATCTACCATTGTGCTCGCCGCTCGCGCACCATCCTCGTAACACGCGCCACGCGCCGTGACATCACACCATTGCTCGCTACCTCCCGCGGGGAATCCACGGCACCGTTGAAAGAGGCTTTGCAGTTTGGAATTTCGGAAACATAAAAGAGGCTTAGCGACGGCCGATTAGGTCGAACACAGACCCTTCAGACCACTGCTGCGCCGTGCACATGCTCCGATTCCTGCCTCTGCCTTGTGCGTCACATGTCGCAGATCGACAAGGCTCGACTACAGAGATCAAGTCTGCTCTGTGAGAGAGCAGCAAGCCAACGATGACAAACCGTGGAAACTGGCGATGCGATTTGATTATTATTGTACCAGCATCACAGACATGAACATACACTACTCTGCTGTCCACGAAACTTTACATCTAAGTTGACTGCCGGTTTCCAGGCGCGACCGCAGTTCATTCTTCTGCAGAAGGATCCCAGTTTCTAAGAGACGATAAAACGTAGAAGCTGAGAATCCTAAGCTGTCTTTGTTCGGCAAGCACTAAAATCGAAATAACAGGTGAATTCTTTAACAAAGGGAATATGATATGAATGATAAAGTCCGCATTACGATAGTTGTAAACAGTTTTCTACTATTGAAGCAGAGAGTGAATTTTATAGCATCTGAGTCATATATGAATGCCACTGCCATCGAAAATCAGAAGCATTAACAATTACAGGATCGTTATTTATTCATCCCTTTTGTTAGAATAGACCGAAGAACACCACTTTGTGGAATTTTGAAATTTGTTAGTGATGTAACAACTGTTGAAATCATTTCAATACTAATAATAATAAAAATAAATCATAGAATCGTATAGTTGGTTTGTTTTACACTTAGGCAACTCTCTATTATTTTTTGTTGGGCCTCCAAGTGATATACATCACATGACTCACAACAAGGTTGGAATCCTCTGAATGAGAGCTTCTCGTCAAGCCCATCCATCCTATTAACCGTTCAATCGTAAGCTAAGCCCTTGCTCAAGTTATGACGAAAAGGTTGAGTTTAGAAAGATGTAATTTCTTTCGAATATTAACATCTCCCGTACCATTCAAATGTTAACGTTGCCCTTTCTAGAGCACAAGATATGTCATAAAGAGGCCTTCGATTCGTGTTCTACTTCTACGTTGACTCCGGTTTCCAAGCATGACTGCAATTCATTCTTTTTTTTTCATGCTTATATATTTTTACATTTAAAAAATATAAAAAATAATTCTTCTATTCATGCCCTAAGAGAGTAAAATATAAAAACAATTTTTTTCTTTTTATTAAAGTTTGTTCCTTTTATATGTGGAACCACAAGTTTAATAACAGGCAAACATAGTTTTCTGTATTTGTTTACTATTAAATATATCATACTTAAGCTTAATATAAACGAGATTGGGTAATGAAAGGCATGTCAAAAAACCCACTGAATATAACTGATGTAATGAACTTACCTGGAAGTACTTCGTCGGAGGGGACCTTCAACTACAGTTAAGAGAACTTCTAATGACTGATCCCCCATGATATAAAGGTTAAGTCATCAATAGAGGAGAGAAATATAGAAGGAGGAACATCATAGAGGAGTGAAATAGAGGAGGAACATCATAGAGGAGCGAAATAGAGGAGGAACATCATAGAGGAGCGAAATAGAGAAGGGGGAACATCATAGAGGAGCCAGTGACTTAGTGGTCAGAGTACTTGGTGTATCAAGAGGAAGTCGTGAGTTCGCATTTCAAATGTTCATTAAAACTTTACTTCTCTATATCAAGAATTCGCTTTAAACTTGAACAATGGAATTTTTCGCTTTTCAAAACCCCTGTAAATGGGCTTCCAACATAATTTTCATACTTATATAGTTTTACATTTAAAAAATAAAAATTATTCTTCTATTTATGCCCTAAGAAAGTAAAATATAAAAGTCAAAGCATAACGACGAAAAAACCCCACAAAAACTAGCCTATTGTTTGTTACATAAGTTAATATGAATTTACTCAATACTTATTAACCTTAGAACGATATCAAGCGGCAGGAATTATTTTCAGTTAGCAAGAGCTAATTGAAATATTGGCGCTCTGTCTAATTTGAAATTAATATCAATTCAGAAATTCTTCATCGGCATTTTGTTTCATCTTTTTATTTTGTACGACAAGGAAAGAATTTTCGACTAAAACATTTCATTCTTTTGCTTTTTAATGACTTCTTTTATTCGCTAAAATTAACCTATCCTTATTCTACTATGCATAAAACTTGTTAATAATGGCTACCATTTAATATCTCATCTGGGAAGACGAAAGTACCAAGTCATAATTTATGGCAGCCTTCTATAGTTTCCTCGTTAAAAGCTTTCATTCTTCATAATTGGTTTAGCATTGCTTTTGGAGGAGGTACATTACTAAAAGGCTTAATTTTGTCACCTTTTCTATTCAGGTTTGGTCACTGATTATATGTACAATATGTACAATGCAATATATATTTATTTCTTCAATAAATAATACATTTGATTGTATTCATTGAGCCCACAAATGGGCAATTATGTTATTATCATATTATGGGCGAATTCCTTGAAAAGCAAAGACTTAGGCCTTAGTTGATCTAGAGATATGGAAATATCTGATTATGTTGATGATCTGGCCACTTTGGCAAATGCTGTTGACGAGATGAAAGCTTTTCTTAAAGGTGTTGTTAGTGAGACTGGTAACAGGATAAGTTTAGTGAGAAAACTAAAGCGATGAAAGTTAGTAAGGTGGATGATACTCTAAGTGTTTTTGAATGGCTGTGCTATGAAGCAGGTTTCTCATTTTAATTGTCTCGTGAGTGTTGTTACAGATACTGGCAATGTACATGAAATTTTCACGAGAATAAGAATTATCGCTAGAACCTTTAACTCTCTGTGTGGATTATGGAAAAAATAGCCGTATACATCTGAAGACTAAAATTAAGTTATATAATAGTTTATTTTCATCCAAAATTTGTTACGGTACTGAAATTTCGACCCTGTGTAAGCAAGATAACAATTAACTATAAGCCTTAGATCAGTGCTTCTCAAAGTGGGCCCGCGGACCCATAGGGGTCCTCGAGGCGCTTCCAAGCGGACCGTGAGAATATCTTTCTCTTCCTAGACATTAGAAAACAATTGTCGTTAAACGATTGAGTAACAATTTCACTGTAACAAGTATGAACGTTTTGTAAACATGGTACAAGCATTAAAATATGTTCAATATTTTATTTGAAATTATTTTAAGTTGATATGCAGATAATTTAAATGAGGGGAGGGAATGAGGGTTTTTGAGTTGGCAGTGTGTTTTAGGGGATCAGTTTGACTTCAAAGTTTAAGTTCGGAGTCTGCAGATTGAAAATGTCTGAATTAGGGGTTCGCAGTCTGGAAAGTTTGAGTTAGAAGGTCCGCAGACTCGAAAAAGTTTAAGTTAGGGAATCCGCGGATTCGAAGAAATTTTAAGTTAGAGGATCCGCAGACTCGAAGAAATTTTAAGTTAGGGTATCCGCAGACTCGAAAGAGTTTAGGTTAGAGGGTCTGCGGACTTGGCACTTTTGAGAACTCCTGCCTTAGATGATTGAGCATTATCTTAGGCATTAGGTGCGTTCACTATGTAAGTAATGATGAGTTAGACGGAGGAGTAATCAGCCACCTTTGAGTAGCATCCTACGTATGGGAGCGACTGCATTGTTTAGACCATGCTTCCCGTATGCAGAACTACATATTAATCAATAAAGTTATGAACAAGGTACCTAAAGGCACAAAAAAGGGGAGACCTAGAATACGAGGGGTGGTCAATGTCAAGCAGGACCTTCTTATAATTGGTTTGCAATACCCAAGTGCAACAGCTGTAGCTCAGGACAAACGTGTATGGAGAATTAAATTGCACAATACCAGTGGACCACTGTACTAATAGAATGCATGTATGCTTTAGAATGCATGTTAGAATGCATGTATGTATGATAACTAGACTATGAATCATAGAGACCAGAGTATTGTCTTGTACCATCTTTCTGCTGAGGTCTCGCTTTCCTATGCGCTTTTTCTTTATGGCGTACTATGCTGATAGATTTCTCTCATATCAATGTGGCAAGAAGTTGTTGATGGGTCTTTCATTTCGTTATTTTTTCTATTAAAATACCTAAAGAAGAACGTTTGATTTTTATTATTTCATTGTTTTATTATTTCTAAAAAATCGTTTTGATAAAAGCTACAGCTTATAAAGTTTCTCCATTTCGCCTCTGTGTATGATATCCGTATATAAGTATTTGTGCAAATGCGATGTATATATTTAAGTGAAATTGAAAAAAATAACAACTACACCACTAAGAGTAAGAAATTTGGTTTCTCTCTTTTAGCATTTTGCAATATTTCTGTTTCATTCTACCCATAGATTCTAAATTATTTACAAAAGTGTATGAAGACCAAATCTTAATGGCAGCGTGCTTTTTCATGTACTTTTTGAAGCAAACATTTCCACTTAAAATGAAAGAAAAACTTCTGATTTTTATTCCAGCCTTTTTCAGATGACGAATCTTAAGAGTAATGATTAGAATGTTACTGATGTATACAGAAGCAATAGCAATGGAATTTCGCTCTCCAAGAGTTTAAAGAGTTGAGGTAAAGACGAAATAAAACTTGTTTTTTTTTCTAACATTGCGACACAATTGAAATTCCATTCATCATCAAAGATTTTTTTTTCATGTATACTTATAAAACTTCCATTACAAACAAATTTCTTTAGACAGCGTATGAGTGTCACGTTTCACCTGTGCTATTTGTAACTTGCGTCTCCTTTCTCTGCTAAAGTATCGTCATTTATAATTATAATTATTTTAGAGCATTCTGTGAAAGGAGCATGGAAATCTGCCCAACGGAAATTTATCTCAAAAGTTCTTAGTAGCGCGGAAATTAGAGAATTCGAATAAAACCAAATTTGTGAAATTAATAAGATGTTTTCCGTAAGCGAGTCACTGTACTTGGCCCGACAAAGTAATATAATTAAATTGGCATCTAGAGTCCCGGGAATTTTTGTTCTATCTCGACTACCGCCTACCTTTTAGCTTCACAACGAAACAATTTGTTTTTCGTCAGATCGAAGTCTTCGTTGGCAAATTAATTACGTAATTACTCATCTTCAGCGTTTGCCTAGTTATTTTGTCTGGTCGCTGTTTCGTGTGAGATTACACTTAAGACAAGGATAAAATTCAAACAATCTTAAATTGCACAGCAGCAAAATATTTGAGTAAGAATATTGTTGCTTCATAGCTTGGAATAACTCGCAAGTTAGATGACTTTCGAGACACTTTGCCTAACAGGTGCTGCATAGAACAGTGAAAACTTCATGATGAAGGATATCAAAGTGCATCATTAAAAAATATATCTGGAAAACTTGTGGATTACTGATTGCGAGAACTGAGGACTATCATTAGTTGCTTCAATTTAGTGAAATTAAGCGTCATGAATAGGATTAATTAATTATCCTCTCTCAATCCTCTTATTTAAATGGCTGTTTGCTAAAGAGATTAGTGCACAAAATGAACAATAGTTTGGACAAGAGATAATACATGAGGCAAGTTTTATACTGTATCTATATCATGGAAGAAATCAAATCAGAGATTCGAACTTCAGAAACGTACTATGAACTCATATTAAAAGCAATATTTTCGTTTGAAGTTGTTGATTCATTGCGATCGAAATGAAATATGATTTAGAGAGAGAGGCAATACGTATGATATAAAAATATAAAAAGTAACTATTCGTAGTGGACTTAAAAATAAACCTCTTTTTTTACCATACTTATTTAAAAACAGTCTACATCTAGTAAGACTGATTGAAATTTTTAAACCATCTCATTTTTCCATTAAAACACGTATTTTCAAAATTAAGGGCTTCTAATTTTTCTCTTCATTTACGTATTTTTACCGTTATTTGTCTATTTAAAAAAAACTCTACAGTGATTGAATGATAATTTATTCGAAACAGTAAATACGTCTTTCGAAAGATACAGATTAACTTCCAAATATATTTATATAGGAAAATCTTACTCCTTCGGAATGTTTCAGTATTGGCGGGGAATGGTTCATCTTGTAATGCGACCCCTAACTTGATGTTCTGAGGTTCATCTGATGATATATTAAACCGTTGTTCTGTATAAAGTAGAGTCATATATTGTGTATCTTAAAAATAATATGCTGGATGACTATAATGAGAACTTCCATCTATTTACTAACAATGTCAAGAAAATTATCTTCTCCTACCTACCTTTGAGTCTTTCAACACTTTGTGACTCGCTCCATTGTGTGCAAAAACAGTGCTGATAAAAAGGTAAAGCAAGCCCAACCTAATCATTTTGAGCATATATTGATGACAACTTCTCGCGCTTTTTATTTTAATAACAAGAAATAAATTCGCTTTCGCGGAACGATGAATGAAGCTTAAGTTTTGTCCTATGTTCAGAAAATACAGTGGATCCCTTCTTTGAGATGAATTCTCTTATTACGAGAACGAATCTTTCGTTTCAAACGATGCCAGCGTCCTCTCTCGTCACTTTCCTTTTTCATTTTCGTCATCTCCAAGATCTTCTCTCACTCCGAAACATTTCTTCGTGTCAGAGTTGGCACAGGATTTCCAATGTGCGAAGCAGGATTAAGCAGTTTTGCGGCATTAATATTCAACTGTCCGATGCATGTCTTCTTCATTTGGCAAGATAAGACAGCCTTTTAATGGGGCTGCATCACTTAAACACCGTGTTCCTGATTAGCGTATCATAGTCTCTAAGCAAGCTCTGCCTGATGCCATTATCGCTTCTTCGAACCCACCTTTAATGAGATATCGAGATAGTGTAAACAAACGAAGAACGCTCCTGACATCCGATGACATTTTTAATTATGTCTTAAACTGGTTGTCTTAGTCTCGCGTTATCAGCCCCAATGGACAAACGATGCCGTCTGTTAACTGCAGCATTGCAACTGGGGAAATGCGGAACACGAGAAAGGGAAAATGCTTTCATTTCGCCTCCGATGTTGTTGCCTGTCATCACCTCAGCCGCCACTTTCCGATCGTTAAAACTCCACCGCATCATCTTACAAACTGCATCTTGACACTAATGAGTTATTGTTGTTATTGCTGGGAAAAAATAACTAAAATATATTCTATTTGCTTTGTAGTATAAGCATGATTTGAAAATTAGAAAATTTTGATTTGAGACAATCGTCGTCGAAAAAACAACAACAACAGCTACCGAAAGTTAAAAAAAAAATGAATGGGGAAAATTAAGAGGAAGTTCCTTTTCTTCAGCGTTTCTAGTCTTGGCGTCCCTGTGATGACTTCATTTATCAGATATATAATAAAAAAAATAAAAATAATAAATACCCCCTCAAGCAGCTGCTTGCCACAGAGGTCTGACAGGAGCCTTCAGTTTATATGCCATAGTAGAAGGTCTGAGAGGATGGCAGGACCTCAGCAGAAAAACAACACATACATCCATGCCTTAACCGGGGATCGAACCCAGGTCCCTTAGATCAGTAGCCAAGCGCGCTAACCACTCGACCATGAGACGGCTTCAGATATATAACGAAACAAAAATATTCATGCCGGGCAAACACATGAATGTAGATACGTCAGAAATCTTTGCTTAAATGTTCACTTAACTATCGACTTACTAAAAACATAGAGTTAAGACATTACATAGAGACAAGAAGGGGCATTTCATTATTCCGTTTATAGAATTACAGTAGAAAATTACTAATAATATTCAAAATACCTGCATTAACGTCACTTCCCCAAAGAAAATTAAAGAAGACTGATTTATTCACAAGACGTCCATCGTTAATAGTTAAATTTATTAAAACCATGGGAAATAAATTGTGTTATTTATGCAAACAATTAAAATGTGCAAGGGAGCGCCGATGTTTAATAAACGAGAGACATTATTTCGTTCATAAATAAGTATATATACAGGGTGAATCTGAAAAAGTGGGCAAAACTTTACGGGGTGGTAGAACGCAGCTATACGAGCAATATTCGTCATAGAATGTAGGGTCGGAACGCAAGCGGTGAGAAGTTAAAAGGTAGTTTTCCACTGTCACATTTAAAGAATGAACTCAAGAAGGAGAGGAGATACTTCAGAAAACATTTTATTAACAGGAATGTAATTGAGGTACATGCTCAAAGAAATTGCTCAAAAGAGCTGCCGCCAGCTGTAATGCAGGCTTCACACCTGCGGGATAGGGACCGACGCACATTTGCGAAGACACCAGGCATTTCCCGAATATCGCCGGCAACAACGGCGATCCTGGCGACTAGATCCATATCGGTTTCAATGGGGCACTCGTAGATTAGGCTTTTCATATGGCCCCACAGGAAAAAGTCCAAACACGAGAGATCCGGCGAACTTGGTGGCCAAGCTATGGGACCACCACGACCAATCCATCGCCATGGGAACTTTGCATGTAAAGTGTTCCGCACATCTAAGCTGAAGTGTGCAGACGCACCGTCGTGCTGGAACCACATTCTCGACCTGTTGGGGGTTGGAATCGGACGCAGCAGCTCCGGCAACACCTCTCGTAGGAATGTGTTATACGATTTGCCGTCCAGACGGTGTGGCAGGAGGTATGGGCCAACCAAATGATCATGGAGGATCCCTGCCCAAACATTTACGGAGAACCGCTGCTGGAACGAATGAGGACGTGTGGCATGCGGGTTCGTATTTGCCCACGTGTGTGAATTGTGGGTATTCAAAACGCCCTCACGGGTGAAAGTCCACTCGTCCGTAAATAGAACATGTGCACCAAAATCCGGCTGCGCTGCATTCTGCTGGAGGTACCAACGTGCGAAATCGACACGTGGCTGATAGTCCGCCGGTGACAACGCTTGTACCTTCTGCGTACGATAGGGGTGCATTCCTTCCTCCTGCAGCACACGGCAAACCGACTTTTGGGACACGTGTACTGCACGGGAAACCGTTCGCGTGCTACATCCCGGTCGCTCTTCCACCGTATGCAGAATGTCCTTTGCAAGTTGCGGCGTCCTGACACTCCTTTCACGCCCTGCGTCTTGCTTGGCCGCGGCGAAGGATCCCGTTTCACACAGCCGCCGATGCAAACGCTCGAAAGTTTTCCGATCTGGAGTGCATCTCATCGGAAACCGGTCGCGGTAACGTCTCTGTGCCTCACTTGCATTCCCGTCCGCAGCACCGTACACAAAGTGCATATCCGCCATTTCGTGGGTAGTATAACCAGCCATCCTCTCGGCAATCCACGGTAGAAATGCCGTTGGGTGCGAGAACCGACCCTTTTATACCATTTCCAACGCCACCTAACGGCTCGCCGTTTGCGTTCCGACCATACATTCTACGACGAATATTGCTCGTACAGCTGCGTTCTACCACCCCGTAAAGTTTTGCCCACTTTTTCAGATTCACCCTGTATATACATGAAACTTTTAGTAAAATGACTACACGTACAAGTTATTTAACAGAACATTCTGTAGCGTAGTTAAAATATAATAATCCCGTGAATCATCCCTGAAAAAAAAAATTGTGACCACGCCTGGCTGATGAGCTTCTTCAGTGATTAGGCACAATTTCAATGATGCAATCAATCATTGCTGAGAAAGATTTGGAACAATTCTTCAGGAAAAGGAAAAGAAAGATAAAAAGAAAGTTTTGAGTATATACATCTCCCGAAATTATTCCGCCTAAGTTTGATAATGTTCAGATTTCGAAAAAAAAGTATGGTATCTACACCACTCCCTCAGTATCAGTTTGTTTGCGTATTACTCGATGGAAGCAGCTCTATGAGATCTTGCATTATCCTCTTTTAATGCTTACACTGACTGGTGAAAATATTAGAAACTGCAATACTGTAACAGCAATATTCTTTTTTTTTTTTGAGGGGTGGGGGGGTGGGGTGGGGGGCTCAGCTCTGGTAGAGCGCCAGGCTCGTAATCTGCAGTTACTAGGTTCGATCCCCAGCTGGGACAGCGTTGAGATTTATCTCCGCAAAACTCACCGCCCTGACCTCGGTCAGTAAGGGACACCGATGGACTTGAAAAGACCGCCGTCCGTCAGATGGGACGTTAAGTCGTGGGTCCTTGTGCGGAGAGCTATATCCTGTGCATGTTAAAGAACACGCTGGATGGCCTTGACAGGAGGCTACCATCTGTTTCTCAACAGCTGTCCAGTGTGTCTCCCACCCACAGCCTTCTCTGAGCCCTCGAATCTTTGTGACTTGGTCATTTATCATTGTGTGCAAAAACGTGCCGCTCAGAGAAAAAAAATACACTGAACCATAACTGCAATGCAAAGATAGTCAAATAATAATTTTTACATATGGAGGTCACATGATATTATTGAACAGCCGCCTGTCATGGAATGCCATATATTCGACTGACATGATTCATCACTGGCTGAAATCAATATGAAACCAAAAGATTTGTACAGCATTTTATTAAAATTTGTTCTAAAAAGACAGTGGAAATATGCTTCTCCAGGTAGTAAAACCTGGGGAAGTAAAACCTGGACAGTGGTTTAGTTATTTTCTTTCAGTCGATGTACAGTGATGTACGGTGACGTCAAACATTAGATTATTCATAGTTGCTCTCATCAGAAATCAACTGAGGGTTGTTCTCAGCTTCTCGAGTCCCGCTTTAGTCCGCCTAGAGATTTATCTCAGCGAAACTCCTCTCCCTGCTCTCGATGAGTAGAAGACTCCAATGGGCTTGAAAAAACCGCCGTCCGTCGAATGGGCCGTAAAGCCGTGGTTCCATGTGTGAGAGACACGATAAAGAACACACTGGATAATCTTGACGGGAAGCTACCATCTTCCTAACAGCTGTTCAGTAAGTCCCCTTCCCCAACATTCTCTGAACCCTAGGGTCCTTGTGACCTGGCCAGAGGTAAAACAACCCAACAACTTGCTCTCAGCAGTTTAGAGCAGATCATATGTTTACAGAAGATTGTGAGTTCATATTCCACCCTATTAAAAACTAAATTTGGAAAACAAAATTCACCGAGAGAGCAGTACTTTTGTATAGTTTACTACTCAAAACAGCTGATTAGTACAGTTTCTATAACAACAAACAATCAAGAGAGTTTTATAGGACAATTCAATTTAATATGCATCAGCTCAGTTTCTTTTATTTTGTGTGTGACACACTATAAGCATAATGTGAGCTGAATTTTACCGATATCTCAGTAAAAGATAAATGACGAAATTCTTAAACTTTCCACTTCCAATGAGTAATTTTATTATGAAGGGAAATTTTCAACAGGAACGCCGTTTCAATATAAGTTTCCATCCATTTCCAACAACAATTTAATCAACTATTTAAACTGCAGGAACGCAGTCTAATATCTGACATAATTCGATTTATTTATGAAAATATTCTACTTTCCTTGATTTTTCATTGATTAAATCAGTCATTCCTTTCCCATAACAACTGGAATTCAGTTTTATTTTCCTTTCCTCTAAGAATCCCCTACTAGGATCGCCTTAAGCACCGACGCCGGCCCATCTTCTACTTATGCTTAACCCACGTATTGAAGCACTTGAATACAGGTCGAAGAAGAGCCCTGTGCCGATTGTTCCGCCCCTCACTAGAGGGCGAAATGACCTTTGCCAGTCTCTTCAAAGCGGTCGTAGATGTCCCGTGGCACGCGCAGACAAACACGTGACTTGGCATCACGTAAAGACGCGATTCGGAGGTCACGTCAGACGTCTGATGTGGTCAATAAGGTGGCTCGCACTCGTTTTCGGATGCACTGAGTGGTCTCCGAAAAGGATTCGAATAGACGGTTTTGTTTTTACCCTTCGCGGAAGAGAACTTCGTTTTGCAGCTGCAAATGAAAGTCCGATAAACCGAGAAGTCGAAGAAAACGAAAGACCCGATGATGCGGCTTAACAGAGAAAAGGAGAGGATGTAAGCAAAACTTCACGCAGACGACGAAGGAAGAAGCTGATATTATAATCGCTGTTCCTGAATAGAGACTCTCAGTCCATTACTTGCAGAACTAAGTCAGTCAGCCATTGATAATATATTAATTTAATTGGGATTTCAACAGTCGTGGAGGTTTTTCCCAGCGGTGGATGTGACTGCATGAAAGATTAACTGCGCTCCTTTGCCATTAATCAGCTCGTGCTAATAGAGGGAAGAAAGAGAGAAGATGCAGAGGGGGGGGTTGGGAACGCACGGAGGTGACCTGGAGACCGTGTTATCCGATCCGACGAACTGGAAAGAGCTTCTTCTAAATCTTTAGCCTCCAGAGGACTCATGATTGACTTGTTGTTTGCTAAGAGGACTTTCTTTTAGGGGCTTGAAATTCTCATTTTCTAAAACCGTCCATTTTCAAATAATTCCATTATGTTCTTTATGGACGTCGCTACGAATTTGTCACCTTGCAAGCAACGACGCTCTCTAGGATGAAAAGAGAGATATGCAGCATCCGTTCTGCGATGAAGATGGTAAATAAACAAGAGGAGATGTTGCCTAAAGATGTTACAAAAAGGACATCCTAATTTGTTAATATGGGAGCACTTAGCTGAAGCAGTAAAAGCAATTAAAGGTAAAAACTGCTAACACTTTTTTTCACCCTTGTTTTTACTTCTCCCTTTTTTTCGTGATTTTTGCTCTCCTCTTCTTCGATTACTTCCTCTTTTTTTCCCTTGAGGAAAGCCGATCGATACCACAAGCCTCATTTGCAGATTCTCTCTCTCTACGTAGATATTGAAATAGAGATTGCATTTGTTTTTTTGTTTTTTCAGTAATGTGACATAACCTCAATGAACATTTTTCCATAAGATATTTAATTATCATTACACATTGGGTACATTAAATTCATATTATTGAATAATATAATAAACTTGTTTCAGACTTGCAAAGGCCGAAAGAATTCAAAGCTCTGTAATTTCTTAACTGTGCTTTTCTTGGACTGAAGAAAGATTGAAGAAAATTAAAAATTTGAATAAAAATATAATTCTTGGGTTTCAGAATATTCCTTTGGTATTTCGAAATAATGGAAGGTGGAATGCTTAATACGAGAACTTTTGGTCAAAATAATTAATATTAATAGTTAATTAAAGCAGTTTAAAGCGAAAGGAATAACTCTTTTATTGAGCAGTGTGCTTAAACTGACGAATGCTGAAAAAATTAATGTAATAATTATTTCAGTTTTCATCAGCTGTGATTTTTATTTTTAAAATGAGTAGCCCTATCATTAAATATTGAAGTTTTTGTCATTTTTTTGAAAATATTGTTAATATTTTTGTGATGATCCATAGAACCGGCCAGGGCTAGCACCTAATGTCCGACACCGCCTTCTAGTGGTGTAGACCGTTAGTACCTTTCAAAAGAGATACTCTCTTGTGGAAGTGAACGGAAGGGGAGGGCTGCCAGATTAGTGTGGCCTACTGATCTGGACAACTATGGCTACTTTTCTTTTTTTTCTACCCTGCTGAGGAGTGGTCAACCACACAGGGTCTTGGTGCTGACCATATAAACCCACTGGACTGGACAGATTTATGGCTCGGAGCTTGATTATGGATCCTGATTTTGCTGCACTGGTGGGCTTCTGTTGAGGGAAAATCTTCCGCTGTGTTTTCTGTTTGTTTGTGGGTTGACAGCCCCAAGTGAATAGATTCACAGGATATGTTTATCAGCTGGTGGATAATCCTGAGCAGAAGTCATCGCAGGCACCTGAACTCTTTGCTTCTATTGGCATCGTCAAATTCTACATTGGAGGAAGTCTTCCAGTGTAGATGGCTTCAGCCTTTAGTGGTGGGGGAACGGGTCTTTGCCCCATGTCTGCTATTAGGGGACTGTTTGATATTGTCGGCATTCCCTCTCTCAATAAACATAGTTTCTTAAACATCCTACTAACCATTTTCTCTCCATAGGTAGTTGGAATGTGAGGACTCTGCACAGAGCTTTTTCTCTTGATGTCCTCACACAAGAATTCCACCATTATAATTTAGGTATTCTCGGCTTGCAAGAGACCAGATGGACAGATAAAGGTCAGATTCTTAAAAATAATCTTAAATTTCTCTGTTCAGGGAGGGACGACAATAAGCATCACCAAGGCGTGGGTCTGTTTCTCAGCAGACACGCTAGTGATGCTCTTCTAGGATATGAGTGCATTAATGAAAGGTTTCTTACAGCAAAATTTCAGACAAGCATTAAAGACCTGAATGTTATCTGCTGTTATGCCCCCACTGAGGATGCCGATGAGGATGAGAAGGATAGGTTTTATGAACAACTTCAGGATATTTTGAATTCTGTCAAGAAAGGAGATATTACCCTTGTTCTTGGTGACTTCAATGCCAAAGTTGGTACTGACTCTGACCTTTGGGGAGGAGTAATAGGCCCTTTTGGTATTGGTAGCTGCAATGGCAATGGGCAGCGTCTCCCGCAGGTAAGTAAACTCAATGGATTCGGAATAACTAACACTTATTGCAAACACCGCGCCACACATGGGTTTCACCCGATGGGCTGCATAAGAATATGATTGATTATATATTAATTAACAGCAAATGGGATAGTTCTGTTAGGAATACCACGTCATATATGGGAGCTGAAATTGGATCTGACCATTATCTTGTTAAAAGTGTCTTGCAACTTAAAATCAAAAAGTGTTGTGCTAGGGTTAAACAAATTGTTTTTAATACTGAAGCTCTGAAAGACCCAGTTATAGCCAAAGCTTATCATGATAGGTTATTTAGTCATTATGACATTCATGGTATGCTTACTACTGAAGTTGAGGAAGAATGGGATCATTCTAAACAGGCTTTTTTGGACAGTAACAGTACTCTTTTAGGAAAAAAGGAGCAGACGAGACAGAATTATCTGAGTGATAAGGCACTTGAGCTTATTTCGGAAAGAAAGAACTGCAGAAATGTCCTTAATCAGTACCCTACTAGTCCTAATAGAAAGCATTACAGAGAACGTAATAAACGTGTAAAAGATCAGTTAGCTGCTGATAACAGTCTTTGGCTTGATGGTTTGGCTGACAAAGCCGAGGAAGCAGTTAGACAGCACAACAGCAGAGAGCTGTACCAGATAGTTAATGTTTTGTGTGGTAGAAAACGGACAGGTATACAAGGATTGAAGGATAAACAAGGTAAAGTTATAGAAGGGGAGGATTCTGTTATGGCTAGGTGGGCTGAGGATTTTAGTGATGTTCTAAACAATGTAGCTAGTTCTACTCCCATTGTTTGCAATGATGATAGATGCATTGGTGGCTTTAATGTTGGCCCTATAACACAATCTGAAGTTATTTTGGCTGTTTCTAAACTTAAACTACATAAATCCCCAGGGGTAGATGAAATTACTACGGAAATGCTTAGAGCTGGGAATGTTTCGGTTATCACTTTGATGTCTGAAATTCTGAATATCTTTTATAATAAAGGCATGGTTTCTAAGGATTTTACCAGAGCTATTGTTATCCCTATTTTCAAAAAAGGTGATCGCAGTTCTTGTGATAACTATAGGGGTATTAGCCTACTCTCTATTCCAGGTAAAGTTCTTTCCATGATTGTGCTTAATAGAATTAAGAATCTGGTTGACAGTCAATTGCATGATGAGCAATGTGGATTCAGAAGTGGTAGGTGATGTGTAGATCAGATATTTTCATTTAGGCAGATTCTTGAGAAATGTTTCGAGTTTCAGAAACCTTTGGTTGCTAGCTTTGTTGATTTCAAAAAGGCTTTCGACTCTGTTGATCGTCATAATTTGTGGTTGATTGTGAAATCATATGGTATACCAGACAAGTTAGTTAACATAATGAAAGCTCTCTATAATAACACTGAGTCGTGTGTGAGAGTTGGTAAGGCTTGTAGCAATTGGTTTAGCATTACTTCTGGTGTTCGACAAGGGTGCATTTTATCTCCTATTCTCTTTAGCTTGGTTATTGATTATGTTATGCGAAATTCACTGCAAGGGAAAGATTTTGGCCTTAAATGGACTGGAGATACAAATATTTCTGATTTAGATTATGCTGATGATTTAGCCCTTTTGGCAAATGATGTTGATGAGATGAACTCTTTCATTCGAGCTGTTGATGAGACTGGTAGTAGAGTAGGTTTGGTTATAAACAGGGAGAAAACTAAAGTGATAAAAATTGGTCAGGCAGGCTGTGATTCAGTTAATCTGAATGGTTACACTCTTTAGCAGGTGTCACAGTTTAATTACCTTGGGAGCTATGTAACAGATACTGGTGATGTGTGGCATGAGATTAACAGACGAATAGGGATTGCTGCCGGAACTTTTAAGAATCTATGGAGAGTGTGGAGAAATAGGCATATACACCTAAAGACTAAAGGTAGACTGTATAATAGTTTGGTTCTTTCTAGGGTTAGTTATGGTAGTGAAACGTGGACACTTTGTAAACAAGATAACAGGAAATTAGATTAGATGCTTTTGATTCTAGATGCTTACGCAGTATCTTGGGTATTAGGTGGTTCAACTTTGTAAGTAATGATGAGGTTAGGCAAAGGAGTCTGCAAACTCCTTTAAGCAGCATATTGTGCAGAGAGAGACTCTGTTGGTTTAGCCATGTTGCCCGTATGGATAATTATAGATTGGCGAATAGGGTTATGATAAGTGTGCCTTGAGGCCTCAGAAGGAGGGGGAGACCTAGGATGCGGTAAGCAGACAATGTCAAACAGGACCTTGTTAGAATTGATGTGCAGTGGCTAGATGCAGTAGATGTAGCTCAGGATAGACTTGCTTGGAGAATTAAATTGCACGGTCTGGTTGGACATCCATAGCCCATGGCTGCTTGAGGATGATGATGATGATGATGATGATGATGATGATTGTTAAAACAGTGATGGAGGCAGAATTGACTTATATCACACCAATTCATATTTTCCCATTTTATTTTTAATTTCTGGAGGAAAAGAAATGGAATTTGACTCTTTTTTTTCGTAACTTGTGACCCTTTGCACACTCCCCAGACGAAAAGGATCAGTGACTTTCACTGACTATGACAGCGGAAATCCGAATTCAATGTTCCATTATCCTAAAATAAGACTTTCTATGGATAAATATCACTGAAGATAAATAGTAAATCTCAATCATATCCCACTCGATTTTAAGTCTCGGTTTTATTTAGTATTGAAGGAATTATGTAAGTGTGAATATTTAACAATATCAAGTCTCGTTGTGAGTCTTATCGGTTAACTCTTAATAAATTATTATTATTAATGGGATTATTTCTATTCCTTTGAAATATCAAGTATCTGGTGTCAAAATGTAGCCATTATATGGAATTTATAGCCAGCTATGGAATGCGAGAGTGAATTGGTGGTGGGCGTGGCAATTTGGCAACTAGATTCAAAATTAGTAATTCTGAGAACAGATGTTGGTCATCGGAGGAGGAGGAAGAACTCCATGACAAGTGACGAAGGAGATACTGGAAATGCCCTGGATCATCGAGGAACTACTGAACCAAATGGGAAGAGCAGTAGAGCGGTAGAGCGGAGATGATTGATAGAAATTGTGGAGAAAATGAAGAACAGCTGTGGAAACAAGATGGATACTGAATGAAAAGGATCTGGTATTTGTCGATCCTAGAAAAAGGATTTGGTTCAAGATCGCTGCTGGGAGCCGATAAAGGATTGAAGCGATAGTGCTAGGGCATTTAGGACGCAACGTAGTGCTGAAGGAACTTTTATAAGTTGGGGAATTGAAACCCATGAAACCCCTCAGCTTATGATGACAAAAAGTGAATTGTATACGATGAGTCGGAGTTGCAACTGTTCCTGCTGGCCACTGCTAATCGTTTTGACTTAAACCAGACTCTGAAAGGGTCACGTGTAAAGTAAAAAAATAATGTTTGTTAGTGTGAATAGTGTTGATTGTTCCTATGAATTCTGCAATGACTGCTGATGGTCGTGTAATCAGAGAACCTGAGTAGGCTCGTACAATTGAAAAGCACATGGAGGACATGGACCATCAGTAAGCTAGAAGTCCAGAACATTACACCAGTCACAAGAATTTACCTCATAATTGAATTAAAGTATTATTACAAACTATTTAATAAAATGAATATATATCTTAGAAGTTTGTGTAAATAATTCTTTCAGTATTCGCCAATTAATTCTGTTAAATATTCCATAATCCATAACTTTTAAATAATGACCGAATCTTTTTTAAATTTAGGACTCAAATAGATCTGATCTAAATCTGAAATTTATCCAGATTTACCACAAAAGGCTTCTTTTAGAAGATAAGCATTGGATTTGGAGCTCCATTGGTATAATATGGAAATTATTTTACTGCTTTTCTAGACCAAGTATCTGATGTCAAAATGTAGCCAGTATATGCAATATGTAGCTAGCTATGGAATACGAGAGTGAATTGGTAGTGGGCGTGGCAAAGTCTATGAATCTATGAGTCTGCATCATTTAGGACTGACAGCCTGGAGTGCGAATGATATACTGCTATCCCTGTCACTGGAATTTAGCTTCATAGCAGAGAAAGAGAATTCAAAATCCGAAAAGCTTTGGACTCATGGCTCCATGTGGAGGAGATATTTTGGCAGAATGATCTTACCTGTTCTTAAAAGTTGTTGCATTGATCTTATAAAAAGAAAGGCAGCTGGAAGCTCTAACACAGATGATAAATATAAGCGAGATGATTTTGGTTATCTACCTTTCAGTGGAGTACTACTGGTAGAAACCGAAAGGTGGATGAAACAGAGAAGAAGCCTTAATTTATTCTACTTAGATTATTATGTTTGTATCCTTCTCTCCCTAATTCGTTTTAGATTAAAACATCTTTTGTGATATGAAAATGAATATATTTCCTTCTTAAACCGTGAAGACATTTCCCATTCCCAAAATACATATTGAAAAAATTGACGTTTTTGAGTTAATCGAAAATTTTTCTAAAGTTTATCATATTGCTTTGAGTTTTCATAACCTTTCGATGTGCTGATTTCCGTTCGTGGGGAAAAATATTAGTGAAAGTAAAATAATAATCCGATAGATCCTACGAAATTTTGATTACCATAAACTAAAAGCTTTATTAATGACAAGATAATTATTCTTTAACTTAAAATATAAAAGAAACTTTCTACAAGAATATTTAATGTTTTTTTAACAATTTAAAATTGTTGTTTTGGTTTAACAAGTATGAAACTAAAGTATATTAGAGAGTGTAAAAACGCGTCAGTTTTAGCTGAAACCTAATACAGTGGAGTCGCATCATACGTGCATTTAACGTACTCAACTACATACGTGCATTTAACGTACTCAACTACATACGTGCATTCAACTATACCCGCTCCGCAAAAGAAAACATAGAAAACTAATAATTTAGTGCGAGCGATTCCCACCCTCTATTCCACTCAATGAGCTGCCCAGAAGTAAGGGTGAACTGAGAGACGTGATCTGTTGTTCCCTCAGACGGACTCAGTTCCCGCGTGCCTCTCATAGTGTGTGCATCTTGTTGCGCTCAGTGTGATTCTGACCTTTAAAGATACGTATTTTTCGTACAACAATGCGCCTAAGCGAAAGCCAACTGCTTCATCTGATGTTCAACCGGAGAAATAGAAATCTAGTTTAACAGTGGGGGAAAAATTTGTTCTGTTGGACTATTGAGAGACGGTATGTAGATCTCCATTTTTTTTCTGGGGCATAAATATTTCCGCAACGAATCTAGCATCCGTGTCATCAAGATTCGAGAGAGAGAAATTCGTCAACCTGTGGCATCAAATGCTCCAGTAACTGCTAAGGTGACGAGCCAAGTGCTTGATAAGATTGAAAAGCATTAAACATAATGGCTGGACATGACATGAACCGTAAAAGTATGCCCATCGATGGCAACATGTTGCGAAAGAAAGGTTCTTAGCCTGCATGAACCTACCTCCCTGGTTCACGCCGAAGAAGGACACTTGATATTGAGAAAGAATTCAAAGCCAGCCTTGTTTGGCTTAACAGTTTTAGGAACTATTTCAACCCCAAAAATGTCCTTATATGTTCTTTCATTTTTACGTCTCCCTCTCTCTTATGCAATTAAAAATACTGCTAAACCATATTTTGCATGTGTATATTATATATTTATGCATATTACTGCCCACGGTTTTATTGAATACACGTGATTTTCGCCTTACGCACTGACTTAAGAACTTAACCTCTGAGTAAGATGCGACTCCACTGCAATCTAACTTTAAGTATGAGTTAATTTTATGATTTTTTTCCCTTTTACAATACGTTTTTTTTTTTCGCTTTTATTCTGTTCATAAGAAAGAGAAGGAAAATAGTATTATAAGTGCGATAATTAGGACATGTTCTAATATAGTAAATAATATTATGACATGGACAATTAGGTTATGTACATTCGCTCAAAAAAAGTATCCGAACAATATGGTTGATTACAGAATTCAGAAAAATTATCTGGCAACGATTTTTTGTAGAAATTAGTGATCTGGCAACTTTCGTGTCACGTTACACGAAGGTTGCCAGATCACTAATTTCTAAAAAAAATCGTTGCCAGATATTTTTTCTGAATTCTGTAATCAACCATATTGTTCGGATACTTTTTTGAGCGACTGTATACCCACTATCCGATATGATCCAGAACTGAGTTCGTATCCCACTCGGCTAAAGAAAAATTTTCTTCCATACTCAATATTGCTTAAAACCAACAGGTACTTAAGAATATTATTTTTTTTAAATATATTTATGCTATTGCTATTTTTATTGGATCGATAAAGGAATTGAATACGATGAATAAAAAAAATGTTTTACTTCATTCTAAATATCAAAATTTCATAAAGAAATGTGTGTACCTATAACAGAGTCTTTTACTTAATCATGTGTAGAAAGAGAGAGCATGGTAGAAGGGTTACAAATTTGTTACCTGCCCGCAAAAATATTTTCGGCGAAGTTTCGGGGAAACGAGATCAAGATTTGAGAGAGAGAAATTCGTCAACCTGTGGCATCAAATGCTCCGATAACTGCTAAGGTGACGAGCCAAGTGCTTGATAAGATTGAAAAGCATTAAACATAATGGCTGGACATGACATGAACCGTAAAAGTATGCCCATCGATTTCTTTATTCGATTGACTTTAACCCAGTGTAACACTGAATTAAAGACATTAAAAATTATGATGTTGATATTCAAAACGAATACAAATTGAAGTTTAACTTATATCGCTGAATTTCATTCAGTGATATTATAGCACCTAAATATTATCTTTGACGTCACTTAAGTTTTTATAATAAGGGAATAAATAATTCTTTGGTAACTATCTACTTACTTAAATCGAAAAGTTTCCTTTTTGCCTCGATTAATATTTTTCGTGTTGCATGGTTTTATGTTTTAAAACAGTTTTCAACTTATCAGTCGACTAAATGGACAGGATACAAGGTCAGCCACTCTCGCCCAAATAAATAAATAAATAAACAAATAAATGCAGAACAGGATTAAGGACGGGATCCCGTAGACCTGAAAACAGGACCGGATTTGGGGGAGAGGGAGTTTCAAGGGGATGAGTTACCATACCCCCCTCCTCTCTTTGAATATGCTAGTATGTCTTATGCATATATTCACGTTGATTTTTCCAGAATTTTGTTTAAAGACCTCTAAATCGGAGGGGGAAATGTTACACTGCAACAGAAATCCAGTCTCTTTCCCTTCCCCTTTACTTTTTTACGGATCTGTTGCGTCACTCGCCCCCTCCCCCCAGCCCCTTTATTTTTGTTTTCTATATCCTGGCCTGTTCGTGATTATATCATCTGATAACCTGCTTTTTCGGGTCGCATGCCGGTTAAAACCACGGCATCAACTGTGAGTCGGGTATGGGTCCGAATTTGAGCTTCAACTGCGAATCGAAATAGGCATTAACTGGATGATCTAAATGAATCGCACTGTTGAAGAGTTCCTGTCACGTATTTCGTCGGTGTACTGCAGAAACGAAACTTACTTGACTACGAAAACTTACTGTTGTAAGAAACGACACTGAAAACGACATTGTTGATGAAACTGATGAGAAATAATACAAAGAACATTATAATGGTACATATTAAACCGATTCCGGGCATTGATTTATGCAACGATCGATTCAAGGGTAGTAAGAATAAGGAATCTTAAAGTTATGTTTATGATAATAAACTTAAAGTAATGTGTCTTTTACTCCCAAAGGACCTGCTTTCGGTTGTAATTTTAATTGAACATAATAAAATCTAGTTCATTAATCCTGTATTTTCTTTGGAAAGGCCGCCGTCCGTCGGATGGGACGTTAAGCCATGGCTCCATGTGCGGGAGGGCCATACCCTGTGCACGTTAAAGAACACGCTGGATGGCCTTGACGGGAGGCTATCATCTGTTTCCCAACAGCTGTTCAAGTGGGTCCCCTCCCCCAACCTTCTTTGAGTCTTTGGGGTACATATGACCTGGCCATTTAGCCCATGATGTGCAAAAAAAAGTGCCAGTCAGAGGTAAAATAACCCAACCCAATGGGCATGTTCTTTCTTTAAAAATAATGATTATGGACATGTACAGTTAATTTGCTTTTTGCTACACTCAACATTGATGAACTTAACCTACACCTTAACAGATTTCTTTTCATCTATTTCATTCAAAAATAATGACACTTTACAATAAATTATGTGGTGTTGTAAATAAAAGTAAATGAATTCCCGTTCCTTAAGATATTACATGATCATTTTGAAACTTGAATGTATACAAAATGCATAGGGTTTGCATTTCAACAGAATTTCCTTTTCCTTACATGCACGATATAAGCAAAATAAAATACACCACAGGAATGGTATATTCCCTCAAAGCATGGTAACATTATTGAGAAAAGTAATAAAACGCTCATGTTTACATTACTAGCATGTTTACCTCTCCTCACGAAAGAAAACAAAAGGCAAGAAAGAAACTTCTTCTTAAATCGTATGATAGTTCGTTATGTCCCTGTATAACCTTGTCTCTAGCAAACTTCATCATCATCATCATCATCCTTAAAATAATAAATTAAAATAAATGTCTCTAGCAAACTTAAGCCTGCTGGTCAAATAACTGAACGTATATTCCCACAGATTACAGTTCAGGTCCGTTGGTAATAGCAGATAGGAATTTCGAAGGAACATCGTAGATCATATTCCTTGAAGTGTACAGAATATCTTTCTCCTGTACGTATATTCACGGATTAATATCTCATTCAATGGACAACCACTTTCGAAAAATAGCGTTGACCCCTTTTTTTTACCAATGTCTAACTGCTCTATAGTAGTGAAAAAAATATATGAATGTCTATTAATCTTTAGTAGTCATTTTTGATGTCAGGAGCGGGGGTGGCTCAGTCAGTAGCGCGCCAGGCTCGTAATCTGTAGTTCCCGGCTGGTCAGCGTGGAGACTTATCTCCGCAAAGCTCCCTGCCCAGTCCACGGTCAGTAGGGGACACCGATGAGCTTGGAAAGGCCGCCGTCCGTAGGATGGGACGCTAAGCCGTGGCCCCCGTGTGCGGGAGAGTCATACCCTGGGAGCGGGGGTGCTCAGTCAGTAGCGCGCCAGGCTCATAATCTGTAGTTCCCGGGTTCGAGTTCCGGCTGGTCAGCGTGGAGACGTATCTCCGCAAAGCTCCTCGCCCTGTCCACGGTCAGTAGGGGACACCGATGAGCTTGGAGAGTCCGCCGTCCGTAGGATGGGACGTTAAGCCGTGGCCCCGTGTGCGGGAGAGTCATACCCTGGGCTCGTTAAAGAACACACTGGATGTCCTTGACGGGAATGCTAACATCTGCCTCCCAACAGCTGTTCCAGTGGTTCCCCTTCCCCAAGTCTTCAAAGACCTGAACGTCAGACTATGCGACAAGTCGGTTGGGTATTCCAAGTCACATCACCTTGCGTCTCGGACTCGCCAGGAGTGGAGAGCGAGATGCAAAGAAACGCGGACCCTGTTCTAAGCAGGACTAAACGCAAAAGAACAAGAGGAGACATTTTTGAGATCAGTTGTGGGAAGAATCCTAAGCAATTATTGATAAATAATCAATTAATATATTGGGCAATTAAAATGGTGCTTTTATCCAAAATAGAAGGGGAATATAATTCAACAGAATTATCTTTTCTTTACATGAACCATATAATTAAGTAAGTAAAGTAAAATGGAAATTTTAAACTTTTATATATACTGCAATTAGTTATATTCAAAAAAAGTCTTGATCTACATAAAAGTTAATGATTGTAATACCTGCATGGTCAATCATCAGATCTTTAGAAATTAAATATAATTGACCTTACATTTCCAATATTTTAGTGTTTTCTTGCATCAATGATTTTTAAACAATTTATCATCTTTTAGTATCGTCCTCAAATTCGGTTTAAAATGACTAATTCTAAATCATTTTCGTTTTTGAACATTTTCAAAATAATTTTCGTATTTCAATTCATGTTTAAAATTTAACTTTCATAGCGATCATAAACGTTAAAAAATAATAAATTTTTATTTCTCATCTCAGTTACAGTTGCTCAAAAAAGTATCCGAACACTACGGTTGATTACGGAATTCACAAAAAATATCTGGCAATGATTTTTTTAGAAAATAATGATCTGGCAACCTTCGTGTCACGTGACACAAAGGTTGCCAGATCACTAATTTCTAAATAAATCGGTGCCAGATATTTTTTCTGAATTCTGTAATCAACCATAGTGTTCGGATATTTTTTGAGCGACTGTATATACTTCAACACTGTTAAAAAACTAAATCAGTGAAGAAATAAACGAAATTTCTTGTTTTTTTATATTTTTACACGTCTGCATTCACGTTATTTTATTTTCAATTAAAAAAAGAACACAAAAATCCACAAAAGTCCCAATACTTATAAAGCTTTCAGTTATTCAAAATACTACAATCCCCTTTTCATCGGAGATTAGTTTTCAATTTTTATTTGGCCATTACTTTTTACGTTTATTCGAAACAAAATGCAATTTCTAAAGGACTTTTCGTGTTTAACTTTCGGAAAAGACGGTTCAGTTATTTGAAAGCGAAGTCCGCATATCCTCCTGCATATACATCCCTACACCTGTTGTTTGAAACAGCATTTATTTATAGCGAGAAAACACCATCAATACTTCCCTAATGCCCTGCTTTTCGCAGAGAAATCATGCTCCCCTTTCCCATCCGTGCAAACGCCGCTGTCCTGCTGCCGCTGTTCCGATAGCAGTCCCCCTTCCTTCTCTTCCTTAGGACAATGTCCTTGTCCAGTAGAAAGAACGCTGCACCGCGCTGCATTAAGCAGATAGGCAGAGCTCTGGCGGAGTGCTCCGGGACCGTGGTTTGCTGCCGTTATCCGATTATAAGAGGTAATGTGAAGCTTATTTACTTGGATCCCAGACAGAGAGGCCTTTTATCGTTGCCCCGGAAACGTCTCACCTGGCTCCGTCTCTTACTGTCTCCAATCTCGAGCACGGCGCCACCAACAATGGGGCTGTGCTCGTGCTCGCAGAATTAGGCAGTACGAGCAACTTGGCTTCCCTTTTGCTTCTTCTCTTTACACTGCAAGCATGTATCGGGACGCGGCAACAACTCTGTTATTCAGCTATTAAATCTCCATTACGTATCTTCTTCGGAGTAAAGTTAGCTATCCTATAGTCGTTTGCAAAGTCTCTGCTTACGAAAAGGACTAGTTTTGTTCATGAAATCTGAAGATGCTTTCTTTTTTCAGTTCACAAATTGTAAGTAAACGGTTCTCCGTAGTGTATCTAACGCATTCACTTCCATTAAACGCTCCCTTTTGGCTCCCAGGGCTCTGTTATTGTTCCCGTTGTAGAATCTTAACGTTATGTTTATGGTGAATTGTGTCTCCTACTCCCAAAGGACTTGCTTTCTGATTCTTTGTATGGAAGATTAAGGAGAAGATAAACGAAAGAGGAATATCGAAATTGTCAGCTTCAAAGGCTTATGTTTTGTATTTTTTCACACAATAATCTACTCATTACCTTTCAAAGCTTGGAATGATTGCTTCAGACTTCTGTGAGATTCGATCTGAGTGGGAAAACACACCAAAAAGTACCGAGAGGAACTGATTTAGTGAAAAGGAATGGTAGGACATTTCTGAAGAGTCAATAAGAAAACATCGATCTGGAAGCGAGCTACTCAGTTTTAAAACCAAGCAGAAGCTCTCGTAAGTTTCATAGAGAGAGCAACGGCTGATTACAAAGGTGTCTTTCGCCACCGGGGAGGCTGGCACATAGAGATTTAGAAAGAAACTATTCATTTTCTTTTTTTACGTCTAATCTTTGGCGTTTTAAAAATGTATTTAGATATTTATATAAATAAATAATGTTAAATGGATATTGAGCCATTTAACTTTTCTGAAATGGGTGTTGTGATCTTTAAATGAAACTCAACCAATGCTACTTTCTAAGAAGAAATTTTTAAAACGGATTTCTCCTTTTTTGCAGCAGGCACAGGATCAAAACTCAGCCACGTAACACTTGTGAGCTAAGATTATAGTTCTTAATATCGAAATAAATAATTTTTACGTATATATATGTATAAAATATGCGTATAATAATAAAAATAAATAAATATTCTCTAAAGCAGTTGCTTGTCACTAAGGTCTGACAGGAACCTGTTAGTTTTATACGCTATAGTAGAAGCTCAGTGAGCAGGCGAGACCTTAGCATAAAGACAACACAGATATCCATACCTCACCCGGGGCTCGAACCCAGGTCCCTTTTAGCAGTAGGCAAGCGTGCTAATTATGCCTATATGGAAATACACTCTGTTACCAAAAGTGTTCGACCGCTTTTATGTAATATAAAACTAACTTGCTCATCAATATATCCTGCAGATAAGCTATTAGCTTTGCTGGTCAAATGTATAAAATCTCTCTACATTTGTGTTTTGTAAGATGATGATGATGATGAATAAATATATATTTTTATTATTATTTAGAAAAAGCTATATTCAAATCCAACTATCTTTTAAAACATTTTAAAAAAACTGTATAACACTAACGATAACTTATATACACTGGAGATAAATATATAAATAAAACCATAAACAGCAGAGATAATTGAAAATTTGATTTAAATTAAATCTCAATTTTGAACAAATTCATTTGTTTGACATTTGCAGAGTTGCGCAGGCTGAAGCATTTAACAGCTAATCATAACAATTACCTCAGAAATAGGAAAATGAAAGTAATAACTTAGTACAGACGTTTTACTAAAATAAATGCAATTTATTGAGTTTTATACACATTTAAGTTGGGCTAATTTTGAGGCGAATATTTTTAACTTCAGCAAATTTCAAATATTAAACAAATTGTTGAAAATCAAGATTTGAAATAGATTTCAGTGAGATCTTTAAGTAGTTTTCAGTGAAATTATCCGCTTAAGAGACATGATTTTAAAAGTTCGGAGTTTTGAATCTGCCTTTCACATCAAATATCATAGAAGAGTCTGAACATTTTTGGAAATAGAGTGTGCTCAACTTAAACCAAAGTAACGCTTCTGCAGTTATAAATTGAAATAAAATAATGAATGGAAAGGTGTTTCATTACATTGCATTCGTAGCACGTTACCTATTATTATTTACTACTAAAACATATTTTTATATTCTCATTTTGGCTTATTGTGTATTATTATCGTTATTTATGTTTACTTTATAAAATGTTTTATACTATATAAATGTTTTAAAAAACGTTTCGCAGCCTTCATCCTTTCCAAATGTGCCATCATAGAACATATTCATTTTCAAAACTTAATACAAATTATTCTCTAATACGTTTCCTATGCTTAGGTTCTATCTCTACCATTTGATAGCCTACATTTTATTGTTTAAAATTCATTTCATATTCGCATATAATGTTATACATCTCTGTTCAATAGGTACAGTCGCTCAAAAAAGTATCCGAACGCTATGTTTGATTACAGAATTCAGAAAAAATACCTGGCAACGATTTTTTTAGAAATTAGTGATCTGGCAACCTTCGTGTCACGCGACACGAAGGTTGCCAGTCACGTATTTCTAAAAAAATCGTTGCCAGATATTTTTTCTGAATTCTGTAATCAACCATAGTGTTCGGATATATTTTTGAGCGACTGTACTTATGGTCTAAAGTTAAATGAGTTTCTTTTCCAGAAAAATCATAACTTGGGGAGCGTTAATAGGCTGGAAAAAATCTTATGCTTATTTTTTTAATTAATGAATCTTCTTCACAAAATACTTTATTCTCCCAAAAACAGTACTTCGATCACTTCCCTATTATCCATGTATTAATCGTAAAAAATCTTATTAAATTCATTACGCATTTTAAGAGTTTGAGTTTTTTTTTAACTTCTCCACAAGCAGGAATTCGCCGGAGTTAGAGTGTCACTTCTCCGTCCGAGAAGAAACACTCTAACTACGGCACGCTAGTAGTGAATTGGCTGTCATGCTGGTGATCCAAGGGTATGGTCTATTAGTGAATTAACTAGTCATTTGACTAGTTGTAACTATAGTAGTGCTTAAACCGTAGTTAGGGCCAATTAATCAATTAATTAGTCTAGAGTTCGTTACATATTTCAGTAGTGAGTTGATTTGATTGGAACTATATGTATTAAATATGGCAGTTGGATCCGTAAAGGCTAGTACCTAACACTATATTTTCATTTCTTGTACTGAAGCTGTGATCTTCAGGATTCATGCTTATTAATATATGTTATTATGAATGTAATATGAACTCTAGTTCTAATGGTTATCGCATCTGACTCAAACCAGCCTGCATGTCCCTATGTATGTGTTTTTTTTTTGTTGCGTTGTGTTACCTCTGAGCGGCACTTTTTTGCACACCATGGGCTAAATGGCCAAGTCACAAGGACCCCGAAGGCTGAGAAGGTTGGGGGAGGGGGCCACTGGAACAGCTGTTGGGAAATAGATGGTAGCCTTCCGTCAAGGCCATCCAGCGTGTTCTTTAACGTGCACAGTGTATGGCTCTCCCGCACACGGAACCACACACGGAACCACGGCTTAATGCCCTATCCGACGGACTGCGGTCTTTACAAACCCATCGGTGTCCACTACTGACCGTGGTCAGGGCGGGGAGTTTTGCGGAGATAAACTTCAACGCTGACCCAGCTGGGACTCGAACCTTAGAACTACAGATTACGAGCCTGGCGCGCTACCGAATGAACTACCCCGCCCCTTATACGTTGTATGAGAAGCCAGGACAAGCTTAATAGAGCTTTTAGGTTATCTCTGTCCTTTGTTAGGGCACCTTCTTCAAAATATGCACTATCAAGCTTGTTGTATGTTAATTAGCCAGAATATTTATTTGAGATTAATTTCAGGTCATAACTTGCTTAAATGCAACAGCAGAAGCTATTAAAATGCTACTGCTGATGTCATTCCTATTGAGGTAAAAATGAAAAATTTCATGCTTCAAGCAATAAGTCAAAACAATGCTAAATGATCTTTACAAATAAATGATGAATTAACCATGAAGTCTTGGGAAATTTTTGTTAAAAAATTCCCATATTCCTTCGCACGTTTGGTGCGGTATGCAAGTAACATCCTTGGAGCACTTCTAAATATGCCTCTTTCTACAGCACTTAGTCTAAATTCATCATTTCATCTTATTACATCCTGCACATGTTCTGCATCAAAGAAAGGGCTCTGAAATTTTATTTTGAGAATGAACTTTCTCTAACTTTTCGCTCTTCTGACATTTTGCCAACTTCTTAAGATCTCAGTTTCTTAAAATCCAAATTTCTACTTTGTTTCGAAAGTTCGTAAAAATTTTACATCTTATTCTTAGTTTAATTTAGCAAAATCTTTAAAGAGAAAAAATGCTTCATAACACTTAATAACAAATGGGCCCGAATTAAAAAAAAAAAAGTAAGTGAGGTGGAGGGGAGAAAGATTGAACCGAAACTGATCGGAATGCCCTTCTAACACAATTTCTCCCCCCCCCCCCTTCATTTCAGTGGTTTTAACAAATATCTTGAAAAATACGAAAAAATAAATATATGTTTAATATTTTTTCTCCTCTGTCCCGGGGGGAGAGGCGTGTAATAAAGAGAGTGTTATGGTCCTATCGACTCTCCTCAGTCGGTAGCACGCCACGCTCGTAATCTGCAGTTCCCTGGTTCGAGTCCCAGTTGGTTCAACGTTGAGATTTATCTCCGCAAAACTCTCCGCTTTGCTCACTCTCAGTAGAGTGACTACTCGGAATGCTCTAAATAAGCGGCTACTCGAAATGCTTGCGCCGTTGCGAAGGCCCTGATTATGAGACTTTGTAGATGAAGCTTCAATAAATCTCATAGCTCAATGCCTCATCAATGCCTCATCGATGGGCTTGGAAAGACCGTCGTCCGTCGGATGGGACGTTAAGCCATGGCTCTGTGTGCGGGAGAGTCATACTCTGTGCACGTTAAAGAACACGCTGGATAGCTTGACGGGACATCTGTCTCACAATAGCTGTTCCAGTGGGTACTCTCCACCAACCTTCTGTGAGCCTTCGAGGTCCTTGTGACCTGGCCATTTAGCCCATTGTGTCCAAACAAGTGCAGCTCAGAGGAAAAACAACCCAAATCCACTGTCCCGTATACTACCATTCTCAAAGAGAGCGCTGACGTCCCCCTCCCTCTTCCCTAGATCCTGATCTGATCACAAAAATAAATACACTGGTTTCAAATATTACAGAAGACTAAATCAATGCATTTATTGTCCATTACGACCTTTCTAGTTATATAGCATAATTTAATTATAGAGAGAGAGAGAGCTGGGAGGCAAATGAGAGCCTATGATCAGTGCCAGCGCAAGACATTTTTGCCGTCCGAACTAAATTATTTTTCTCTGCTTCAAATAACTTTATTTTTTCAGTCCCCCAGAAAGTTTGTTTTGCTACGTCAAGTAAATTTACTCTTTATTTTTTGTCGTTACAACATATTTTGTTTTTTACTGCCTCAAACGATCATACCATTTTTATCATCTGAAACGATCTTACCATTTTTATCATCTCAAACTATCTTACCATTTTTATCATCTCAAACGATCTTACCATTTTTATCATCTCAAACGATCTTACCATTTTTATCATCTCAAACGATCTTACCATTTTTATCATCTCAAACGATCTTACCATTTTTATCATCTCAAACGATCTTACCATTTTTATCATATCAAACGATCTTACCATTTTTGTGGCTGCACACTTAAAATAAAAAACAAAAACTAAATCATTAATAAGAGAGTGTCAAAATCCATATGCTCGACAATTTATATAAAGACTTTGTATTCATGGTACATTTGATTTGAAATCCGATCCAATTACTAGCATGTCACCCTTTAAAATTTTGCCGCCTCGATAGACTACTCGGAATGCTTGTGCCGTTGCGAAGACTTGTGCCGTTGCGATTATGAGACTTTGTAGGTGAAGCTTCAATAAACCTCATGGCTCATTGCCTTATCAGTCCCTGGCAATGAACTTATGAAATAAGTACAACCATTGGAGCGTCTATTGCCCATTCTCATAGTCTTCCAACAGTCTCCCAATTGATAATCGCGCTATGCCACTGTAGCTTCCTCTCGTTTTTGTTGAAAACTCATAAACCCTAACCCAGTAGTGCTCAACCTTTCATACTTCACTTACCCCCTGGAAATGTGTATGCTACTGGCGTACCCCTTATATAAATAGATAAAACTATAGTTATAGTATAATAATGCCAACGTAGCGACTTTGTTACTAGTTCTAGCGACTTTTGAGCTCTCACGGCGTACCCCAAAATATTTTACCGCATACCCCACGTTGAGAACCCCTGTCCTAACCTATTTTCCGCGCTCTATTAAATAAAGGAGGGGAGAGGGAGGGGTCCAAGCATTAGCGCTCCAGCCTCGTAATTTGATGTTCCCATGCTCTATCTCCAAATGTGCCATGGTTGAGATTTATTTCCACTAAAACCCCACCTGCTGTTTGTGAGAAAGGGGGTATCGATGGTCTTGTTAAGGCCGACCTCCGTCGAGTAGGATATTAAGCAGTGACCCTAAGGACGTTAAAGAACACGCTGGATGACCTTGACGATAGGTTACCATTTGTTCTCCTTACAGCTCTGCGGAGAATCCTTTTTTCCGACTTTCTCTGAATCCTTGCGGTCGTTGTGACTTGACTTTTGTTACATTGCGTGCACAAAACCTATGTTTGCGTCTTTTCTTTTTCGTGAACTCTTCTCTTTCCCTTCACATCATTATTCACTTTTGTTTTCCAAAAGTTACAATAAAAATGTTTACCGAGATAAGCAAAATATTAGCACCGTACTAGATTTAGAGAAAATTAGAGAATTTAGAGAAAAAAATTAAAGGGAAAACAACTGATGATTAATACCTGAGTGGTCTTGAAATAATATCGAAACTTAGAAAAATCACAGTCTCGATAATTTCAATGACTTCATTCATAACGAAATGATTAACTAATTTTCAGTTCTTGAAATACTTTGGTTCAAAATTTATATATATTCCATCGCATTTTTCGTGCTTTACGCAAATAAACTCTTTACTTCTGGACACGTGAACTCTAGAGCAGCTGCATCCAACCTGCAGTCTATTGCAAAATAACTTGCTGCTCAAAAAATATATTACTTTCAAAATCTTTGACCAAGCATTTTTAGGTGAACTAAACGATTTTAAAAATTCACAGTACTCTTTAAAAAGGTTTATTATTGTTTTTAATAAAATATTTCCTTCATTCTTTAAAAAGGCAGTTTTCTTTCGTTATTCATTACTTGTTAGAAATGTATGTTTTCGAGTAGAGAATTATTTCCTGTTCATAATTTCCTTTTTTTCTACTGGTTCTTCACTAAGTTTGGCTTGGACTGACCTGCTCTAGAGTCCCCTGCTCTATCAACTGAGCCATCTTTCGATAAAAACAACAGTCTTAACATAGGTGTATAAAACAAGAGAAATACACTGAAAGGGCAGTTTATTATACATACCCACCTAATAACGTATGGGTCCACATTTCTTCCTCACAACAGCAAAACCCATCATGCTATGGACACTACCAGGTGTTGGAAACGTTTGGGTCGTATTGCGACCCATGAATCCCGGACAGCCGTACGTAAAGCGTTGATGGTTGTCAGTGGTAGGTTTTGAGCTCGAATACATCGCTCCACTTTGTTTTACAGATGCTCAACAGATTTCAGAGAATGATAGTGCCTTTTGAGAGATGTGAACTCACTGGAATGCTTCTCCAACCAGTCCTTTGCTAAAAGGGAGCAATGAGACGAGGCATTGTTTTGTTGAAAGAACACAATCTGTTGTGAGAAATTGATAGCAAGGAACGGTGTACGTGGTCGGCAAGTTCGTTGATATAGCGTTATGCTGTGATTGTGGTCTAAACAGGTACGAGGGACCCCAAGGTGGCCCACATAAACATGTCACAGAACATTGCACCATCTCCAGCGACCTGTGATACCATGACGTGACACTTGGGATATATGGCGTCATGTGGTCTATACCAAAGATTCAACCTCCTTTCGGCATGTTGTAGTTGGAACCTCAATTCGTCGGACCAAGCTAACCATTTCCAGTCTTTCACGATAGCCTAGTAATGTGCTGTTAACAAGCGTACTCGATATGGGCGTTATAGCTGCATTAGCACAGTCGTGCCATCGTAGATCCAATGGTTTTTGCACAAACTATCATAGCTACCTTGTCGTTGAATACTGAAATTATCATCTGAACTGTGGTCTTTCTTTCCAACGTTACAATATAGGAGCGACAGCCTCACTTCGAACATCAACAGCCTAGTTATAGCCACATATTCCCTGGCGGCTGCAGGTTTCGCGATAGGGGCATTACCGAATCTCTCTCTGATGATCTCTCTGAATGAGAATGAAATCAAATGATAGAAACTTTACCGTATCTCTCTATGATGACGAATGAGAAAGAAATCAAATGATAAGACCACTATCGAATCTCTCTCTGATGATCAATGAGAAAGAAATCAAACGATAGGATTATTACCAAATCTCCCTCTGATGATCAATGAGAAAGAAATCAAACGATAGGAATTTTACCGAATATGTCTCTGATGATGAATGAGAAAGAAATCAAGTGATAGGAGCATTACCGAATCTCTATCTGATGATCAGTAAAAAAAAGGAAATCAAACAATGGGAGTATTACCAAATCTCTTTCTGATGATAAATGAGAGAGAAATCAAATGATTGCAACATTAACGAATCTTTCTCTGATGATGAATGAGAAAGAAATCAAATGATAGGAGCATTTCGAAATCTCTTACCGATGATGAATGAGAAAGAAATCAATTCATAGAGGCATTACCGAATTTGTCTCTGATGATAAATGAGAGAGAAATCAAATGATTGTAACATTAACGAATCTCTCTCTGATGATCAATGAAAAAGAAATCAAACATTAGGAGCATTACCGAATCGCTGTCTGATGATCAGTGACAAAGAAATCAATCGATAGGATCATTACCGAATCTCTCTCTGACGATCAATTAGAAAGAAATAAAAGATAAATATCTTCAAATAAATCTTCGATAAAATCTTTCAATGAGAAAGAAACCATGTGATAAGAGGATTACCGAATCTCTCTCTGATGATCAATGAGAAAGAGATCAAATGATAGGAGCAATAGCGAATCTTTCTCTGATGATGAATGAGAAAGAAATCAAATGATAGGAGCATTAACGAATTTGTCTCTGATAATAAATGTGAGAGAAATCAAATGATTGCAACATTAAAGAATCTTTCTCTGATGATGAATGAGAAAGAAATCAAATGAAAGGAGCATTTCGAAATCTCTTACTGATGATGAACGAGAAAGAAATCAATTGATAGGAGCATTACCGAATCTCCCTCTGATGATCAATGAGAAAGAAATCAAATTCGAGTAGCATTTCCGAATCTCCCTCTGATGATCAATGAGAAAGAAATCAAATGCGAGTAGCATTTCCGAATCTTTCTCTGATGATGAATGAGAAAGAAATCAAACGATAGGAATATTACCGAATCTGTTTCTGATGATAAATGAGAGAAAAATCAAATGATTGGAGAATTACAGAATCTCTGATGATCAATGAGAAAGAAATAAAATGAGTGGAGAATTACCGAATCTCTTTCTGATAATTAATGAGAAAGAAATGAAACGATAGGAGCATTACCGAATCTCCCTCTGATGATGAATGAGAAAGAATTGAAATCATAGGAGCATTTCCGATTCTCTTTCTGATGATCAATGAATAAGAAATCAAATGATAGGAACATTACCGAATCTGATAATCAATGAGAAATATATCAAATCATTGGAGCATTACCGAATCTCTTTCTGATGATCAATGAGATAGAAATCAAATGATAGGAGCATTACCGAATCTCTATCTGATGATCAATAAAAAAAAAGAAATCAAACGATGGGAGTATTACCAAATCTCTTTCTGATGATCAATGAGAAAGAAATCAAACGATAGGAGCCTTACCGAATCTTTCTCTGATGATGAATGAGAAAGAAATCAAATTTTAGGAGCATTTCGAAATCTCTTACTGATGATGAATGAGAAAGAAATCAATTGATAGGAGCATTACCGAATCTCCCTTTGATGATCAATGAGAAAAAATCAAATGCGAGTAGCATTTCCGAATCTTCTCTGATGATGAATGAGAAAGAAATCAAATGATAGGAACATTACCGAATCTGTTTCTGATGATAAATGAGAGAAAAATCAAATGATAGGAGAATTACCGAATCTCTGATGATCAATGAGAAAGAAATCAAATGAGTGGAGAATTACCGAATCTCTTTCTGATAATTAATGAGAAAGAAGTGAAACGATAGGAGCATTACCGAATTTCCCTCTGATGATGAATGAGAAAGAATTCAAATCATAGGAGCATTTCCGATTCTCTTTCTGATGATCAATGAATAAGAAATCAAATGATAGAAACATTACCGAATCTCATAATCAATGAGAAATATATCAAATGATTGGAGCATTACCGAATCTCTTTCTGATGATCAATGAGATAGAAATCAAATGATAGGAGCATTACCGAATCTCTATCTGATGATCAATGAGAAAGATATCAAATCATAGGAGCACTACCGAATCTCTATCTGATGATCAATAAAAAAAAGAAATCAAACGATGGGAGTATTACCAAATCTCTTTCTGATGATCAATGAGAAAGAAATCAAACGATAGGAGCCTTACCGAATCTTTCTCTGATGATGAATGAGAAAGAAATCAAATTATAGGAGCATTTCGAAATCTCTTATTGTTGATGAATGAGAAAGAAATCAATTGATAGGAGCATTACCGAATCTCCCTTTGATGATCAATGGGAAAAAATCAAATGCGAGTAGCATTTCCGAATCTTTTTCTGATGATCAATGAGAAAGAAATCAAATGATAGGAACATTACCGAATCTGTTTCTGATGATAAATGAGAGAAAAATCAAATGATTGGAGAATTACAGAATCTCTCTCTCTGATGATCAATGAGAAAGAAATCAAATGAGTGGAGCATTACCGAATCTCTTTCTGATTATTAATGAGAAAGAAATGAAACGATAGGAACATTACCGAATCTCCCTCTGATGATCAATGAGAAAGAAATCAAACGATAAGAGCATTTCCGAAAATCTCTCTGATGATCAATGAGAAAGAAATGAAACGATTGGAGCATTACCGTATCTTTTGAGAAAGAAATCAAACGATAAGAGCATTACCGAATTTCTCTCTGATGATCAATGAGAAAGAAATCAAATGATAGGAACATTACGGAATCTTTGAGAAAGAAATCAAACTATTGCCGCATTACCGAATCTCTCTCTGACGATTTACGCGACTCATTAAATCTGATAGAGCCGAATATTTTACCTTTGTCAGAAATAGAGCAATATGTTTGAATCTTTTCTACTGCAGCCTGTCGCAAATACCATATATATATATGGCAGTAATTCAATAATAAAAAATCACATGATATTTCCTTGTAAATAGGTGATGCATGAAATACATAGCTGAAAAAAAAAACATCGGGAAATACCTTTCCTACTAACACGCAGGCAGAGTAATCATTACAGCATCACCGGCGAGCTTTTCCAATAACTAATGTTAATTATATACTTCCCATGCATAGTACTGATTCGCTCGTAGCGACATCTATGTCGAGAAATGGACACCCAAGTTGTTTCATATGATGCAATTTAATACTTGGCATTCACGCTCATGGCATTAATTCAATGATTCAGTAATAAAGTATCACAGGTAAAGTTTACGAGTCCTCTGTAGACATGGGACTCGTGAAATAGTTAGCTCAAAAATTATTTGTTTTAGTAGCTGGAAAAAGTTTGAAACCCACGTCCCAACTCTACCTAATATGACAAGCATAATAACCACTACACTATCATCGGCAAATCTTTTTTGTAGCTAATGTGACTTACAAACTTCCCCGCATATTATTTGAGTCGCTAGTGACGCCATCTACATCGCTATGTTGAAGAACGTGGTTGCCGTTTCCCCTCATTGACGGCGACACGAATGAATAAGATAATACGAGGGAAAGTCTGTCAGTTACATTTAGCCGTGAAAAGGTTTACCAATGATGGTGTAGTGCAGTGATTCTCAATTATTTTTTGCTCACGGCAAATTCGTTTCCGCCGTGAATACTCGCTGCACACTAAAAATTTAAGTTAGAAACACTACCGGAGACTCGCGCATGCCCAGTTTGCCTTCAGTAATAGCGATATTTGTGGGGTCGTTTGTAAACGCAGAGCTATCCTATTGAAATTCTGACGTGTATTGAGGTTAGTGCGTATGCCTGAAGTATTACGGGCATGTTTCAATTTTGCTTTATAATGGATAAGTTTTAATGAAACGGAAAAGCTTAAATGAAGAATAAGCGGCAGAAAGTAGCAACAAAATGGTTTAATAATTTCCTTTTATCTGCAATATCATCCGAAATTTTGCGCATACCATTTGAGGGACACTGGTGTATTGGTTATCATGTTACGGGGAAACGTGGGTTCGAATCCGAATCACGGCAAAAAAATTAAAAATAATTTTTGTTCAGCTACCTATTTCATGTGGGGAAAAAATAATCTTTTCAAATGAAGTGATATTTAATAAGAAGCAGAAACTAAGAAGTTACTCTGAGTTTTTCTCATACAAAACCGACGACTTAACAGGCACAGCACTCATGCTTTCTGACAACACTACAAGTTAGAGAAAACATGCGTTCGTAACTAGCAGGGAAGTTTTGCTAATCATTATGCATTAGGTCCAGTTTTCATCAACGGTTAACTGAACTAATAACATAATTGATTATATAATAATATTTGATTCCTATTTTTATGGACGCTAAAATCAAAAACAAATCACTAAATGGACACACATAAACAAAAAAGTACATAGAATGAAAACTAGATAGGGATAAACAGGGACTCTAATTAACGCACCTGCATTTTAAGATCAAAAGTTTGTTATTGCTAGTTTTTTATATATTTCACGCGTTCAGATCATAATGGAAATTTCCGTGCCGATGAAAGTTTGAATGTAAATAAGACGAAATCCTAAAAGGAATGAACCCTAGAACTTTCTCCTCTGTACTTATGAAAAATGAGAGAAAAAACAGTAAAAGCCTATTTTCCGAAAAGAGTAGAATATCCTTTAAGACTTGTGCATTTCATGCCGTGGCACTCTCCATAAAATGCTGAGCATTAGCAGCTTTCTGTATGTGATCGGTCTTTAATTTATGAAGAAACATATACAGGTACGGGACAGAAAATTTCAAACACTTCCATGTTATCTCAATACAAATTACCTTCAGAACTCAATAATTTTTCTCGATAGGATTTTTATTGAAACGTGTCGAAGATAAATTTAAAATCTTAATCAAATCTATCTAAATCTCAATTTTAAATAATATTTGTTCAGTATTCAAAGAGTTATGAACGGCCAGCTTTCTACTCTAATAGAGTCAACTACTCTATAATCTCTGATCTCTTAGCTTATTTTAACATTTTAAGCAAATTTTGTGGTAAATTTGTTATAGCCTGTTAAACATCGCAGCATCCAACTCTTTGAATTGAAGAAATATATAAATTTAAGAAATTTCTCGATGTTTCAGTTCAACTGTCAAGAAAAGTGACACTCTTAATTAAACATCGATATCAATTTTAGAGGAAAAATTATCTGGAGCTGGATGAGATATGAACCCACGGCCTCCTTAAGACGTCGGGTGCTCTGAATACTAATATTGTTAAAAAACGAGATTTAGATAGATTTTATTGATCTCTTCAGTTTATCTTTAGACATTTTTTTTCATTAAAAATCACACTGAAGATGTCTTTGAGTTCTAAATGTTATTTTCTACTGAGGTAACAGGGAACTCTTTTCATTTATTTGTCGACTACCCGTACATTTTTCTGTAGATAAAGAAGGACAAAAGTTCATTCAAACTTCATTGCATTCTTTAAAACGAGATCGAAGTCTTTTCCGCTGATATTAGTCGAAACATGTTGATATCAAATACTTGAAACATCCCGAATTTACAGTAAAATTTTCAAGCAAAAACTGCTATGCCGCATAACTTCTTGATATCCGCAGCCCATGTAGAGCGCTTTCCTCTTGAAGTTTCGTGTTTAAGTGAACCATTTCAACGAACTCCTCTTATTACATCAAAGCAGAGTATCCCCTGCTTCCTCCGCTGGCAGCACTCGACACAGCAAGAGAGGTTTTCCCGTTTATCTGGTTTCCGATTAGTCAACAACCGTGTTGTCTCTCACCGCTCACCTCTCGCCCTGCTTCATTGTGAACATGCAACAAATATAAGCTCGGGAACAAGAGAATGTCTGCTCGGATCTCCTCTCTCGCTTCCCCATCTTCTCTACCTATTCACGGTCCTACACATACACAGACACACACTCGCTTCCAACTGATTCTCCTCTCCTACTGGTGGACAGCTTGCTGCCCAGTAATCTAATGCTGGCGGAATCTGTGACTCGCGAAGGGCGCTCGCCTGCAGTTTAGAGATCTAAACAGATTAGGGGATGTGAGACAGCATCCCACGTGATCGGCTCCCGCTCTTCGCTGCCCGTAATTAGGAGGACAAAGACGCAGGGCCACTAAACTTCCGCCGCTAACCTGATTCCTCCTCTTTTAACTGATTCCGGCGGCCACCCAACATTGGACGGTTAAGTGAAGAAACGTGTTCCCTCGCAGATCAGAGAGGTAATCAACCCTCTCCTCTGGCTCCCCTGTTGCCGTTCTGGGTCTCTGAACTTGACAGACGCCAACAAATGATCTCGTCCTTTGCCAAAGCTCGAAAAACAAGAGCAGCCATTTATCAAGAATTTATGTATGGCTCGCTGAGCTTTTCTGTTTGTTTTTCCCCCTCTGTGATGAGTGAAAGAAAACACACACTCTCCTCCATCTTTTTTTTTTCTTTCATTTATTTTTCGATATTTACTTATGCACATTTCGCAGCGACTTCAACATACATTTTTATTTCTAATTCACATTAAGTGCCGAGGCATCTAACTGAGTTTGTTAGGATACATGTATATTTGAGTTCTTGCTTCTATCGATCGATGGAGACTCAGCCTATAACGCGCCAGACTCGTAATCTGCAGATCCCAGGTTCCAGTCCTACCTGGACCAGCATTGATATTTATATCCGCAAACCTGATCTGCTCTCCGTCATTGGGTGACATTGATGGGCTTCGAAAAGCCACCGTCCGTCGGATGGGGAGTCGGATGGAGAGTTGTACCCTATGCTGATGGACACGCTGGATGGCTTTGACGAGAGGCTACCTTCTGTCTCATAACAGTTTTCTAGTGGGTTCCTTCCCCCAACCTTCTCCTAGCACTCCAGGTCCTTGTAACCTGGTCATTTAGGCTATTATGTGCAAAAACACTGTCGCTCAGAGGTAAAACAACACAATACGTTCATATCCTGGAAATATACAATATCCTCTCTTTTTCTCTAGGCAGCTTGGTAACAACTCTAAGCTATTCTGATATTTATAATACTACTGAACTCATCTGGAGATCATCGAACGAGCTATTATTGCATATCAGTTAATTATAACACTAGACAACAAATTTTCATAAACGTCATGCCTCCGAGATAAAAGTAGCCATTTCCTACATATTTCAAGGTGCTGAACTCGGATATGACAATGAAAATGCAAAATTGGTTACGATTTCTGAGAAATCCGCAATAGTTTCTTATATAACAGAGTAATACTCGCCAGATATGGCATGTATCGGTAAAACTCCGCTTCTACTTCCGACGTCGCTTTGCCTGTCGCTTGTACAGCTGCTCAGGATCATATCTGGCGAGTGTCCAACAGTAGTCAGCCAACACTGAAGTGGACCAGTTTCCATGGTATCGTTTCCCCATCTCTTGCAATGTCCTGGTGAAAACGTTCACCGTGTTCATCACTAACCATGCCCCAGTTGTCGGGGAAGAAATCTAAGTGGGAATGGATGTAAGGACATATTGCAGCCAAGATTGTGATACAGAAACAACATGTCCTTAACCAGTGTCTTGGAGTTGTTTGCTCTGACATTCTCGAGGAATTTTGTTGACACCACACAAAACGTGTTCCAAGCCTTTTTCTCGTCACCCTGAAGCAGGTTGTCGAACATCTGGTCTCTGAACAGCTCGCGGATCCGAGGAACCACAGAAATTCCCTCTTTAATTTTCGCATCACTGAGTCAAGGGAATTTGTCAGCCAAGTACTTGAAAGCTGATGCAGTACGGTCCATGGCTTTTACGGAGTTTTTCATCACACCGAGTTTGATGTGTAGGGACGGTAGCAGGATTTTGTGCGTTTCTGCCAGTGCTGGATGCTGCCAGTCCACATTCTTTTCTCTGACCTTCAGAGATTTCCTCCGAGGCCAGTTTCTCTTCACGCAATGCAAAGTCCTTGCTCAGCTGCCCCATTCACACAAAAAACAGCAGTACTTCATATATCCCAGCTGCAGACCCATCAACAGAGCCACTACCTTCAAGTCACAACACAGATGCCAGCCATACTTACTGTATTGAAGACAGTTCAACAGCTGTTTTAGGTTGTCGTAGGTTTTTTTCATGTAGACAGCTTGTACGACCGGAATGGATGGAAGTCGATTTCCATTATGCAGCAACACCGCCTTGAGACTCAATATCGAGGAGTCTATGAATAGTCGCCATTCTGGAGGGTCATGTTTGATTCCGAGGGCATTCATCAGGCCATCTACATCGGAGCGGGAACACAAGGCCATCTTCCTTTCTGAAGTAAGGCGCAAACTGCTCATGACGAGTTCGAAAGGAAGTCACTCAGACATTTTCCTTGAGAAGATTCCATTGTTTAAGTGTTGATCCAAGTAACTCTGCTTTGGCCTTGGACAACTCCAGATCGCGAACAAGATCGTTCATTTCGTCATTGAGAATGTGTTTCGCAGATGACGCACCGTGGCAGACGTATGAATCATCATTAGGCACCAAAGGCTGCGGAGAACCCGACACCGTGCGCTTCCCTCCTCATTGTCTGAATCAATGGAAAATTCTTTTGGCGGTTCGGGAGCGGGAAAGCCTACACCGTGCGGACCTGGTCGGAGAGCAGATTGTATATTCGGGTGGGTATGCTATTGTCCACTTCTTTTTCCTTGTGATGCCTCGAGAAACAGGTGGAACCATGCAGAAGTAGCAGTCATTTGCGTGATTTCTTGGCTCTCTCCAAACCATAGGAACAGCAAATGGTATCGCCACTTTTTCGCCTTTCAGCCACTTCGGAAGATTTCTTGTTCACGTACTGCAGCATATGTGTGGGGCCCAGGCCTTGTCCTGGTCCTCGATCTTGCATCCAAAATAAAACTCATACGCCGCTTTCGCTATTGGAGTGATGGCCCTTTTCTGGCTTGCAAACGTCACTTCCCCGCAAAGTAGCAAAATGTATCTGCACTATTAATACAATTACAAAGCATCACTACTGCTGGGTTAAAACTGCAAGGTGTTGTACTTATGACTCAGGGGTAAATGGGAGTCGCTCAAAAGACTTGCTCACCCTACGAGACGTCGCTTACAACTAACGATTGCATCATCTTTTGTCTGCGATCGTAAAGCCGTGGTGTCATGACTCAACTACATTGCATCAGACAATGATGCATTACCTCCGGGAGTTGTGTGTATGGCAGGCTGATGCAATACAACGCAATATGTTGCAATCTGCAGTTTAAAATACATTGTTTTGAAATGGTTACCTTCGTACTCAATGCAGACTGAGTGGTTTATACATGACCATCTCTGTCTCTCCTAAACAAGAGCCAATCGACCAATTTTATTGTCATTTTCGTGTTCAGCACCTCGAAATTAGTAAAGATTGGTTATTTTCACTTCAAAGCTCTTTGTGTGCCGCCCAATGTAATTTGCTGGATATCGAATAGATAGCTGGAAATGACCATAAACAGCGAATTAATGCAGCATAGAGTCAACTGAATCTGCGTTAACACTGAACGGCCACTGTCGTTTATATCGGAGAGGTGAGTGAGATTTTGGCTGGATCAAACTTACATTTCTTTCAGAAGGAAAGTCACATTCCTTATGGAAAATGAGACTAATAGCCACCAGTCTCGGAAAACATTGACAACGTTCGTGAGATTGCAGACATGCTGCTTTAGGTGAAATGATGTGGAGTTTAGTGTATATGGAGCTTCAGGAGAAATGATAGCGCATTTCAATGTCTGTGGAGCTTCAGGTGAAATGAATGTGATTTTAAGTGTCTATGGTGCTTCAGGTGAAATTATTGTGTGTTTTAGTGTCTATGGTACATCCTGGTGAATTGTGCGCTGCAGTGTCCACAGAACGTAAGATGAAATGACTGTGTGTGCTCTGACGAATCATCCTAAACTCTGTTTCCGACAAATAGACACGTGCATGTGTGGTTCCAACCGACATGTGCATGTGTGGTACCAACACGTAAGATGTGTGGTTCCAACCGAAGGAAACGTACAACTCTGATTGGTTGTTTTGTACAGTTAAGGGCTCTGGTTTTACTGCAATGGTGTGGGGTGCTTTGTCGTGGCACGGTTTGGGTGCACTCATTCCATTAGAAATCAAGATTGATGCCAATCATTATTTGACAGTGGTGATCATCTTCATCCAATGCTACATCATTTCTTTAAAAAAGAGAGAGTTGTCTTTCAGGATGACAGTGCTGTCATACACAGGGCACACGTGGCTATCAAGTGGTTTGAGGAGCATGAGACTGAACTCTCTGATATACCATGGTCATCACAGTCACTAGATATCAACACGCTGGAAAATTAATGGGAACTTCTGGAACGACTTGTCAGACATAACAAGAAGGGGTTTCTTGTAGACTAATGGAGTCGTATCTCTCCTGCTGACTTTCAGACACTGGTAAACTCTTCTATTTCACAGCGTATACAAACTGTTCTGGACTCACGTGGCAGTCCAACACCGTAATAGTGCTTTTACGTTCCTCTTCCCGTTTTATTTTTTGTCATTACCTATATTTTTATTGCTTATGAGACGTTTTCATACACAAAGTTTTAACATAACATCAACATTACGATTGCCAATTTAATGCTGTTGCAGAAATCTGCAAGACACGGCAGCTCTCGGAGGGTAGATCTTCTATTAAAGAAATTCACAGATGCTCAATGATGTGAATTTCTTCTTCAATCTCAAAAGGAAATTTTATTTGATTGCATTAATGAATTTATCGACTTTCGGTTTGCAACACAAAACTGCTTTTGCCACTAGGTATTTTATATTCATTTCAGTCTTCAACTAGTGATATGAGATAAAATGACACATAATTAAACCACACATCGTACCGTAGAGAAGCTAGCATTCCATAATGAAAAAGTAAGACCTTAAAATATCGATATGGTCAGTCGCTTAAAACGTTCGTACTCTTAGCCAAAGTCGTACAACAGAGTAGCATACGTTTCGCGTTTTCTGATATATCACGCTAGAACACGGAGAGAGAAATAGTTTTTAGAACTGCAATAGGATATACATGTATATTAAAGTCAAGGTTATTGAGAAAGGGAAAAACCCGCAGGAATGGTTTCAGAACAAATTGATTCTGCGCAAGCAAAAATAATGAGTTATCAACAATTTTTGCATACCTCTATTGGAAAATAAATCTTCCCATATATTCCATCAAGTTTTCTGCATCTTCAACATCAGTTAAGTGGAAAAGGATGCGGATGAAAGGCATCCCATGCGATTGCATTTCAAACGATTACTTCAGGCTCTTTAAAATTACAGGTATGGAAAGTTATTTTCTTGAAAAATCTTTCCAGATTCAGAGCAAACATCGAATATTTCTCTACAAATATTCGGTCGTCAAAAGAATATCTTCAGATTTTACCATTTTCTCCTATCTCAGAGATACACAATCTCAGTTCATTTACTTGGAGTGTTATGTGCCAGGGAAATAGTTTGAGAAAGAATCTCACTAAATATGAAGTAAAATACAACTACTCTAGCTTGGGAAATACATGTTAAGTTTAAATTTAACAAGGTTTTAAACGATGGTAGAGAAAAAAGTAGGTGGAGAATGGGATGGATAGCTTATCAAGATTTGTTTTTTCTAAGAGAATGGGATGGAACCTTTCAAGAAGTATTTCAATGCCCTAATAGGTGAGCTCTTCCTTAAGACTGGACTGATCAGTGGGAAACATAAAAATATGTCTGAACTACCGTTGCAAATTTCGTATATTTGCAAATTTCAAAAGTTGAAAAATAAAATAATCCTGCCTTTTCTTATCCGGTATACCTCAAACTTTTGGATAATGTATTCCCAACGCAATCTGGAAAATAGAATTTCAATTTCTTACCTTCCAAATACGGATGCAGTCCTTATATTAATGATTTTTCTATCATTCATGGATAAGTAAACAGATTTGACGAGATTTATATCTTCAGCTAAAACGATGTAATTAGTCAAATTGAAGGTGCTGTATATGCACCAGTTTCAAATCTGTTTTAAACTATTATGACAATAACACCGCTGTGAAATATTTCGATATGCTGTAACCTTGGTACATTTAAACTGATATTAAGTGCAGTTAAAATTATTTATACGATTTCTGTTGGTTTCTCTATGTCGATCAAATACTAATTCAAACTTTACAGTATATGGTTTTGGTTTTAGTCATTCAAAATTTAACAATTGCGAATTAATTTATTCTTCAGCCAAGTAAAACTAAATAAATATAAATAAACCCTTCCCTGAAAGGACATCGCCAAAACACTGAAATAAAAGCCCCTAAAATGCAATGTTCTGTAAGCCAATGCTCTCTCCTTACCCTCTTGCACTATCCCTAATAAAATTAGATAGCAACTATTACTAAACTAATCTCCAAGTTAAGTTTCCTTATTTCCAAGTTCCCTTATTTTCCTTCTAGCAGTACCATTGATTTCCGCTACATATAAAAGTCTTTAGTCGGAGTCTATTGGTAGCTTAAACTTCAAACAGAACGGGATAGAAACTAGACAAGAATGACAACAAAATATTGAAGAGTTTAGCAGCTTTTAGTCGCCTTTTATAACTTCATCATTTGTATGACTAATTACTCCGCTGTCATCAGAGAGATGGGAACTAACAGTTACTTGTAAACTTATTCACAACTGTTTTCTGTTTGGAGCATAAAGGGCTATAGAAAGCTGCCAAGCGATTATCGGTTCTACGTGACTTTTACCCAACTCCGCAAATGTGTCGTAGCGATCGAACAAGCAAAGAAAGCAAAACCCGTTGGGGCTTTGCTCAGAGAGACAAGAAGAGAGGATTCTTCGTGCTCCTCTTCTCATGAGGTGGTGGTGGTGGCCAAGGAGGGGAGGAGAAGGATGGCTGGCGCGTACGTGACATTGAATGCGGCATATTAGAGCTCAAAAATACAACATCAAGGCGAGAGAGCTGTACCTCCTTCTGAGCATCATGTTTCATAGCTCACTTGATGGACTCATTACCCGCGTGGTGGCTTTGATTCGTTCGGCTCACGAGGCTGCAGAAGACTCTTGACTGGCTAATTAAGCGGGATAATTAGCAACAGTCGGTCAGAGCGGGAGGAGACTATGACGGAGGAGCTCGAGGCCGTAATGGGGGAGCAATAGGGCACTTGAGCGTGCATCACGGAGGGTTGCGGGCCAAACTTGAGCCTCATCTAACCAATTGGTTGTTTGTTATGCATAGATACAAACACACAAGCCAATCTCCATATTGGACAGTAGTCGACCATACCTGTTGCATTGTAAACTCTTCGCCATTGAAGACGGATCCGCTTTTGGCTTCACAATGGAGGTAAATACGCGATAACATCACCAGAGATGACGGCAGATCACAGAGGCAATTACCCAGACCCATTTGTATACCAGTTTTACCCAATTACATTTAATTGTTTGATCTCCGTCTCTGTTATTGTAGCATTTGCTCCAAAATCATCGGCTAATATGACGTTTAGAATGACTTGTATTACATAATACGAGGGATCGTACTCCAACTGGGAATAACGCAGAGCTCAGTAAAGCAGTCAGGACTCATATTTGCTTCTGTAGACTCCTCGATGAGAGAGTTATGAATATGGGAACACTCTTTGTTAAAAGGTATGTCCAACCAATTATTCATTAGAATGAATTGAACATTATTTTCCTTAGAATTATATTTCAGCTATCAGATACCTTAGCCTATTACACTCACGGCATTTCCCTTGTATAACAACGCAACTTGAACAAGAGTTCCACAATGCAAACGACACAATCGCGGAGAAAATGAAAATTCAAATCTGTTGGGAAATTATGCAGTATTTGAACGAATTTGTTACTTTCAGTCAGACTTTAAAACATTTCCGATTCCAAAGAGTGTTACTGTATTGTCTATAATCCGCATCACCGATAATCGGCTGATCTTTCTAGGATGTTCCGAATAATGTGGTTAGATCTGTTGCCATTGTTTTCAATAACGATATGCGCATTTCTGGTTTTATCATAAGATTAAATTGCGTTGATTATAACAAATTTAAAACTACACTAGTCAGTAGAGGAAATAACAGCTGAAATGTTCCGAACCGGAGGACAATTAAGACATGACTGATTAAAATACCGAATATTTTCTGTGGCAGAAGTGTTGTTTTTAAGAGCTTTTTGGAGGTATTATTCCTTTTCGAAAAACAGTAATCACACTCTTGGGTTGTTCTATTCTGAGCGACATGCTTTTGCACACAGTGGGCTAAATGTCCAGGTCACAGGGATCGCAAGAACTGAGAGACGGTTGGGGGAAGAGGGTCCACTGAGAAGTTGTGAAAGAGATGGAAGTCTCCCCTCAAGGTCATCCAGAATGTTTATCAGGTGGGGATTAGAGGATATTAATCTGAAAACTGGCACAGCTGGGTTGTTGGGTTGTTTTACCTCTGAGCGGCACTTTTTTGCACACCATGGGCTAAATGGACAGGTCACATGGACCCCGAAGGCTCAGAGAAGGTTGGAGGAGGGGACCACTGGAGCAGCTGTTGGGAGACAGATGGTAACCTCCCGTCAAGCCCATCCAGCGTGTTCTTAACGTACACAGGGTATGGCTCTCCCACACACGGGGCCACGGCTTAACGTCCCATCCGACGGACTTCCAAGCCCATCGGTGTCCCCTACTGACCGTGGGCAGGGCGGGGAATTTTGCGGAGATAAATCTCAACGCTGACCCAGCTGGGACTCGAACCTGAGAACTACAGTTTACGAGCCTGGCACGCTACCGACTGAGCCACCCCCGCCCCAGGCACAGCTGGGAATCGAATCTGGGAACTACAGATTGCGAGCCTGGCATGCTACCGACTGAGCCAACCCCATACCTCGCACTTTGGGGTAATTGCAAAAGCTAAATCTACTTATTGTTCTGTTAAAGGCCTTTGCTTAATTCTATTTAATAACCTCTGGCATCTGATATACTATGAAGAAACTTAGAGATGATAGTATTTGTTAATTAGTGGTAGGGGCTGCATAAATCTGATGATTTTACAGGCGGTTGATCTGGAGAAAGGTTTAAATTTTTGAAACCCTAAGAATTGGTTTTATAGATTAGAAAAAAAAACTTTTGACTCTGCTGCTTTGAACTGATTGTGAATAAGTGATTTAGTATAAGGTGTTATGGAATGCCTGAAAACTAAGCTAACATAATGATCAATATTTTTAATGGCACTGAGTCGTGAGAGTGGAGGACTTACAGTAATTGGCTAACATTTCAACCGGAGTTCGCAAGACTATTTTGTCATATTTCTGCATAATTTGGTATTTGATTATGGCATGCAAATAAATAAATAAATAAATAAATAAATAAAATAAAAAAGGGAAAACAGAGAGACTAAATTTTGTTTAATATCTTCCTTGCCTCAATTTTATTCAGTCAGACTGTCTAGAAATCTAAATATATCTGAATTGAGTATGCTGACGTTTTTGGCAAATAATATATAAGAGATAAGTTCTTTGAAGATTGAAATGTTCCTAGTAATAAAACTGTAGTAACGGAAACTGTCAGGTGAAGGGATCTTCTGTTCCTTTCAATATTGTTATCTCTATAACTATTGTGACAGATATTGATAATGTGCAACATGAGATAATCAAGAGAATAAGCAATGAAAAACTAAGAAGAAATAACAATCTAACATACTCTACAATTTGCCATAGTAAGAAAGCTTCCCTCTTTGCAAACAATATAATAGGAAACTTGATATTCTTCATTTCAGTTGCTTAAGTAAAATTTGGGTATTAAGTGATTTAATTACCTAAATATTGTTATTTAAACGTTCAACAACCTTTAATCACCATATAATGCAGAGGGATATTGCATTGGTTTGAGAGTATTGTCTTCGACTGGATGATTAGGGAATAGAATTATGAACAGTCTATTGGAGAAAAAGTGGCAGGCCTAAACAGAAGTGAGCGAAAAATGCCAAATAGATTTTATTATGAATGGACTGAAATGGACAAATGATGCATCTGATGCTCAGAATTAACGCATCTATTGTGAATTGATTGATATAGTTTTTATTTTAGCCTATGACTCGTTCAACGTTATATTTATTTGCGTATCTTCGTCAGATGATGCTTCATAAGTGTAACTACAACTTTCCTATTCAAAATGTCATCCTCATCACTTAGGCGTCCTTTTTCTCTCTCTCTCTTAGATACCTATTTAATTTATATAGCTCAAGTACAATTAAAATCAATGAAATATGAATATTTGCAGATTCTATTCCGATTGATGCACAATAATCTGTCTTTAATTTTATGCATAAGAATAGCTACAACTTATGCTCTCCTTTAAACATATTAAACATTTTGAATCATTTTTCCCTATGTTTTACTTTATCATTTGAAATATCGATTTAAGACTTTTTACACACATCGCCACCTGTCCCAGGTCTCCGCAAATACTTGTCGTTTTCAAATTTCTTGTATGAGTTTCCCTTTGCTACCCGTGTTACATGGTGCGGAGATGGCTCAACAAGCAGCGTTCCAGGCTCGCAAACTGTAGTTCTCAGGTTCCAGTATTAATTAGCCTGCTTTGAGAATTTCCACCATCAACTCTCTTTCTTCCCTTGCTGAGAAAGAGACGCCGTTGGGCTTGGAAATGCCCTCGTCCGTCCTCTGGTTGTTAAGTCGTCACACAGTGTGCGGGAGAGCCATACCTTGTTCACGTTCAGAATACGCTAGCTGGCACTGAAGGATGGCTTTCATCTATCCCCTAACAGCTGTCTAGTGGGTCACTTCTCCAACCTTCTCTGAGTCCTTGGAGTCTGAACGACTTAGCCATTTAGCCAATTGTGTAGTAACAAATTACTGCTTAGAAGTAAATATCCCAGCGCAATCTTCTGAGCGTAAATCATTCAAGCCCATATCTACGATAGAACCATAGTTCGATTTTAAAACCGCTTTTGTTTGTTAACTTCATTAGGAAGTGATGGGTTAAAAGAACAGTTAAAGTTTTGCACGAAATTTGTTCCGTTAAAACTTCAAGTCCTTATTACTTTACATGCCGCTGTTTTCAGACGCCCGCAGAATATCACATACGTTTACTTCACCATCGATCATGCTCCACGTAGTGTCCCTATTGTATAAGAACATCCCTACAAGCGTACCTTCCATTGTAGTAGGCTTGTATCACAAGCACTATCATATCTAATAGGTCCCTTTCCTCTCTACAAGCTTTTCATAATCCATCAACAGCCGTGGTCGACAGTTACCAAGAGCCCATTTCAAGGGTTCAAATGCGCAAAGGTGCATGGACGAAGCTTTCGGTGACTTCATAGTAATATCCACCTCGAAGGTATAACAAGGATCTGTTTCCTCTACCATTTGCTGAAGATATGCGTGAGTAAGCGCTGAGATCTGACTCGAAGCTTTGTCTTTATGCAACCATACCGTGTTACCTGTACCATATTTAATACTAACCTGTACCATAATAGGCACGCAATTACCTGTACCATAATAGGCACGCAATTACCTGTACCATAATAGGCACGCAATTCGTTAAGGTCTATTGGCTCCATGACGTTTTCGTTTGGTAGTAGAGGGAGCTTACTTTGTCGTAATATTCCACCCTACGGATTTGCAATTTCCCGTTATAGCTACACCCAGAAAGGAACTTGAAACCTTTGGGAAAACTTTCCACACATTCTTTGTACCACTTTCAATATGCTATTTGGTCAATTGGTCGGTTATACATTAACCAAGACTTGTTGCGTATCTTGGTGACGTGTCGTCAGTGTGAAACAGGCCCGGACGTCGAAAAAAAAATAGTGTGTATGGAAGTGGGTGGGGGTTGAAGATCGAGCCATAAACAGCGTAACGTTGTTCCAGTATAAAAAGTTTCCCTATGTTTTAGTGTCTGTTACAATTTATTGAAAAAGAGTGTACTATATACGTTTTTTGTTTTTTTCAATATTTTTTGCCTCCATTCCTATGGCTAGCATTCTCAAAGGGAGGGCTTGTTCCCCCTTGATTCGACTCTGATATGAAATAATGTATGTTTTTCATGGTGCAAAGTGTGAAGCATTTTAATTGATGAAAGTGACAATTGTTTCAAATGACGTTGTTAGTGTTAGGATAAAGTTCATCATCGTCGTGGAGATGTTCAAATGATCAAAATCAGTAATATCGTAGTTGATGAGGTAATTCAGGTATTTTTGTCTGAAAAACTCCCAACGAGTAAATGAATGTAATACAATATGACAATGAACATTTGAAGGACTTTAAAGTGAATATTTATGTGTGTAAACCGACATTTAAGATATCGATTTGCACATTTCTATGCCATATATTTTGAGATAGAGCTGTTTTTCGAAATTTTTTAAATGAACAATACATTCTGTACCGTTTCTAATACATGCTTTTGCATTTCGAAAATTTGATACTTGTCTGCTCCTACTCCGATACGAGTAACAACGCACATGGTGTAATATTTAACTTAAAAACTAACTCTCTGGGCAATTATTGCCCATCTTAGCGTAATGTTGTAAATTCCTATTGTACAAAAAATAAATATTTGAAATGCATCTTTTACCATTACTTACGCCTGCGTTTCAATATTTCTGTGCAAAGAGTGCAATTTTACTTTAATTAGTTTAACCATTTTCATTGAAAAAACTTATAGTTTAGAGTAGTCATGGACAACCCGTGACACGCCGGTCAGATTTGCAGTTTTCAGATGGTCAGCGTCTAATTATTTTTTTTAATTATCATGTCCTCTTTCGTAATAAATAAATACACTGAATGGGCAAATTATTATATACACCCTGATAACAATATGCAAAAGCAGAAGTATCGCGTCCAGTTACGTGGAACGCTGAAACTGGCAAAGCCTATAAATAGAGCAGGTCTCTACGCGTTGGAAACAAGTCACGGAGAAGTAATCATGGGGAAAAGTAGCGACGTAAGTGAGTTTGACCGTGGCCATATAGTAGATGCAAGGAAGGCTGGATGCTGGAAGGCTACAGTTTCCAAAGGCCTATGGCAACTGGAGTGTGGAGGACTGTAACACTTCATCTGATCTGACGAATCATGGTTTCAACTCCATCACTTCTGTGGAAAGGTGCGTGTGTTGCGTAAGTCACACAAAACGATGAGCCAGCTTGCCAAGTTGGGGTCATACAGGCAGGTGGCGGTAGTGTAACAGTTTGGGGTGCGTCAACACGGTCTTCCTTGGGGCCCTCGTACCCGTCGACACCTTCATCACCGGCACAAGGTATGTAAACATCCCCTCCGACCATCTACATCCGTTCATAGCGATTCTCTTCCCGCATCATGACGCCATCTTTCAACAGGACAACTTCACGCTTCATACTTCCCGAGTGGCAACCAATTGGCTCCAGGAGAATTCAAATGAGTTTATTACACTCGATTGAGAATTTATGGGACGAATTGGAAAGATCTGAACAACCTCTACCGGCAACTGTGGATGCTCTACGACAGGCGATCCTCGCTTCATGGGCGACAGTACCACCTCCGTGTTTTCAACACCTCATTGAGTTCTTGCCAAGACATTTGTTTGTTGTTGTGAGGGCAAAGCGTGGAGCAACAGGTTAGTCGTTTGGTGTATATAATAATTTATCCATTTAATTTAGTTATATATGTAAATTTCTACTGAGGTCCTGTCATCCTCTCAGATCTTCTACTGTGGCATATAAACTGACAGGCTCCTGTCAGACCTCTGTGGCAAGCAGCTGCTTGAGGGGGTATTTATTATTTATTATTATGTAAATTTACCTCTTTATATTTTATATTTAAAATCAAATTTATAACTACTCAGGTCACTGAACTTGTGTTATATACAATAATTAAAGTTCTGGTCCACGTATCTCTGAAAATTCCTACTTCTCCCTCCAGCTGTGAAAAGAAATTACCCATCCTTGTTTCAGAACCAATGCAATCCCTTCTTTCTTCTACTCGTTATCACTAGAGATGCAAGTTAAAGGCTCCTAAGATTGAAGCATTGCCCTTTAACCTTACGCGACTAACCACAGTGTATGAAACTGAAAAGCCGAACAACATTTATCTATATCCGCAATGCTGCTAAAGGAAGCTCAAAGGATTACATCACTTCAGCGTCCAAAACTGACAAGGGACACTTTGTAAAGCATCAAGGGCCCTGAAAGTAGGATTTTCAGTTCTAAAGATCATTAAGACCGGCCTGGTTATGCTACACCAATAATGACAAAGAAGCGGTTAAAGGCAACTGTCTGATGACCTTTCGGAAAGGTCAAATATCTGAATGACGAAGGGGCAAATGAATTGAGACAAGAGAGACGAGAGACTGATACAATGATAGACGGATCAGGAGATCGGCGCAGACACTTCCCTAACACGTGTATGTGGGAGGGGGGAGAGGATTGCGGCGGGAGGGGGGAGAGCAGTGTTCGAACTATCACGTTACGGAATGGGATGCGATTGCAGATTAGTGTAAGTTAACGTGCGTCATTGGTGAAATATGAACTAGCCTTCCTTAAGCGCCACCATTACATTAGTGAGTGGTATCGGCCATTAAAAGCATCGTGGACATTAGGCAACTGGCGATCAGATGGGCGTTAGGAAGGATCAGAGTGGCCGGTTAATGCATTCATTACGACAGCCAGCCTTCAGGTGCCGTGTGCATCTTTCAGTAGCCGTAATTTAGCACTTATTAATATGGAGCGATGGCCGCGGTGCGTGCATGATTAAATATTGATTATGTTCATTGGAGCAACGAGGCCGTCGGTTCATTATCGGACGGATGTTCGACCTTTCCTATCGATTCCGAGATCTGAACGAAGTTCCTACTTGTTTTTTATATTATTTGTTCGCTAAGCCTTTTTAGCAGTTTTAATCATCACTGCGTATGTTGCTTTTTAATTTCAATTTTCGCTTTTTTGTGTTAGTGATTAATGAGGAAATTCAGCATAGTTGTCAGTTAAATTCCCCTTTTGTATGTAGTTTCAAACCCTATATAGACTATGAGTAAACAGATGATTCACCGAGTCCATCACCATTTTCATATATCCACAGAGATCATTCACTGCTTGCACATAGAAAAAGGATGATCGAAAGTCAGTTGATAAATTAAAAGAATGCCTTGCAATCCTATTATTTTGTAAAAAGTATTTATCTATGACCTTAACGTCACTATTATTCCTGGACAATGGGTTAAATAAACAAGTGCACAGCTGACAGCATGTCAGTAGCAGATGTAGGTGGGAGCACCTTTCATTGAAGAGGAGTCCTCCTGCTAAGGATCTCTCCTCTCCTTCTAAGGATCTCTCTACTTCTAAGATCTCCTTCTAAGGATCTCTCTACTTCTAAAATCCTTCTAAGATCTTCTTCTAAGGATCTCTCTACTTCTAAGATCCTTCTAAGATCTCCTTCTAAGGATCTCTCTACTTCTAAGATCCTTCTAAGATCTCCTTCTAAGGATCTCTCTACTTCTAAAATCCTTTTAAAATCTCCTTCTAAGGATCTCTCTATTTCTAAGATCCTTCTCCCTCTAAGGATCTCTCTACTTCTAAGATCCTTCTAAGATATTCTTCTAAGGATCTCTCTACTTCTAAGATCTTTCTAAGATCTCCTTCTAAGGATCCTGTTGTTCTCGAACATGGGCCCTGTATTATTTTCCCGCATAGAGCACAATGACTTATTCTTCAGACTTATTCTGAAATTTATCTGTCCTATGTTTCATAGTTAAAACAATTTCATTTTATTTTGAGACTTTGATTTCTTACTCCTTGAAACATATATGTATATACTCCAGATTTTTATGGAAGAGGTGACAAAATTTTTTTTTATTTTCAATTAGTAAATTAAAATTAGGAATATCACACTTGAAAGATTTAAGGACGTGCCTAGTTAATGATAAAAAAGTTTGTCTTTCCTTCCAACCAGTTGTAGAGATGACCATTAAACGGTTATTCACGTGCTTCTCAGAATGGGAAAGATTTTGTTAAGCTTAAATGACTTGCTGTTATAGCATCAATTGTCATGATAAAAAAATTTTGCATTTTAAATTTACTGTTACTTGCAGCACAAGAAGGTATCAATTATACGTGGAAAATTCAATGAAAGGTAAAATTTGAAGATATTATTTTCTGTGCAGAACTTGGAAAAAGAGAAGTATAATATGTTGGCTTGAACACAAATATAGGCGCTGCCTATGGAGAGACGGTCATCAGTTACTTTGACCTCAGTCTCTTGAAATAAGGGGTAGCGCCCTGCCTTTCGCAAAGCAAAACAACACAAAACAAAATAGCTAAAAGGACTTGAATTTGAAAGATTCAAATTACAAATTCAGTTTTAATATATTTGTTTAAACATTGGTGAGATCAAAATACACTGGTGCTCAAAAGTTAAACAACAAACAGAAAAACTCGAATTACAAACAAGTCCTTCGTTGGATCATACGAATAAAACATACAGTGATAATGAAACATACAGGTGAAGTACATAATCATATATCCCACTAATGCCTAAATTCCCACCCAATAAATAACCAAAATCCCCATTAATACATAACGAGATATTCAAATTAAAAAATTATTATCTCAAAATAACATGTAAAATTTTAATAACTTTAATAATTATGTGATCACCTCGGACAGAGATATAGGCTGTACAACGACTCGTCATGTTGCAAATTAGAGTGCCAATTAGGGTTTGCCGGAGTAATGCCTTTTGTGTATGAGGGCAGATCGGAGCTCCTGGAGGATCCTGAGAGATTTATTGCAACCGATGATGCGTCGTCCTAGAGCGTTCCAAACCTTTTCTACTGGATTGAGGTCCGATGATCGGCAAGATCAGTCCATACGACTTATGGTTTCACTCTCAAGGAATTAGTCCACCAAGCGAGCTCTGTGAGGGCGAGCATTATCGTCCATTAACACAGAATCTGGACCCATTGATGCGAGAAATGGACGAACAGAAGGATCTCATTGCGATATCTTACAGCTGTTGCAGTCCCTCCTGGGAATACATGAAGGTCTCTTGAGAGTGATGCTGAGAGTGATGCCTGCCCACACCAACACACCACCAGCTAAAAACTGTCTCTTTTCTGAATATTAATAAGATGATATCTGGTTCCAGATTGTCTTCAGAACAATAGTCGTCGGTAATCGGTTTGCAGACTAAATAGGGATTCACCGGTGAAAAATAAATTCACATTGAGTCCAGTTGCGATGTTAGCGAGGCCAATTCAATCGGGCTCTGTGCTCGCCATCTTGCACAACTGGTCGTCTTGCATAAAGATGACTTGCATGAAACCTTTTGGACAGAGTTTGTCAGGATATATCCAGTCCCATGGATGTAGCAAAGTCGAGAGCGAGCTGAAGTGTTCTATGGGTTCGATGGCGCCTTGCATTTACGAGCAGATAACGGTCATCCCTGATGGTTTGACGATGTTCGACTTGTTTGAAATAGATTGCAAAGGCGATCTCCAATGCTACGATACACATTTAGCCATCTGGCTACCTCAGACTGACGTTGTCCGGCTTCGAGTCTCCCGATTGCTCGCCACCTCATTTCTTCACTCAGAAGATTTCTTCGACCATTATCTAACGTTTGGCTATCTCGGATGTCGTACGTCAAGATTCTAACACGAACTGACTTGCACGTACAAATGAGGAGCTTTTTATACTGGGTGTTACGCAAGCACGACTGTGTTTAATGCAAATTTCTTGTGCACGTTTGAACTCAAGAGTTTTTTATGCAAATAATCTGACTTTTGCTATTTATTTGCAATTATCACACACAATATGCCGATTTCCGCATTGTTGCTTAACATTTCAGAATCAATGTAAAAACACTACTCATTTTAACATAAGATATAGCAACTATGCAAATCTTTCTGAATTATTTATCTAGAAAGACTGCGGTTCAAAAACAGTGAATTCACTTTGCACCAATATAATTTAATTTTTCCCAGACAATATAAAAGCAGAAAAAAAAGTATACATAGATTTACTCCAAATATTATTTATCAATGGCTACAGAATATGGAAATATATAGTTATATTATTATTGCTGTTTTGAATTCTTTTTATTACTTTAAAAAACAAGTACTTAATATTTTTAGACTATTGTTGCCAAAAAGATTGGCCAGATGCATATAAATAAATTCCACAGTCGAGTTTTAAACTCTTCTGAATTTTAATATATTTTCATTTGGAATATTTGTGTTCCCTGGGCTTAAGGAATGTAATCAAATATGTTATTCGTCAAGGATATAAATTGTATATTGATTATTAAAATATATTTTTCATTCTAAGAAAGTTTAACAATTGAAGAGAAATATATGCAAAAGTATACACCATATTGTAAACTTGATACAATAGGAAATTTAATTGATTTTGCTGATTATACAGCTTTAATTTATACTGCTACAGATTTCAATTCTTTAATAATTAATATAAATTTAGATATAATTAATTAGAAAATGTTTTTTAAAAAAACAAATTACTTTTAAATATCAATAAAACACAATATATCCATTTCAGATTAAAAGGACAATGTGATTTTCTACGTAATAAAATATTTTATCATGCTTTGGAATTTACTGGTAAAAATTGTTCCTGTTTGCCTATTAAGGGAGTTGATTGTTTTAAATATTTAAGTGTTTATATAGACTGTAAATTAAATTGGAAGGAACATATAACAAATATTATTAAAAAGATAAATATTGTAACACCACGGTTACATTATATTAGACAATTTGCAGATATTTCAACTTTAAAGATGAAATATAATTGTTGGGTTAAATCGTATCTGCAATATGGAATTACTTCTTGGGGCGGCACATATTATACTAATATTAACAAATTAATTGTAGCTCAAAATATAATTATAAAATGCATATTAAAAAAAGAAAATATGAAAATGTTAAAAACTTTTATAAAGATGTTGATATTTTAACAGTTAGAAAATTATATATGCATTCAATTTTAAAACATTTGTTTAAAAATTGGTCAGAACAAAATATAAAATTTACAAATTATAACACAAGATACAGTAACTCTATTAATCTCGTTGAATTCTTACGTAAGAAAACTGTGAGTAAAAAACATTATATTTACCTTGCGCCTAAATTATTTAATTTTTTTGCCAAACAATATAAAAATGGAAAAAACTTTGCTTAGCTTTGCTTCAAATCTTCGTAAATGGCTATTAGATATTGATAATATTGAGAATTTTTTTGTGATAAATTTCATAATTTTTAATCATTTATTAATTTTTTTGTGTCCCATTGTTTAAATTATTTTTATTCTTCTATTACTTTATAAATACTTAAAACATTTATTGACTATTGTTGCCAAAATTATAAATTATATATATGGAATATGATAAAATTCCACAGGCGAATTATTAACTCTTGTGAATCTCTGTAAGATTCAATTGTACTATTTGTGCCCACTTATCATATTCTCTGTAATCGGACGTATTATTTATTAAATAAATGTTGTTGTTGTTGTCGCTTACAAAAAAATGGAATTAACTTTTTGAATTGATTGTCTAGTACTCATTTTATTGTTAAAGGCGCCTTTGGAATTTATTTAATTCGTGCTGCATCGACCTTACTGCATCCATGTTTTGGCCTTACTGCATCCCTGTTTCGACCATACTGCATCCATGTTTTGACCTTACTGCATCCCTGTTTCGACCATACTGCATCCATGTTTGACCTTACTGCATCCCTGTTTCGACCATACTGCATCCATGTTTTGACCTTACTGCATCCCTGTTTCGACCATACTGCATCCATGTTTTGGCCTTACTGCATCCCTGTTTCGACCATACTGCATCCATGTTTTGACCTTACTGCATCCCTGTTCGACCATACTGCATCCATGTTTGACCTTACTGCATCCCTGTTTCGACCATACTGCATACATGTTTTGACCTTACTGCATCCCTGTTTCGAACTTACTGCATCCATGTTTCGCCTTACTGGATCCATGTTTCGGCCTTTACGCATCCCTGTTTCGACCATAATGCATCCATGTTTCGGACTTACTGGATCCCTGTTTCGGCCATACTGCATCCATGTTTCGGCCTTACTGGATCCCTGTTTCGACCATACTGCATCCATGTTTCGGCCTTACCGCATCCCTGTTTCGACCATACTGCATCCATGTTTCGACCTCGCCGCATCCATGGGACTGGTTATATCCTGGCAAACTCTGTCCGGAAGGCTTCATGCAAGTCATATTTACGCAAAACGACCAGCTGTGCAAGACGGCCAGCGCAGAGCCCGATCGAATTGGCTTCGAGAACATCGCATTGGACTCAACGTGAATAAGACAAGGTTTTTTTCACCGATGAATCCCGATTTAGTCTGCAAACCGATTCTCGACACACCATATTTCAAGAAAAGCATAAGTCTAATTTCTTTTAATCAGACGAAGCCAGTGATGAATAAGTAATTAATAAGAACCATTCGCTAATATTGATATGCTTTTAAAGGTGTTCGCATGTGCTGACAAGGTGGATAACAAGCAAATTCAGGAATTTCCATTTTATACTGGGCACAGAGTTCGTTTTCTTGGCAGGCTGTGTGTCCTACATGGTATCCAATTACAGCTCTAACCCTTCTTGTATTTTGTAGCGAGATTATCTAAAAAAATTCTTTTTGTAGCGTGCTTATCTTATTTTGAGAAAAAATGTTCAGATCCATTTGAGAGCTGCAGTCAGCTGTAGAAGGGTCGAATTTGCGGAGGCGTACAAAAGCAGGGATTGTTCAATCATATCTCACACAGATTTAGATCCCGTAACTGATGTCGTTTCGTCAATAAGATTATCTCATTCCTCTCCAGGGATCTTTTAACAGCCAAGTGGTGGGAATCCTCTATAAAACGTAGCCACGGAAATCGTTGTCCAATGAAACAGATGTACACAGGAAATGCAATCTTGTGCCTGCGAATCTTTGAAATTGCTTTGGAAATTAGAATTACGATGTCTGTAAGCTTATCATCACGGGATTTCCACAATATGGTTGAAAGTCTTGGAATTAGATGGAGTATCTAGTATTTTTCGTATACACGTATCCCTACTGTCAGGTAAGAAACCGAACCTGAAAAAATAATGATGAATATTGATCTAAAGCCTAAGTGACATTTCCTGAAAAACTTTGTGCTTGTATAATTTTTGTGTTACCATGTTTATTTCTCTTTATGGATAATTTCATACAATTTTTGTGCTCAGTTTCATTACGAAACATTTCCAATTGTTGGCAAGGGGGCCATGTCCCCCATTTGGGAATTCTAGTATGAGTAATAAAGGCAAAGACAAAATGTCAAACTAAAGTATCTTTCGAGGTGGAGATGGTTCAATAGGTAACTTGCCAGGCTCATAATTTGCAATTCCCAGGTTCGAGTCCCGTTTAGGCGAGCGTTGATATTTATTTCCGCAAAACTCTCTTCCCTCGAACTGTAGGGGACACCGATGGGCTTGGAAAGGCCACCGTCTGTCGAATGGGACATAAAGCCGTGGTTCCATGTTCAGGGAGATATATCTTGTGTACTTTAAAGAACACGCTGGATGGCCATGACGGGAGGCTACCATCTGTCTCCCAACAGCTGTCCAATGGGTCCCATCCTACTCTGCACCTCGGGTTCTTCGTAAAATGGCTATTTTGCCCATTATGTGCAAAAAAGTGCCACTCAGAGGTAAAATAACCCAACGTATGTGCAGTTCATGCATTTTTCGATAATATTTTAAAGATCTCTAAAATTGAGGGAAAAATATGATATTGCAATGGAAATCCACATGTCTTCCCCTCACTACCAATCTTCTACTTTCCTATAGTGTCGGAATATTTTATGTATATACTATTGTTGTAATATTTTATGTATGATACATAATGCTCATAAATATTTCCTGCAGAGAAACTTATTATTTTGCTGGTCAAATGCGGAAAAGTTCTTTGTTTCTGTGTTATGTGAAATGGTGATCATCATGAATAAATACTTATATCTAGCAAAGAATATCTCAAGAGCAAATTTCAACCAAACTTATTGTGCTAAGTGTAACCCTTATTGAGTGACCAGAAAGAAATGAAACTTCATCAAATGGTTCTTAATAGTATAGACACTGAGGTTAAAGTCCTCAGCATCTTGGGGAGCGGGGGGCGCTCAGTTGGTAGCGCGACAGGCTCATAATCTGCAGTTACCAGGTTCGAGTCTCAGTATGGGTCAGCGTTGAGATTTATCTCCGCAAAATTCCTCGCCCTGCCCACGGTCAGTATGGGGCACCGATGGACTTGGAAAGGCCGCCGTCCGTCGGATGGGACGTTAGGCAGTGACACTGTGTGCGTGAGAGCCATACCCTGTGTACGTTAAGAACACGCTGGATGGGCTTGACGGGAGGTTACCATCTGTCTCCCAACAGCTGCTCCAGTGGTCCCCTCCTCCACCTTCTCTGAGCCTTCGGGGTCCATGTGACCTGGCCATTTAGCCCATGGTGTGCAAAAAAGTGCCGCTCAGAGGTAAACAACCCAACCCTCAGCATCGTGGAGTCTTTGTGCTTAAATGCCTCATTATAACGCAAAGTAATGAGAAACAATGTCGCAAGGTGGAAAATATGGAATAAGCAAATTAATTAATTGAAAGTACACATCATCCACGATGATCGCTAGTTGTTCTGGTATTGAATGACATTCCAGCGTCTTTCTTTGCGTTTTCTTCACAATCCACTCATATTTTTTTGCGTGACGGAGGGAGTGACATTCTTCTGTTACCTTTGCAATTCTAATCAGGCGCATCATGTTTTTCGTTTGCGAAACTGTACGAAATGTCGTTCCCACACATCTCGCGCATGAAACGCACATTCCACTTGGTTTCTGCGATGACGTCCAGATGCCTATTGCTCTTTCCCTTCCATTTCGATGGAATTCTGCTGAATGTGTATATCCACAAGTGTATGCAAATTGATCCATATAGTTCTCAGATTGTCCCTGCTTATCTTCACCTTCAGCACCACCGCATTCAGTCAACACTTTGAGAAATATATCTTTGAAACTAGTTTAACATGTGTATTGTTTTAGGTTACAGAACCTAACTAATATTTTCTGCTTTGCTTTCTAAATGTGCTTTGTCTTCGGCTCTGGTTTTAAAAATGTCAGCAATTTCGGAAGACTGTGGCAACTGCATTTGTGGAAAGCTATAATGATTTAAATTGGCAGCTCTATTTTAATTTTAAAAATGACAATGGATTTACCTATCACTTTTCAATTGAGTGTTTTAAAACACGATTATGTTCATATATTCTTATTTAGAATATTTCTGATTTTTTTAATTATTGCATTGCTATTAAACTGTCATAAAATTATGTCCTTTCTGTTCACAGAGAGTTTAAGAATAGATTAGTTATGTTCCTGTAATAATAACTAATTTTATGTGCCTGTAATAATAGATTAGTTTTGTCCCTGTTATTCAAAATAAATATATATATATAGTATGTGTGTAAACATATTTAATTATATACTCACAATTGTCTTGTTAAAAGTACTGCCATCGGAGCCAACGACATAGGTAGTTGTAAAAAATCTATACATACCTAAAGAGGAAAATAAATAAACACGATTTAAATACTCGTAACAATTTTTACATGCACAGTAAATTAAAAGAATTATTTATTTGCAAAATAACAAAATAATGCAATTCGAAAATATTTTTAAAATTCTTATCACAATTAATACGGCGAATAGTCTACCTGAGGAAGACTTTAACTTTTCTACACAATTAAAATTCTAAATTGATACAACTTTAAGGAATTTAATATTTTTATTTCTCATGTCAGTTTAAGATGCAAATGTGTCACTTATTCGTCCAAGTTGGGTTGAGTTTGTTTTACCTCTAAACGGTACTTTTTTAAACACAATGAACTAAATGACCAGGCCAAAATGAACCCAAGGGATGATAAGAAGTTGGAGAAAGGGATTCACTGCACACTGTTATTAGAAAGACGAAAGCTTCTCGGAAACTCCGTGTAGCTCATCTTGCACACGGGGCAAGACTTAACTGCCTATCCGACGGACGGCAGTCTTTACAAACCCAACAATGTCCTCTTTCCTTCGTCTAAGTTTAGTCTCAGTAGTACACCCATGAACAATACTCTCCAAAAGGCTCCTGCAAACCCAACATGCAATAAAGCGAAATAACATCTTCAATTAACTCCAAAATTCGATTATTTCAAAATGAATTCGATTTTCCAACATTTTTTCAGAAATCAGGGCAGTGGAGTAGGGACACGAATAGCTGAGACTGGGAGACTGCGCAGTTGAAGCTTTTACAACTCAGAGATCATAAGTCAATGACGTATAAATCCCTGTCAATCAAGATATGGTCTGTGAGAACTGTCGAAGTGCTAACTGCGCATTCTCATAGTATCCTCACTCTCGCCAGTCTACAGTTAGTAGGTACCCCTAAGTTCTACAATTTTCCTATCCGAAGCCCATACTTTACAAAAACGTGTCTCACAAACTTAAAACTCAATCTAACAACCCATGCCAAGGCTGCGCCTTTGCGTGGGTTCTTAGATGTTTCAGCGCACTATGCCTGTTACACTGATAGTTCAGTTCTCAAGGGGTGTTCGATTGTCTGCGCAAAGTCGTTATGCACTGAGAGAAGAGTCAAATTCTACTGACCAATATAACAATTAACGTTAACAGACATCATACGTTCTCTACGTTAAAACGAGTCGCATACAATAAATTCGATATTTTATTTTTCTATACAGGGTGTCTCAAAAATATAGGTACAAACTTTTAGGGGAGGTAGATAACATCTAAAGGAATGAGAATTGCATAGGAACCCATAACCGGAAACGTTACCGTAAGTCAATAGGCGGTGCTGTTCATCATTGCGCTAGAGGGGAAATTTCGGATTTCCTCATTCGAGCGGTAGTCGGCTGACGAAGAGCATGCAAAGATATTCGAACAGGGAGCTGGCAGACATGCACTTAGTGTATGGAATAGCTCAGGGCAACGGACGAGCCGCTCAACGAATGTATCAAGAACGCTTCCCACACAGACATGTACCGGGCCACCGTTTGTTTGCGCGTGCGCATCAAACTTTGTGCGATTATGGGCCATTAAGAGCTGTAACATTATGAAATGTATAATCTAGTACGCCATATGCAATAATTAATTATGTCCAATAAATGTTTTCCCATTAATCACTGTCTTGTGTCCTTTCAGATCTTGTACCTCTGCTACCAATTTCCCATGACGTTTCCGGTTATGGGTTCCTATGCAATTCTCATTCCTTTAGATGTTATCTACCTCCCCTAAAAGTTTGTACCTATATTTTTGAGACACCTGTATACTATTCTACTACTCATCAGTAGTTGATATTCCTTATGTTATAACGCTTTCCGAAATGTTACTATGCTAATGGCGAACTTGAAATTCTTATTCTTCTAACATATTAAAAATGTAATTTATTAGTTGAAGCTTAAGAGTAATATATTATCAAAATATTACAACTTAAATACCTTTAAGCATTCTTGAACCCCACTTTTCCTGCGCATACTAAAGTTGTGAGTATCCTCTCACCTAGTTTCCAGATTCTTAATTATATATTGTCACTCCCAATATGCAGGAAGACATGCGAACTGGTAGAATGCAATTCCTAAATTGCATGAAGATGATTTATGTGACGTAAGGCACTATACGTCATCGTTTAAGCTATATCTCAGCTAACTGAATGCTGCACTCATCCTATGAGATTCATGGAATTGATAGGAAAAATGACGACGATTTTAACTTAAAACTGATCATAAATACCGTTATGATTCCGATAGTAATGATGGCTCGCATGCAAATGTAATCGCTTTGCAACATAAGAACGTTTGACCGTTCAATATGGTGCAAAGTTGGTCCGTGCATAAATGCATTAATGCGGAATATATCAATGGAACATGGATATAAATTCGTTTATGGATCCTTTCTCATAATTTTTAAAAAGTTTTAGATTTTAGTATCTTCAAACATTCATATCTGAAAATTTTTACGTTACATAAAGTACCACTGGAATAAATAAGTCCAAGTCCTACTGAAAAATACTATAGTGACGCATTTGTCCCCTAATCCCCCCCTACTCCACTTTTAAATATACAAACTAAAATGGATTGTTTTACATCTTAAATCTAAAGATAAACAGTCAATTAAGATTTAGACGCAAAATGGGTTAGATAACCATATCACAAGGACCTCAAGGAATCAGTTCTGGACCAGATGGACAGCTGCTAACAGGAGCGAAGAGCAAGTGGACAACTGCTAGCAGGCAGATGAAACCCTCCATCAAGTCCATCCAAAGTGTTATTTAAAGTGCAATTGCATGGCTTTTCTGCATATGGCACCACAGTTTAAGGTCTAATGGATGACCACCTATCTAAGACGGTTAAAAATTGACTCTTAATAATATCCTACTATATTCGTCGTCATTGTCATCGTTATCATCACCAATATCATCATCAGCCTCTATCTCCCTATTGTATGACAAAAATCTCTTCCAATCTTTTCGTTTTTTACCTATCTCCTAATTAAACCCGTCAACTTTATGAAATCGTATTCATAACGAGTCTTCAAATCTACCTCTCTTGCATTTTTCTCCTATTTATGAGACAATAACCGATCAACATTGATCCTGACGTCTCGCTAGGTGGGTTGTTTTACCTCTGAGCAGCACTTTTTTGCACACCATGGGCTAAATGGCCAGGTCACATGTTCCCCGAAGGCTCAGAGAAGGTTGGGGGAGGGGACCCACTGGAACAGCTGTTGGGAGACAGATGGTAGCCTCCTGTCAAGGTCATCCAGCGTGTTCTCTAACGTGCACAGGGTATGACTCTCCCGCACACGGGTGCCACGGCTTAATGTCCCATCCGACGGACGGCGGCCTTTCCAACCCCGTCGGTGTCCCCTACTGACCGTGGGCAGGGCGGGGAATTTTGCGGAGATAAATCTCAACGCTGACCCAGCTGGGACTGGAACCTGGGAACTACAGATTACGAGCCTGGCGCGCTAGCGACTGAGCTACCCCGCCCCCCGCTAGATGGCGCACCCATTTACTTTTATGTTTAACTGAATAGAAGATTATGTCGGCAACTCTTCTTTCTACTCTTATCTATTTATTAAAAAAAAATAGACTGGAAAAGGAGTAAATTTAAGATGGTTGAAAATCCCTAATCGATACAATGTCGAAATCAACTGACTAGGTCTCAGCGTTATTTCCCACGTTATGTGTCAACAACAAATTTAATGTAATGAAGACTGCTGATTCTGTAGTCAGTGAGTTGAGATCTTCGTTTTCTGACATGACAAAGGAATGCGCCGATTCTTTTAGGAGCAGTGCGCATTGGCAGTTGTGAAATATTTCTAATGAGTCAAAAGCGCCGACAAAATCCGTTTTCTCAACGGGAAAAACAAAACAAAAATGTTTTAGCAGTTTTAATCTAGGGCTACACAGATGCAAAGGAGGGAAAATGTTACTTTAACATTGATCCTCCGAATAAAATTCCTAAACTTTTAGTCTTTTTAACCTGGTGAGAGTAGATGCGTAGTCGGGATTTCTCGAGATCGGATTTCAACTACGCAGACATCGAGATTGGTCCCATTTGCGCACACTCAATACTCATGGCCACTCTTAGAAAGACTACCTTCGTCCGAAGGGCGGTAAATTATGGTCTTATTTACAGAAAAAAAAACTACAATAAGCGCGTTAAAGAATACTATGGATGGACTTAAAGGGAACAACCTGTGTCTCTGAATTGCTTCTTAAGAGCGTTCAGTGGATTTGTCTTCCAAATATCTCCCATTGTACAACTGAAGTTCTGCTCAGGGATGGCGAATTAAACATCCCAACCCGCAAAAGAAGTATCGCGTTAAATGATCTACCATTGCTCTTCAGCAATGGCGAGATATTTAATAATTAGTATGATGACTCTTTTAACGGGTTGATATGAGGAACCTCAAAAATTTATGCTGATCTAGGCTCTTCTTAACAATACGCCATACTACTGACAGGTTGCTTTTCACCTTTTTTTATGGGGGCGGGGGTGGCTCAGTCGGTAGCGCGCCAGGCTCGTAATCTGTAGTTCCGAGGTTCGAGTCCCAGCTGGGTCAGCGTTGAGATTTATCTCCGCAAAATTCCCCGCCCTGCCCACGGTCAGTAGGGGACACCGATGGGCTTGGAAAGGCCGCCGTCCATCGGATGGGACGTTAAGCCGTGGCCCCGTGTGTGGGAGAGCCATACCCTGTGTACGTTAAAGAACACGCTGGATGGCCTTGACAGGAGGCTACCATCTGTCTCCCAACAGCTGTTCCAGTGGGTCCCCTCCCCCAATCTTCTCTGAGCCTTCGGGGTCCATGTGACCTGGCCATTTAGCCCATGGTGTGCAAAAAAGTGCCGCTCAGAGGTAAAACAACCCAAGCTTTTTTTATTGTTATTTCTAGAGGACAATGTGACTGAAACTTGGATGTTTCAGATAATTTCATTCGTAACTCCAAAAGTATGAAAATTCGCCTTCTGTTCCAAAAGCTAGCAAGTAAATCAGTTTTGTTTATCGTATAAATGTATCAAATGCCTACCCATGGCCGAGTGATTAGCGTGCTTGGCTGCTGTGGTCAAATGGAACTGGGTTCGAGCCCCGGGTAAGGCCTGGATATTAATTGTTGTTATCCTGATGGGGTCCAGTCATCCTCACGGACCTTCTGCTATGGCGTTATAAACTGTTAGACCACTGTGGAAAAGAGCTGCTTGAGGGGGAATTTTTTTACCGCATAAAAAAAGAATTTGTATAAATTGCACAGAAACTTGAAACTCATACAAGAAGAAAAGTCCACTGGAAATTCTATTTCTTTTTTTGTAAACATCAACTCTTCTCAACTCAAAAGACCGACACTACACAAGATAATTTTCGAATTGTCGAGTTCCATTAAAAAAAAAACATCACAAAATAGAAAGATAAAAATAATATCAGAAAATATTTTATCAAGTTTCCAGACAGAATAACAATTTTGGGGTCAGACAGAGACTGAACCACAATATCAGTAAGGCACAAAGAAACTTCCTTTCACCAAAGACACCTTTGAACTCACTTATATTTCGGTAACGCATGAGCAATGCAACTGCATTAGAAGAGTCGATTCTTCTCTCCCCCCCCCCTACCCACTCCTCTAACTTTCACATACTGACACTAGCTGGTGGAAGTCAGCACAGCAGCAGAATGTCGCCGAGTAAGGGACAGAAAGAGAAGCGAAGTCGGTGACCTTTCTCCTCCCTACTCTTGCAGACCCGGAGGGGAGACAGCATCAGCTGGACACGTCATTAGAATCAGCAGAGGAGAGACAACGCTATCCGTCTTAGGTCACAGGGGTCATCGCCATTCACCATCTTCCGGTTCTGTAAACGTAAGCAGAATGAATTAAGCCTCTTTGGGTTGCCTTGGTAACGGCTGTCCTTAGCAAAGGGGTTTTGATAACTCTTCAACGGAAACACAGCTCTTTTAAACGAATTCTCTTCTTAATAAATTTGTACTCACATTTAGCTGATTACAAACGAAACGATCTTCATAGTTTAAGCATATTAAACTTTTAAGTCTATGGCATTTACACTTTCAGTAACATTCCGTTACGCACGAAAATCTTGCTATTTTGTTTGTTTACAGTTGCATTTAGTGAAGAAAGAAATACATTAAATGAATGAATATTAATAAGAATTTTTTTAATAATTTACAAAACATTGGTCATATTTTAACAAACTTATTCAGAAAATTTTATTTACACATAATCAGATCCGAATGTAGAAAAATATAAATAAATTAAAAAAATTAAAAATATCTACCTTCCTCTGTGAGGTCTAAAAAAAGGAGAAAATAACTTAAAGCATATCAATGGTGCAATCAGTCACTGAGTTCGTATTCACTTCAAAGGAAGATAGGGCGCCGATTTATCTACTCAACAAGATTGCCGGCGTCCTATCTTCCTTTGAAGTGAATACGAACTCAGTGACTGATTGCACCATCGATATTCTTTAGTTTTATTTTCTACTTTTTAGATTCTATAGTAGAAGATAATGTACTTTTTAATATTTTAAAACTTACTTATATTTTTTTACTTTGTCACCAAAAACACCAACCTTAAGAAATTTTCATTTGATATTGACTCATAAACATAGACCATATTTTCCTCCCTTTCGGAATCGTGTTTGAGGTAACCCATGACGTTGGAGACGTCAGAAGCTTTAATTTGAGATATGACTCGTTAAAGTCTAACCCCTCGAAAATATGCCCCACCCCCTTTATCAGGGGGAAGAATATTGGGGGAAAAAGGCAAAATTCGAAATAGTCTACGATGGTCATTATATGAGATTTCATTTGGCCCCTAACTCGTAACTGTAGTTCTATGCATTCGGAAGATACAGTAGAACGACTTTCATATTTCCCCTTTTCTAGGGGGGAAAAATCATGGAGGGTCAATTGTTTATAGACTCTGACATTCGCCGCATCAGAAGCTTTCATTTGACGTATAACGTATCACTTTCGGCACTCGCGTTCTGGAGATATAGCGGAAAATAGCCTTCATATTTCTTATTTTCTAGGGAGGAAGAAAGCATGACATATACTGCTTTTTTTAATAGCCCATGACAATCCCCGCATCACAAGCTTTCATTTATCATATAAATCATTACGTTTCCCCATTGTGTTGGAAATATATGGTGGAACAACTGTTTTGACAAATCCACAAACCGACAAATATCAAAGCAATAGGAAAATAGATAAAATTAATGTAATATGGAGAATTTTGAGAAAAACTTTGCCTCAATTACCCTTGCCGTCATTCTCAAATGGGGAGGAGACAGGATTGACCTTTTTGGCTCCCACCATTAAAAATAGAGAGCTTTTAAATCCGGTCCTGAATGCAATTAATATTTTTAAAAATCAATTTAAAAAGTCTGGAGTCTAACTGAAGCTACCGTAAGATGTAAGGAATTGGATTACCGATAAAAATAAATAAAGCAGATAAATCAGTTAGCGTAAAATTCACTCATATACTGATATAAGCTCATGGGACAAAAAATTAGTCATCTCTCGCAGTAAGAGGGTTATATCCGTTCGACAGCAACAGAGGGTGTACAAGTAATAAACGCGTTCTACAAATAACTGTGACGTGCGCTACGGGGTTCATACAGTGACAAGAAGTGGTTGTGTGCCACGTGTATATTAGTCACTCCGTGAAACATGGGTCGCGCCAAAGATGTGAATGGGTTGGGTTGTTTTACCTCTGAGCGGCACTTTTTTGCACACCATGGGCTAAATGGCCAGGTCACATGGACCCCGAAGGCTCAGAGAAGGTTGGGGAGGGGACCCACTGGAACAGCTGTTGGGAGACAGATGGTAGCCTCCGGTCAAGGCCATCCAGCGTGTTCTTTAACGTGCACAGGGTATGGCTCTCCCGCACACGGGGCCACGGCTTAACGTCCCATCCGACGGGCGGCGGCCACTCCAAGCCCATCGGTGTCCCCTACTGACTGTGGGCAGGGCGGGGAATTTTACGGAGATAAATCTTAACGCTGATCCAGCTGGGACTCGAACCTGGGAACTACAGATTACGAGCCTGGCGCGCTACCGACTGAGCCACCCCCGCCCCAAGATGCGAATGAGTGGCAAAAAGCAGTTATTGCGTTTGGCCGAGCTAAAGAGTATAGTGTACAAGAAGTTGCTGCTTTTGCAGGTGTGTCGTAACGTACTGTCCAATGGGTCTTCCAGCAGTGGCATACATCGCAGTCCACCGCTAATGGTCGCCAGAACTGCGGCAGAAAGACTGTGCTCAACAATAGGGACTGCCGCAGTGTGTCATGCATTATTAGGGCAAACCACTTTGCAATGAGGCAGGAATTGCTCCAGTCAGTGAATGCAGGCCTGCAACAAGCTGTTTCCGAACGAACACTCTGAAGGAAACTGAATGTCATGGATATATGGAGCAGAGTACCACGGAAGAGACCCATGTTAACAGCTCTGCACAAGGCTTTACGGCTATAGTAAGTGCGGCGCCATGAAGTGCGGCGCCACCATAAAGTGCGGCGCCACCATGAAGTGCGGCGCCACGAATGTGCGGCTATAGTAAGTGCGGCGCCACGAATGATACTATTTATGAATCACTATCACTCTACATAAAGTGATTCGAATTTCTCCTGCAAAACACTCTCTCCCCTCGGTCAGTAGGGGATGCCTATGGTCAGTAGGTATCGGTCAGTAGGGGACGCCTATGGTCAGTAGGTATCGGTCAGTAGGGGACGCCTATGATCAGTAGGTATCGGTCAGTAGGGGACGCCTATGGTCAATAGGTATCGGTCAGTAGGGGACGCCTATGGTCAGTAGGTATCGGTCAGTAGGGGACGCCTATGCTCAGTAGGTATCAGCCAGTAGGGGACGCCTATGCTAAAGGACGCCGTCCGTCGAATGGGATGTGCACAACGCATGGCTTTCTGTGTGCGGGAGAGCCATACCCTGTATACCACACATCCTTCAACTAATGGCAAGAAGCAAAATTTTGATTAAGCATATACGTGGTCAAGAACGGTGCAATATAGAAATTCACTAATTATGCACAAAACTATTTGAGGTAAGTTTCAAGTAAAATTTTGCTTCCTTGAAAATATATAAATATTATTTTCCTGCGTATTAGTTCCCGAAACGCCACCATTATGTTTCGGACACCCTGTACTTTTATTTTTTTCCATTAAATTTATTTAAATTTATATTTTTGTTTGTATAAAGATGCGAGGCGACGGGTACATTGTAAGCCGCATGAAGCTTTACGTGCTGACTGTGTGCAAGGTTCTGTTCAAGCTGGAGGATGCTCTGCGATGTTCTGGGGGTGTTTCACGTACGAGGAAATGAGTCCTTTGGTTGCGGTGACGTCACACTTGAACCAGAAGGGCTATAATGGAGCTACTGGACGACCACATGCTGCCGTCAGCATCTCCGCAGTGAACACCAGAAGGATACCCCAGTCTTTCAAGACGACAATTGTGGCGTACACAGGGCTCGAAGTGTCTCGGATTGTCATGACAAGCATTCTGAAGCCTTCGAATATCTCGACTGGCCCGCCAAATCCCCGAATTTGAATCCCATAGAAAACTTATGGAACTATTTGGGGCAACGAATGAATCGTTGTCCCATTCACCGGCCAATCTGGCCGAACTGCGGCATTTGCTGCTGGAAGAGTGGATGAATAATGATATGCACTACATCTGCACACTGGTGGCATTCATGCCAGACAGCATTTCGGCTGTTCTTCGGTCGCACGGAGGCGTTACGCGCTATTAAGTGACATTCAGCCAATGGTGACAAATGTTTTGTCCGGTGAGCTTATATTTCCATGTTAAATATCTGTCTTAGAGTTATAAAAAGTTCACAAATCAGGATGCGTATTATAAATGTAATTTAAAGGGTTCTACTACGCAATGGCTACCATATGATAATTTTGAATAGAATGGTTGTCTTTATATTACAGTGCATCGTATCCGTGAACCTTAAAGAAGAAAATTTGATGCATTTGTGTCAGATAGCATATCATGAATAAACGAAGTATTCGAGAAATAATGGTGGGATTTCGGAAAGCACTGTCCGTAAATATGTAACAGGCATCCCATTGCATGTTGCATCTCTACATGCCCCTACTGAACAGTTCACGAACGACCACCAGGCAAGACGGTGAATAACCACATTTCTTAGGAGATGTTACGGAAATTCTTAGTTCAACATTTCCTGACAGATGGTTTGGCACGGGATGGTCCAATCGCTGTGTCTACCAAGGAGCCCTGATTTGATACCCCTTCATTTTCTTCTTCATTCGGAGCATCGGGAAGAATTATATTTACATGCACAATCTGTCGAGACCTGAATCATTTAAAAGTCGGAATAAGAGAAGCAAGTAACGAGACACGTTACTATTACTATTAGAATTAGAATAGAGATTTCTATTAGAATTATTAGAATTTATTAGAGACTATTAGAATTATTACTATTAGAATAGAGAATTTAAGTTCCTGGTATCTTTCAATATAATATGATATGAAGACAAATGATACTATTTATGAATTACTATCACTCTACATAAAGTAATTCGAATTTCTCCCGCAAAACTCTCGCTCTCCCCTCGGTCAGTAGGGGATGCCTGTGGTCAGTAAGTATCGGTCAGTAGGGGACGCCTATGCTCAGTAGGTATCGGTCAGTAGGGGACGCCTATGCTCAGTAGGTATCGGTCAGTAGGGGACGCCTATGCTCAGTAGGTATCGGTCAGTAGGGGACGCCTATGGTCAGTAGGTATCGGTCAGTAGGGGACGCCTATGCTCAATAGGTATCGGTCAGTAGGGGACGCCTACGCTAAAGGACGCCGTCCGTCGAATGGGACATGCACAACGCATGGCTTTCCGTGTGCGGGAGAGCCATACCCTGTATACCACACATCCTTCAACTAATGGCAAGAAGCAAAATTTTGATTAAGCATATACGTGGTCAAGAACGGTGCAATATAGAAATTCACTAAAATTATGCACAAAACTATTTGAGATAAGTTTCAAGTAAAATTTTGCTTCCTTGAATATATATAAATATTATTTTCCTGCGTATTAGTTCCCAAATCGCCACCATTATGTTTCGGACACCCTGTAATTTTATTTTTTTCCATTAAATTTATTTTCCTTCCTTATTATTCATTCTGCATCAGGGACACGTACTATTTTTGACCTAGCACAAACGAGGCTGAAAACTGTCCTTTTTTTGCTGAGCAATGAACTAAATGTAATCAGAAAATATTTTATCAAGTTTCCAGATAGAATAACAATTTTGGGGTCAGACATTATAGAAAACGGGTGTCAAATCAGAGCAGCTACTACTCTCATGTCATAATAGAAGAATTCTGCCAATGCTGCCAAAAGTACTGTTTTTAAAGAAAGGATACGAGATGCCTTCTACATGGCGGATTTTAATGCTTCACCCCAACACGAAACATCTTTTCCAAATCCATCAGTCGACTCTTTCTCATTAAGTCATCGATCTTCCTTCTAGCCAGCCATATTTTGCACTACATTGTTCTGATGATTAAATATAGCAATGTACCAAAATGCAGCAAAATATGGACTGTTGGTTGGAAACGTTTTTTCCAATCATTTCACTATACGTTTTTGAAGATTTTTTCCACTTTTCTGCGGAGTTTATGGAAATATCGTCTGTCGCCCTCTGCTTCGATGGGACTGCTGACGCATTATGTGAATGAACCCTCACGTGCTGTTCCTAATTCTCGAGATTAAAATTTGGCATCCTCCTCGTGGAGGTTCCTACCCACCACACCCCCACCCGATTTGGCAAGAGTTCTGAATTACTCTAAACCGATTACAGCATTAGTTTGCGTTGTCATAGGAACAATCTAAGGAAAACCTTAAACAAACGTGACCATTGGCAAGTTTTTTGCGCCGATAAAAACCCATTTTTTTTGCAAGGTGATCGATTAAATTACCATTTTAGAAGAATGGTTTCCCAAAATTGTTGAACGTGCCGCACTAAGCTCATGTCAGAAATATTCGTGAAAACTAAACTGAATCAATTTAAAGCAATTTTTTAAGGAGTTCGAGTGATTGCTGTCGGTTTTGTATCTTAATCAGGGCTCGAAAATAAAAAAGGCTTCTAAGCGATATATCGAAGCACATTAATATAACAAATTGCTGAGATCGCGAAATTTATATTTTTATACGACATAGTTAATGCTTTAAAATATTATTGAATATACATATATTGTCGACATAAGGCAAAGTTTTATTTCTATACGAATCATGCTTTATAGGAATCGAGAGACAGATAATTTTATTAATTATAGAAAATTTAAACAGTATATTTAAATTTCCGACGAGACAAAACGATATAACGCCGATGCGTATGACGAACGGTGGGGTGGGTTTCTGTCCGTTTCGAGCCTTGGTTTTGAGACATAAAGTTAAGCCCCCAACTGTTGACCAGTGCTTGAATTTCACTCACTTCAATGTTTGGCACCGTTAGAACTGAGACTACTAAGCCTGGGATTAATAAGCAATAGAGTTCATATTTAAAAAAACAGGATTGCTAGCTTTTAGTTGAGGCCATCATTGTTTACTTACACTATTCATTGTCCCTCTTTCATCAAACGTATTCGGACTACTACTCATCACTTATGCTCATCAACTTATAAGGGATGTACATTGTTTCTGCATTCCTCTAATTTTCTTCCTAGTCCTTAAATAATCATATATAGTGCTCTAAATAAAGTCAGTTTGGTCCTACATTTTATCTTCGAAAAAACGAGAATATATTAGAAATAAAAAAATTAGAATAGAGATTTTAAGTTCCTGGTATCTTTCAATACAATATGATATGAAGACAAATGATACAATTTATGAATCACCATCACTCTACATAAAGTGATTCTAGTTTGCTCCCGCAAGCTCCCGCCCTCCCCATCGGTCAGTATGGGATACCTATGGGCTTGGAATGGCAGCCGTCCGTCGGTTGGGACGTGCATAGCGCATGGCTCTTTGTGTGCGGGAGAACCATACCCTGTATACCAACAGCTGTCCAGTGGGTTCCTCTCCCCAACCATCTCTGAGTCCTCGGGGTCTTTGTGACCTGGCCATTTAGTCCATTGCGTACAAAAATGCTCAGCTCAGAGGTAAAACAACCCAAACCAACCTAGTTTGCTATCCTTTCCGTAATTATAAACTTATTTAAAACACTTTGTGGTTTATTATTAGAAACCACTGAATCTGATTTTTCTTTTCCTTTAAAGAATTTTAAGAGGTGCCTAATATTCTGATTTGCTACATAAACATCCTACTTTAATAAAACGAACACTCAATAATCTGAAACAGTCGGTGTGGGATGAACATAGGAGATAGAAACAGGGAAACGAAAAGTAAATATGAGAGGAAATTATGATTTCCACTGACCTTATTCCTTTTCCTAATTTGTGAGTCAGTGATGATTAAGGTGATATCATCATCGATGATTAATAAATGTAAATGTATTTCGAAGTGAAAGAGCGAAGAGAAATGCTTGAAACTGAGTAATAACTTGGACAGAGTTGAAGAATATATTTCTCTACCTTTAATAGATGTTAAACACTCTCTATTAATAAAAGTTATCGGAAACTTGGGTGTAGTAGTTAGCGAACATTCAAAGCTCTATAATTTAAATATAAGCTTCACACTTCTGTGAGAATTCTTTGAGACATATTCAAAGCTCTATAATTTAAATATAAGCTTCACACTTCTGTGAGAATTCTTTTTAGACATATTCAAAGCTCTCTAAATCGAAAGTAAGCTTTACACTTCAGTGTGGATAGTAATTCAACATTCAAAGCTCTCTAATTTTAAAATGAGATTTTACATGAAAATATCTTTGAAATATCACTGATGTTCTTGCTATAATCTCTCTAATTGTTTCAATAATATTTCTTTCACAGTTAGAGTTATGTAATATGAACCATTAACAGTAGTGTTAATAAATGTTAGTGCTTTTAACAAACCTAACAAACATAAACAAAATTGAAAAACTTCAATCTATAATAGCCAAAATAATAATACCTACAGAACGTAGACAAAAGTATGCGACTTTAAAAGACAGATTACATTACTTGAACTTGTTATCGTATAGAAACTTATATATTTACGATATAACCTTAAAACATCATTTTGATGATACGTTTAAAAAGAAAATAGATCATAGTAAAAATAGAAGAGTAGAAGCTAAACATTGTTTGAAACTACCTAAATTTAAAAACAATTATGGAAGATGTATCCGTGGGTGTAAAATCACACACTTTAAATTTAATTCCAAGAGAAATTTTAACAGCTATAATAGATTAAAAATAAATTTAAATATTATCTTAAGTATATTATATGACTATATTAAATTTTGTATATTTCATGCACTTTCTGCATTTTATATTTTGTCTTATTTTAATTTTCATTTTTTAAATAATAAACTATTAATTGAGAGAACAAGTGTATATGTATTATGAATGTATTTTTCAATTGCCTACAGATAAGCTACTTAGCTTTGTGGGTCCTATATATTTTGTATTGTATTATACAGTATGTTCTTATGAAAGAACAAACAGTATCTTAAAAAATCCAATCATAAGAATTCACCTCAAAAGTTAAAACCTTTGCGAAACAAACAATAATTGCAACCAAATAATACAAATATACAGTACACTAAACCAATAATATTTTTATAATAAATATTTCACTGAAAATAAATACAATTTTAAAAATTTTAATATTGATTACTTTTGTGTTCCGCAATTAAAAAAGCTTTACGGTGAGCGTTAACAACAGCATTTACTAACGAATGATGCTGAAAATTTAGATTTAGATATATTTAAATGACATCTTCAATTCACATCCGGTGACATTTTCCCTTATTATTATTCATTTTCGAGAATTACTATTTTCAAAGTTGGGGAAGTTTAAATGTGGGTTTCCATTCACATAACATCGAATTGTCCAAACACTCATGGTACCACTATATATATGTATATCGTAATTGTTTTCAATGCGACTTACACCAGACATGTTTGTCGCATTCTGTTGCATTTGTCGGAATTGACTTCTCAATTGCATTTTATAAGTAAGTTGTTTTACCTCTGAGCGCCACTTATTTGTGCATAGTGAGATAAATGACCAAGTCACAAAGGCCCCAAAGGCTCAGAAAATGTTGCGGAAGGGTATCCTCTGGACAGCTGTTAGGAAACAGATGGAAGTCTTCTATCACGCCAACTACAGTGCTCTTAATTGTGCACAGGTTATGGCGATCTATGCATACAGTTCGTGGATTAACGTCAGACCATCGGACAATCACAAACACATGTCTTATTAATCCAGGATTTTAAATCGATTCGCACTTTTAATCGGGATATTTCACATCAGCGCTATGCCACTCTATCGCTGTTCTGCTACTTTTTTTTTAATTATGGCAATACTTCACACAATGCTACATGAATGCATCTGAGTATTAATACACTTAGAACAGTTTTTAAATTGACTTCTTCCTACCACTTCCTCATATCTCATAGTCGTTTTTGGAGGTAGGCAATTACTACTTTATGCATATTTCTTTTTTCAAATCGGGAGAAAAATCGTTTTTCCAACAGGAAAAGAAACGGAACTTAGTTCGCAACTTTCCAGATATGAAATTTGAAATTCGCACTTGCATGAGAGCATTCTTTTTCTCCATTTCAATAATTATGACTGGATATCTCGAACTGCTGAATATCAGTCATTTTGAATAACTAAATGCAACTCCAACAGAATTATTCTATAAATCACACTTTCAAAATTTAATATGATTTTTTTTTCTTTCAGAATTTTCAAAAGAATGAAATTGTTTATGACCACGTGTTTTACATTATATATATTCGGAGAAACATTTTACGTGAGAATTTTAATTTAATAGCAGCCAATGATTTATTACGGTTAAATTTAATATACTTTTCATATCTGCTCCGTCCTTCAAGTAACGGCTAGAACAGCATATATATGCCGATAATTAACTTTAAATATTTTATTTTATATCACGAAAGTTTTACTCGAAGTTATACATTTCGTTTGAATACGATTGTTTCAATCCCCGTGGATTTTCAATGTGTGGGAGCGTTTTTGGTTACGAGAAAACTCACTTTAGTTTCTGGCCTACTTGGTCAGAAATCGAAGCGAAAATCGGGTTGTTATTTTTCTCACCATATCGCATTCTAAGCTGTCGTTTCTTCTTTACATTTCAAAGATTTAAATGGAAGTGTCACTTAAGTTTTACTGGTCTTATGACATTATATTCTAAATTCTTCATTAGATATGTACAAATTAAGGCTGATTTTAACAATTTTCATCTAAAAAAATTCATTTACTGTTAATGGCTCTTGGTTCAAGTCCCGGGTAAGGCATGGATGTGTGTGTCGTTTTTCTGCTGAGGTCCTGCCATCCTCACAGACCTTCTACTATGGCATATAAACTGACAGGCTCCTGTCAGACCTCTGTGGCAAGCAGCTGCTTGAGGGTGTATTTATTTTTTAGCCGTCCCGTGGCCGAGTGGTTAGCGCGCTTGGCTGCTGATCTTAGGGACCTGGGTTCGAGCCCCGGGTAAGGCATGGATGTATGTGTCGTTTTTCTGCTGAGGTCCTGCCATCCTCTCAGTTCTTGTACTATGGCATATAAACTGACAGCCTCCTGTCAGACCTCTGTGGCAAGCAGCTGCTTCAGGGGGTATTTATTTATTTTTATTTATTTATTTTTATTTATAACAATACATGTATGTTTAGAAATTGCGCAGATATAATGCAGTAAGCCAACAACTGTGTTTATTACGAACTCAATAGTATTTAGAGATATATTCTTGACCACATACGATAGTCAGCGATGTCAAGCAACAACATATTATACCTATGCTTCGATGTTATGTTTCGAAGAGCATAAGAAACATGATAGCGATAGTACAAGATGCAATGAATGCGTGTATCGAGTGTTAGTGGTTTTTAAATATTCCGCACTATTTAGTAACGGAATCTGCTTGGCATATGTGAAATATCTCTTAAATAATTGTCGTCTGTCTTCGTTTTGCTGCGTTCTTTGTGCGTTGATATACACTATACGGAAATAGTTCTGTAATGTATGACTGAATCGTTCGATAATATACATGGGCAGTAGAATGCTTGTATGGTACTTATTATGTGTCGTGTAGCGTTTTCGCATCAGTGGTTTTAAATATGCAAATTCAATAAGAGTTTTATTATATCAGATATCACAAAAATACTGCGCAAATCAAAAATATCACTTTCTCTAATTTCTCCATTGGCACTTTCCAAATTAAACGTTTATTCTCAAATTAAGGAATAATTCCATGTATGTACAGAAAATGTGATGATATTTTAATTATTTTTCAAATTTCCTGAAATTTCCATTTTTTTTCAAAGTATTTAGACTGTTTGTGTTACTGATTGACAAATGAATATGTTTATGTACTACTACAACATCTCAGGGACGTTCATTCATTACAACATTATTCTTCAACAGCACCACTGTATATCTAAATTTATAACATTTATTTAAACATTCGATTAGTCCTGGACAAAAGCATTCACCATTTTCTGGACATGGAGTCATTTATAAATTTGCGTAATCAACGGTAATATGATTTGGACAAAAATAGAATTTCAGCAATATTAGAAAAATGTTTTTAAGCTCTCGAAATATATGAAATATACAGTCGCTCAAAAAAGTATCCGAACACTATGGTTGATTACAGAATTCAGAAAAAATATCTGGCAACGATTGTTTTTAGAAGTTAGTGATCTGGCAACCTTCGTGTACGTACACAAAGGTTGCCAGTTTCATTAATTTGTAAAAAAAAATCGTTGCCAGATATTTTTTCTGAATTCTGTAATCAACCATAGTGTTCGGATACTTTTTTGAGCGACTGTACCTGTATTGCAAGATCTCAGTTCGTAATATGATGCTCCCAGCTGAGGTTTCCGCTTTTATCAGCTTTGAGATTTTTACCGCTGACCTCCACTCTGTCCTCGGTGAGAAAACAAACACCAAATGGATTGGAAAGTTTGTCTTTCTTTGGACGAGGTGTTAAACTGTTGCACCGTGTGCAAGAGAGTTGTATCATGGGCACGAGAAAGAACATACTAATGACCTTGACGGTAGTCTTTCGTAAGCCTCCTAACGGCTGTCCAGCGGAACCCCTTCTAATATTCCATTCTGAGCCCTCAGGATACTTGTGACCTGGCTATTTAGCTCATTTCATACACAAAAAGTGCCGCTCAGAAGCAAAATGTTCCACCTTTTTTTCCTAAACCTCATCATATATTTCGAGTGCTTCAAAACATTTTTCTAATTCTGATGAAATTCTCTTTTTTCGTTCTTTAATTCTCATTTCATATTTTAATAGTTTCTACCCGCCAGCGCAGTCTAACTTTATTCAGCTATAAAATTATCTGATGATATTATTCTTTTGCAATCTAGAGAAATCTAAGGAGACGTTGATCCTGGAATGAAAAGTTTACTTCCTTCTGTTTTTTCGTACACACACTGCAACTGAAATTCCTTCTTCTCGTCTCTCTCTCTCAGCCTCCACCAAAATGCACTACAGATCGCAATATTCTCAACATCTTTGGGAAGACATTTCGAGCAATCCCATCTAAATAATTCTCATAACAGACTAAAAATATTTTTCTTTCGAAGCTTAAGGGAATTCGAGTTATTAAAATTATGGACTGACTGCATTTTCTAATATTGGAGAAGGGGTAGAATAAAAAAATCGTTTTAACAGGCACGGAATAGCAAAAGATTCAAGCAACATTCCAGACTATAAAATAAAGAGAGCAATGAATTGTGTACTTCAGCAACCCTTTAACTTTCCTCTCTTGAACTTATAAAAAGATAAAAATAGCTTTCTAACCTGTTGCCTCTGCCCTTAACACAAATGTCTGCTGTACATAAATGCTCACTGTAGTCATTTCATCATTCTTTTCTTTCTCAGTAATTCATATCATGAATTTAAAAAGCTAATTTTATATTGCTTAGACGGGTAAGTGCTGGTATCGCTTTTGTATTTTTGCGTGTGATCACTTTACAGGTTTTTCGATATCATACAATTTAATAAATAAGCCAATCTTGGAGGTTGGCAGAAATATTATGAAAAACTTCAGCAGAAATATCATAATCATAAGCCAAATTTCATCCGAAAACTTCGATTTGAACAATTTAGTGAAACGAAAAATTACAAAAGGTTTCTCTTTGATTCAAGAATTACGCAATATTTCTATTGCGACAATGCAATTCACCCTTTTTCTCAAAAACAAAAACGTGAAACTTTTTTTTTAATCATTCTGACATACTTTAGCTCTAAAGTGTTAAATGCATCGGTGTACAGAGAAAGTGTTATTGGGGAAAGTGACATGTTTGAATTTCATTTGACATATTTGAGTTTATTTTTTAGAAGACGCATGATACTTAAGCCCTCAAGTGAGGGTTATAACCCCCCCCCCCCCCCCTCCACCAGAGGTACGCAACTTCATAAATGTTTCGAGATAAATATTTCATAAAAAATTCCTGTAATAATACAAAAATTCATATATCCCTACTTAGTGGTTAGTGTTCTTCATGACTAAGACCAGCAGGGCATGTCTCCTTGTGTAAATGTTTCCATGTTGTATGAAGAACCAGGACAAGCCTAATATAGCTTCTAGGTTATCTCCGTCCTTTGTGTGGATAAGTACCTTCTTTCTTTTTTTTAACTTAAAAATATTATTAAAAGTTGCTTATAGTTTTTTGTTTCGATAAGTTTTATTTACTCACTGTTTATTCCTTTCCTTTCGGTGTTTAATTTTGATCGTTTTAGATTATTTAACAAATTGCAAGTACATTGAATCCACTTTAAAACAATCAGAATTCTCTGTCAGAATCTCTTCTAAAAAAAAGTCCTCTTTTTTTCTGAAAACCTAAAGCAAAAAAAAATAAGTTGCTTATTTAATAGAAAACTAAAGTGTTTATCCGATTAATAGAGGCAAAGAAAGTGAATAATAGAAAATTGTTTTCTTTTGTAAATGAATTTTTCCATTAGTAACATTAAAGTCACCTAATACGCTTTTCAGTAAAATCATCAAGTTTTCCGGGCATAAAGTCTTTAAATCTTAAAATGCTCTCCAAAAAAACTTTCCTACTAATGGTACTGCAATACACTTAATATCTAGCAAATTGCTCTCTTTGGTTTATTGTTTGTTGCTTCTCCTATCTGAGCACGTTTCAAGATCCTTTCTAATTGATGGTATTGAGATACGCAAAAAATAAAATTTAAGTGTTTACGTCTCCTCCTGGAGAAAAGTATTTTACTGTAAATAACGTTTTCAGCGTAACTAAAATAGAGAATAGAGTTTTTTGTTTAAAAGCCGCCGTAAACGATAATATAATCGGTGTCGAAATCTTGAGAATAGTTTTCTTATGTCTACTAGGAGTGTTAATCTTTCGTGTTCCATTTCTCGTAGGAAGAGAAATGCAAGATGGAGAAAATATCAACGCTGACCAGTTATAATTCAAAGTTTTAACTTCTGTTTACGATCATGGTGCAATACCGATTACGCCCTATATTAGAGTCAATAATCTAAAATTATTCCTAAAATAAAAGCAATCCTCTACTGTAAAATTTATTCCTTTTGCGAATAAAATGTTCTGAAACATTGGCTGTAGATAAATTAAATTCCATTGCCAAATTATCTGCATTTATTTACTTTAAGTAATCAATACATTACATTTTTACCTTCCCTTTGAAAACGTTAATGATGAGAAATGTAAGGAAACTGAAGGTAAATATGGTCATATATAAAATAAACGACGATAATTTCAAACACCATAAGGAAATAAATTCACACCAGCATCTATTATATAACACAATATTGAGGGGATTGAATGGCTCGAGAATGTGTTGTCTTAATCAGACGTAGCCGGATGACTAGATATTAGTCATTCTGTCGCCACACTCTACACATAGTTTGAAGAGATCGGGGCTGTTGCCAGAAGATCAGCAAAGTCTGCAAATGCAAACGAGAGTCGGTTTATTTGTGGTCAACGCTGACCTAGATGAGTTCAAATGAACTACCACTGGAACGCTGGTCTCTACGTCCACTATCAGAGGAAGTCTTTACCAATATAGACTTTGTGCTAGGTACCATTGCTGTGCGTGCCACGCGCACCACACCTCAGGAGTGAGCATCGGAATGTGTGTAAGGAGCATGTGACCTGAACCTTAGAAGAAAACAGAAGTGTACTGTGCACTGATGACCAAAATACTACCTGAACAGGAGAGCAACAGGATACATTACTGTCTCACAAAAATCATTGAGAGAGACAATTTATTAACTTTATAAGTAGTATATTGTATTGTAATACAACATTATAAGTAGTATATTGTATTGTTTATAAGTAGCATATTGTATTGTAATACAACATTATAAGTAGTTTATTGTATTGTTTATAAGTAGTATACTGTATTTTAATACATTATAAGTAGTATATTGTATTGTTTATAAGAAGTATATTGTATTGTAATACAACATTATAAGTAGTATATTGTATTGTAATACAACATTATAAGTAGTATATTGTATTGTTTATAAGTAGTATATTTTATTGTTTATAAGTAGTATATTGTATTGTAATACAACATTATAAGTAGTATATTGTATTGTAATACAACATTATAAGTAGTATATTGTATTGTTTATAAGTAGTATATTGTATTGTAATACAACATTATAAATAGTATATTGTATTGTTTATAAGTAGTATACTTAGAAACTCGTATAGTAGTTCTTGAATAATCAGTATTTTTTGTGCAGATGGTGTTATAGTTCTTCGTAACACAACGATTGTTCTAACTAAAACGGATGAGTTCGTGCAGTGAGATCTTCATCCGATCTAATAAGAGAATTTCATCGTCCAAGAGGATAATGAAAATTGCCATCTTGACAGACAAGCTGATCAAAATCTGAACGTAAACACCAATATTCATTTCAAATTATCATCTTGTCAACCTGATTTTGACCGTAAAGAAGTGCTTTCCAAGATTAGTCATCTTGGGGTCCGGGAAGTTAGCAGAAAATATTTTCCTGACAAGAACTCTGTATCTCCTCCATAGTGATATATTTCACTCTAAGTGAACACTGAAGTGGGTAAAAAAACTCTGATCATGGGTAATTCAAAAAGGAAAACAATTTCTCATAATAGTGATTCTTAACTTTAAAAGATATAGTTACTTTATGCTGAACCCAAAATGTATTAATTACTTTATACTGAACACCTAGTGAACGTTTTCCCGAAAAGGTTTATATATATATACTAGTTATAAATGTTCTCAATATCTGCGTATTGTCCATCCCTGGGTAACGAGTCAAGATGTAGAATTAAAACAAATTTTTCTTGATACAGCGCACTTTCATTTCTAGAAATCTGACTACGTACTTAAACTAATTGTTTAACGAAGTTTTGAGCCTTCACTTTTGAAGAGAGTTCGTCTAGAGTACATTTCATCACAGAAAGTCGGATCATATTCTGCCAGTGCTACAAACTGACTGAAATTTCCAGCTTTATGATAATTGTATTACTTTCACGAAACATTGTAGGATATGGTTGTGCTTGCGGGAACACCTGTTGTTAAAAGTTCGCTTTAGAGGAACATATCAAAATATGGATTGTACTGTACCTCATCAGAGGAAAGACCAAAAATCGAAAGGTAATCATGTTCGTTTGAAAATTGTAGATAATTGAAAAACAGATGCTCGGCTAATATTTAGTTTCTAGAGGTAATATACTTGATTAGTTCATCTTCCAGTACCCATTTTGAAGAAACAAAGCTGGTTAATTACGATCTTTTAATTCAAATCCGATGGGCATCCCTCTAAAGAATTGAAAAGTGCGAAATTTAAAATTTGTATAGTAGTTGTTAAAGGGGGAAAACTCTGATAATATTTGCAAACTCAAAATTATAGTCAGATTTATTTCAATGCATTACAGAATATACGCGATATAAATTGGAATCAATAATGACTTCGTAAATCGCTGCATGTAATGTAAACGTCAGTAATGGAAACAGAAGGTCAGGAAACATTGCTCGAAATCAGGCATCGTCTCATCGATAATATTATATGGAAAGTAACATACTGATCTTGATTAATTCGACAAGTTTCGGACTGCCGTAACTTCCTGTAAAAGGTGTCTGAGATCACCTATTACATCAGAAGATCCAAACTTGAATAAACAGTTTGTTTTAGAGTTCGATATATATAAGAAGATGCCGAACACGACCAGAATCATAGAATGCGTAGCATTTCGTACGAAGACATGAATTCGAGCAGATGAGGTGAGCTGCAACCCTGCTCCTACACTGACGCAAAAAGCATGTGCGCAGTAAAATGTCGAATCCATTACATAGGTTCTTATTTTATTTTTTAATGTGGATGGAAATTCACATTATTTTTTCTCGACCTTTTGCAGTTTTTCCCTTCTGACGATAAAAACAATTAATCGATCATTTAAAATTTATATAGAAAGAAAATCTGGTAATATTTGGTTCACCCGTTATGAATCTACTTACCCAAAAGTGAAATGAGAATTTCTAATTCTTGTTATTGGTAAATAAAATAATCCACACAGAAGTACTGAACGTTTTTCTATCATATGGAATCAACGTTTCAATTTTTTATTACCCTCATAAGATGACTGATCAGGTTTTTTACTACTCTCATAACTGGTACAATACACATGTTATGAACTTTATGAATACTTTTGAAGCTTGGGAAATGGTTATTATGTTAACTGAAAAAAATTAGAATGATTAATTTCCAGCCTCAAATATTTAACACGATTTAAAATGTACCGAGTGGGAAAAATTCTGGCTTTGTGTACAAATGCAAATTATCGACAAAAGTTAAGCCCAACCTGTAAATGATGCCTAGGTTTCGATCCGCACTTGACCTGCAATTGATCCTGAAGTTCTGATCCGCATCTCACACGAGAAGTGGATAACAGTTAATATCATTTTGGAGAGCATTTTGCGAGATCGTGTGCAGTTTGCCTTCATGGGCACTTTCTTGTCACGTGATATGAAGTTTGAATTTAAACCCGCTATAAACTGCAAAAGTTTTTATTTAAAATAAAGTGATTTTCAAAAATGGCCAAAGTCAATATCAATAATGAGGTACAAAATCCCTAACATAAATCTCTCCCCTTCAAATACATCCTTAATTTCTTGGGTTTTAATTTCTAATGCTGCTATCTATGTTGTAACTACGTAATTCATCGGAACTATGGTGTTTTATCGGAAGAAAACTCGAGTGTTTCGTTGTCTATGCTGTAAAATAATGCTTAGATAGTTCGCCATCACTTCCCTTCAAGCGCAGACCATTTCTGACTGCGGGACTGGGTCGCATCTCCTTCCCGCCGCAGCCCCCGGGGAATACCGTTGCATCGGGTCTGCAAAATTCTACCTTGTTAAAAAAAACATAGTTCAAATTTCATGAATTCTTAAAACAGGAAACTTCCGGTTTCTAAAACTTCCCTACCTGAGTCATTAAAATCTGGAGTTGCAGTCTATGACTTTCCAGAATGTTTCAAATGACTCAAATTGAATGACATGATGTCATACTTTCCAGCATACCTAAAATACACTGCCCAGACAAAATATTAAACAATTACTTTGTTATGTCAACAGGAATCTAACTTCGAAGCTCTGTAACTTCTGAAATATGCATTTAATGAAAAAAATGTGATTCATGATAAATTAAAGATCATAATGAAACCTATTTAAATCTTAATTTTCAACAATATTCGTTCAGTATTTATAAAAAATTATGTAAAATAAAATGTTTCACAATAACAATGTGTCATAAGAATTTACCTCAGAAATTCATTATACTTCAAACCATTTAATATAATTAATGTACATTTTATAAGTTTATCGTAAAGATTATTTAAATATTATACAATTATGAATGATTTATATTAAAAACGTAATTTGTTGTTAAATATTATAGCTTTGATAATTCTTTATACACTGAACAAATATTGTTGGAATCGAGATTTTTGATTGTGATCTTTAATTTATCTTCAGTCAGACGTTTTCATTAAATGCATATTGTAAAAGTTTTGGGTATAGTTTGGATGCGAATCAGAACCATAGAGTTTCGAAGTGAGAATCCTATTGACATAATATGGAAATTATATAACATTTTGAAATGGCAGTGTATTAATATTACCAGTGGAATTGAAATGGAAAAGAAAGATGCTTTCTACCTCACAATGAAATGACTTTAGCATCGGAAATGACAGAAATCATATCTCTGTCATCTGCTCTCTGTGATACACCAAATGGTCCAGAGTGATAAAGTGAAATTCGGGATTATTCTAAGCAGATAAAAATCGTTGTTTCTTTCTTTAACTCGTAGAATAACAGAGTAGTCTATTTATTCTCTTCAGTGGTTAAAAATTAAGATCGACGCAACTGCTGCTGCGGCTCAAGTGCTTTATTAAATTCTTGAAGATTCTGGAACTTATGCTAAGAGTTAAGGTGCTAACGACTAGGTAATTTCATAACACATCCTAACCTTCATAAAACTGCACGAATGGTGCGTAATTTAGCCAACGACTGAAAATATACCGAAATTACGCAGGTGTCAGAAACTGCGTCCTCATAATCACTGATACATTCTTCTGTCCTGAAGCATTAAGTTTATTGCAACATTTTTCCCAGCTATCTTCACCGATGATGCGCCAAATAAATGGCAAGGAATTGTGGGTAAACATCTCATATTCCTGGAGAGGAGGGGTAAGATAAACTCGTAATCACTCTCAGAAGTATCTTGTTGATTAAAATGGGTAAGCACTACAAGAAAATCACATCCAAAGGCTGTAGTCTTTCTAATCTGCCATCCATTGCAATGCCGAACTATTCTTTGCATCCATTTACTTGGATTTACTTTAAAGGACTGAACTTTTGTTAAAGACACAGGATTTTAATGAAAATAGCGATATTATAATAGAGTTGTGTGTCCTTGGTATCATCCTCTTCTGTTCTACGCTGCTAATGGGGATTTTAGTATAAATCAATGTTAAATAGAGTGGAAACTTCTTAATTCTCAAGCGAAAATTAATTACTTAAAATATCTTTGCGACAGGGAAGGTGTTTCGCAGTGGTAGCGCTCCAGACTCCTAATCTAAAATTCCCTGGTGGGAATCTCCACTATGTCTTCGATGATATTTTTACCTCTAACCTTTGATTTCTCCTCGGACAAAGAGGGGACATCAATGGGTTTTAAATGGCAACATTTCATCGGATAGCAGGTTAAGCAAGTGACCCCATTTACGGGAGCACCATACATTGGGCACATCAAAGAACATGATGGATCATTGCTTCCTTATTGTTTCAGGCACTCGTAAATAATTGCTTTGACTTTGCTTTTTGAAGGAGAGCTTCGCATTTGTCTTTTAATTTGGGTCTAATAATTTTGTCTAGAGAATATGACCTTTATTCATATTTCCTGTTTCCAACTCTGAAGCCTTGCAGTCCTTGAGACCAGTCTATATGCAATATTGCGGCTCAGAAGTTGGATTGTTTTACCTCAGAGCGCACTTTTTTGTACACTTTTGTTGAGCTACATGGCCAGATCACAAGGACCCCGAGGCCTCAGAGAAGGTTGGAGACCCACTTAACAGCTGTTAGCAGACAGATGGTAGCCTCCCCTCAATGCCAAACAGCGTGTTCTTTAACGTGCACAGAGTATAGCTCTCCAGCATATGCGACCACGGCTTAATGTCCTATATAACAGATGGAGGCCTTTTCTAGCCCATCGGTGTCCCCTACTGACCGAGGGCAGGGCGATGAGTTTTGCGGAGATATATCTCAACACTGGCCCAGGCGGGACTCGAACCTGGAAATTGCAGATTACGAATTTTGGCGTGCTACCGACTGAGACACCCATTCAGCACAGAAGTAAGTATACAAATCTTTACATATATATATTATATTTCCCAGACAATATATATATACTTCCCAGAATACATATACACCCAATTCTGTTTTTACACGGGTTTTTTTTTCACACGTTTTTGATTTAACACGGTTTGGAAAAAAATTCCAATTCTCTTTTTACACGATTTATTTTGATCTAACACGGTTCAAACGGCGTCTTTTTAAAAATCTCCATTTGAATTTAATTCCGAAAAAATATTTCTATTCAGAAAAAATTCCTGGAATTTACATTGATAACAAAGATGTCGCTTTTATGGTCATATTTGTCGAAGTTGTTTTAACTTTGAAAATGTACTATAGATATATATTTTGTGCACTAAAATCCCCAAAATAAAAACTACACAACATAACTACACTACAAGTTTTCTCTATTTTATTCTCTATTTTATGGAAAAATCGTACAAAACCTAATTTATTCGGAAAAAAGTGGTAACATTGAGTTCCGGGAATTCCCTTCGATTTTATCTTCAGTACATACGTTAATCTTGGTCTCTCATTTCGTGTTTAAAGTTACAAGTGTTTAGATGTTTAATAGAAGAAAACGAAAAAAAATTGTTCGTTTTTTTAAGTTTTGTGTGCGTAATATAAATTTATTAAATTCTGCTGATAGGTAATTTACAATTTTTCATCATCTGATTTATTAACTACAATTCAAATATTTTTCGCAAGCCTTACCACGATGTCGGATAATTCAACTATACAAATGCAGAAAAGGAAAGCTATCTCTTTGGATAATAAGATCCAAATTTTAGATCGTCTTGAAACTGGAGAAGTTTCAACATCCACAGGTAAATATTTTGGTTTCAACGAAGCTACCGTAAGAACCATCAAGAAAATGAAGATGCTGTTAGAAAATCTGTGCTTTCAGGAACAAAATTGAGCGCTAAGTCGTCATCGTACACGAGAGATATTGGAAAAGTGAAGATGGAAAAGGCACTACTAATGTGGATAGAAGATAACTCGCAAAAAAGAATACCTCTAGACGGAAATGCCACATGAGCTCAGTTAAACAAAAATTATGAATTTTCTGCAAGTACAGGTTGGCTTGCAAGATTTCTTCAAAGACACGCGTTTCATAATGTAAAGATGAAAGGTGAAGTTGCATCTGTAGATGAGCCAGCTGCTAAAGAATTTTATCGAAAATTGCCCCAATCATTGATGATGGTGGATACACTCCTGATCAAGTTTGGAATGCACATGAAACTGGTCTTTTTTGAAAAAAAAAAATGCCGCGTAGAACTTATGTAGCAAAATCACAAAAAACTGTTGGTGGCGTTGAAGCAGCTATGGATCGTGTGAGCTTTCTATTTTGCAGCAACGCTTAAGGAGATCGTATGTTAAAACCTCTGCTCATCAATCGATTCCTAAAACCACGGTCAATGAAAGGTGCAGATTTGAATAAATTGCCAGTGTATTGGATGGCAAACAAAATAGCCTGGGCTACAAAAGAATATTTTAATGAATGATTCCATAAATGTTTTTTCCAGAAGTAATTTAAAGTTCTATTAACGATAGACAATGCGCCGGTCCACTCTGTTTTGGAACATCCAAATATGCAATTTTGTTTTCTGCCGCCTAATACGACATCCTTAATACAACCACTAGACCAGGGTATAATTGCCACATTTAAAACTTACCACGTAAGACGAACATTCCAATACATTTTGGATAAACTAGATTAGGATAAAACACTAACAGTTTTTGATGTGTGCAAGAAATTTTCTATTTAAATTGTATCAGACATGCTGGATTGACGTTATCAGAATTAAAACCATCAACTTTAAACGCATGATGGAAAGCTATTTAACCAGAATGTGTAAAAAAATCAAAGATCCTGTATCCCCAAATACGACTGAATATCCTAATATCATCACTTTGGCACATGCAGTTGGTGGAGAAGGATTCGATGATTTATCGTTTGCAGATATTGATGAATTGCTGGTTGACAAAGCTCTTAGCGAAGATGAAATAAATAGAAATTGTCCTTGAGACTCCTGATGAAAAAGAAAAAATTGATGGTGATGAAGAGGTTCCACTCACTGCAGGTTTAATTAAAGAAGGGCTTTAAATGGCTAGTAAATTGGAAAGCGATTTTCTTACACATGATCCCATTGTCGAACGAGCTGAGCAGTTTAAACGCGAAGTCATGCATGGCGCTTTATCAAGAATTATACAAAGATATAGTCAAAGCAGGATCTCAACGATTGATTACAGAATTCGCTGTCAAAACTAATCAAACATCATCATCACTGGAAACAAGTGATAATTTGGTTCCCCATGCCACAGAGAGCATTTCGCCATTGAAGTAGGAACACGACGCCCAAAATATTTCAAGCGATGAAAGTGATTTAATTCCAGTCTTACGCAAACGGATGCGTCTATTGTCAGAAAGTGACAATGAATAAAATCTAGTTAATAAGCATATGCAAGTCATATATTTTTGCACTTTTGTATTCTTGAATTAGTGATATATTATTTTTTATGAAGGATAATTTAATTTATATATGTATGTACATATAATTATCTTTATAAGTTTAGAAAATTAAAATGTGCTTAAATGAATAAAAATCAAATATATATATATATTTGATATTATATATATATATACTACCCAGAATATATATATTCCCCCCAGAATATATAATATATTTTTACGCTATGCAAATGGGAAGCTAAATCGAAGGTAAGTAATATTTGAAATGATTTTTTTTCCGATATGAGGATATTTTTGGTGAAAAATGGAAGATAAAGGTGCAAATTAAAAATCCCAAAATCTTGGATTTCAACAATATTCGTTTTGAATTTAAAGAGTTATACAAAATAGAACATTGAATAGCAAAAGTTGTAATCATAACAATCTTCCTCAAAAAGTAATTAAATACCGAAGCTATATGAAACTTTTGATTAAAATAACTAAGTTCATCTAACAATTATTTCAGTTCTTATATTTTGATTAAAATTTTTAAACATAATCGAAACTGCTATTAAACATTGCAGCGACTATAGGTCTTTAAATATTGAATGACTGTTTTTGAAATTCAAGATTTTATTTAGATCTTTAATTAATTTTTGCTGCCATTTTTTCATAAAAAGCCTACTTTAGAAATACCGAAGTTTCATATTAGACTTTCCAGTGCAATAACATCGAAATTCTTTAATTTTTGCGTAGTGAGTGTAGACACAAAATTCCCAATTACCATCACGATTTAATTTTAGTCATTTCCATGCTAGAATTCATAGCTAAAATTTTAATTAAGACAAACAGGATTGTAAGAGTGACCGAAATTCAACACATTTCGTTCGAATTCTTAATAATTTAAATGTAAGCTTATTAGTGTTATTTATTCGAACCTAATTTTGAATCACTTTATAGTGATTCTAAACTTGCTGTTTATTTAAATTTGCGAATCGAAAGTTTCAGTTATCATTCCTTTAGCATCGACACTTATGCCCAACTCAACATACTCAATATAATCCTAAAGCTATACGAATTAATATCACTTGGAGCTTTATATATGCACTAGACTACTATGCTATATTTGAACAATGACGATTCATTTGTCATACTTTTACTACCTTTTTTTTTGGGGGGGGGGGACAAACAGCGGTCAAAAGTCCGGCCCTGAGCTCAGTCGATGGCGCGCCAAGGCTCGTAATCTGCAGTTCCCAGGTTCGAGTCCCAGCTGGGTCAGCGTTGAGAGATATCTCTGCAAAACTCCCCGCCCTGCTCACGGTCAGTAGGGAACACCGATGGGCTTGGAAAGGCCGCCGTCCGTCGGATGAGACGTTAAGCCGTGGGGGAGAGAGCCATACCCTGTGCACGTTAACGAACACGCTGGATGACCTTGACAGGATGCCATCATTTGTCTCCCAACAGCTATTCTAGTGGGTCCCCTCCCCCAACCTTCTCTGAGCCTTCGGGGTCCATGTGACCTGGCCATTTAGTCCATGGTGTGTAAAAAAGTGCCGCTCAGAGGTAAAACAATCCAATCCAAAAAACCTTTTTTTCCACTATTTACCACATATGCATTTGGAGTCAACTCCGTTATTAGTTGATTTTTTCGTTGCTAATGTACACCAAATTTCTCTATCCGTCGTCGATGCTTCGCGACATCCTTTGCTCCGACATGCGCCAATGAAAACCACTTGATGCACCCAACAAAAGTAAGGTTGAGAAGCAACAAACAATAACACAGAACTACTTTACGAAAATATTCAGTATTTTAGAAACGCTTTAGCATTGTGATGTAATGTATTTGTTTATTTTAACATATAATACAGTATTAATAAATTTGCATATGTAAATTGTTCTAATGCAAGCAGATGTTTACAATACGCCACCTGTAATATTTAGACGAATTTTCAGCAAAGAATAGTTACGCTGTATTATTACGCAACACGCTCTCTCTGTTTCACAACATTCTTCTCGTCTTTGTTCTGCTAACGTGTCATTGATTCGTTTAACTCCAGTAAAAAAATAAGGTGTACAAAGAAATTAGCAAATATCACAATGCATGAAAACAATAACCAATAGTGTGCAGTTCACCTAGGGCCGGACTTAATAAGCTATAGCATAAGCTAACTTAAGCTATATGAATATGGTATAGGATCGTGAGGTCCTAAGCTATATGAATATAGTATAGGATCGTGAGGTCCTAAGCTATATGAATATAGCTTAGGACCTCACGATATAAGGGGCCTCCAAAATGTATTTTAAGTTTTATTATGTAGCAATAGTGAAGTTGTATTATTAACAAATAAATTATAATTTAAAATATATAATAAAGGTTTGCCCCAGTTTCATGTTTATTTTTGACCATTCCTTTAGTCAGAATAAATATAAAAATTATGACTTTTTAATTTTTGAGACCTCTAAAATATGAAATAGCTTAGGGTCTCAGAAGGTCAAAGTCCGGCCCTGAGTTCACCACACTCCAACAACTAGGAACCAATCTACTACAACAACATAAGACGGATGAAAAATGACATTATATTAATTTTAAAAGACTACGACATATTATGTTACAACCATATTTCGTTCTGCGTTTTGTTATTTAAATACAATATTATCGAGGGCAAATGCATCATCAGCGTTATCAAGAACAATTACCACAATACTGTACCGCTGTTAGAAGTGTATGTGAGAAATATTGTAAATTCTTGCCATTTAACCCAGGGCAGAATTTTTATCTCACTCGCCTCAATACACACAAACCAGTAGTGTACCCTTAGGTTTGGTCTTTTTTAATAATGCATATTTTTTACTTTCACAACCATGAAGAAAGGAAAAAAAATGTAATCGAAATGAATATGAGAACTTTAATGATAAGTAACAACGTTTCGTTATCAAATACTGTGAAGGTTAACGTAATAAATTAATATTATGCATAGCAATGACTTATAATATTTAATATGTAGTATCATTTAAAAGTAAATTATTTATTTTCAAATTTAAAAGTATTTTCTTTTTTTATAATATTTACACTAAATTATTAAAATATTGGGATACTTCCATATTGTGTGAACAGAAAGCTATATTCAAAGCTTCTTAAGTGTGAAATAAGACTTTTGTAGCAAAATGTCACAGGAAGTAAATTTAAATCTTAAAAAAACTCCAAATCTTGTTTTTGAGGCAATATTTGTATACTATTTGAAGAGTGTTGGAAGCTGAAATCAATATTGCCAGTCACACGAATTTACCTCAAAAATATAACAAATCGTGTGCTAAAGTAAACATAAATTTAGAACTTTGTGTGATAGTTTTTTAATTTCTATCAATTTGGAAACTGTTTAGGACGAACGTAAAAGCAGAATTCGCAGTCAAATGTTTCAGCAGCAACAACACCAAATATTAAACAAATATTACTTAAATTGGAGATCTGAATAAATTTGATTAATATCCACAATTTATCTCCTGTGGAATATTTCTATAAATGGCTTATTTTTAAAGTTATATTCCATTCACATTGCATGGAGGTCGCAATACGCTAGATAAGATAATCTGTACCTCGTAACCTACACGTTTTAAAAATTCACTTTCGATTCGCACGAGAGATTTGAATCAATCTTGAACCATGGATATTTACAACTTGTTGTTTACTCTTTCTAAGAACTGAAAATGACATAATTCTGTTGCAATATAAACAAAATATAACACTTGAATGATGACGCCCATGCACGTACGTCCCTAGGCACAGGTCTAATATGCCTTATGGAAAATCTGGCTCTAGCCTAATCTCATTCTTACATTAATCCTTATGGAAATAATTGCTTTTTTCATCATTTTTTAATTTAAATATATTTAATATAATATAATCATTTATTTTTTTATAAAAACAATTGCTTGCATAAATATAGAGTGAAAAGCTCAAAAGAGTAGTTTTGAGCGCGAGTTTTCAGTACTGAAAATTAAAAAAATTTACAAATATAGATAAATATATTGGAAATTAAACGCATGAAAATGGAAATACTATTTAGGAATGTAAGACTAACATGTGTAGCAAAACATTAGATCTACTGAAATAAAGACACAACTTACCAATGTAAAAGATTTCTGTGCTATGAAGGTTCATAATTTTAATTTCTTGCAGAATAAATGATAATTTCTATTTGTTTCGATATCATTTTGGATTAAAGAAATAATTTTTGGAGCTAAAATAAATAATAGCTCTAAATATTTATTTATGCAAATGCAATATCCTATAATTAATATTATTATTTGACTTTAACTTATATTAACTTGTGGAAGTAAGGATTATTTTTCGTTTCTAAAATAAAAGTATTTAACAATATAAAAAACGAAATGTCTTAGTGGTAAAATTTGCATATGTTGAAATAATGGTAAAGCATGATGCATATATGTACTATTAGTCAATAAACTAATAAATTGCTTTTGAAGTATGGATAATTATTTAAAGTTATTATACTACATACCTCCCCATGATTTTATTCCATAGGCTAATTGGGAACGTATTCATGCATAATATAAAATACGCATAAATTTGGTAATACTAAAGATTTTTACTGAGTACAATTGAGCTAAACCGTAAAACATTTACTTTTTAATGCATGCTACATGTTCTTTCCAAATTAAACAAGCATTAAGCCAAATCTTTAGTACTTGATAGATTATGGGTATTTTTTAACAACAACACTCTTGAGTAATATGACAGTTTAATTCATGAAACTTAATTATTATTTAATTTACTCGAGATTAAGCTGTTTTTCTTTAAACAGACGAATATAGCTTTTCTATTATTTAAATTAATATTCAATCCATTACGGATACGAATTATTTTAAAATCAGAATATGCAACTGAAATCATAACACAATAGGTTTTATTTTCATTTTATTTTTATCCATCGTACTTTTCAAAAGGTAACCATAACGAATAACAGGGAAATATTGTAATTTAGCACTATCAAGGCATTCGCATTAGACATAAAATATGATGAAATTCCAAATACATATTTTTGCGAATGATGGCAGAAGTGCTTAGAGAATAATCAGACTTTGCTTCCACTTCAGATTTTTCGCTTTGATCTTTCTACAACATCTCCAGAATAAGAGACAATACGTGATTTTTTTTCCAAAAAAGGGGAAAAAATCAAAGAAACACATTTCGTAAGAGAAGGGAGTTCCAAAAAGTCTAATTTTTTTCCCTTTAGCACAAAGATCTTCCTAGAACTCCACAGACAACCCATTTTTAACCGAGTTAAAACGAACAAAGACGAGAGGAATGTTGTAAATATAGGGAAAATGTGTTACGCAGAAACATAGCGTAATTCTGTCTGTTGAAATAAGCAACATTTTTGTCCGAACTTCTATCTAGTTAGAAACAGGTCTATTATTGAGAAAAAATCTAACTTAATTTCTGATCTTCCTCTTTTGCAATCCCTCAAAAATATAAGCGATTTGCATATTGGTGACGTGTAGGTTTTGCTATTTGGTGTTGTAATCCTCAGAGATGGGTCGGGGGTGGCTCAGTAGGTAGCATGCCAGGCTCGTAATCTGCATTTTCCAGGTTAGAGTCCCAGCTGGGTCAAGGTCGAGTTTATCTCCGGAAAACTCCCTGCCCACGGTCAGTAGGGGACACTGCTGGGCTTGGAAAGGTCTCTGTTCGTCGAATGGGACGTTAAGCCGTAGCCCCGTTTGCGTGAGAGCCATACATTACATACGTTGGATGGCCTCGACGGGAGGCTACCCTCTGTCTCCCAACATTTGTTCCAGTGGGTTCCATCCCCCAACCTTCTATGAGCCTTCGGGATCCTTGTGACCTGGTCATTTAGGCCAATGCGTGCAAAAAGTGCCGTTCAGAGGTAAAACAACCCAAATCCTCAGCTAGAAACTTTTCTTAAAAAAATTGACAGACAGTTAGACCACATTAATAACCAGTGATCCAAACTAGGACTTCGTACATTTTTGCAGCGATCACGATGAATCAAAGCGATGCTCAAGGTTATTTTCATAAGTACACTTTCGAAACGAGATTACACCTTCTCTTAACACCTTAACACCTTCATGTAAAAGAACGGAAAAGCAAAAATTACATAAAATTTAATTTAAATGAATTCACACTTCTGGTTTTGTATGTAAATATACTTATGTATATGACTATTAAATAAAGGTAATCTGGCTTTCAAAAGTTGCTGTCAAATCTTTGTGATATGCACAGAATTTATTTTGTAGGATTAGTATTTTGTCATTATTTCATGATTGAAAACTTTTGATTTTTTTATTACAATACTCCAACCCTTTCTTCAAAAAGCTTGGGATCAGAGTGTGTCCAGGTTTTGAATTTTTCCGAAACTCACACGAAATGACCCAGCACATAGGTACAATACTTAAATAATGGTCATTGAAATGTCCACATTCATATTTTTTTTCTTTTTAGGAGGAAAACGAACAGTTCGTTTGGTTTTGATAAGTACTAATACAATAATATGATTCCAATTTTCTAAATCTTTCCCTATTTCGCTTTCTTCGTTACAGGACACTAAAGTAAAAAAAAATTGAACTATGAATATATTGATAATATAAATTTAAAATATGAAAATTTGAATGAACCGTATGAAGCACTGATGCTTGAAATTTGCAAATGGTAGCTTGGATTTCTAGCTAAAAACTGAAATTTCAAGCAAAAAATTTAGTCTATTCAGTGATGGAACTCTGTTCTTCCATCCCCCGATTCTGTCATTCAGTAACAGTTATTTATATATATATATATATTCCAAATTTCAGGTGAATCCGGCTTTTGCAATTACCCATAAACTGTTGAGTTACTTTTTTTGGATAAAGGACAGTTAGCACATGATATTTATAATGCCGGGGTTGTGAGTTCTTGTCTCACCTGAAGAAATTGATTTCCAGTCCTGGTGTCTGACTGGTTAGCATACATAATTATTTATTAAAAGGACCTTCGATTTGAGTCCCTGTTAAGGCTTGGATGCTTTTCTCTTGTGTTGTTTTTATGCTGAAGTCTCGCTTTCCTCACAGATCATCTATATGGGCGTTACGGACAGCCTTCTTGTGGCAAACAACTGCTTGAGAAGAAAAAAAATTTTTTTTTTGATTATAGAAACAAAGTGATTACTTGGTTTACATTTCTTAAGTGAGTTTATATTTTATCTATTTCATTTTAATGTGAAAAGTTTAAAATGCTGTATTAATAACACTTTTATCTAGGTAATATCATTTTACTCTAGGTTTTAAATTATATGTTTATTAAGGTTTATGTGATAATTATATGCCGTCCCATGGCCGAATGGTTAGCGCGCTTGGCAACTGATCTAGGGGACCTGGGTTCGAGCCCCGGATAAGGCATGGCTGTTTGTGTCGTTTTTCTGCTGAGGGCCTGCCATCCTCTCAGACCTTCTACTATGACATATAAACTGACAGGCTCCTGTCAGACCTCTGTGGCAAGCAGCTGCTTGAGGGGGTATTTATTTATTTATTTATAATTATATGCATAATTTCCTTTTATTAAGTTAACATCTAGAAAGTCGTAACAAAGAGTTGTTGTTGGGTTGCGTTACCTCTGAGCGGCACATTTCTGTACACAATGGGCTAAATGGACAGGTCACAAGGACTTCGAGTTCTCAGGGAATGTTGAGGGAGATGGAACTCAATGGCATCTGTTATAGAACAAAATACCTACTAAATCTATTGCGTCAAACATGAACCAGAGGCTAATCAAAATTACTTTTAAGATATGAGTTTATTTAACTAATCTTACTGAATCTTTCCCCTTCTAAAAAGCATATGTTTCATTGGTAGTAAAAAAAAATACAGTTTTGCTTATTCTTAAAATAATTATAAAAGAAATTTCAAAAAAAAATGCCATTTAGCGTATTGACAAGGAAGCACTAATATTCCAGAGGGCATATCCATGTTCCAAAGGGGTTGTCTGTGGAGATCTAGGAGGAATTTGGTGCTGAAGGATGAAAAATAAGACTTTTTGGAACGCACTCCTTTTAAGAAGGGTATTTCTCTGTTTTTGTATCACTTTAACAACACGAAATGTATTTTGCTACGATAACAATACGAAATGTAATATTACGTTAGCGTGCTTAGCTACTGATTAAAAGGACCCTGGTTCGAGCCCCGGATAGGGTAAGGATTTTGCCTTTCTTGTGTTGACTTTCTGTAGAAGTCTCACCATCCTCCATATCTCCTCTATGTCGTATTATATCTATGTCGTTCCTCTCGGACCTCTGTGGAAAGCAGCTGCTGGAAGAATATATTTAATGTTGAGATAGCCACATCATTTGATTTAACCATTACTGTCTACCTTAACAGTTTCGAATGTCAACCGTACCAAGTGGCTTATAAGTGCTTTTCTACATTAAAAATAATAGTTAGGATTTCCACAAAATTATTTATCGGCAGAATAAGTTAAAAGAAAGCCACCGAACCCAGACAGAGTTCGTGGAAAATTAATGGAACAAATGCAAAAGCAAGAGGCAGAGATTAATAAAAAAAATGTGATTTCTGTATTTATCTAAGGGACAGGAAATTCGCACGAGGCCAGAAAATGCAATGCGAATAACCATTCTTCCAAAATTCACATTAGTTGGATGAATTTTGAAATAATGAATGCTTTAGGCGCTGATGAGATATCAGAAATAACACATTTAATCTAACTCGAATCTCTAAACTGCGATGCTTTTATCAAGAACTAGAATCTTAAGGTAAATATTCTGTATTCACCGATGAGTTTTGCATAACAAAAGAGATATCCGACAAGGGTTTTTATTCTTTTAGTATCGTTATGAGCTTCACCAGGTTTAATCTTGAGTGCCTATGGGACAAGTTGGAAAGGAAGAGAATTTTAATGCGAAATGAATGGTGCAAATCAGAGTAGCAAACATTCATCTGCATTCGGCAAAAAAGAGTTCTTTAAAAAAGCAAGGTGAATTTTTTGCTTTACATTTTTAAGCAAATTTATATTTTATCTCTTTATTTTAATGTCAGAAGTTGAAAACCGATTATTAATAAAAATTTAATCTAAAGGTAGGTTATCAAAGTCAAATCAAAGTTTTTATCACACAACAAATAGCTCGCTAGATATTTTCTGTGTGATAAAATAAAAGCATAACTGCAGTTTCCAAAGTAAAAGTGAGTATTTCATAGATACCTTCTAAATATGAAAATGACTGAGTATTAGTTATCCATCATTATTAACTGATCGATATAAATGCTTCTCGTACAAATGCTTCTAAAGCTTAGCATTGTATATATATTTAAGGTGTTTTATCAATTTACCACGAAATGTTATTTGTGACAACAAGGCAAAGCTTTTGAATGGGATCCTAATTGTTTGACTGATAGGAATAATAACATTTCGTCGAGTACAGATTTAGAGGAGACACTCAAATGGACTATCCATACACAATGGCTGAAACTTCTGGAACACCAAAGCAGCCACGTTTGTGCACCCAAAAATGCAATTTATCTCTTGATAATTAAGCTTATTTCCACTTCTTTCACTATGTGAAAGACAAAGACATTTCTTATTCAAGGAAACGCATTTTGAATCATTAGCATGCTAGGACGTGTTTTTTTTTTCTATACTTCATGCAATGAACGTTTTAAACATATGGAATAACTGCGGCAGTAAAATATTTTACAATTTACAGTTGCATAAGGGTTAATTACGTTTTAAACTGCAGCAAATTCTTTAACGAATTAAATATTTAATGATTGATGAATTCAATGATTAAGTCTGTAATCAGCGAATTTTACGCTCTGTGAATCGTCTACATTGAAACAGTCCTTAATTCGTTTTGAATATTTCAAAAAAAAATGCGTAATAGACACTAATTCTTTTAGAAATAATATCTTTCGACTCGGGGAAAAAAAGCTGTTTTTAACACATTTTCAGTAAAATGATTCATACATTCTGAAAGAGCTTCAAATTCTAAATAAAAAAATATGAGTAGCTCAGATTTCTTGAAAATGTGTTTTAGGGTGTTTGAAATATAATATGGCCACCGTATACGTAGCTATCTAAATACGTATTTCATATTTGAACTAAAGACAACGGAATGTAATAAAACACTTTACATAAGCAGCAATGTCTTCTTGTCACCCATTTTCTCATCAGCAATTAAACCTTTTTATTAAAAGCTATTATTTTATACTTATCACTTATATTTCAAGAAGTAAACATTTTAACTAAATGTGTTCTAATAATCGCAGTGAATCTGAACAGAGATATCATTTATAATGATTTGGAATGGATGCCCATGTAAGCTTGTTTCATAACCACGGGACAGGTTAACTTAACTATTGACCTTAAATATAATCTCGCGTAGATGAGTTATTTAAAACGCATTTAACACGTAACTAATACGAAAATAATTTTTATCCATGAAATCCTTGCTGATATGCATCTATTTAAAAGTGTTTAATTGATGTATAAAATATTATTATCCCGGAAGAGCGTATTGACCAATAACTATATGTTACATTTCGAAAATTATTATACATTATACATAACTATATTCGAAATGTTGCTAGCTAATTCTGAACGTTATCCCGTATTAAGCTGTAGACTAAAGGGCAAAATTTGAAATCATATTCGTGTACAATTTAGTTTAGATCAATGAAAAACAGAAAAATCTGCTTCGTGGGAGTAAGCAGACCAATACCAATGTAGTTGCTATAACAGTTCAGAAAATTTTGAATTATTATCAGAAACATAAAGCTAAAATAAGTACAATTTGACAGTCGCTAAGTCATCACTTCTAGCTATTTAAGGTGTATTCTGTTCCTAACTACAAATACCATACTCAGTTTTGCCAGATTATAAGATCAAATTTTACTTATTCAAAAGGGGTTTGTGGCCAGTCGATTACGAAGCAGGATTATAAATTGATTCTTCCATGATAATAATATTTTATACATTTATTCAACACTTATAAAATAGTTGTATATTAACGAGGATTTCGTGGATAAAAATTATTTTCTTGTTAGTTACATGTACTATGTTCAAACCTTCGAGTACACATTGTGATAGCGTTGAAATGTTCCCCATTAACCCCCCCCCCCCTCTGTTCTGGATGAAAAAGGGGACACTAATGAACATGGAGATCAAGCGTTCGTCAGAGGAGACGTTATCTTGTAGGCTCAGTGCAGGAGTCATAGGTTGTGTATGTTATAGAATACTCAGAGTGGCCTTGAAGAAATAAATGTTCAACTCTCTCCTAACGGCTGTCCAGTGGATTCCCTTTCCCAACTTTCTCTGAGAACTTTGGATCCTTGTGGCCTGGCTATTTAGCCGGTTGTATGCAAAAAAATTTAAGAATATTTTCTTCTGATGCGATTTACATCACGCAGCTATTTAGTTCCAATGAGATAGAATTCAGTTCAGTGCATAAATAATTTCGTATTTTTAAGAATCATACACTCATACACAGAGATGAGGATTTTCTAGTGGAAATCCCTAGTCTCTATAATTTTGGTGGCTTCGGGCAATATGTTTTTAGAAATAAAAGTTTAAAGAGAAAGATGAATTTCTCTAAAATAAGCATTCAAAAGTACGATAGGTTAACGAAAAACTCGAAAGAGCAGTTTAAGTTGATAAAGGTTGAAATCACATTCTTTAAAAGATAAGTTAAAGATCGGTAATTAATTTTCCTCTTGGAATGGATGCAAAATTGATGTTAGGTGAACATATTTCAAATAATTATGAATTATTTTATTTTTCAAATAGTTCCTGAACATTAAATTATTAAAGACAACGAGGGAATATATATATTTTTTAATTCTTATTTTGTACATGAAACTGGCTTATGTTTTGTGTTGCAAAATACTAATGGAACAACAATATAGTTTTTTATGATGGCATTAATTTATCCCCTATTAAGTGGAGTTGCTCAATTTATTATTGAACAACGAATTGTATGCATTTGGCCTCTAGTAGAAACAAGCGGCAATAACTTGGAATAAAGTTGAGACTTAACGCGAAATAATTATTTACTAAAGAATGTCTATAGGAGAATTTTTGGTTGCAATTTAAATTTAAAATTTAATACCTACCGGTAAAGGATTAAGGAGGCGGAGGAGGACAGAGTAATAACCAGAGCCCAAGGCTAGAAGAATGTGAACTCTTAAACGCTAGGATCAATGATAATCCGTATATTCCTGATCATTTACATTATCTTTATTCATGCTTCTTGAAATGTGGTTCAATGATGTGATTCATGTAGAGGCTTAGCGAGGTTTGTAAGGACCTGGATTCAGGTTAATAACATGGTTCCCGCTCTCCTCAAGCACATGAAACACGTCAAATCTATCGTATAAGAAATGATATATACATAAATGCATCGTCAAATATTTAATGTAATCGTCGAGTCAGTTGCATATATATGTGTATTATTATAGATCTATTAGATAGGTATTTTTAGCTTTTCATATAGATCTCCAAGAGTTTCAGGGCGACACTTTACAGCAGAAATCCGGGGGACCCCGTTATGACGTCATCACAGGTAGATTTATAATCTAGATGTTTTCTTATAAGTTTATTTTTTCTATTATTTTTACTGGTTTACTCTTATGCTAATCTTTGTACTAATGTTTATTCATAAATATTCCTCATTTAGAAATAAAATTACTTGTATTTCTTAGAAATTATCCTAATGCAAATAAATAGGAATAATTTTCTTTCTAAATAAAATATATTTATAAATAAACATTAATATGGAGATTAGTGTAAATGTTCACCAGTAATAATGATAGAAATCAATATATAAGAATTGTCTAGATTTTAGGACTAAACATTTTGCGTCCTAATTGGTCCACTGGCGTTCTGTAATAGAAGTTGTTGGTCAGGGCTGTTGCCAGCAGCGCCTCTTTGCTTTATGGAAGTTACGCACATGGATGGGTAGTTTAATAAGTCATAAAAACAATAAATCAATAAGTTATCAAATCATAAAATCACTAGCTGGGAACAGTTCCTGAATAACATCTTCAATAAATCTTCCGATAAATTAGATGGTAACAGAACCCAAACATTCTCGATATATCCTTGTTACTACCTAACTTTAGCTTTTAATTTAGTTTTGCTATTCCTGGAATGGGCCTAATAATTGAACAATCGAAAGCAAATAAAAAAAAAAGGTGAGGATATATTTATTTAGGAACAGGGGAAATTAATACTATTTCGAAAAAAAAAGTTTAGAAAATAAAGGCTATTATAAAAATGCAAAACCATATTAAAAGAAGTGATGTCCAACGCTGGTGGCAAAGTTTTCGTTTTATATATATATATTTTTTATTTGGAGAGATTAATCTGGCAGATTACATTAAAGAAGTAGAAAATATCATTATTTTATTTTCTTCATTACATCTTTTAAGGTTAAAAAAGGTTTTTCTGACTTTTGAAATTATCGTATTTTTTTACTACTTTTTTTTTTTACAATATTTTCCCTTTTCAACGAATGCAGAACTAAAATTTTAACATATTTAGTTTAAGCTTAATTTTAGTTTAACTAAATTTTTTTACTAATTGATTTATTTTAATTTTTAGAATGTTGACGAAGCTCTGGATCTGGTGGAACACGGCTACGTTTGTTGGAATTCAGTTTTTGATGGCAACAAAAGAGAAAAGATATTGAAATAATACAATTCCCTGGCATTAATTATTCCGACATTCTGAGAAACAAAACAGTGTGCATTATACAAGAGTCTGCCAACCAAACGAAGCCAAAAGACTTCTTTCACAGACAAATACCAGACGTCGCCTATTTCTTGTATATTTAACGTAATTCATAATTAAATTTAAAGCTAGCTTTAGCTGGATTCAAAAATGGAAAAATTTAGTGTAATAGCAGTTGTTTTACCAAATCCCAAGATCATGGCATATGTACAAAAATAACTGATAAACATTAGAGTGAAAAAAAATGCAGACATTAACAACTGCTGATATTTTTATCATTGAAATAAGAAATAATATATCCGAGCAATAATTATTTAGCATGCGCTACTAACAGTAATGAGATCAAACCATAATATGAAAGATTGCGCGAAGCTACAAATATAAAACAAACATTTTCAGGATTTACGATTTCTTAGAAGGGGGGAGTTCGAGTAATCGAAAGGATCTCTTTCTTTGCAAATTAGAGTCAAATATTTGTGTTATATTTCTTTACCTCTGAATCAACAAAAAATAAACCAACATCTCAGAAACGGATTGAGAGGAGTGAGTCAAGGGATAGTTTTTAGAGCCAGATCAAAATCTTCCGATAGGGCCATCCAGTGCGTGCACAAAAAAGCAAGACTCGCTTACACATGCATCTCAACTTAATGGTTGATCTGATGGATGACGTCATATTCAAACCAAATTTAAAAAATAAAAAGAATTGTGACCCCTTTCTTCCCGAGCTCAGGGAGTGCCAAATATTCATCACATTGCATTCGGTTAATCAATCTGCATTATAGATAGAGCGTTTTTAAATATTTGATGCTCAACTTTAAATATTGTCAGCAAGGTACAGTCGCTCAAAAAAGTATTGGAACACTATGGTTGATTGCAGAATTCAGAAAAAATATCTGGCAACGATTTTTTTTAGAAATTAGTGATCTGGCAACCTTCGTGTCACGTGACACGTGAGGTTGCCAGATATTTTTTTCTGAATTCTGCAATCAACCATAGTGTTCGGATACTTTTTGAGCGACTGTACAGTCGCTCAAAAAAGTATCCGAACACTATGGTTGACTACAGAATTCATAAAAAATATCTGGCAATGGTTTTTTTTAGAAATTAGTGATCTGGCAACCTTCGTGTGACGTCACACGAAGGTTGCCATATCACTAATTTCTAAAAATATCGTTGCCAGATTTTTTTTTTAATTCTGTAATCAGCTATAGTGTTCGGATATTTATTTGAGCGACTATACTCTAAAATGTTGATATTTGATGCAAATAAAAAATTTTAAAGTGTCACGTATAGATCTTTCTTATGATCTGTTTCAATAAACCTGTGAACAATTAAATTGCGTGAATCAATACAGTTCATGATATTTAACGAAACGTAATTCTAAAACGAAAAAAAAGACAAAAAAAACAGCTAAATATCACCAGAAATTGGCATAGAAATACGCATTTCAGCAATATCTTACATATTTATACTGTTTTTGCTTATGCAAGAGAGCTTAAATTAGATTTGCTTTATTTATTTATACATTTCTTTAGTTGTTTCTTAATATGATAAAAAATAGATGCTAGTGTTTGAAATGACATATCGTTATTATTTTTAAACAATTAGGTCAATTTTTTTTCTTTTTGGCAAGGACAGCATATTTTCACGAAACTTTCATAAATGTCCTGCATGTATATACATCCTGCCATATCTTCCATAATAACCATGTGATTTGAAAGTGGTAAAATTGATGGAATGACGAAGGTAAAGTAAAAAAAAGTAGTTTAATGGTAGAAAAGAGAAAAAAAAATGTTTAAAAACTCATTCTAACATTCAGCAACGGTTTCTTTCCTTAGAAGTAAATAAAAACCTTGCAAAAATAATTAAAACACCCAATTATTTTTTCCACATGGCAATCTTCACAACACTTTTGGCGTTTTAGAGCGTCTTGATTGAAAAAAATAATCTTTTTCATTTAATTATTGTTTTAAATCATATTAAACTGATTTGCAGAACGTCTTTAGTAACTTTCACCTGTAAAACAAGCCTTCTTAATACTAAACATGCTGACAGATTTGTAGACACGATTTTATGCAAGATAAATATGTCTTTAACATTTTTCTCTACATCACGCTGCAACGCTTACGAACGGAAAAAGGCCGAAACAAAAAAAAAAGTGTTATTATTTACTCTCGTGCAAATTATTTTGTCCTTCCTCTTTGCTCTAGTCGCAATGCCAAAAGAGTGTCTCTAACATATTTTATGAAGCTGTAAATTCACTGGGCACTTATTTTTCGAAAATGCTGATCTTTAAAGGGTTTTAAGAGTGTCTCCTACCAGCCTTAGCGAAAGCTCCCCGGCTTGCAGTGGTTTGCCATAAAGTGTTAACTCGAAGGAAGACCGGTGTTAAACCATTAGGCTCTATTTGAATGGAGCAGCAAACGAGACATTCCTGACACCCTAATGACGTCGGGCATGATGTTGGAATCGATTTTACATTCATCACAAGGGAGGAAAGGGAGAAGGGAGGCTGCACGCTCGAGGCAACGCACTGCTCCCCACATGCGCTGCCGTGAAATGGGGAATGCAAAAGATTAGATGGATTTAAGGAAATGCAAACATTTGCCTAGAAGTAGGTGCTGCACCTTGACTTTTGTACCCCTTCCGTATCCCTTTGGGGAGTCATTGTGCGTTGTTGACAGTTTTACGGAAAAAAAAAATGTTGCTCTGAAGAAACAATAGGAACTTTGTTGTTTTGTTAGTTTTTTTTGCTTCAGTTGTTTGAAAGACGGAAGCAGTGCTTTCTTCTGATCTCTCATTGACTTGGATTCTTAGCTTTGGAACAAAAGAGGCGATCTGAAATATTCCGGGTAGTGGTAGGAAAAAAAATGTTTTGACTGTAATTAGATATGCAAACAATAATCAGTTTCAAATGTTAATATTTCAATATAACGTAAATTACTTATGTCGCAAAATAAGCATGATTTGTTACTTAGGTAATTGGAATTTTGTTTTCAGTCATGTCGAAATGCAGGCACAAACGTTCAACATTATTTTGTAACTCTCTTGAGTAATCAGATTTGGTTATAAAATATAAATATTCGCTATAATGACAATTCTTACATTGGGAAATTATAATCTCTTAAAGTTGATTTCAGATAAATGCTTCATTTCAAGATTTCGATAAATTCTTACGTGTTTGTCTTTCCTTAAGCTAAATAAAAAAAAACTTTAGTAGCGATTTGTTGAGAGTTTTTAACTAGCAATTTTGAGTTTATAACAAAGTTTTAGCTGGAATGTAGATTCATATATAGAGTATAAATTATGAGCCAGGTGTTAAACATTTTCTACTATAGATATTATGGAAGTAACTTGCAGTTTTCTCGAAAATATTTCCTGCTTGTTTAATTGTGCTGTGTAGCATAGAACAAGTTAAATCTAACAGTGTTATTATTTATTTTTATAATTCTGTGTTTTTGTCATCGGCACAGATGGTCATTTCCTAAAAAGGAAATGTTATACTAGATGTTTCCTTTCTAATTTATCAAATATAATTATTCTGCCATCAAAATTAAAATTGAGTTGCCTTGTCATAAAGATAACATAAACGTTGTTTTTTGGAGATATACATATTTTTATTGCTAAGTATTTTATGCATATTAATTACATTTATTGTTATTTAACTGTATAAGCTTTTCAAATATCCGTAATTCGGATCACATATTGGTAATCCCTGAATTAAGAAATATCATTAATGTCAATTAGTTCTACCAATCCCATTCCGAAATCAATTCAACACTGAATTTATTTTAAATCAGCCATGAGACTCAATGAACTACACTGATATCTAAACGTTAACCATAATAAATTCTGCAAGATTCCAAAAACACGACAATGAAATGCTATGAGATTTTGAGTGAGAATGCAGTGTTTTATGACGCAATAAAAACAGTGAGACTTTGCATTGGGTTTCTTTACCTCTGAGGGCAATTTTTTGGCACACAATGAGCTAAATGACCAGGTCACAAGGACCCCGAAGGCTCAAAGAAGGATTGAACGTAGGATATCTAGTGGACAGTTAGGAGACAGATGGTAGCATCTCGTCAAGACCATCCAGTATGTCCCTTAACCTGCACTGCGTAAGGCTCGCCTGCACACGGAAACAGGGCTTAACGTCCCTTCGACGGATGACGGCCTTTCCAAGACCATCGGTGTCCCTTACTGGCCTGTGGCAGGGAGGGAAGTTTTGTGGAGATAAATTTCAACGCTGGTCCAGGCGGGACTGGAACCTGAGAACTGCAGGCTACCTGACGCGCTACAGACGTATGCAAATGAATGCAGGAGTATCCATATCTAATAATTTAGTTCTGCTATTTCAGCAGAACGGAGAAGGTAATAGGGGTATGATTATCACGAAAAGTATCACACACTTCGCAAAGACTTATACTATTTACCAGACCAATGGGTGCAATATGCTCTGATCTGTCTGCAACTGATCATGAGATGTGGTGACAATACATCCCATTCTTCTCTGAGAGCAGATAGGAGCTCATGGGTGTGCTTAGAGGGGATTTACGATCTTCAACGCGTCTTCCCAACGAATCCCACACATGCTCTACAGGCTGACCACTGCATCCGCTGATTATCTTGACTTTCTAAGAATTCATTGACTGTCTGAGCACTATGAAAGTGGGCATTATCATTCATAAATAAACTGTCTGCAAATAAGGCCCTGAAAAGCCTCACATATATCTGAAGGATATCATCCTTACATATCTAACTAGTCCGAGTTCCTCCTACAGAGACGTGGAGCTATGTGGGTCTATTTGACATAATGCTACTCCTGATCATCAAACCACCACCGTCATAGTTGTGTCATTATCTCGTGTAGAGGGTTGATAAACAATTCCTTTCTCCCCCAGATAAAAAAGCATCGAGAATCAGTCTTCAAGACTGAAGAGCATATTGAACCCATTGGTCTTAGGTCCAGCCACGATATTGTCTGCATCATATTAGTTGGGTTCTCGTGTGGGACGAATTGATGGGTATGCCTTTTCTGGCGAAGTGTTCTGCAAACAGTTTGCCTCGAAACTGTCTTTGAACGTTCCAGAAAGTTCCAGAGTTTCCTGGCTGGTATATGGCCTATGGCGTCGGCTGTTAGCGCAAGGCCCTATGGCGTCGGCTGTTAGCGCAAGGTAGCTGCTATCCTGCGCTTTGTCACTCATGGGCGACCCTGCTCGACTGTTTGTCACTCATGGCGACCTTGCCATCTCTATAGCTAAAGTCTCCTTTCTTTTGGAACAGTCTCCAAAATCTTGAAAGCAGTGATAGGAGGACATTTACAGTCCTCTCTCAGTCGGTATGGGATGAGTCATATTCTAACATACCGAGTGCTCTCCCAAGTGAAAAAGCATCCATATGATGTGTCTGCGCCGTAGTGCTGTTGCAAAACGTTTTAACGACATGAACTCAACAAGAAATGAGCGACGCAGAATCGGAACCAGCCTTTATCTCCCCGGATTTGATTTCCTAGTCGGGAATGCAAAATTTACAAGTGACGTGATTTTTGGGTGGGATACGATGTTACATATAAATATTACAGTTCATTGAAGCACGAAACGTAACGTTAATAATTTCAATGAAATTTAACAGTTTGTGAATTATGTTTTACTTTTGGATACTAGTATTACAAAATATACTTGTATTACGAAATTTGAAATTTAGTTCAGTGCTAATTAGAAACACGATTAAACTGTCGTGGCTTATTTCTACCAAAATGTGACTTCAATTTCAAAATGATTATTCAACTGAGAAGATGTTGGGTTAATAGCTGAATAAATACTGAACGTTGGAACTGTGAATAACACATATTTCATCGATATCAAAACAAGAAATCAACGCCAAAGTCGGATCATTCTGAAGACATTAACAAGATTCGATAAATAGACTGAAACAATTCAATTCCGAGAAAGACAAACGCGCTCATAAATTTCAGAAATAAATTGAATATGATTTATTGGTGCGTTTCTACTCCAGTCTCAAAGCACTCGTGACCACCTGCTTGCTAGTCGCTGCGACTACTTCTCGGAGCGACAGTCGTTGGACTGAGGAAGATGCGGCTTTCAGTGTCTCCTTCTGTTTCTCGAGGACATTGCTCAGCTGGGCGACAACAGACAAGTCTGTCTTCTTTTTTGTTCCCGGTGCGCAAGAAAAGAATTTCTTTTAAGCAAGGATAAGCTTCTGAGTGATTCACGTGTACTGAATCCCTCTCCCTCTATCTACCCTCCCTGGCGGCGCTCCTCCCATCCAGTGCACAGCTGAGAGGATGATGAGAGGAATTATTTGCTGACTACTTGCCTTCGACATCAAAGTATACAACTGACTAGTACTCGCCTTCCACCCCCTCCCCCACCCCCAAAGAAACAGCATTCCTGTTGAAAAAGCAGCAACCATCTTATCATGAGGGAAGATGATGTTGGGTTGTTTTACCCCTGAGTGGCACTTTTTGCACACATTGAGCTAAATGGCCAGGTCACAAAGAACCCTAGGGCCCATAGAAAGTTGGAGGAGGGAACCCACTGGACACAGCTGTTAGGAGATAGGTGGTAGCCTCTCGTGAAGGCTATCTAGCGTGTTCTTTAGCGTGCAAAAGATATGACTCTCTCACACTCGGGGCCACGGCTTTACATGCCATCCTACGGACCGAGTCCTTTCCAAGCCAATCGTTGTCCCTTACTGACCGAGGAGATGATGGCGAGTTTTGCGGAAATAAATCCCAACATTGACCCAACTGGCACTTGAGCATGGGAACTTCCTAGCCTGAATAAATAGCAGAATAACGAGCTGTCGTGCTACTGACTGAGTCTCCCACTTCCCCTAGTTTATCTAATGCAATTGCAAATTATATTACAAATGAAAAAGATTCAAGAAAGCAGATTCAAACTGAAAGCAACATCAACAAATAAAATATTCCAATCGTCAAAAATTGCAATAAATACTCATTATCAAAATTTTGTATGTTAGTTCAGCAGTTTTAAAATTTTAATGATTCTTTCTCTTGTTTCGACAATCCTTTATTCGACCCTCTGTGTTAGTAAGCTTGAAAATCCCTGCTACAGCGAATGAACTGATATTACAAAATAATACTCCTGTACTGAGAACCTTAGTTACAATTTAGGGAATTTACATATCTTATTTTAGTGCAGTCAAATGCCGCGCTGCCTCCGAGGGCGGCTATACTCTTCCTAAAAGTTAGACTCAATGGGCACCCTTGCTTTGCACTGTTCGTTAACCACATGATTAGGTAAATTAATGCCAGTCTTAGAACAATTGCTTAGATTGTACACGAGATTTCTAGTGCAGTAGGTTTTCTCTAGATTATACTTCCTCCCCTCCTGTTCCTTTCATTTAATTCTCGTTTGTGTTGACCGTTGAGAAAAAAGAGATTCGACATTTAGTCTCACCACATGATTAGGTAAATTAATGCGTCTTAGAACAATTGCTTAGATTGTACACGAGATTTCTAGTGCAGTAGGTTTTCTCTAGATTATACTTCCTCCCCTCCTGTTCCTTTCATTTAATTCTCGCTTGTGTTGACCGTTGAGAAAAAAGAGATTCGACATTTAGTCTCAATATCTCATTCCTCTATTATACAATAGCTTTCTATGCAAAACTATGAGATGGAAATAATAGAGAGATAACAATATGGAAATAACTTATAGACACAAATATTTTAGTAATTGGTTTGAAATAATACTTATTTATTATTTATAATTTAATTACCTTATAATGCAATGGCACATGACTAAGGATACAAACGTACGTAACTATTTTAATATTGAATGAATATGATTGAAAGATTTAGGGCGATTTGATTGAACTGATTAATCCCATTTTCATGGATTTCATCCCATTTCATCCCATCCCATTTCAAACCCATTTTTAAATGAAATGTATTTAAAAAGTTATAATGAGTCGGATTTAACTCTCATTCGATGGGATTTTTGAATCTACATTGGCCTAAACTGGTTTAATATAATGGCCACATAATGAAAAAGCCAATCATGAACGAGCAGAGAAAATATCAAATATAAAAGCACAAAGCTACAAGGATTCTATCACTTAGCAGCGATAATAACTTACGAATATATTCGCAATACCAATCTCTAGTCTCATAATTAAGAGATACGAAACGCTAGATAAGGTATGAACTGCAATATAATAAATAAAATGCAGCCAAATAATTTTCGTAAAATGTGAAGTAAAGGAAAACAAATTCCTACTCTAATAGCACGTCAGATTTTCGTGCTAAGGGTTAATCATTATCTTGTCTTCACAACTTTACTCATTTTAAAACTAATCCGAAACAACTTACCTAAGTTTTCCATTTTCCTGTTTAATTCAAAACACGCATGCAGCATATACAACTTTCTACAGATTTCGGTGTAACAGACTAATTCAGATAATCTTATCCCCTAGTTGAGTGCAATCTGCGAATAGATTCCTAACCTGTATATAAATGTTAATGTACAAGTAAACGATGTTTTTCTTTCTGATGTTAAGCATTCAGTAGATAGAGGACTGCCACATAGAAAGTGGTTTTAGTGTTTTAGCACATTAACGTTTCCTAACTTACTGTAATCTTGAAACAAAGTCATTGCAAACAACGGCTGTAGAATCACAGCACACTGGAACTTGGGCAGAGTCAGCTCGGAGTGTCTGTACAGAAATCCGCTGCAAACAGTTGCATTCAGTCGTCTGTGAGGTCACTGCATCTCTTGGTAATGGTTTTAAGACGCCAGACAGTTTGCTGACTAAACAGCTGAAACTGTTTTCTGTTGTGGCAATACCTTTAGAGTTCGCAGTGTACGTATTCAGTTTCCAGCAGAGGATGCATAAATCCCCTTCTACTTCGTTTTGTTCGCCATGATTAGGAACTCCTAAGTTTCTCTCTATTTGTGTTTTAAGCATCGTATGCTTTGCTTTGTCTAACACTTCAAGTGATAAAATATTCAGAGCAAATAGGCAGGTTCTTGCATTTTAATGATAACCTTTCATTCCTGCAATGCGGTCGTTCTGAGCTACTACTGTAAATAAAAGGATTTGCATCTCAATCGTCGGCTCATAATATTAACAAAGACATTTAAATGAATTACATGTCCTCACTTTCAGCTGCTAGAGCTTAAAGCAAAAGTTCCCTTTCCAGTTTGCCTGACTCCTTTTGTGAAAATTCCTCTCCATGTTGAAGGGAAGTTTACTATTTTATTTTAGGAGACTCAGGGAACACCGTTCATTTATTTTTTTTTCAGTTTCGCAATACTCTGATTTTTATTTCTAATTCGTTAATTTTTCATTCAACGAATCCAAAGTTTTGTTTCTCTTTTCACTTTCATTTTAGATCCTTTTCCTTTTCCACGTTTGTCCCTGGAGAATATTTTCTCATTTTGGTTTTTCTATGAATCATCGTCTCACTGGGATTCGAAAAAACAAAATCTCCAGCTTAATAAATTATATGCGAAATATTAGAAAGTGCTCACATCAGATTTCAGAGTAATTTTAACATTTTTACAAATGTTACTGCATAATTAAGGAGATTAAATATAGGAAAAACAAGTTCCAACTGACCGTAAAAAATCCATAATCCATGGTAACAGAAATATTTGGCCTAGCTAGATGCAAGTATAGGTCTTAATTCTGCAATTATCGTTTACTACGGTAAGAAACAATAATTTGAATGATTATATTTCCGAAAATATTACCTACGTACACTAAAAAATACAAATTCTTTTAAGGTTTCAAACGTTTCTTACTAATCCTAAGTCTTAATCAGAAAAGCTACTGGTTAGTTACCGTTAATACGGAATAAGTTATTAATTAATACAATGTATATATTTTTACTGTGAGGGCCAACAGGTCCCTCAGCCAGTTTTTCAATAACAATAATAAAAATAATAATAAATATTAAGTATTAATAATTCTTTCCATGCTCGTATTTTTGCTATTACTGTAATCCAACGGATTCCTCAGTCAATATTTGACTGGAAATATTAACGTTTGTATGTTTTTTACATAATTTATTACATCGCGTTTTTTTTTACATAAACATTAGATTAAATGATTCTTTGTTTATTGTTACGTACCTAATGATCAGCCCATGACATACAAGCTGGTATTTGAGAAGAGTTGCGGGACAAATGTTAGAAGCATCTGAAAGAGTTGTGTCAGAATCATTCATCGTATTCTTTAATGTGCGAAAAGTACCTGCCTATTTTGTGCATTTGATTTGCATCACAGTTAAAGTCTCATCCAGAAAAATTATCATTTTAAGTTCATCATCAGCCGAATTTTCACTACATTTAGGAAATCGAGAGTGTAAGTGATGATCAACAGATATGAAGATGCTCATATTTAACGACGATGGAATCTGGTGTCTTCAGAAATAAACTGATATTATAATGAGATCAGTTGAAAAGGTAATCGTCGTCGCAATCCAAGTTGTTAATGGAAATTTATATTACTGTCTGCGTGAATGTTTCACGTGATTTCAACAGCTGAATCGAGTGAACTTAAATCATCGCTGGAATTACGATTCCGGGTGACCACAATGACAACACCTCAGTGACCTAAAATTTAGAGAACATACGTTCATAAATAAATTTGCAGGAAGGTTTTTTCTTCCCTACCCCAAGAAAAAATATCGCTTCGTGTCTAGGAAAGGGATTCAACTCAAAAAATTGCATTTTCGAGATAAGCAAAGTAGGAAGGAACACAATTCTGAAACAGTCGGATATAGAAAAAATAAAGGGGCCCGTTTTTATTTTTTTAGATACATTTGGGGGCAAGACAAATGCAAGTGCCGGAAATCGAGTCGGAAAAAAGTAAAAGAGAGGACAAGAGACGGATTTTCACTTTAGTATAACATTTTCCCTTACGTTTAAGAGATCTTTACAATTTTTAAGCAATGCTTGAAATAGGCACAAGTTTAATAATTTTGCCTCCATTGCTCTTATTAGGACTCTCAACCTCCCCCCCTCCAGATCCAGCCATGTTCACAAAAGTAAATATTTTTATGTAAAAATACGATGCGCGTGTAGTTGTGTAACATTACCATTAGAGAGCTTTTATGCCGCATTTCTCTCTACTGATAGCGTAACACAGAAATTTTTAAATTATTCTACTGAAAAATACACTTCTTTGAATTGTGTAACTCTTTTAGACAAGGAGCAATGTGATTCAAAATCTTTATGCACCAAGTTTTGTCTAATCCATGAGTAGCATCAGAAACTTAGCGAAGAGACACAATATTCGTATAATTGATTTGTATATTGATGCGAATTATAATCAATGAGCCTCCGAAAAAACTATCTTCTCAAACACGGAAACATGCATTCGTAATTAATAACGAATTATAAAAAAAAGTATATTTTTAAGGAACAAAAAAAATTATCTTGACTAAAACAAAACTATGCATTTTTAAAGAACCAAGAAAATATTTGTTTAAACAAAAAAAATACATTTTAATGAGTAATGAATTAGGGAAATGTTTTTTATTGCACCAAGAAATATCTTGATTAAAAAACAATAATATTCACTTTTAACGAGTATTCTGAATTGGCAAAATCGTTCAGTTATGCACCTAAAAATGTTTGGTAAAAATAATTGAAAAAAATGAGCCAGAGTCAGTATATTGATAATCTGTTTCAAAGAGCCCGTGGGTTGGCTAGGCGTGGTCTAAATGAATATCTTTGCACAGATGATTAAACAAAAATGATTCTCCGCCCTATCCACGGTCAGTAGGGGACACCGATGGGTTTGTAAAGGCCGACGTCCGTCGGATGGGACGTTAAGCCGTTACCCCGTGTGCGGGAGAGCCATACACTCGGCACATTAAAGAACACGCTGGATGGCCTTGACGGGAGGCTACCATCTGTCTCCCAATAGCCATTCCAATTGGTCCCATTTTTGAATACCAAAGAACATAGCAAAGATATTTTTAAATAAACAAGATTTTTGACTGGAAATATTAACGTTTGTATGTTTTTTACATAATTCAGCCGAAAGTGATGTGCGAATTTGAAACGAATGCATATTTTCATAATAGAAAGTTAGCTGACTAAATCAACCTTTTTTTAGCGTGCGACGGAGATTTATCAAGGCGTTTGTCAACATAGTTCGCAATAAGAAACATCTGTGATGGAAGCTTGAGATATTCGCAACATTCTGTGGTATTTGAACCACGTCTGCTCCAATTCCCCGCAGCCATTAACCTATGGCCAACAAAATATAGATCATTAGTGACAAAAGAAGTATTCCTGATCAAAAATACAACAAAACACTGCTGAAAAAAGCACTTAATAGAGTTTTGTCTGAAATGCTGATTAAAACCTAAGTAGGAACTTTTATATTAAATCGTTACAATATAAGAAGACTTTTTTTGATATTTGTATAAAGATTCTTCTCCATTTCGTCGATTGGGAAGCGATATGTTTAAACGATAGACGACCTTGGTTAAGGTTTCGTTATCACATATCTATAGACAGTGAATGAATGTTGTTGAAGATCAAAATTTACGTTTTATGCCGATTTTATTTATATCTTTAACTTAATTCTTTTTGCGATTCTCGGAATGTAGGACATTTATATTAATATTTTAGACAGGATTTGCAGACATGTTATGTTGAGTTTACTTCTGAGTAGCACTTTCGTGTTTAGAAAGAGCTAAATGACCATGTCGAGGCATTAAGGGTTCAGAATCGCACAGGCACAAGAGGCCTAGGAACAGCTATTAAGAGACAGATGAAAGATTCCAATTAAGTCCATCCAGCGTGTTGTTCAACGCTCACAATACATTAATTTTCTGTTCACGAGGTCACAGCTGCCGAATTTTCACGCCGCTTTGTGTCCTCTTTCTCTCCGAAGGAAGAAATGTGCAGGCGCAGTGGGGGACTAGAACTTAGGAGAATCAGGTAACTGAAAATATATACTGTGATAAAAAATAGACCTTTATTTCAGAAACGTATGGCGTACAAAATATCAGAGAAAAAATTCCCTAAATGTAATTTTGCAAACCCTTCTGGGTTAATTTTGCTCTTTTAAATGCAGATATCCTCGTTTATAGGAAGAGATTTTATTACCCAGTTAACTCCTCTCTACATTTCACTCTGTAAACTTCAAGATCTCCACGACTGATATTTTCACCGATTTCATTCCAGCTTTCTATGCAACACTACAGTGATACTTAAATTCTTCTTTACTTTCTACTTTAATCATTCTTTACTTTTCTACCAAAATTTTTTAGTGTGCAAAAACATCGCTTCTGTCACAATAGGATAATTTTTTTCAATGCATTTTTTGCTTCTTAAAGTGAAAATCATCACTGAATTTTCAAATATGGTTTCTTTCCATTATCTCAAGTAATTTTTTTTCACTCATGTCAGTCATCAATAATGCAGTAACGTTTGCCCACGTTCCTGTTATTGTTATCAAATCAGCTATTTTATCAGCTATCCCTGTTAACATCAATTCCCCCCCCCAAGGTTTTATCCCCTATCCGCGTTATCATTATATTGTTAAAAAATTTTAGTAGAACACTGAGCGTGAGTCCAAAAAAACAAAATATAAACCAACCAAATGATAAATAAACTAATTTAATTACAAAGGTAATTAGATCACATATATAACAATTTCAACTAAACACAAATTTACCTGCTATCAGTGTGAAGTTAAACCATCAAAAAATATTTCACAACTATATTCCAAATTAATTGTATTACAATTCTTACAAACTCTACACAAAACATAAAGAGAATCTTAATAAAACATTCAATAAGCGACACAATTATCTTTGTCGATATACCTATAAGTTATCAAGCTTTACATTTCCAATTCTATATTTCACACTAAATACCTCGCCGGCAGCAAATCCCTTTTGTCTTTTCACTAGCAGACTTCTTCGATACAGTACGGGGCGGGGGTGGCTCAGGCGGTAGCGCGCCAGGCTCGTAATCTGTAGTTCACAGGTTCGAGTCCCAGCTGGGTCAGCGTTGAGATTTATCTCCGCAAAATTCCTCGTCCTGCCCACGGTCAGTAGGGGACACCGATGGGCTTGGAAAGGCCGCCGTCCGTCGGATGGGACGTTAAGCCGTGGCACCGTGTGCGGGAGAGACATACCCTGTGCACGTTAAAGAACACGCTGGGTGGCCTTGACGGGAGGCTACCATCTGTCTCCCAACAGCTGTTCCAGTGGGTCCCCTCCCCCAACCTTCTCTGAGCCTTCGGGGTCCATGTGACCTGGCCATTTAGCCCATTGTGTGCAAAAAAAGTGCCGCTCACAGGTAAAACAACCCAACTCGATACAGTACTGCCACCAAAATTTAGTTTAATAATGCTAACTTCACCGGAATCCTTTCAAAAACTAGCTATCAACTTTTCTCAAACATCTTCTTTTCGAATACATAGCACCACTAAAAAAAGACAGGTCAACTCTTTACACTACTGTAAACTTCTCAACTCGTTATTATTCAAACTCTCTCTCTGTTCCAATAAATTAGTGACGCAATTCTCGCGTTGAGACATGACACCTGTTTAGGTTTCATTGCTGCTCCTTTTCCTCCAATACCAATATTTCAATACGCGAAGAGCTTTTAAACGGGAATATTCTCCGATAAAACCGGGAATGTCAGTATCCGTGCAGGGTTCCACCTATAAACTGGATCAGGCAATCACAACAGAATATGTCTATTCTTCTATTATTAATTATTTTTCTATTTCTTATCAAGACTGTTAAAAAACAGAATTTAACAAATCTCTAACATAGGAATTATCTCGTCTACTCCTTCGATATTCTGTTTCCAAAAGTGATTGCAATCATGTCAACCCTCCGTGATATTGTCTCTTCCGAAGAGCACTCGATCATCCGCGTTACTTGTCCGTCCTTGATCGGGAATACATTAGTTTAGTAAAATCTTCACAAATTTTTGTCTCTGAATTTTTTTTTCTCTTTTATTCTCCGTCCCATGGCCGAGTGGTTAGCCCGCTTGACTATTGATCTGAGGGACCTAGTTGCGAGCCCCTGGTAAGGTATGGAGGTATGTGTCGTTTATCTGCTGAGGTCCTGACATCCTCACAAACCTTCTACTATGGCATATAAACTGACAGGCTCCTGTCAGACCTCTACGGCAAGCAGCTGCTTGAGGGGGTATTTATTTTTATTTACTTTTTATATGTCTCCTTTTAGAAGGCTTTTAATGGAAGCGTTGCAAGAACAAACAAACAAAAAAAAGTAGACCAATGAATAAAAAATGAAAATGGGAGTTATCGATTTACACGCCATCATTCGCTTCTTGTATCTTTTATCTGATTGTTTAATTTCTTCCTCATCCTCCGAAACCTGAACGGAGGAAAACACGATGCCGAGTAGATAAAGCAAACATCAACAAAAAAAAAATGACATAACCATAATAAGAGTGGCACATGATAAATCAAGCACCGTAAAACAAGTTCATCATTTTTAGCCGTTTACAAACAGATTAGAAAAGCGAAAAGGTAACATCGAAGTGTTCCTTCTTTTTTTTATCCATCTCTTTCATCCCAAAGTTTTCTTATTAATAGATAAATAAAGCATCAGAGAGCTGAACCGCTTCATTTGGATTTCAGAGGCTCCTAATCTTCGATGCAAGCCTCACCGTCAACACTGGTTCGGCCATCGAAATGGAAAACAGCGTCGAGATATGCCGGGACGTGGGAAGGTTTCCTTTCACCATTGTTCTACCTTTTCCTAATGAACAAGGCTCTGCTATTGGCAATTACCCCTGAGCATCCACTGCACTTGGCTTCTTTCTTCCTATCTCTTCTCCTCTGTTCTTTGCTCGCTTGTTTGCCCTGATTTGAACAGTTCCATGCACGAAATACCTTCTTTTCCATTTATTAATTTAATAGAAAACCTTCCATCGCCATTTGTCACGCAAAAAGGCAATTGAGGTAGGAAAAGCACAAGAACTTACGAACAAAGAGGCTTCTTCTTCTTTCGATAACTCTTACGCTTCGTCTTCTTATTTTTTTTCTTCTTTTTACTTTCGCTTTTTCCATCCTTTCCTTCATTTTAAAGAAGCGTGTCCACGTGTTACGCTACTTCGCACGAGCCAAGCAACAAGAACCTCTTTTGTTTAATGCTTAATGGTTTTTCTATTTAAAGTTTAGAGAAAATATAAACTCCCCTTAAATGCAAACTATTACCACTCGGGTTTTAAGAACACGGTAAAGGGGGAAGTAGTGGTAGTGGGGAGGGAGGAAAAAAGAAATAAATAATAACAAGAGCTTCTTCTTTCTCATTGGTCTGGCATTCCAATCCGGCATCAGAATGCCGCCATCAAAAATGTCTTCTGATGTATTTGCTCCAACTAAACAATTACCTAGTTTCCCGAATTTACATTAAGGACGGAGAGCCACTCTATTCCTGTAAGCGGTTTTTGCTCTTCCAGGAGATGTGCCTTCTGTATATTGTGCTCTTGTATGCATGGAAAGATGAAGCACGTTTTCCACTTTATTTCATTTTAGCTTAGTTTCTAGTGATTGAATTTCACACGCAGACAAGGAGATGTTCAAAATTCGCATACAGATTAAATGCCTTGTTTAGTGGCTGCATTCTCCTCAAAGGACGGAATCAAACTGCGATCGTAAATAACCGGGTTTCATGTCGACATCTATATTCGCCTCAAATACGGACCGGATTTAAATATATATGTTTTTTCATCTTTTTGAAAGCAAATGAAAAAGAGATAATCATACACGCCAGGTTGCAATGAAGACAAAAAACATGGGTTATGTTATGGGAAAGGTCCTGAATATTACTTTCTAAAGGAATATTTTAATCCTTTATATTACCAAGAGGGAAGGGTCGGATGTAGAAGTTATCAGAACTTTTGGCAATATCAGTTCAAAGTGAAATTCACCTGAAACTTCAGAACGAAAATGATTTAGTGTATGACTTTGCTTACGGGGAAAGGGAATTTTAACAATTAAAAAATATGTTTTAAATGGATGTTGTTAACTGAATTTATAATGCGTGATAACTTTGAAATCAAATTATTCGGATTGACTTTCAAGTTATTCTGATTCACATTTTAGCTGAAGACGGTATGTAATAGCTAACACGTTTGAGCAAAAAAATGTAAATCAGCTTTAGGTAGAAAAGTGTTAACTCTCTTAAGTCAGTAGATGTAAAGTAAATTATAGAAGAAATTTGTAAACTCTTATTCGACATCAAATGAAAACCCAGCTGGGGTAGCAAAACGTAAACTCACTTGAGGTGGATCTGTATTCTTAATCAGTTTTCCGAGAGATTACTTAATATACAAAGTGATATTTAGAAATAAGAATCTCGATCACTAAAGCTTCTGTAATATAGAACAAAAATGAACTTCGTTTTAGAATATCTACAGTATGCAAAATCGTGAATTGTTTTCAGTCGGAGTTGTTACAGGTCATTGTAAGACATGAAGACGAGAAATATATTCATCTTATATAGGGTGGATATAAGAAAACTTTGCTATTTTGGTGGTGAAAATTTCAGTAACACATATCCGAAAGACCTTACATTGTATAGATATGTCAAAAGGAACATGTTGTCAAGGGCAATCAATATTGTTTACCAACACATGTAGTGATAGCACATTTCGATCTTGAAAAAATCCTTGCTGTGATAATGAACTCAGAGGAGCTCCGTGTAATTCCTTTGCTTTTCTAGCACATATTGCATGTGCTGAAATGAAGGACTTTTTTGCAATGATCGCACAACTCCGGTTGTGTGACTGTCACCACCTCTCTAGCAATGGGGGTTTTGACTTCGGAGATTGCTATCGGAACACAGGTAATGTATGACAATACACGATGCTCCGCAACTGAAGGTTGCACTACATTTTTAGGGAGTGCCACGTTTACCACTATCTACCGTCGGGGCCGAATTGTACTATAAGAGTAAAGTCCAACACTCGCCAAAACCTAACTATAATCTTCGTCTTGGGTCCCCACAAACAAGGATATTGTGCCTATATTGCCTATTTTTAAAAAAGGTGATCGCAGTTCTTGTGGTACATATAGCGGTATCAGCCTACTTTCTGTTTTAGGTAAAATCCTTTGCATGATTGTACTTAATAGATATCAGAATCTGGTTTACGGGAAATTGCGTGATGAACAATGCGGGTTCAGAAGTGGTAGGGGATGTGTAGATCAGATATTTTCACTCAGGCTGATTCTTGAGAAATGGTTAGTTTCAGAAACCTTTGATTACTAGCTTTGTTGATTTCGAAATGGCTTTTGACTCTGTTGATCGTCATAATTTGTGGTTGATTGTGAGATCATATGGTATACCTGACAACTTAGTTAACATAATGAAAGCTCTCTATAATAACACTGAATCATGTGAGAGAGTTGGTAGGCTTGTAGCAATTGGTTTAGCATTACTTCTGGTGTTCGACAATGGTGCATTTTGTCTCCTTTTCTCTTTAGTTTGGTTATTGACTATGTTATGCGAAATCCACTGCAAGGGAAATATTTTGGCCTTAAATGGTCTAGAGATCTCAAAATTTCTGATTTAGATTATGCATATGATTTTGCCTTGTTGGCTACCGATGTTGATGAGATGAATTCTTTCATTAGGGCTGTTGATGAGACTGGTAATAGAGTTGGTTTGGTGATAAACAGAGATAAAACTAAAGTGATGAAAAATGGTCAGACTGCTGGAGCTTCAGTCGCTCTCAATGGTTGCGTCCTTGAGCAAGTGTCTGAGTTTAATTATCTTGGGAGTTATGTAACAGATGCTGGTGATGTGCTGTATGAGATTAAAATATGAATAGGGATTGCTTCCGGGACTTTTATAATCTATGGAGAGTGTGGTGAAATAGGCGTATACACCTAAAGACTAAAATTAGTTACAGTGTAATAATTTCGTTCTCTCTACGGTTAGTAATGGTAGTGAAAGTTGGACGTTTTGTAAACAGGATAACGGGAAACTAAACGCTTTTGATTCTAGATGATTACGCAGTATCTTGAGCATTAGGTGGTTCAACTTTGTAAGTAATGATGAGGTTAAGCAAAGGAGTTGTCAACCTCCTCTGAACAGCCTACTGTGTAGAGAGAGACTCCGCTGGTTTGGCCATGTTGCCCGTATAGATAATTGTACATTGGCGAATAGGGTTATGAACAGTGTGTCTAAAGGCCACATAAAGAGGGGGAGACATATAAAGAAGTGGGCAGACAATGTCAAACAGGCCCTTGTTAGAATTGGTGTGCCATGGTCAAATGCAGCAGATATAGCTCAGGACAGATACGCTTGGAGAACTAAATTGTAAGGTCTGGTTGGACCTCCCGCAGCCCATGGCTGCTTGATGATGATGATGATGATGATGATGATGATTTTCGACATTTAGTGCCCTCTAGCTATGGAAATTGTAATTATCTATGGATTTTAAAAATGTGAATCATAATACTATTTCATTAGTACCTATCCAATTTAAAAGGAATTTTCCGATATTCTCTTTAAAGCAAGTAAGGCAAGTAAAGGGAAAAATTATTATCGTAAATGCAAACCTCATAATCCTCATCCTCCACCACCAAAATTTAGCACATTTAGAATAAATACATCGTTTACAATATTCGTTAAACATTTTTTTAATTTTCTAAATTTTCCACATCTAGTGGGCGCAATTAAAAGTTTTAAAAAATTCGGAAAGTACGAATCGTAATATTTCATCAAACGAATTCAACCCAAAGAGGAATTTTTTATTTAGAAAAAGTTGAATATCTACATACGGACAGTGCCAAAATTAAAATATTAGCTCTTGTTTTTAAGAGACAAAATGGAAACATTAAATGTATTTGTTTTTGAAATAAAAAATATTAAAAACAAACAAACTGTCGAAAAACGAAGAAAAATAAAAATATTCCCTCAAGCAGCTGTTTACCACAGAAAACTAACAGGAGCCTGTCAGTTTCTACGATATAGCAGGTCTGTGAGGATGGCGGGATCACACAGACAAACACAAATATCAATGCCTTAGTCGGGGCTCGAACCTAGGTCCATTTGATAAGAAATCAAGCGTGCTAACCACTCGGCTACGGGACGGAACACGTCGCACACATACACACACACAAAAATAAAAATAAAACATGAAATATACTACGCAAATATTTGATTTTTCATTCAGCTCTGTCCTGTGTATATTTCGCGTCTTTAACCATCTCTGTACTCTTAATGTTTTTCAAAATAAAAAAATTCGCCTTGAAAGGGAAATTAAAAAAAAATCGCCTTGAAAGGGAAATTGGGTAAACATGTTCTACTTCAAAAGCTTCTTCGTTTTCTCAGAAACATTAGTCACACATTTTTCAGGAATGTTTCTTTTTGCAAAGCCACGGCAACTGCGCGTGATCTCTCATAATTGGAATTGCCTCTCTTTTGCAGCTGAATGATGCAACCTTACTGCTGACAATGAGTGACGAGAAAAAATCCTGCATTACTTTAAAATTCCTAAAAATAACTGTCTGTAACTTATTAGCATTCATACAATGCCCTACAGAAATGTTAGAGAAATCCCATGTTTTGGAAATAGGAATCTAACTTCGGAGATCTATAAATTCTAAAAGATGCATTTAATGGAAAAATGTAATTGATACCTATCTGATATATAAAAAAAACAATATTTGCTATTTTTCAATTATTATACTGTTACGACAGATGAACATGCTACAATGGTCTTATGGAATGGTCTTATGGTAGATGTGTAATGAACGCTCGCATATGCTTCAGCGTGACAATTACGTTATAAATAAGAATTTGAAAAAGAATTGTGGAGGAAAAACGAAAGAAAAAGCGCAGTAGTAAAGAAAGATATAGTGTGTTAAATTAGTGTTGTGTGATTCTACGTAAGAAGACTACTCTTATTTGATTCAAGATGAAGCCTCGTTTTCGATGTTAGATGTTTCGCATCTATAAGGTATAAAGTATTGTTAAGGTAGTCTTGTATCACAAATGAAATTCAATATAAATTGGTTTATTGACAGCACTGTAGTTTAAACATTGAAAATTAGTTAAACATAGTAAAGAGTTCTTTTTATGGTTTGACTTTATACTAAGAGGAAAAGAATTACCTGGGTTTAGATAAGATTGTTTTATTTGTATGACTTTGGGCCTTTGTAATAAAGTACTTCATTCATACTTTGGTTTGGTAAATACACTTTAGGATTCACGCTCAGTTTTCATCTGTTTAAATTCATAACAATACAATAGTGCCAAAAATATTGGTGCAGTTACATTTTATGTAACTGCACCAATATTTTGTAGGTTACTGTAGGGGAAAATCCTCATTCTGAGATCCCTATTTTTTTAAATAAACGTTTTAAGGAAAAATATCAGTGGAGATAATTTAAGTTGGAGCATTTAAAGCAGAAAATAATGCCACGCTCGATTTCAGATTTAACAAAAACCAAAAGGATCATTACGGAAACTTCCAAAATTGTACGTACACTACCATATAACAAAATGTTAGAAAATGTCATATCCATATGAATCTAACTTCGAAACTCTGTAAATTCTATAACATGCATTCAGTGGAAAAATGCGACTGAATATAAAACGAAGTAAGCAAATCTATTTAAATCTCGATATACAATGATAATCATTCAGTATTTAAAGAGCTACAGAAGCTGGAATATTTAACAATAAATAATTTTTTTCCATAAAAATCATTCATAATTGTGTAATATTGAAAAAATAATTACGCAAACTTCTAAAATGTACATTTGTTCCAGTAAATATTTTGAAACAATATTTTTATTCATGTTTTGATTAATTTCTGAAATGAATTTTTACAACACATTATTCTTGTGAAATATTCTAGCTTCAATAACTTTTTAAATACTAAACGAAACTATTGAAAAATAGAGATTTAAATAGATTTGATTATGCGCGATCTTCAACTTCAGTCAGATTTTTCCATCAAATATATATTTTATAAGTTATGGAGTTTCGAAGTGAGATTTCCATTGACATAACAAGGCAATTATATAGCATTCTAAAGCGCAGTGTACATATGAGTAAATGGTACAGAAACGACGATAAAGTTGTTTCCGGTAGAGAATATATTCTTCTGGCGTATAATTTTCTCTAATGTCAGTTTGTGTTTGTTTTCATATAAAAGGGAGGTTAGAAATATAATCATAAGCTTCCTGGGATGGGAACTGGCTGAATGAATAGGGTGACAGGCTTTTAATCTGCAGTTTCCAGGTTCGAGTCCCATCTCTGTCAACATTAGGATTTATCCCCGCTCCTATGCCTTCGGTGATAAAAGGGCCACTGATGGGCTTGGAAAGCCACCATCCGTTGTATGTGACGTCGGATGTGCATATGCAGGAGAGCTTAACTGGATGGCCTTGACCGGAGTTACTATCTGCTTCTAAGAGATGTCCAATGGATTATCTTCCCGAACTTCCCGTAATCCCTTGGGACATTTGTGACATGGACCATTTAGCCCAATGTGCACAAAAAAGTGCTACTCAGAGGTAAAACAACAGAATCCAACGTAAGCTTGCTGACGAGAACGTTTTTATAATATGAATAGTACACGAGACGACGACGCGAAGTTTGTTAATGAAGAATTGGAATTAAAGAAAATGGGGAAATTAATTATTGGATGCCTTATGGAATTATTTATACTTCGTATCTAATATGAATAATACAGGGAATGTCAGTCTGACTAGGAGCAGGAGGATTTCTTCCTTTATGTATATATTTACAAGGAGCTGTTCGTAAAAGTTATGATTGGAGTATAATTGTTTTACCTCTGAGCGCCACTTTTTTGCATACCATGAGCTAAATGGACAGGTCACATGGGCTCCGAAGGCTCAGAGAAGGTTGGGGGAGGGGACCCACTGGAACAGCTGTTGGGAGACAGATGGTAGCCTCCCGTCAAGGCCATCCAGCGTGTTCTTTAACGTGCACAGGGTATGGCTCTTCCGCACATGGGGACACGGCTTAACGTACCATCCGACGGACGGCGCCTTTCTAAGCCCACCGGTGTCCCCTACTGACCGTGGGCAGGGCGGGGGTTTTTGCGGAGATAAATCTCAACGCTGAAACAGCTGGGACTCGAACCTGGGAACTACAGATTACGAACCTTGCGCGCTACCGACTGAACCACCCCCCACCCCATAATTGTTTCAGTTTCATTTCGTAAAACTTAATTCGTGCAGTAACTTAAAAAAAGCGCTATTGTTTAAAATATGTTGTTTCGTGCGCTTTTTAACAGTGTGATTTACTGATGATTAAAAAGGATTTGGGACAGAGCATAAGCTGTTACTTTGAAAAGCATGAATCCGTGTATCTCGGGAGAAAGAATAAACTGTTTTGTTATCAACCAGAAGGAAAGGGACCAGACAATTCTTTTAAATAGTTTTTCAACGATTGATGCAAACAATACTGGCCTGCAAGGAGATGGGTAAATCAGCACTTTGGTTCGTTTCTTTTTATTGGGTTGAAATGATGGATGTTTTTCACGATTCTTCTGGATTTTACGAGCTTTTTTCATTTTAAAGGTATTAAAGATGTAACAGCTTTCTGTGCCTCGATCTGAAAATATTTTTATCATGGTATACGAGATTCCATCTCGTCTGTTGTTGTTTCGCTTGTATGTGTGTGTTTAGCATCCATTTGCAATTCCCCCAGTTAAAAAAAATAGATCCTAGAATCTGAGTTATATCAAGGAGATTGCGGCGTTTAATGTGGAAATGGTTGCCAAACAGAAATTTTTGAAAGCGAAAATTGTATGAAATTTAATTAGAAAAAGTCATCCGTTAATTTTTCATCCATTTTCGGAGTCTGTTAAAATGCACATATATGTCTGTTGGTGAAAGCCATTAGCCTAGTCCAATATTTTCATTCATCCTTGGAAATTTTCGATTACGTTTCGCAGTTCTTTCATAATGAAGAAAATTATTATGTACAAAATGCCGAACAGCATATTTTAAACTTCATGCCAAACAGCATGCTTAGCTTTTAGGGCAAGACGGAAAGAAATATACTGTTAAGACAGATGAAAGTGCTACAGTGAATTTATGATAAATGTGTCATGAACGCTCGCGTATGCTTCTGCGTGAGAATTACGTAACCAACGAATTCGTTGGTCCTGAACCTATCTGAAAAATAGGAAAGACAAAATTGTTATGATCGAGTTTTTGATATGTGAGAGAAGACATAATTAGTGTCAGTTTATACACGTTAAAGTGGTTAAAAAAAGAAGTATTTTATGTGATGAGTGCGAGGGAGGTTAATTTGTTTATTAGTGTGGATCGTGTTAGTAAACTAGCAAAAAAAAAGAATTTATCGTCTTGTGCGTGGTGATCAACGTCTGAAAAGAATTGGTTTTGAGAAATCAGTACACGTAGCCGCAGTTTTGGAGTACATGATGAATAAACCTTAGAAGGAAGTCATTTAGTGTATAGTTATTTAGTTTCTTCAGGAATTGGAAAAGATATTCTCGTTAGATTGAATATTTATTTACCAACATTATTTTATTGTTCACTGAATGATATTAGCCTTGTTTTGTGATTTGGGTGTGAATAGAATTAAGATAATGGATTCTTTGGAAAGTTTAACTTTAGTAATATTGATGTAGATTTTCGTGCCGGTTGACTTAAGTTGTGTAAATAATTTCATCCATGCTTTTGTAACAAATTGCATTTTTTTGTAATTATCATTCTAATATTTATTTGAACCCACGCTCAGTACTCATTCATTTAATTTGTAACAATACATTAAGTTCCATATTTCAATTTACAAACCGCTTCAAAGTTATGGCAAATTTATTTCAAGATCTATTCTTATTTCCATTGACCACTTCGATGATGATTCCATGAATATTACACTCAAGGTTATTTTTAATCTGTAGATCTTCAAAAATATTCTTTGATATTTGAAATTATTTTGTTATTAAGAGCTTTATTAAGAGCTCAATTTTGTTTCTTCAATTTGTGAGGAAGAAATTATTTTGATTTTTATCTGGTTGTGGCTGAGAAAAAGCTCAGTTTAATCCTATTTCTTTCAATAAAATCTTTTTCACAAAATTCTTAGAATGGGCATTAACCAGAATGTGTGGATAAAGTAAAATATTCGAAGACGGTTAGAGTCTTGATTAGTCGTCTAAAGTTAACATTAGTTGGTTTCGGATGTAAGTAATGACATACACAAAATACAGTTCTATTTAGTCGATCTGTTTGTAAATAAAGCCATTACTCTTCTAGATCTGTTTGTAAATAAAGCCACTGTTTTATTATAAAGACTATGCTTGAATTATACGTTAATAATAATTGCTTTATTTTTCAGTATAGTTATATGCATAAAGTACCCTGCTAAGCCTTATGGTTTGTCAGCAGGATTCCTCTCAAACACAAGACAGGTTAATTAAAGAATGAGATTACATAATGGAAAATAAACACCTAAAACACATAAAAAAATAAAGACAAAAACACGAATTAAAACACAAAGATGAAAAATTGGGGACAAATTTAAAAATAACTATACACTCACGAATTATAAAACCAATTATTAACACTACGCTGTAAGCTCTGTTATTATAAAATTATCACATAATTGAACAAATCGTCATTTAATATTAATATTTTAGTTGCTTAAAATGATACCTGATATAGGATATATTTTTCAAATATTCAAATCTAATAGACATTTCAAAACGTTCGTTTTTATTTCTGAATAAGTGCTCGAGCATAACAGATATCTCGGTAGAGAATTAAAGACTGGGTATTTGATAAGACATCCGCACTTTACCATAATTATTGTGAAAAATTAATTCGACAAAAATTAAAAACAGTTTTCTGACAGTTAGAGTTTACATAATTTTTTTTTATTTTCGTATAATGTGATACTGATAGTATTGCGACTACTATCCATAGGGCATGAAGTACCGTATTTTAAGGTGTATAAGGAACCCCTTTTTGCCAAAAATTGGGTCCCAAAAATAGGGGGATTTCTTATACATGGATAGTATTATAGATATAAACAAATTACTTAAAATGAAAATATCGTTGATGAAAAATCAGGGGGTTCCTTATACACGTTAAAATACGGTATTCTAATAGCTCTTTACGAATAAGTTTTCACAACATAAAGATAGGTCAATATATCAAGTCAATAAAATGCACACTGTTTCATGTTGATGAACTCTGTTTGTAATGGAACTCTTCCTTTGGTTTCCATTATCTCTTATGCCTGAGCATTCATTCAGAAATAAAAACGAAAGTTTTGAAATGGTTATTAGATCTGAATATTTGAAAAGTCATATCCTATATCAGGCATCGCTTAAAGTAACTAAAATATTAGTGTTTATCCAACTTTTCCATCCTTTCAGAAAATATGAACAACTGAGGATTATTTTGTGCCTCATTTTAAATTCAGTGGGTTGCCAATCACCCAACTTCTCTGAGACAGTGTTAAAATCCCATCTCCAGGACGGAAAACATCATTTTGATATTTAACCAAAAAAACTCTTTAATAATAAAATGGTTTCTTTACAAAACAGACCTATTCCATGCATATTTTTATTGTACGATTATGTCATTAATATGCTTCGGCTAATGTAACTAATTAAATTACTATAACTAAACTAATTAATGTCAAAATTAGGTTACTGATCAAGTCTTTACCATTTTCGGACAGTTGACACTACCTACATGTTCAGGTTAATGCCTAATTCAAAGAGTTTGTTAAAAGATTTGACTAAAAAAAGAGACTTAAGCTGAGTTTTTATTTCAAAGTTACAAATTGGTCGAAACATTAAGACGAATACAACGAGCACTGAGAAAATCGGCTAAACTGTAGAGAACTTAAAAATTGCAAATGACACGAAGTGAAAATTTAAAAAATAGGAGAATATTGCATCTCCTGTAGCGAATAGGAGATACTGGTTTTCAAAGAGAAAGGAGTTTTTTCCTTATTTTTCGCCTTTTACACCTTCTAACAGTAGAAATTCGAACTAATGGATAATTGCGAAAATGCAAATAATAATATTTTATTAGCACCTATAAAACACAAAAATAATATTCCATTTCTCTTTTGTAACAAAATGAGTTTCATCTCCCACTCTACCCTGTGCACGTTAAAGAACACGCTGGATGGCCTTGACGGCAGGCTATCATCTGTCTCCCAACAGCTGTTCCAGTGGGTCCCCTCCCCCAACCTTCTCTGAGCCTTTGGGGTCCTTGTGATCTGGCCATTTAGCCGAAGATGTGCAAAAAAGTGCCGCTAAGAGGTAAAACAACCCAACCCATCTCATACTCCCCTAGGGAAAGGCGACAAATCGATGTTACCAATACAGATATTTTTACCTTTACACAAAACCACTACATTTCAAAATTTCTAGCATAAATAGATCATTTGCAATATTTGCTTAAACTTTTGGCATTGCTCATTTTTCCCCGTTAGAGGACGCTATGAAAGCTATTGGGGTATTCGGAAAGAGCAGGTCATATTATGTTATCAATACCTATCTAACGGAAAATGAAATTTTCAGTATCTCTGAAAACAAAAAAAGTTGAATGTCTACAGACGAAATAGTAGATAAACGGCAAAGCAAAAATATTAATTATTTTTCTTTAATTGGAAAACCAGATACTCTATTTCCAGAGTTGGGTTGTTTTTACCTCTGAGCGACACTTTTTTGCAAACCATGGGCTAAATGGCCAGGTCACAAGAACCCCGAAGGCTCAGAGAAGGTTGGGGGAGGGGACCCACTGGAACAGCTGTTGGGAGACAGATGGTAGCCTACCGTCAAGGCCATCCAGTGTGTTCTTTAACGTGCACAGGGTATGGCTCTTCCATATACGGGGCCACGGCTTAACATCCCATCCGACGGACGGCGAACGTTCTAAGCCCATCGGTGTCCCCTACTGACCGTGACCAGGGCGGTGAGTTTCGCGGAGATAAATCTCAACGTGGACTATTTCCAGAGTTTTTTATATGTTTGTTGCTTTTTTCCCTTGCTGCCAAACAATTTGAATTTGATGATTTGCAAGCAAAATATTTTCACCAATAGACATAAACTGGTTCATGAAACGATATAATGGTTGTAATCGATTATTTATAATATATTTATGCCTATTTTGGAGCCCAGTGGCAGCAGTAACTGGATATGAGTTGTGTTGTTTTACCCGTGAGCAAAATTTCACACAATGGGCTAAATGGCCGGGTCACAGGGACCCCAAAGGAGTCAGAGAAGTATGGGGAGAATTGGGTTGGGTTGTTTGACCTCTGAGCGGCACTTTTTTTCACACCATGGGCTAAATGGCCAGGTCACATGAACCCCGAAGGCTCAGAGAAGGTTGGGGGAGGAGACCCACTCGAACAGACAGATGGTAGCCTCCCGTCAAGTCCATCCAGCGTGTTCTTTAACGTGCACAGGGTATGTCTCTCCCACACACGGGGCCACGGCTTAACGTCCCATCCGACGGACGGCGGCCTTTCCAAGCCCATCGGTGTCCCCTACTGACCGTGGGCAGGGCGGGGAATTTTGCGGAGATAAATATCAACGCTGACCCAGCTGGGACTCGAACCTGGGAACTACAGATTACGAGCCTGGCGCGCTACCGACTGAACCACCCCCGCCCCATGGGGGGAAATGACCCACTGGAAGTTGTTAGGAGATGGAAGCCCCCCGTCATGACCACCTAGAATGTTCTTTAAGGTGCACAGCGTATGGTCCTTCTGAACACGTTACGTCCTATCTGACGGCAAGGTTAGCGAAGATAAATCTTAACGCTATCACAGTTTGGGCTCGAACCTGAGATGTGCAGATTACGATTTGGCGCGCTACCGACTGAGCCACCCCCTGCAATTTGATTTCGAAGACGGGGATAAGAGTGAGAATTCAAAATATTCATTTTATATTGTTTCGAAGAGCAATCGTATTTGAAATTATATGTAATTTTAATTGGTTGTGGAAATTGTGACTGTATGTTGTTTTTCTCTTTAGGATTTTTATTTGGGGGGGGGGGGGGCTGTCAAATTTATTCCAATATACTGGGACCCAAGAATTAGTCGTAAGGTATATATATATATATGATAAATATTCGCCCAAAGGGAGACCGGCTTCTTCTGAATAACGTCCGACGTTAAAAATGTCTGCGTTACCTAATATCTGGAAAAACTGCTGGTCACTCTAAAATGCGCTGCATCACCGCTCCTCTCCGCACCTGAGGCGAGCAGCATTTGTACAATGGTGCGGATTAAAAAACGAGCGACTTCAAACTCTAGTGCGAGCAACTTTTCCATGGTAACGATATAATGGGTTGTTCAGTAACCCGCGGCATTTACAGAAGTAGAAGGAAAAATCGAAAATCTCGTCTGATCACGGAGGAAGCTGTAATGGCTGAATTTCTAAATAATCTTTATTGGTATAATTTGCGTTTGCTCGTGTAGTCATTACAGAAATGGCAGCCATTAGTTTGAAGCATAGGAACTGCAGCAGTTTTTCAATTTGGATTTTTTTTCTTTTTCCGTCTTGCTTTCCCTCTTAATACCACTTCAAAATTCAGAAGTGGAAATAAAGTGTTTCGAAATGTGTATCTTCGGTTATTTTCGAGTTTTGCAAAGCCTGCGCTTCAGACTGTCCAACAAGTAATGATCGTTCCCTTTTGTAAGCTGGTCTGTAAAAAAAATGACACAAAACAGAGATTGGCAAGCGTCTGCAAAAACAAGCTAAAGTAATGAATGGGGCGAAAAAGATTGAATCACACGAATAAGAAACATCACTGATTGATTTCTCTGTTATTAGTCGAACTCTTAATAAGCATCTGGAAAAGTTATTTCTTTGGTATAATTGCGAACTTGGAATGAATTCCAAAGTATTCTGTATACTAAGTGTATTAATCACAATACATTTCCTAAAATTAGAAATTTAATACCTTTTCATGGTCAATATTAATATTTAAAACTGTAGTTTTCATAAATTTAAAATAATTTAGTAAATACTTTAAAGATTGGGTTGCTTTACCACTGAGCGGCACTTTTTTTGCACACAATGGGTAAAATGGCCAGGTCACAAGGAAACCTGAAGGCTCAGAGAAGATTTGGTGGAGGGGACCAATTGGACAGCTGTTGGGAGACAGAAGGTAGCCTCCCGTTAAGGCCATCCAGCGTGATCTTTAACGTGCACAGGGTATGACTCTCCCGCACACGGGACCACGGCCAAACTTCCCTTCAGACGGACGGCGACCTTTCCAAGTCCATCGTGTTCCCTACTGACCGAGGACAATGCGAGGAGTTTTGCCGAGATAAATCTCAACTCTGACCCAGGCAGGACTCAAACTTGGGAATTACAGATTACGAGCATGGCGCGCTCCGACACAGTCACCTCCGCCCATATTTTAAAGATAATTTAAAAATAAATTGCATAATTATTACCTTCTATTACATCTCCCTTAATTTAAATACTTTTGCAGTTGCAAAATGATTACTCGCAATTTGTTTTGTGTTTTTTCAGTGTCTCTTTTGAAGCCTTGTTCACTCATATATTTCAAAATTATGTTTATTGAACTTCAGATAATGCCGTTAATGTCATCAAAGTGAATCGAACCAGAGATGATGGTTGGGTTGATTTACCTGTCAACTGACCGTGTCACAAGTACAACAAAGAGCTCAGCTGCACAGGACAGCTTGACGAGAAAGGAAGAAGAGTCTTTTAAGGCAGTCAAGAGGGTTCTTTAACGTACATAAAGTGTGGTTCTCTTGCGCACGAAGACACTAAATATCGTCTCATACGACGAATTGTAAATTTCCCAAGTCCAATGGTGCCCCCTTTCTTACCGAGGGTAGAGCTGGGTTTAGCGGAGAAATTCTCGCATTGGCATTTGAGGTGTCGAACATTCTAACATTTGCATTTTGAACCTGATACATTTGACATCTTCCCACAGCTCAGAGATAAGACGTTAAGACAGGACCATGGCGCGAGCTCTTCAAAATAATTTTTATATAAACATGATTTTACAGTAAGGAATATTTGCACCCAACCCTTCCCCGGAGCAAAATACTTTCTGGAAAGCTACTATATGATCATTAGTAAATATTCAATAGATAGAATAGGTGCAAAACTATCTCAAATAGTTTTTTTAACCTCTTCAGATCTTGTGTACATTACTTTTAGAATGTTTTGAAACATAAGTAGAGGTTTAAGTTGTCTTGAAATATTTGCAAAGTGTAGTTTTACTCTATAGTGTACGGGGATAGACTGGAATTTCGTGTCATTAGTGGATATAATAGAAACTACCTAAAATAGCATTCAAAATAACTATGCCTGACACGCAACAATAACTGTTTCGCTGCATTCCACAGAAAACCACAAAATCTGTTTAATTACATTTAAGCGATGTCATTCATTTGAAGTGTTTATTTTGACAAAACACATATAAATTATAATTATTTTATGCTACGCTTTATTGCTTTTTGAAATTTCAGAAATTTTTAACTTTCGGGAAGGTTTCTACTTTAAAATTCACATGCTGAATTTCAGTGAAATGAGGTTAAAAGTATTTTTTGCATATTATTGTGACTTTGGTCATAAATAAAGCGCATTTAAAAGAAACATTTTTCTTCTATAAACAAAAAATTCGGTCTGAAGCAAATCATTCAGAAGCCTATATATACAGGGTGATTGTAAACTCTTTCAACAAAAAAAAGAGAGGTGATAGTACATCAAGACGACCAATTTTTGCAATGGAACCTAGGGTCGCATTCCACTCCTTCCGCCAGAAAAGAGTACTTTCGAAAAACGCCACGCATGCACAAGTATTTACAACCGGTACATGAAAATCGCAATACCACGATTCGGAAATCTCTCACGGTACAATATTTGTGCTTCACGTCCATTACCACCTGATTGGCCGTACATCAGATGCATATCCGCCAATTCATCGTATGTGTAGTCTTCCATGTCTTTCACGAATACATCACTTATCATGTGAAGTTATCACAATAATGTCGATGAACGGGTTCGGCTGCTTTTTTAAATGTTTGTTCTTAATCGTCTACGCACTTGCTCAGCGCACCTGATTTGCATCTTGTGCTTTTCATGCACCGGTTGTAAATATATGTGCATGCATGGCGTCTTTCAAAAGTACTCTTTTCTGACGGAAGGAGTGGAATGCGACCCCAGGTTCCATTGCAAAAATTGGTCGTCTTGATGTTTACTATCACCCCTCTTTTTTGTTGAAAGAGTTTGCAATCACCTATATATTTCCGATTCATGATCATTATTTTTGGTTTTTAAATAAATTATGCATGTAGTGGAATTGTCGATATTTCAGAACACAAAGCTTTTGTCTTATTTACTAATTCCAGCATGGAAACAAAACTGTTTACAGGAGACGGATCCTTTTTGAAGAGTTTGGAAGTCATTTAGTAAAACCACTGATCAAGCGAAGAAATAATCTACAAAAAATAAATGTAACCAAAAAAATAATGCAAAAGTATTCAAGCACAAGTATCCTTGACATTTACACTTTCCATGCTATCCCCGTTAGATGGAACGTTAAGCCTTGGGTCTGTGTGCAGGAGGGCCAAACCCTTAAAGAACACACTGGATGGCCTTGACGAGAGGTTGCTATCTGTCTCCTAACAGCTATTCAATGTATCCCAATCCCCAACCTTCTCTGAGCTCTTGTGGTCCTTGTGACCTAGCCGTTTACCCAATTGTGTGAAAAAACCTGCACCTCAGAGGTAAAACAACTCAACTCATTCTATATTTTCCACTTCATCAGCTAGCTAGTAAAGGGCAACTGCAATCTGTGGATAAACGGACAACAAAAGTTATATTAGTTTAAACCAGTATAAGAAATTTACTTGCAAGAACTTTTGGGGCGGGGGTGGCTCAGTCGGTAGCGCGCCAGGCTCGTAATCTGTAGTTCCCAGATTCGAGATTCGGTGCCAGCTGGGTCAGCGTTGATATTTATCCCCGCAAAATTCCCTGCCCTTCCCACGGTCAGTAGGGGACACCGATGGGCTTGGAAATTCCGCCGTCCGTCGGATGGGACGTTAAGCCGTTAGTCTTGTGCGGGAGAGATGTACCCTGTGCACGTTAAAGAACACGCTGGATGGCATCTGTCGCCCAACAGCTGTTCAACTGGGTCCCCTCCCCCAACCTTCTTTGAGCCTTCGGGGTCCTTGTGACCTGGCCATTTAGCCCATGGTGTGCAAAAATATGCCGCTTACAGGTAAAACAACAGCAAGAACTTTCTCATTCGATTTTCTTTAATTATACTATGTTTCAGCACCGATAGCGAGTTATAAAAAAGTTCTGTTGATCTCAAAAAATATAAATTTATACGTTTTGTGTAAAAATTTATCGAATTGCATACGTATTCTTTGGATCTAAAAAGTCTCTTTTAAGATCCAAACATTTCATGTCTATATTAGAAATGAACAATATAATTGGGTTAGAGGCATTAATAGATAAAAAATGAAATATGAAACGTATGTGATATATTTAAATACATAAACTGGCATAAAAAGGTACGAAAAATGCTCATATTCGCGTTGCCTTTAACGCTTTATTTTTATTTACAATATCAGTAGTTTAACTTACGTATACCACTGAATATGCTTAATTATCAGAAAAGTAACAATTGTAATTTTGAAACTCAGCATACGTCGAAAGTGCTTACATTTGTACGTCCTTTACGGGCAATGAGAAGAGGCATTTGACAATATGTTTCGGTAGCATACGAGGCCCAAGTGATTCAAGCAATCTAGATTTAAGGGGCCATTTCTCCGCAGAATCTTGAAGGCTCACTTATTAAGTGAATGCAGGCAAGCAAATGCATCAGAAGACGAATGTGAACGGAACATTGGTTCACTCTGAGGAGAAAAGAAGTTTGAAAAGGAGACATTGTTTCCGACATAAAACAGATTTATTTGTCTCGATGTTGTCTGCACAAAAGTTTCCCTGAAAAACATCAAATGAATAACAACTTAGACAACCATGAATTCTTCTCAAACTAAAATCCCATTCTGCTTCAGATAGTTTTGTAAAAGTTGACATTTCTATTCCGGATAATTCCTGCGTAAAAATTCGCGTTTTATGCAAGTGGAATAAAACTAATAGGAGGACACAAAATAATATCTAATCTCGTGTAAAAGGTAGAAAATTTGTTATAGTGATTTATGCTTGCATTGTTTATACTGTCTAAATACACATTTTGAGTCTTATGACTCAAAATCTTATGACTGTTAACGGGTTTATTTTATGTCAATGTTAAATAAGTTGGTAGTGTTGCTTTAAAATATTTTATGTTTTCTTAATCTAATAGCTCCAAAAACGAGCTGATCATGTGGAGTTTTGTATTTTACACTTTCAAAATTGTCTATTTACTTTGGAAAAGAAAAAACATTTATTCCTTTTGTTATTATAAGTTTTAAATTCATCATCATCATCATCCTCAAGCAGCCAAGGGCTACGGAGGTCCAACCAGACCGTGCAATTTAGTTCTACAAGCAAGTCTGTCTTGAGCTACATCTCCTGCATCTGGCCACTGCACGCATATTCTAATAAGGTTCTGTTTGACATTGTCTGCCCACCGCATCCTACGACTCCCCTCTTTCTGAGGCCTTCAGGCACACTCTTCATAACCCTATTCACCAATCTATAATTATTCATACGGGCAACATGGCCAAACCAACGGAGTCTCTCTCTGCACAATGTGCTGCTTAAAGGGGGTTGCAAACTCCTTTGCCTAACCTCATCATTAGTTACAAAGTTGAACCACCTAATGCCCAAGATACTGCGTAAGCATCTAGAATCAAAAGCATCTAGTTTCCTGTTATCTTGTTTACAAAATGTCCACGTTTCACTACCATAACTAACCCTAGAAAGAACCAAACTATTATACAGTCTAATTTTAGTCTTTAGGTGTATACACCTATTTCTCCACACTCTCCACAGATTCTTAAAAGTCCCGGCAGCAATCCCTATTCGTCTGTTAATCTCATGCCGCACATCACTAGTATCAGTTACATAGCTCCCAAGGTAATTAAACTCTGACACCTACTAAAGACTGTGACACCTGCTAAAGACACCTGCTAAAGACTAATTAACTGAATCACAGCCTGCCTCACCAATTTTCATCACTTTAGTTTTCTCTCTGTTTATAACCAAACCTACTCTACTACCAGTCTCATCAACAGCTCGAATGAAAGAGCTCATCAACATCATTTGCCAAAAGGGCTAAATCATCAGCATAATCTAAATCAGAAATTTCAGTATCTCTAGCCCATTTAAGGCCAAAATATTTCCCTTGAAGTGAATTTCGCATAACATAATCAATAACCAAGCTAAAGAGAAAAGGAGACATAATGCACCCCTGTCGAACACCAGAAGTAATATTAAACCAATTGCTACAAGACTTACCAACTCTCACACACGACTCAGTGTTATTATAGAGGGCTTTCATTATGTTAATTAACTTGTCTGGTATACCATATGATCTCACAATCAACCACAAATTATGACGATCAACAGAGTCAAAAGCCTTTTTGAAATCAACAAAGCTAGCAACCAAAGGTTTCTGAAACTCCAAACATTTCTCAAGAATCTGCCTAAGTGAAAATATCTGATCTACACATCCCTTACCACTTCTGAATCCATATTGCTCATCACACAATTGCCTGTCAACCAGATTCTTAATTCTATTAAGCACAATTGTGCAAAAAAAACTTTCCCTGGAACAGAGAGTTTTTTTTTTGAAAATAGGGATAATAATAGCTTTGGTAAAATCCTTAGGAACCATGCCTTTATCATAAAAGATATTCAAAATTTTCATTCAAGTGGTAACCGAAACATTCCCAGCCATAAGCATTTCAGTAGTAATTTCATCTACCTCAGGGGATTTATGAAGTCTAAGATTAGAAATAGCCAAAATAACTTCAGACTGTGTTATAGGGCCAACATTAAAGCCACCAATGCATCTGTTATCATTACAAACAATGGGAGTAGAACTAACCACATTGTTTAGAACATCACTGAAATGCTCAGCCCACCTAGCCATGACAGAATCTTCACCTTCTATAACATAACCTTGTTTATCCTTCAATCCCTGTAGACCTGTTCGCTTTCTACCACACAAAACATTAACTATCTGATACAGCTCTCTGCTGTTGTGCTGTCTAACTGCTTCCTCGGCTTTGTCAGCCAAGCCATCAAGCCAAAGATTCTTATCAGAAGCTAACTGATCCTTTACACGTTTATTTAGTTCTCTGTAGTGCTTTCTATTAGGACTAGTAGGGTATTGATTAAAGACATTCCTGCAGTTCTTTCTTTCCGAAATTAGCTGAAGTGCCTTATCACTCAGATAATTCTGCCTCTTCTGCTCCATTTTTCCTAAAAGAGTACTGTTAGTGTCCAAAAAAGCCTGTTTAAAATGATCCCATTCTTCCTCAACTTCAATAGGAAGCATACCATGACTGTCATAATGACTAAGTAACCTATCATGGTAAGCTTTGGCTGTAACTGGTTCTTTCAGAGCTTCAGTATTAAAAGTAAATTTTTTAACCCTAGCACAACACTTTTTAAGTTTAAGTTGCAAAGACACTTTTCAAGGTAATGGTCAGATCCAATTTCAGCTCCCCTATATGGCCTGGTATTCATAACAGAACTAGCCCATTTGCTGTTAATTAATATATAATCAATCATATTCTTATGCAGCCCATCGGGTGTACTTAAGTATGTCGCGGTGTTTGTAATAAGTGTTAGTTATTCTGAAACAATTGAGTTTACTTACATGTAGGAGACGTTGCCCATTGCCATTGCAATTGCATGTTTGTAATGTATCAAAAGTGTGAAATAAATTTAAATTGAATTGATTCACTATTCAGTTGATTGAAACAAAAATATGTCTGGAGTGTTTTTTTAACAAAGCTGATCAGCACTTTTTGTAGCCCCTTTGCACTAAATCTGTGAGGTTCAACTGGTGATTCGTGTGGCGGTTTCTTTAATTTGTTTATCACTGAAGCGCAGAAAAAAAGATTTCTTTCTTTCAAAATCTAACATCTCAACCTATTAAAGAAAACTGTGTTTCGAGAGTTTCTGTATTTTTTCACTTGCACAGTGCCTAAGTCGAAAGTATGGTTGTTCCATCACGGAGAAAAGGTGCGACAAAGAATGCGGGATTGGCCAGAGGGGAACCCGGAAGCTACATGCGATTGGCTGCATAGCTTCATTTCGAGAATAACTTCTCCCCATGGTCAGATAATAGTTTCAATAGTTTTCTTTGACTTCTGCTTGTTTTTTGCACACAATGGCCTTTCTCCTGCTATGTCATGGAGCTATTTCCACCACCATTTTTACCAATCGTTCTACACTTCCTTGCAGTTTAAAAGGAATTTGTAGAAAAAAGGTTGCAAAACAAATGTCTTTTGACCGATTTGAAAGAAAGTTGGTGAGAAAATGTCTGTAGACGCATCTGAAGTATAACAAAAATATCCCTTAAAATGTCTCAATCGTATCAAAGGATCAAAAGTGATATTCCATGGAGGGGAATGAAACACAAGCTGAGGACTAAATAAGGTGTGTCCCTTTCACATCAATACAAGCCTCAAAACGGTGCCACATGCTGTGTATGAGGTTATCATAAAGTACAGTAGGTACCAGATCCCTCTCACGCACAAATACCACTTACAGAACATGGTGTCTTCGGAGGGAAATCAAGTGATACAATATGCGTTTTAAGAGCATCCCAAGTATGCTCGATGGAACTTACGTAAGGAGAAGTTGCTGGCCACGACATAAGGGTATTATTGTTTGCCTTTAGTTGTTAGTCAATCAATGCGGGCTCTCTTGGGACGGCATTATCAATCGCGCGAACTCTACTTATGATCGTCCTCTTTCAATTCGTCCAGTCGACTTCCATCCTTTTAGTTGTCTCAGTAAAAATAAAATATTATCATCTGCACTTTTCCGATCGATTTCAGTCTCAATTTCCACTGTTAGAGGGTGAAAAACCGGAAAATAAAAAACAAAACGTCCTTTTCTTTGAAACCCAGCGTTTGACATTCTCAAGCGCAGTCTGTTATTATTCTAGTTCATTAATTTATTGTCACATTTTTGTTTAATTTTTGTGAACATAAATGTTATAGAGCTAACAAAATTGAGATTTATTTTCAACAATAAGTTTTTGAAAGCAAATAACACAAATGAATAAATAGATTATTATAGTCATTATTTATTTAAATCTGATGGTTTCCTAACTAAACCTTTGGAAGGGGGTGCTTCGGTCGGTAGCACGCCAGGCTCGTTATCTGCAATTCCCAGGTTCGAGTTCCACCTGGCTCAGCGTTGAGATTTCTGTCCGCAAAACCTCCCCGCCTTCGTTCAGTAGGGGGCATTTATCGGCTTGGAGGCGCTGTTCTTCGGATGGAAAGCTAAGCCGTTGGCCCGTGTTCCGGAGAGTCATACCTGTGCACGTTAAAGATCACGTTGGGTTGTTTTTCCTCTGAGCGGCACTTTTTTGCACACCATGGGCTAATTGGCCCGGTCACAAGGACCCCGAAGGCTCAGGAAAGTTGGGGGAGGGGACCCATTGGAACAGCTTTTGGGAGACAGACGGTAACCTCCCGTCAAGGCCATCCAGGATGTTTGTTAACATGCACAGGGTATGGCTCTCCCGCACACGGGACCACGGCTTAACGTCCCATCCGATGGAAGGCGACTTTTCCAAGCCCATCAATGTGTCCTACTGACCGTTGGCAGGGCGGGGAATTTTGCGAAGATAAATCTCAACGCAGACCCAGTTGGGACTCGAAACTGGGAACTGCAGATTACGAGCCTAGTGCGCTACCGACTGAGCCACCACCGCTCCTAAAGATCACGCTGAATGGCTTTGACGGGAGGCTACAATCTGTCTTCCATCGGCTGCCCGGTGGGTTCCCTTCCCCTAGCTTTCTCTGAGTCCACAAGGTCCTTGTAACCTGGCCATTTAGCCCACTGTGTGCAAATAAGGACCGCTCACAGGTGAAACAACCAACCTAACTATTGTGTTATTTTTAGAAAGACACAAACCATAAAACTTGCCGCTCATTGTTTTTGCTACCTTTTGGATCACGTCACTTGGCTTCATTTTTTAACCGCAAGATTGATTCATTAGATGGTGTCCAAAACATAGCAACTGCAACACATACCGTCACGCTCTCACGAGATTAGTTTCTGCCAGCAAGTTCATGGCAGTAACTATGGAAACGGCTACGTGGCCGTAGCTTATTCGCACCGAAAGTAAATATGGTGTAAAAGACTGCTGCGACGTTTGCCTAAGACACAATGCTTATATTCATTCACTGCTGTGGTAGGGAGAAAAACATCAAATCACTAGTGAATGTATCCTAATATGAATATTTGAGAAGAGTTCGGATATACGCTTTTGGATCTAGCCGGAAATTATTCAGCACTGGCCAGAACCAATTTTATTTGATTCAAACCTTCCTGAACAAAGTTGGAAAAAGAAATTCTCTGATACATCATAGAAATATGCCTAGAGTTACGGGCTAATAATTGCAATTATTTCCTAACAAAATTTAAACATTAACATAGTTGTAACCAAAAATTATAATTACTCTTTAAAATCGAATGTTCTTCAGGAACATATATTTACAGACGCTACGAAAAATTCATTAATAAAATAGAGAATAAATTGAAAATAAAAATATATTTTAGTAAATTACCAAAGTCTGATTAAATTGTTGAAATTAGAATCAAAATAAATTATATTTATTTTTTTATTTTCTCGCTGTTGCAAGAATATATATCATGTATTTTAATTTGTGATGTAACCCGCAAAGCTACTAGTTTTTCTGCAGGTTATGACAGAACAAACGACTTTGTCACTGAACAGGACACCAAAAATTTCAGTGTCACAGCAGACCAGGCGGCTGAACCCAGCGTAATTTGACTGAACAGGGCATAACCACAATTCATCTCTAATAAACATCACTGAAATAGGACAGGTGGCAAAATGTGGAAGGTTGAGACTGCGCATTTGATGATTCGACAATTTTTGAGTGACAAAAGTGATAAATAAAAAATTGATTGCAATGTATGAGAACTGTAGAAGAGTTGATTACTCAGTTTCATAGCTTCCCCACTGCCATGCACGCTATGCTACTCTACAGTATAAATTATTAACACCAAATGGCTAGCAAGATATTGTATTTGGCAACCACAACTTCAGATATCAACCTACTCTTCCTTTCTCAAGGAAAATAAACTATCGTTTCCACAGTGACGTCAAGTCCAGAGTTCCAGAGATGATTTGTTCTTATGAGAATATATAACTGAATATAGGTAAATTTCCCTTTTTACCATTGGCATAGCGTAAATTATAAGAGGGGACCGAGGAAGAGACTATGGAACTAGGCAGTTGATGTTTTAATAATTCTCTTAGAGTATTCGTTGATGTTGAAACCATTCTTCTCACAGCTCATTGGTTGATTGTTAAATCATTGACAGCGTCAACTGCGCAATCTCATAGTCTTACTAGAGTCCCCTGTTGCTACTACCCAGCTACTTCTTACGCGTTTCCAGGTTCGAGTCCCAGCTGGGTCAGCGTTGAGATTTATCTCCGCAAAATCCCCCCGCCCTGCCCACGGTCAGTATTGGACACCGATGGGCTTGGAAAGGTCTCCGTCTGTCGGATGGGACGTTAAACCTGTCGGATGGGACTGTCGGATGGGACGTTAAACCTGTCGGATGGGACTGTCGGATGGGACGTTAAACCTGTCGGATGGGACTGTCGGATGGGACGTTAAACCTGTCGGATGGGACTGTCGGATGGGACGTTAAACCTGTCGGATGGGACCCGTATGCGGGCGAGCCATACCCTCTGCACGTTAAAGAACACGCTGGATGGCCTTGAAGGAAGACTATCGTCTGTCTCCCAACAGCTGTTCCAGTGGGTCCCCTTCCCCAACCTTCTCTGAGCCTTCGGGGTCCATGTGAACTGGCCATTTAGCCCATGGTGTGCAAAAAAGTGCCTCTCAGAGGTAAAACAATCCAATCCAATCTTCTTACTCGTATTTTGTTAATCTACCAGTTTTCAATTTCTGCACCGACCCGTTACAACTAATCACAATTTCGCAATTACTCCCTCCCCAGGGCCGGATTAAAAACGGTATGCAAAACACGCAAGTTCGTGGAGCCCAAGGGAAAAGGGGGAGCCACAGAGGAAGACTCTTTTAGGCCATTCAACTCACGTTTAGACGGCGCAATAATTCCTTTCTCTCTGTTTACCCGACTCCACTTTAAAAGATTGAATGGTACCTCAAATAATAATAATGTATGCTATTTCTTGATGCTTTAAAAGTTGCAAGAAAATGAATTGTGCTCTCAAAAAATATTATTTTGCTTTTGAATATGCTTCATGAATTGTACTTGTATTAAATATAAATTCAATGTTGTATAAATTACTACATACAGCGAGTTATATTTATATTTTAAGCATATGCTTGCAGTTTCAACATGCTAAGCATGTGGTCAATGTATCTTAAACATATGGGGCCAACGGATCTCTTGGGGGAGGGGGTGGCTCAGTCGGTAGCGCGCCAGGCTCGTAATCTGTAGTTCCCAGGTTCGAGTCCCAGCTGAGTGAGCGTTGAGATTTATCTCCGCAAAATTCCCCGCCCTGCCAACGGTCAGTAGGGGACACCAATGGGCTTGGAAAGGCCGCCATCCGTCGGATGGGACGTTAAGCCGTGGCTCCGTGTGCGGGGAGACATACCCTGTGCACGTTAAAGAACACGCTGGATGGCCTTGACGGGAGTCTACCATCTGTCTCTCAACAGCTGTTCCAGTGTGTCCCCTCCCCCAACCTTCTCTGAGCCTTCGGGGTCCATGTGACCTGGCCATTTAGCCCATGGTGTGTAAAAAAAGTGCCGCTCAGAGGTAAAACAACCCAACGGATCTCTTGGTCTGCTCCTACTTCTCCCCAAACTTCTCTTTATGATATAAAAATAAAATAAATAGCATAATTTTAATTCAAACGCATTATCTCATTTTACCCAAAGAGGCTTATCTCCGCAAAATTCCCCGCCCTGCCCACGGTCAATAGGGGACACCGATGGGCTTGGAAAAGCCGCCGTCCGTCGGATGGGACGTTAAGCCGTGGCTCCCTGTGCGAGAGAGCCATACCCTGTGCACGTTAAAGAACACGCTGGATGGCCTTGACGGGAGGCTACCATCTGTCTCCCAACAGCTGTTCCAGTGGGTCCCCTTCCCCAACCTTCTCTGAGCCTTCGGGGTCCATGTGACCTGGCCATTTAGCCCATGGTGTGCAAAAAGTGCCTCTCAGAGATAAAACAACTCAACCCATAGAATTATTGGGCTACTTCCTCATTTCTAATCATCAGCAGAATTTGACTCTTTTTGATACTTTGTCTCTAAGTCCTAAGCCTAAAGTAAATTCATTGTAAATACGACAAAAAAAAATAGAATTCTGGAAAATTGCATGAATTCGTGTAATCTTGAGAGTACAGTTATCTTTTCTAGCCAAATATTGCCTGAACATAAACTTGTAAACAGTAAAATAAATCTAGAAAACAAATATAAAGAGGAGATGTTAAAACCTTCAAACGACCAAAACATGTGTTTATGCAGTAAGAAAAAGCCCACTTGCAATCATATTTTTGTAAACAGGTCTGAGTGAAGATAAACAACTAGGCAACCGAAACATACTCCTCAAAAGAAGTCGAATCATCATTTGAAATATATTTTACTCTTGTCCCAATGTGTTGACATCTCATCCGTTCTAAGTCGTTGCTTTCGGGTAAGGATTTTTATTTCATGGATCATCATCTGCATCAATATCCATCTTTCCCTAATGTTAATTTCTTCCAAACTTTAGAGGAAAGATATAAACATTATCCAAAAAATTTAAACTTTCCTCCTTCGGCAGCAGTTTTCCCTCTATCGTTACATGACTCTGTTTATGAAAACAAATGACATAAAAAATAATATGAAAAAATCTCCAAATATCCAAATCTAGGAATGCACGAGATTCGTGTGTACTGAGTGAGAGTGTGATGAAGGTAAACAAGTCTGTTGGGAGGATGCTGAATGCGAGAAATGATGCGGGATGAAGGAGGAAGCGCGAGACTAATGATGGAGACCTATGCCAGCAGTACAGAGATGCTAATGCAAGCACCTGCATTGGTGTGCTTTATGACGTCACAAGCCTCCTTCGCTGATCAATGCGCGATGGTGTTACAGGGCACTGCGAGGACATTCATTGGTGGCCATGAGCCATGTGGCAAACGCCACACTACTTAAGTATCATTTAAAAACGTGCGGTTGATTAGAGGTGACAGTTAATTAAGTTAAATTACGAACTCTGGGCACCAGTTAGATGCTATAAATTACGGTAAGTGATTATTAAGTACGTAATAGATGAAGACATATTGGCTATCAGGCCGACGGTGGACTCACCGATTACATCGCGTTGACGTACTGCGTTAAAGCAGAGCTCCTGAGAGAAAGGGGGACAAGGCTTAGGAAATGCACAGTTCCACGATGCAATCGTTGCTAGCGGTCTCTGGGAGTCATTTTCCTCTCGGGGAAGAGATTATTAATGATGTTTCCACTCCGAAAGTAAATGTTGGAGCAAATAAGCTTTCATATTGATGCATTTTTTATATACCAGGAAAATACGAAGAAAGATGGTTTAAATTCATTCCTTCACAGAAAATTCTAGCTTCCTCCACATTTTTTTGTTTTCCCTTATCTACAAATATAACTTTTATATGTCTTTTACGTAAAATATGTTTCTAAATTTCTGAATACATTTTCTGATTTGTAAACAAATCTAATTTTCTTCGAGAGAAATCATCCTGATTTTTGGAAAGGTTACTGACATAGTCAAGGAATTCACACAATTAAGAATGTTTTTTAAGAGTCATCGAATGAGACACCTCTTACAGAAGAGCCTCACTCATCCTGGGAAATTGGAACTCTTTTAATGAACGGGGGGGAATTCCCATGTGTTCTTAAAAGCTCCCTATTAGATATATATATTGCTCACAAAAATTAGGGGATATTTCAAAATGAATATGAAGCGATAATATATCCCCTAATTTTTGTGAGCAGTATATATACAGAACCCAGTCTTAAAACATCTGGATTTTTGAAAGCATATCAAATGTCCCTCACGAGAATAACTACAATCGCTCAAAAAAATATCCGAACACTATGGTTGATTAGAGAATTCAGAAAAATATCTGGCAACGATTTTTTTAGAAATTAGTGATCTGGCAACCTTCGTGTCACGTGACAAGAAGGCAGATCACTAATTTCTAAAAAAATCGTTGCCAGATATTTTTTCTGAATTCTCTAATCAACCATAGTGTTCGGATATTTTTTGAGCGACTGTACCTGAGCTAATTTAACATTACTTATATACATTTGCGCCTTGCTGTAGGTAATATATATATAGTTTTATACAGTTTACAGCCAAAAATAAACAAATCCAAATATATTAGCATATTTCATTAAAAAAATTAAAAGCAAGTAAAGTTATCTCAACGGATAATGAGCAACGCTGAGAAGAAAAGGCGTTTAAGAGAGTATCCCATATGAATCATGAGCGTGTTCTATTCATTTATTACCGAGGATTCGCATTTTTTGCAGAACCTTTAAATGTGTTTTTCTGGCAGGCTTTTATCATTCATTCATGACACGAGGGTTGCCTCAGCGAAAATGTCTATGGCATTATTTTCGGTAACTTTACAAGAGTATCAAACAAGAGTTTGTTATTTTAATACTTCACAAACTAATCTATGAAAAAGCAATGAGATTAAACTTCACAGAAAGGAGCTATATCCGGGATTCGAACTAGAATCTTTCCTTCAGCAGCCAAACGCTAATTTATTGATAATAGAGCATTTCTTGTTTTATAAAAGAAAAACTGCAAAGAATTGTTTTAATTTTCAGCAACCTCCCTCTTCTTGTGTATTATAGGTTGATGGGTCTACTCAGAAATTCCCAAGGCTTAGATACGAGAGAAGAAGAAACTCACTGGCGTCTCTCTGCTTACGAGAGCCTTTGAAGAGTCCGTGATTCGAAGAAAAGAAATATAAATACTCAAAAAAAAAAACAGTAAGCGACACAGTGCACGATGAGCTTTATTAAAAAAATTACCTCTCAGACAGATGATTCCCGCAGAGGTCTTACACGAGGCAGTCAATTTAATATATCAAAGAGAAGATGTGTGAGGAAGGTGAGACCTCAGCAGAAGGACAACACAGCGTCCATGCCTTATCCGGGGCTCGAACTCAGTCCCACCGTGTAGAAAAATAAATTTAACATTAAATATTTATGTCTTACAGATAATTTTTTAACTAACAGCCGATGTAATTTAAACTAAAAAAATCATTACTCTCTGGTGATTACGAAACGCCTGTTTTCTGAGATAAAAACGCCTCTTCCCGCCTTCTCGGCTTGCGGCCTCTAACGGTGGAAATTCGCATTAATGGAAGATTCGAAAAAGATCATTCGCAATATTTTATGGAATCTTTCGAACCCAAAAATATATTATTGTTTTTCATTTATCCCTTGAGACAAAACGTGGAATTCCACAACGGATAGCCAATAAAGTGAAAAATAATATATTTTTTAAAATAAAAAAAATACATTGTTTAATCAAAAATGTATTTTCACTTTTAAAATAAAGAAAAAAATACTTTTTTCAAATAAAATTCAGAAAAAAAATTGCAAATTCAGTATCATTTAATGGCTAGTAGAACTCTGACGAAGAGAATTCGAGCATTTTTAATGTAAATAACCTAATTTTGATACGATTATGGTATTGTTTGGTTTACTAATCAATCTATTTGCAGTACTCAAGTAAAATAAGTGGCTGTATGAAATATCTGCCACGAACAAACAGGATACAAGTTTCTTTTGTTTGTTATTAACCGTTTGTTGAGTGTTGCAAAAATTTCCATTCTTAGAAGTCGATTTAGTGCATCTTCGAATTTCAAACGGAATGTCTTTTAAAAAATAATTTAATTCCAAATACTAGAATATGAAATAGTATTTCAAGTTATTGCACACACAAGAAAAAATCATACAAACACGAATTAGTTCCAGTCCCCATTGTGCCCGAGTTAAATTTCCCCACTAACCATTGCCCTGTCTTTGGGCAAGGGAACACTTAAGGGCTTTAAAAGACCGCGTTCATCAGATAGCCCCCACCGAAAGAGTTGCCTTATTCATTGGACCTCAAATTACCCACTTGATGGCCTTGATGAAGGCTTCCATCTGCCTCAACAGCTGTTATTTAAATCATCTTTAGCTGGGACGGGGGTGGCTCAGTCGGTAGCGCGCCAGGCTCGTAATCTGTAGTTCCCAGGTTCGAGTCCCAGCTGGGTCAGCGTTGAGATTTATCTCCACAAAATTCCCCGCCCTGCCCACGGTCAGTAGGGGACACCGATGGGCTTGGAATAGGCCGCCGTCCGTCGGATGGGACGTTAAGCCGTGGCCCCATGTGCGGGAGAGACATACCCTGTGCACGTTAAAGAACACGCTGGATGGCCTTAACGGGAGGCTACCATCTGTCTCCCAACAGCTGTTCCAGTGGGTCCCCTCCCCCAACCTTCTCTGAGCCTTCGCAGTCCTTGAGACCTGGCCATTTAGCCCATGGTGTGCAAAAAAGTGCCCGATCAGATTTCAAATGCTACGACGGAGAGCCATACCCTGTGCACGTTAAAGAACACGCTGGATGGCCTTGACGGGAGGCTACCATCTGTCTCCCAACAGCTGTTTCAGTGGTTCCCTTCCCCTAACTTTCTCTGAGCCTTCGGGGCCCATGTGACCTGGCCATTTAGCCCATGGTGTGCAAAAAAGTGCCGCTCAGAGGTAAAACAACCCAACCCATCTTTAGCTTTCCAGCACGCAGTCGTTTGGATCCTTGTGACCTGGCCATTTAGTCCATTATGTGCAGGAAAAAGAAGTTCAGAGTAAAACAACCTATAAGCTTCAGCAGAATCAGACATCTTTGGCCAAGTCAACAGGATTCTATATTGCTGTTGCTCTCAAACTTTGTTATTTCTTGCAATGCTTCGTCTCTTATTTCACTCATTTACATTACTTCTCACATCGTTTTTATGTTAGCTAACTTAACTGTCAATCTTTTATGAATAATTATCAAGTCGGAAAATTGGGGATAAAAATACGAAGTTCTAGACATTTAACATTTGAAATCTACCTAATTCAAATTGTAGAAATGAGAGTACTCGAATCCATTAGCCCCAGTCTTCCGCAGCACAGCGGTTGAAAAACACTGAAATAAGAGTTGGGATGAGTTGTTTTTATCCCTGAGATGCACTCTTGTGTACACAATGAACTAAATGACCAGATCGCAAGGATCCTAAGAGCTTAAAAAAGGATGGGTGAAGAGGATCTGCTGGGAGCTGTTAGGAGACAGATGGAAGCTTCGCGTCAAGACCATCCAGCGAGTTCTTTAACGCGCACACTCTCTTGCAAATGGGGGGGGGATAGAGAATGCCTCCTTCAAGCAAAAGAAATGTTTAAACAATTCTTTGTCAAAATTGGAAGATACCATAAAAGACAAGAGGGGCCACGGTTAATGTCCCATCCGACCGACGGCAGCTTTTACAAGCTCATTGGTGTCCCCTTTCTTACCAAGGGCAGGGTGAGGTTTAAGGAAGATAAATCTCAAAGCTGCCACTATTGGGAAATAAACTGGGAACGAGTCTGGCACGCTACCGACCTAGTCAACTTCGGCTCCTGGAAGAAGAGTTGGTGAAAAAAAAAGAGAGTTTTCTATTTTTCAAAATTCTATCTTGTTGCTGTTTTCTCTGTTATTCTTTAAGAAAACTAATCGAAAGAGCAATTTTCGTCATTTGCATGATACTCCTTATCCACTGTAAAATATATTTTAAAAGTAAGTTATTTTTTCACCAAGAAGTCATATCTTAAAATAGCTTTCCATTTATTTACAAAATATTTCTAGATATCGATTATTACAATATTTTACCGTCTAAATTAAAGCTGGAATGTCATTTATCTTTTTACTCATGGAATTAAGTATATTTCTCCAAATGGAGAAGGAAAATCCTATAAATAAATCTCTTATTACATGATATTGACCACGTATTTAATAAACGATTAAAGAAATATTCGTCTAAAAGATTGATTAACGAGATGATTATCACATACCTACATTTCGCTGGTAAAAAAAACTAGCCTAAAATGAAGTTGACATTGAACGAATTCAAGTGCTGCAACAAAAGACGTCTCCGGTTTAAAGAGAGCGTTTGAAATCGTATATAACTCAAGCAAACTAAAAACGGAAAGAGCTTCACGGCAACAAAATCTCTGAATGTAAGTTGTTTAAACAGACATAAATGCAAAACAGCACTTCAACTTACACGCTCGCACACCTTCCTTTCGACAGGAAACGTTCTGTGATCTGTCAACAGCCGTGGTGAACTCTGAAAGGTAAAACGCGTTCCGCCAGTTCGCTTCACCTAGCACACGGCAAATGCCTCTTTTGCCAATCGCTAACAAGCAGCTTACTGAAATGTTTTCCCGTTTCCTCGTAGTTCTAGTATTACCTCACTGCAGAGAGAAAGAGGGCTCACTCCGATAAAATAAAAATCTATATCTCTCTATATTCGGGGACATTTTCTGAAGTGTTTGTAGTAAATTCAGGCTTTTCCTCTTCCTACCATCAAATCTGCACAGGTACCTAGTGACTTTTATGCCGATTTTCAAGAACTGCTTGTGAGTCTTTTCTGCAGTTGAAATGGAGTCTTTGCGTCATAATCCCTCTACCCGGGAAAGGAGAAGATCCTGCTACCAAAGAAAAGGATCTTCCTCCTTTCGTACTTCAGATGATAGGCAACGAATGTTGCGTTATGTAAATCACTGCGCTGCTCCTCACACTATGCTGAGGTTAAGAGATCAAAGGATGGAGATACGATGAAAGAGCAGAAGCAACTTCTACTTGTCTCCGAAGTGGAATATTAATAGAGAATATTTCTCTACACAACAGCTTTCCCATCCGTTCTCGAAACGGCAGGTGCACTTCATGCAAAGGCAACGTTCATCGTTTTCCGATGTGTTTTGTCTGGACCTTGTGCTCGCTTTGGCTTTTTGCTTTAAGCTTCTATTAAAGCGTTGTTACGCTAAAACATCAAAGCAGACACAATTCAAACAAAGGGAAAAACTCTTTCATAGAGAAAGAGCTAGACCTTAGCAGACCCTGACCTGCTTCAGACTGCCGAAGAGTAGTAGAGACAATTTATTCTGTTCTTGATAAATTCCTGAATATGTTCCTTTTGTTTAATGACAGTAGTAACTTTGTCTCAAATGAGCATGATAATCGCTTTGTCCTTATAATTAAATAAGCCTTACAAAGCTATTTTTCATAAGTATGACTTTTCAGCGGGTAACAGAAAAACTCATTATACGGTTTCGTGGAATTAGAAAAAAATATATCTTAGCATTTGAAGAAAAAAAATGTTTCCTTTGTAGCACAAAGCAATGTTAATATTAATGACATTAATTACTTTGGTCAGAGAACTAAACAAGCTCAGTTTTTTTTGTTAATTTTTTCCTGTTTGTTTGCAGCTTCTACTGTTTCGTATAACAAATTACGAAGCTCACTTGTTCGTAAGAGACAGCGAAGCATTTCCGAATAACTTACCTGTAAAATGAACAAAGTTAAAATTGATTATATTAATTAAATAATGGCGAAATGAAAACCGAGACGAACGAGTCTCATCAGGGTCCATTCAACCATTGTGTTTTAATTTATTGAAGCAGTAGTTTTTGCTTTTCTGCTCTTATTTCATTCTTCGCTTTGCTGCTTTTTGTTTACAAAAGAAAACTAAAAACAAATCAACTCTAGTGACGCGAATTTCTTTGAAACCAAACGTTTCAGCAACGAAAACTCTGAGAGTCTTGTCTGCCTTAAAAACAATCTGACGAATAGAATTCACTGATATTTCTTCTGTATTTTCAACCGCTGTTCTGTGAGAGTCCCACCAAAAACTAGATTTTTAAAATAATGTAGATATTTTAATAAATATCGTTGCAAAAATGGCGATTCCTCGCGGAATGGCAGTTAAAAAATCGGGAGAGGCTTCTGTCAGTTGAAGTACAGCTAAGAATGTGTCTATCAAAAATGAAACTCTATATAAAAGAAATATGTTACGCAGTGAAGCTCAAGTTTCACACTAAAATAGGAAGGAAGGAATCTCCCTATGGTGGCAATCATTTTGTAATAATTATGAAATATTTCCATAGGTAAAAATAGTGCATGGGTGCTCTGACACTTTGAAATACATGGTAGAGCTTCATAGCATGATTAGCTATCATAACCTTCCTAAAAGAGGTGTGAATTTATCCCGCCTTAGCTCAAGTGGTAAAACAACTGACGTATAATCCGAACATCCTCCTTGGAGTCCAGGGGGGCGAAGGGTAGATTTCTTTTTACTCCTGCCTAATTATTTACATTAAAATATTTATTTATTATAAAATTATATATATATATATTAAAGTATGTTTCTAGCTATGATACCAATTATTTATCTGGCTAAATCAATTTTTGAGTAGATTTGTACTTGTTGTTTCTATTAAATGTTTTGCTAAATTTGTATCGCATTACAAGGTATCCCGCCAAATTTGTTCACATTATATAAAGTGTTCCGCCACCCAAAAAGGGTTGAAAGACACTGCTCTAAATGTTGCTTATTACAGAGAAAGTAAATAAAATTTCGGGTGAAGCAGAATATTGTTATTGACAAAAATGAATTTTAAAAACTTACATAACTAGAGTATTTAACATGACACCTGAAGCGCTGGAATTTTCACACCATAGCAAAGACTTTAGAAGATAAAATTCTCAACAAAACACACAGCAAAACTTTCGATTTTATAATTCCGTAGCACAGTGACGCACCCAAAGGTTACAATTCTTTCCCTCCATTAATATTAAATTTAGGGTTTCATGCGCATATCATAGCATTTTTAACTTTTTTGGGGGTTTTGGGTCAGAGAAAGTTAATTCTGAGCCCTGTTTAATAGGAATTCAAGCCACCAGATTATAGTTTAGGCCGTTTACTCAGTTCCTTGATTACTGACAAATTGTACTGACTTTACTAATTTCTTGAAATTCTGATCGACCTCTCCATATCCTTATGAATTGATTGAGGAGTGGCAAAGAGTATTTTCAGAATGATAGAATAAACCTAGGACCTGCTAGAGGATTAATTTGTAACTTTAAACTTTGAAACCTCTACAATACATTGGAGGGAAGACACATCCAGGGTCATGGAAATGTGCTATTTTAAATATCAAAAGATGAAATTCTGAACTATCAGTGAGTTCACCCAAGGTAATTCAATTCCAAAGATTCTTCATCTTTAGTCAGCAAGATTTCACTGACTGTCGGTTTACTAGAAATAAATTCTTTTCTTATATTAATTTGTTGTATGTGTTTGAATGTTTTACTCATAAACCACACTTTTAATTCCTTGTTTTTGATGTAAAAATGAGTTGATTAGCGAAATCGCCTTTCTCTTCACCTTCTCACCTTCAATCATCTGCCAAGGTAGAATTAAAAGGTCCCAACTGCTCAGTTATTAGATATTAAGAGAGGCCTTTTTTGGTGCCACAGAGCGTATTCCATTCATAAATGGAACTCGAATGTTAATCATAAAATGTCTATTGACTGGCACATCAGAATTTCTCGTATATGTATTTTATAGTACCTCATTTTCAGAGTCTCAATTTTTTCCTTTAAGGTTCATTTGTCAGAGAGATTCGCACTTATCTTGTTTATGGGAGTTGAAGAATAGATTCTGTCCAATCAAACGCTAACCTGTGCATTAATACAACTCACTAATAGTTCTGAATTTGCGATTCTGATATCTAAAATTGCATCTTTTCCAGTAAAAAAGTAACTCTCATGCTTGGCCGACGAGTAAAGAAACCTGAGTTCAGATTACAGATAAAGCATTTCTATTGAGATCTCGCCTTTCTCATAGGTGTTTATTATATTATACTTACAGGACCATGACAGGCATACGCTTCGGGCGAAATTTGTTATTTCAATCCTTGATTCAACTCGAAATATAATTCATATATCAACAAAATATGTCATGATCTAGACTACGTGCCCAAAATTACAGAAACTACAATATTCGTCTGACCATGAACTTTACCTTGTGATTAACAAAGCTTCGTTTGAATCCCTTATTTTTAAAGTACGGGTTCTTTTATCAAAAGAATTGAGAATAATCTAGTGTTTTAGTTATACACTCTCTCAAATGAGGAATTGGTTTACATATTTAAATTTCCGAACAATCAAGTAAATGAAAAGATTTCTGAAGTAAACCCAGACTACGAATCAGGGATAAGGGAAACTCCGGCCCTACGGCCATTTGCCACACTTGAGATGATTTTTTGTGGCATGCCGGCAAGTAAAGGATATTATTATTTGCCACAGAGTGTCGACATACCACAATCAGAGAACAACCAAATTTTGCTGGAATCGTCGGGAAAATGCAGCTGATGTAATTTTTATTACAATTGTTTAATAAATATTATTATTTCAAGACAAATAATCTCTCCTTTATTATTTTCCGTAGTCATGCATTGGATCACCAAGAATCAGGACAAGATTTTGAAAGGAAAACCTTTGGGAATGGTTGGAGAGGATAGCAACTGGACATAATTTGAGGAGAGGAATTGGACAGAACTGAAGAAGAAAAAGATACTGAACTGGGTTCGGGAGGAGAGTCACCTAACTGGATTTGGGAAGAAAGACAATTTTTGGAAATTTTGGATTTGAGAAGAAAAGCAATACAGGGTTTCATAAATTTTTCAATACGGCCCTCTTAATGTCCAATTGTTTTTAGTGGCCCGCAGAGAAAAAAAGTTTGCCCACCTCTTCTTCAGATTAATAATCACTAACAAGCATTTAAATAGTTTGTCAGTACTTACGGTAAGGAATAACGGTCCAACAATCTTTAACGACTCCCCAATGCTATCTTATTTTTACACTCATGTGAGGAAATCAGAACTGAAATAATAAAGAAAACTCCTTTAATTGCAAGTCTATATATCAGTCCGTAGAGCGCCAGGTTTTGATCTCCGCGAAACACCCGCGCTGCCATCGATCAGAAACGGGACACCGACGGGCTTGGAAAGGAAGGAAGAGACGTTAAACTGTGGAGCAGGGTGCTGGAGAGCCCTACCCTGTGCACATTAAAGAACACGCTGGATGGTCTTGAAGTGAGGCTTCCATCTGTCACAAGGACCCAAACGGCTCAAAGAAGATTGGCGAAAGGGTATCCACTGGAGACAGTTGCAAGCCTCGCGTCAAGTCCATTCAGGGTGTTCTTTAACGTGCAGAGGGTGTGGCCCTCCTGCACACAGAGCCATAGATTAATGTCCCATCCGATGGATGGCGATCTTTTCAAATACAAAGGTGTTCACTTTCTCACCGACGCCAGAGAGGAGGGTCAGCGGAGTAAAATCTCAGCTCAGAACTAGTTGAGATTAGAACCTTAAAACTAAGGATTAGAAGTCTGGCGCGCCACCTGTTGGGCCATCCCGCACCCCACACCATTCAGTTGGTATTAATTTGGTCGTGTTAAGAAACGGTAACGACTAAGTGTGATTTAATCGAGAAGTGACTGGTGTCGTTGAATTAAAATGATCCACAATAGAAATTCCCAATTTAGGGCGGGAATAGCAAAAATATTTTATATCTATATTACCTATTATCAACATATGCAGTCACATTTGATAATAAAATCGTTACATTTCATTACAATCAAAACTACTTCTAAAGATTGACTCCATGGTATTAGAAGTTAGAGCCATCAACAGAGGAGATATTAGGCGGTAGGCACCTCAGTCGTAGAGCACCGGACATATTATCAGAAAGTCATCTTCACCAATCCTGGTTACTGTTATCAGGGACGTACTCAGAGAGGAGAGGGGGAGACTGATGTTCCAGACATTATGTGGTCCCTTCCTGATGCGGTCGTCTTATACGAAAATCCAAACTTGTAAACGAAAATCCGATAGTAAAACTTGTCTATCTGCTTTGAAATCCAAAACACTTGTCCTTGTATAATTTTATTTTAGCCCCTTAATATTTGTCCTTTACTAAAATAATTTTAAAAACAACTATAAAATTTTATTCCATGCAGAATATTGTTTTAACCTTTCTTGTTCGGTGAATATTTTAATAATTGGGAAACCATACCCTAGTCTTATTCTCATAACTCTTGCCCCCAAAATAAATTCTCGAACCCTATCTGAAACCAAATTCTCGGAACCCTCCCCCCTCCCCGTAACTAAATCCTGGATACGTGGCTGACTGGTACTAAACGGTATTTATTGACTAGACGCTATTTATTTGACTAAATGTTTGGATCACCAAGGATCAGAACAAGATTGCGAAAGCAAAACCTTTGGGAATGGTTAGAAAGGATAGCAACTGGACATAATTTGAGAGAGAAAATGGACAGAACTGAAGAAGAAAAGATACTGAACAGGGTTCGGGAGGAGAGTCACTTAACTGGATTTGGGAAGAAAGGCAATTAGACAGAATTGGAGAAGAAAAGCCACTGAATAGGAGTGGAGAAGGAGAGAAAATGAACAGGGTTGGGGTGGAAGAGCACACAGACAAGGATGGAAAGGTGAGCCACTGAACAGGTTTGGGGTAGTAAAGAAAATGGCCAGAATCGTGGGAGGAAACCTATTGAAGAAAGTTGGACAAGGAGAGCAACTGGACAGAATTGTGGATGAAAAGACACTGAGCAAGGTTTGAGAGAACACTTAGTGAATAGAGTTGGGGAAGGAAAACAACAGGATAGAATTGGGAAACAAAAGTCACTGAACAGGGCTGGAGAAGGATAGAAAATGAAGAAGGATGGGGTAGAAGAGCAAATATAGAAGGTTGGGGAAGTAAAAAACTTTTCAGAATTGGAGAAATTAAAAAAAAATGACAGAATTGGGGAAGTAAAGAAACTTAATGTAATTGGGTAGGGGAAGATACTGAAGAGGACTAGGGAAAGGAGACTCCTGAACGGGGCTGAGGAAGGAGAACTAAGCCGTTGAAAAGTTTCAGAAAAAGAAAGCTGCTGAATAACTGTTAGAAGGCTCAACAACAAAGACCATTGCGACCTCTCCTTTGATGCATACATGCTATGTATCTAATACGAAAGAGGCTGCCATTCATCCGCCCGAGTCTACATTTCCACTGCCATTGTTCTCTCAGAGAATTCAGAGTCGATAATAGAAGATTTTAGATTGGAACTAATTATCCTCAGCTAATACACTCAGCTAGCTAATATAATAAGTATTCCTTTATTTCCCAAGGAGCATAAGAATACAGTATCTGAATATCTCTCATTGTTTTATGGACTGCGATTCACAAAACAACAGTTCAGCTACATAACCACGACATACACTGCAGGATCAAATTATTATGAGCACTTGCCTAATACTTATATTGTCAGAGCCTTTTTCTCTCCTGAGTTTGACAGGATTGACGGACGTTTTCCAAGACCGTTTCCATCCTCCACAGACTCTGGATATCGTAGGCATGATTTTGTGCTATGTCCCATCATCTCCGTTACGGATGCTCCTGTCCATCGTGCTCCAAAGTCTCTCTTTCTAAGTCAGTCACATCAGCCTTTTTATCGATGGCGCACTTTGCTTTCCACATGTCTTTGCGGCTTTTATAAAACTTCTTCGTGAAGCAGAATACTTACTTCAGTAAGAAATTTTGCATACATTGGCATGTTTCACGATGCAGTCAATGTTCATAATAATTTACCCAAGCAATACTTTTCGTTTTTTAAGCGTATTACGCCGTCCCATGGCTGAATGGTTAGCGCGCTTGGTTACTAATCTAAGGGACCTGGGTTCGAGCACCGGGTAAGGCATGGATGTATGTGTCGTTTTTTTGCTGAGGTCCTGCCATCCTCTCAGATCTTCTACTTTGGCATATAAACTGACAGGCTCCTGTTAGACCTCTCTGGCAAGCAGCTGCTTGAGGGTGTATTTATTATTTTTTTAAGCGTATTACATTTATTTGGTCCGCCATATGTAACTTTCATTATATGAATGAACATTACATAGACGTTGTTCATTTCGCAATTTTGCTGCTGAGAAAGTTCTTCGATTTTTTTTTTCTTTTTCCTTACGTTGAAAAGACTTTTTAACAAAACGAGACCACAAACAAGAATACTCAAATAGTAAAATAATGTCTTTTTTCCTTAAGTCAATTTCCCTGTAAAGCAAACAAGGTATTTATCAGTTCTAGTATCGGTGATAGAAAAAAAAATGATATTTATAATAATCCTTTCCAAACCCAGGGTGGTGGGAGAATGAATGTTCGATACATTACCCAATCCCTTCCTTTTTGCCTCAGGTAAAGTTCGCCTATCCCTCCCCTACCTACCTCTCTTAATCTCGATGCAGCAATCAAATCACGTTTCTTTCCATTCGTTGCTGTTAACGCATTTCAGTTGCATCTGTCATGTCGCGCGATGGGCATGCACACAAATGTTGTCTCATGGAGGAAGTTTATTTGCTTTCATATATGAAAATCACTGCGCCCCGAGCGGGAGTTTTCGTTCTAAAGCATGTGCACTTCAGTTCCCTCTCATCGCACCATGTGAACCACTCCCGAGCCTCTGACTAGAAGTGGCGAATGTATATGCAACGCCTGCCCAGGCATTACTTTCTCCCCCTCGTCCACCTCCACCTCTCTAATACCTCGAGGATGGAAAAAAAGAGCGGGGCCAGGGAAATTTGAAATGGCCGTTCAAAGATCACCCTACTTATTCGAATGTGATACGGAAGGGCATTCATATTTTTTTCTTCCAACCCCAAGCAACCTTCTGAAGAGACTCCACGCGCATTCACACCGTCTGCCTAACTCATTGCAGCATCAAGTGTTTGGTAATCGCATTCCTCGACTTATCGATTAAAGGAGGGAGAACTAATAGAATCTGAGTCCCGAAGCCTGGAGGGGCTGTTTGGGTGGGGGTGGACATGCTCTCTTGCCGCACGCTGTGGCTAAAGAAACGATGGGAGCAGTTCAAATGCCGAATTCTGCTACGAATGCAGTTGAAATTTGGTCATCGTAAAAGGCAGTTCTTCCTGAAGTACATCGTTGTATTTTTCTGAGCTACAGAATGAGCAGAGAGATGCAAAATGGAAACTTCTCCGTCTCTTTGAGAAATAAATGCAACTTGATAACGGAGAAAGAGAGATACAGAGTGAGAGAAAACTACTCTCACAGAGCGAAACATTTTCTACAAATGTTCTCCGAACGGGGCATTTTTCCATCTTTTTCTGATTACTCTCCCCCCCTCCAAAAAAAAAGCATGCCGTAAACGGAGTCAATCTAATTCACCTGAATTACGTCATTCCAACTACTGGTTCCTGACGACGAGAAATAACCGGGAACGATTTTAGTTTCATACTCAGATGCAAAATATTAACACGGTAAAAAGAGAAAGTATTTTTAATCTTACCAATTTTTTTTTACTCTTTCTGCTGCGTTTCTTTTATTAAAAAAATGACAGTTAAAATGTTTCATTGGGTAAATAGAATTGAGGGAGTCATCGGAAAATTTGCATACAAATTCATGTAGATACAAGTTTGAGAAAAGTGTTTTCATGACGTGCCGATCAAAAATATGAGGGAGGTTTCAAAATGTAAGGGTGCATTTGGAAACAAATGCAAAAAGAAACTATAAAATGCCTTCTTTTTTCAACAATCAGATAATCAAAACATCAGCAACCAGTGGTTGAAAACTTATCACTGAACTTTGTTTTAATTTGCATGCACGCATTCAATTTTTTTTAAAGAAGAAGGTGTTTCCTATACAAAGGAATGAGATAACCTAGAAGCTATATTAGACTTATCCTGGTTTCTCATACAACATGCAAACACGTACACAAGGACACGCCCTGCTGGTCTTAGTAGTCAGGTACGCTAACCACTAGACCAAGTAAGTCTAGAGCATACATTTTGAAATCCTTTTTAATGGCAATATGGATAATGTATTTGCATAAACATTAAATTACAATCCTCTCAAATAATTGTTTTCTTTTAGTTTTGATATTCAATTTTGTTATCTATCCATACAAATAATCTATAACTTCAAATTCATGGGCGGGATGGCTCAGTCGGCAGTCACCGCCAGGCTCTTAATCTCCAGTTCCTAGGTTCGAGTCCCAGCTGAGAGTGTTGAGATTTATCTGAGCGAAATTTCCCTTCCTGCCCTCGATCAGTAAAGTCACCGATTGGTGTGAGGAGTTCACCGTCCGTCAGCTGGGACGTTAAGCCGTGGTTCCGTGTGCGAAAGAATCATACCATGTGCATGTTAACGAACACACTGGATGGCCTTGACGGCAGGCTCTGTCTCCAGCATCTGTCTCCTAACATCTGCCAGTGGGTCCCTTCCATAACATTATCCGCGCACTAGGGTCCTTGTGACCTGGCCATTTAGCCCATTGTGTTCAGAAAAGTGCCGCTCAGGGGTAAAACAACCCAACCCATTTACTAATCCACTTTATTTTTCTAACTACCTTTGTAGTATGAAGTCTATGCAAAACAAAATATGCAATTGGGTCAGCGTGGGCGATAGTTATGCAACATCCATTCTAATTAATTCGGTGTCAGCATAGACACCTTGTCCAACAATACTTAAATGCTATAGATAAAGTATTCAATATAAATATTTATACGGTTAAGGGAGAATTCGTTTATTAGTTCTGGGTGGCTGCAATGATAATTTGGATAATCGGTATAATGTTCATAGTAATTCCAACACAATACTTCAGACAAGGGAAAAGATAGATAACTGTACGTCTTCGGTTCTGTTAAAGATAGATATTTGCTTTTCAAATGCAATACAATTAACGGGGTTCCTTGAACCCAATTAACAGATCCTTTTAATACCACCATAATCAAGTTCTAGTTCAACAACCGAAAGCATAATAATACTGTCGAGAGCATCTAAAGTCAATTCGATCTAACTCTAACAGAAGAAACGTAACCCGTTAATAATTACGGCTCATATTTATATAGATTTGTAGCACAAAGTAAGTTCAGGTTCGAAATCAGCTTCTATTAAAGATAAGGGCTTGATTTTTGTTAACGCAATTCGTAGTGTCAAGGAGGTAATCCTTATTTCAATAATAGAATTTTTCGATATAAACCTGGGAGTAGTCTGTTAGAATAATATAGGGGAAAAGCTGTCATTAGCCGGGTGGGATCTAAACCCATGACCTCCTAATAACATGTCAGGTGCTCTGGCCACTGGGCTACCTGCCGCCGAACAATCTGGTAGATATACTACACCTGGTAGTATATCTACAGGTCAGTAAACACCTGGTAGAACTACCAGGTTTATATCTGAGAAATTCTATTATTGGATTGTTTTACCTCTGAGCGGCACTTTTTTGCACACCATGGGCTAATGGACAGGTCACATGGACCCCGAAGGCTCAGAGAATGTTGGGGGAGGGAACCCACTGGAACAGCTGTTGGGAGACAGATGGTAGCCTCCCGTCAAGACCATCCAGCGTGTTCTTTAACGTGCACAGAGTATGACTCTCCCGCACACGGGGTCACGGCTTAACGTCCCATCCGACGGACGGCGGCATTTCCAAGCCCATCGGTGTCCCCTACTGACCGTGGGCAGGGCGGGAAATTTTGCGGAGATAAATCTCAACACTGACCCAGCTGGGACTCGAACCTGGGAACTGCAGATTACGAGTCTAGCGCGCTACCGTCTGAGCCACCCCGCCCCAGAAATTCTATTATTGTAATAACAATGCTTACGCTATATTCTCGGCGTGTTGGCTTAAAAAATACCATGCCGTTTACCGCTTGATGTGAGCTCGCCATGTGCACTAAACTGGAAGGTGCCATCTGGACCAGAGTCTTTAATTACAATCAAATCCATTTCCAATGACTATGGTATAATGCTTAAAGCAATTAATAAAGGATGATTGTTCCGCGGCCGGTAGCTCAGTGGTCAGAGCACCTGACATGTTATCAGGAGGTCGTCGATTCAGATACCATCCGGCTAATGACAATTTCTCCTCTATATTATTCTAGGAAATCCTTATGTGAAATTTCGGAAGCTACGAAGTGTCCAAAAGTATCAAATTAAAGTCGAAACATAAACTGTTCCAAATCTGTTAAAATCGCGTCCATCTTTTGATAGTTAACCTAATAAAATACCTACTATTGAGCCTTACAGTCGCTCAAAAAAAAAATATCCGTATCACGTGACACGAAGGTTGCCAGATCTAAAAAAAATCGTTGCCAGATATTTTTCCTGAATTCTGTAATCAACCATAGTGTTCGTATATTTTTTGAGCGACTGTACCCCTGGTTCAGTGGCTAGAGTACATAGCTACTAACCGAGCAGACTTGTCCGAGCACGAGAAACCAGGATAAACCTGTTAGAACTAGATTATGTCTGTCCTTTGTGTAATGGACTATCATCTATTTTTTTAATACGTCACTAATCCGTGAGTGTCGTGTGAACTTGACCTAATTGTTATATAAACGTGCATTGTTGTACCAGGTTGGAAAATAACGGCTATTATTAACTTGCTATGCTTGCTTATCATTACAAATTAATCCTTTTTTTGGGGGGGACTTAATTTTATGAGGTCCAAACCTCTACGTTGAACTACGTTACAATGAAATGGAGCTCTATACCTAATTAGGTGATCCAAGCTCTTACCATTTAGGAGTTCTTGAACAAACAAACTCTCTAAAATATACATAAGATCATATTTATTCTCTGGTCAGTTAGTTATAGCTCCAGTTGAACACGTGATTGGCAGAAACATTGCGAAGCATTCACAAACTGTTGGGTATGTCAACAAGCTAACTGTGGCACTGACTCAACATGTTTTAAAAAACCTCGGATTGACCATTTTAACCATTAAAACCATTAAAAAATCTCGGATTGATTCTTTCCATCCAATGCATCGCTTTATGGCACCATACATTTCAGCAGCGGGAGATGATCGAATCTAGGGACGTACCCAGGGAGGGATCAGGGGTCACCTTCGAAAATCCGGTCGCCTACATTAATTCTGAAACTTATCTAAATGTTTCGAAATCCAAAACAATTGTTCTTGCGCAATTTTATTTTAGTCTCACAATATATGCTCATCACTAAAAATGGATTAACAAAAACAACTATAAAATCTTACTCCATATAGAATATCATTTTAAACTATCCTGTCCGGTGTAATATTTTAGTTATTGGGAAACCCAAACTCAAGTTGAATTCTCAGATCCCTTATCCTCCCCACCCCCTAAACTAAATTTTCTGAGCCCACGAACTAAATTCTCGAGCCCTCTCCGAAATTGAATTCTCGCCTCCCCAAAAAAAGCTAAATTCTCGGACACCTCCCGAAACTAAATCCTGGGCACGTGCCTTACTAAATGTTTCGCTTTTTCTCGTGTAAAGCTGACTCTCTTAAGATGAATTTTGCACCATTTAGTTGTTGTTCCAGTACTATACATTACTTCAATTTTCATTAGTTCACATCATGATATTCTCTACGTATCACACATGGAAATCATATCGCATTATTTCCACTGCAACAACTCCCTTTGCACTCGTTGGATGAATAGTCTTCTTCTGTATCTTTCGATAAGGACGAATAAAAGAAATAATACGAATATCTCACTTCTAAGGGGATAAGACCAGATGCAAACCCAAAACGAACAAAGTATGAAACATCAACACATAAAAATACAATAATCATTTTCTTATCGGCTAATCGTCATCTGTGTTATCAGTTGTAGTTTTCTTCTTCGTATAGCGTCATCTTCCTTCGAATGAGACAGATCCCCTCAGCTGATGTTGCATTCTTCTGCTCATAGACGATGACGACACGAGAGAGACGAGATTTCAGACTCCAACCCCCAGCAAAAGACGGATGCTGAGTTCTCTGCGACTTGCATTAGCCATGATAGCTTGGCGGCCGTCGCCTAATGACAAGTAATCGTACCTAAATAGCCCTCGTCTCACTTCGATTTCCTGGGGCCTGGCGCGCGTGACGGCTATCACTCGCCTGCTGATAGGCTAATGGACTCCTTCTCGTGGGCTGCAGCGGAGCGCGCTGCCACGACAGTCACAACACTCTCCGATGGTTGATCAACGGCGGCGGCGGCGCCGAATGTTAAACACTCGTCGTGAGACGCCCAGACACGCTTCGGCCTCATTCTGCCGAGACCGCAATTAAATAATGGGAAAAACGCAGCAACGCGTAATAATAGCGCTATTTGTTTAAATTAAACATTAAACTAATGGGAACGGAATTGGTCAGTTGTGTGTCATTTAAGTAATATGTATTCCTAATTTCTCTCCAAGAAAATAAATTTGCCCTTAGAGATGAGCTAGTTATATAGATTATATTTATTTTAACTAGAAATCAAATGGAAAAGAAGACAAATTTTTATCTTTTGGTCCTTAAGGAAAGGGTCTAGTTGTTTCTTAAGTCCACCTAATTGAACTGTAAAATATTGAGGAGAATTAGAAGTGAAATGGAAATGAAGGAAATAAAATAGAGTTTATTGAAAATATGAGGCTTAAATGGTACTATCGCATGAAGAGAATGATATGGACACGGATAGCATTTGGAAAGAGGAGTAAAAAACGGGGGATAAGATGGAGTGATAGAGGTTGTGTAGGAGAAATATTTGAAGGGAGAGAAATAGAATATTTTCCTAGGCATGGACTCCCCGAAAGAAGGGAAATACTTTACAAGGAGACAGATTCGGATCTAGGAGTTCGGGGTGAGGGGTAAGGGGGCGACCCCCCCCCCCTTTCAGAATGCTAAAAGTGGTAAGAGAGGACAAAAACTGTTAAACCTATTTATATATCACACATTTTTCAAGAAATTTTTAACACCTGTAAAATGGTGGGAAAATGTTATAATTCATTCGAAATCCAATCCCCCCTCTTTTACACTTTTCTGGTTCGATTGCGTTTCTTGCCCCACCCCACCCCATTTATTTCTAGATCCGGGCCTGCAAGGAAATAAGGAGAAACTGAACTTCAGTGAATGAAACACGTCAAAGTATTCTTGAAATTAAGAAATTAATTCGGCTAAAATGCGATGTTTCAGTGGCTTTCAACCTCACTGAATGATATTCCGCTTCCGCTTTAGTTTGATCTTCCTCTTACTCTCTGATAAGAGAACATGTGTTCTCCATTAATTGTTTACTTGATTCTTGGAGCCGGGTTTTTAAATTCTCAGTGAAGGGCTAACATACAATAATAGGATGCAAACATATTTATTTTGTCTGTTAGATGATATAACAGAAATTTTTCAGAGGGGACCCTAGCCTCTCAGCCCCCCTCTACTCGATGCCAATGGCCGCACTCAACAATTTAGAAACCATTTTCTTAAAGAATGCGGTGCTCCACTTCGATAAGGTTTCCTTATAACACATGGAGGAAATGCTTTCTATATGCTGCTAAACAAAATTTAACAGCACATAGAAAGTACATAGTACACAGAAAGTGCTAGGAAAAATGTATATTGGAAAGAAAAAAAAAATTCTGCTGCTTAGAAATAAATCAAACGTCTTAAAGATTCGACATTACTTTAGAAATCAATCAAATTATGAAATCAATCAAATCAATCAACTTAAAGTAACGTCTTAAAGATTCGACATTACTTTAGAAATCAATCAAATTAGAAATCAATCAAATCAATCAAATTATGATCAGAGAGAGGAATGAACTCTCTGATTTCAATTTGTAGGGAGAGTTCACAGACATTTCATTTCTTCATTATAGATATCAAGAGTCTCATGCCTCGAACAGCCTTAAAGTATTTATATTGGTAGTAGCATGACCCAGTTTTTCTTCTATTATAGGTTTTAGTCTTACACATAGGATTGGCTTAATTTCGCAAACTAAAAGCCATTTTTCTTAGTTAATATGAATAAACTGGGAACTGTCGAATACGAAATTTAAAATCAAAAAAATATAAATGAATAAAATAAACACAGGAGAGTAAGAATCATGGAAAATGCATTTCAATCTAAGTGAAAAGTGTGCTTATATTTGGAAATTATAACTAGGAAAGAACATAAAAAAAACCGAAGAAGTGAACATTATACCTTAAAAATAGCATTATACACAAGCAGAAAGAAACAGTACAAACCTGAAATGTGTGAGCATCATAAATTGGAATGAAAACGGAAAGCAAACCTTGGTCTACTGCAGGTTAGAATTGTGTAAGATTAAAAAGGTAGATTTGTCTATAAGGTATCATTCAAAAAATCGAATTACACAAGTAGAGTCAGGAGCAAAAACTACAATATCTCTTCCTAAATGTTGGCCATCAACAAATATATAAGTACCAGAATGGAAAACTATTGTCTTTGTAGGGATGACCTTGGATTTCTTCAGCAATCAATGGATAACCATCGGTAAAGATTAAATAAAATATTTCAAGATGAACTTCGCTAGTACATAATTATTCTTTTCGCTGCAAGATTTTCTCTTTTCTGACGAAGTAATCATTAAAGTGTCTTTATTTGATAAACGGAAACATACCTGATTCTTTGCATCATAACAAAAGGACAAGATCTCAACCAAATTTCACTGATTTCACTCTGTCATGAATTTCAGTGAAGAGAAAAATTCAATGTCGATGAAATTTCGCAGCAAAAGCTGAGTTGCACGTGTCTGAATATGCTTACTTTTTATTTTACATTGTCCCTTATGTTGAGTGAATGTCGGCAATGTTTTTCCGCAACATATTTTGCTTCGTGATATCAGAGACGTAACCAATTCTAATCATTCTAAGAAGGGAGATAGATTCTGCTCTTTAAAATCTCTATAATGTAAATCTTATCCATCTCCTTCGACTTCTTGTATACGACATTTGAGTCTCAAATTCCCTTGTTGTGGAAGAGATGCAAATATTTGCTTTTCACAAATAGTACTGTTGATTGATTGCTTAGAAGCAAATATTTCTTTCGATTGACTTCATTGAAAATCATCGATACACATCTCTTCAGATGCGCTTATTTTTTGCTTCACGATATCCTTAAAACGTTTTCTACAATCTCTCATTAATTATTATTCATTTCACACACGTGATCCTTCAGATACGTTTTTCCCGTTTAACCTCATTGAGAAAAGTTCGACATATAATTCCATCCACTCCCAGAGTCCAAATACCCAAAAAAACAACACTCACATTACTTTCTTGTCTCCATTTTTTCCTCTGAAGGCGACTTTCAAGGTCAAACTGGACGTCGCATCCCTCACGTTTCCTCTCCGAAGTTGACTCTTTACGGCGTCTCACTCGATACTTAAGTACGCCGCCTAGTCCATCCTCATCTCTCCGCATCAATCCCACTCCAGCACTTCCCTCTTGCTCCTCCTGTCATGGTTCTTATTACACTTTCTCGAGTCACGTGGCGGCGCTCACGTGGAAAGCCATCTCACAGCTCGGCCTTCGGTTGAAGTAGCCGTTGACCCCCTAGCCCTGTGGGACTGAGTGGGGCGGTGAGCGCGCCCTTCTGCTTCCCAATCAATAGCCCATCAGTTGGTGCGCCAGCATCTTGGGATGTGCTCTGTGAAATTTGATTACGTCAGAAGATAAGTGTCCTAGGGACAGCATCGCCTTGTCTCCACCGGTACATGTGCTACTTCGCTCTCCTCTGGATAAAGTGAAGCTGTCAAAGGACATGATGGAGACTGTTCATAAAGCCTAACTAGTTGGACGGATGACAGCTTGCAAGATTGCTGAAAAGTTACGCTTCTCCTAGGCAAGAACTATCGAGAATTACAACATCGAGATAAAATCATTTCATTAGCTGCGGATGGCAACGGAGGAGATTTGCATTACTTAACAGTCGGTGTGGCGGAAGTGATAGATATGGATGAATGACCACGTGAATTCCATAAAGTGAACCTTGGAAGAAAAGAATCCAAGTAGGCGAGCAACGAGGAGAGGATTTTCCTTCACCTAACACGTATGAATTGCATTGTTAAATAAATGGAATACTTCTTCTGCATTAATATATTGTGAACTTGCTCGTAAAATTTACTCAGTCAAAAACTATTGTTTTGAATTTTTTTTTCTTTTGTTTTTGTATTTTCTTACTTTCTTGTGTTGAAGACGTTTTTTCTGTACTTATTAAAAATACCATTATTTTTGTTTTGTGTTATTAGATTAAAATCCGTATCAAAATAAATGTTATCATTATCCAAGCAGACATCAACTTGATACAGAACAACCCTTATGCAGAATAAATTATAGATAGGAATCACTAACCTTTCAGCGTGCAAAGGTTTCGAATGAATTCGATAATGATTTAAAATAAGCTGAAAAGTATTCTGTATTCCAACGTAGTTTGTTGACTACTTTTACCAAATAGCGTATTTCAATTCTTTAAATATTTGTTAAAAAATATATTTGTAATTAAATATTTGTTAAAAATATTATTTTTATTAATATAAAATTAAAAATATATTTGCCACACTTTTATGATTTAATATAATTTAATTATGGTATTCTGTTTTGTCAAATTCAATACTGAGTATTTTAACTGAGTTGGGTTATTTTACCCCTGAACTGCACTTTTTTGCACACAGTTGGTTAAATGGACAAGTCACAGGGACCCCGAGGGCTCAGAGAAGGTGCGTAATTTCCAATTCAGGAAGTGATTTCAGAAGTTACATAAGAGCTATCGCATTCGTTGCGAATACGAACTTTTTTATCCATTTGATTAGAATATCTTCCTCTATTACACACCGTCACGCAACAACCAAATTTTACATTTCATATTTCGCTTCTGTGAAAGAAAATTAATTGAATGAGACTGAACATCTATTCAAACCGTGGGGCGGGGTGGCTCAGTCGGTAGCGCGCCAGGCTCGTAATCTGTAGTTCCCAGGTTCGAGTCCCAGCTGCGTCAGCGTTGAGATTTATCTCCGCAAAGTTCCCCGCCCTCCCACGGTCAGTAGGGGACAACGATGGGCTTGGAAAGGCCGCCGTTCGTCGGATGGGACGTTAAGCCGTGGTGCCGTCTGCGGGAGAGCCATTCTCTTGTGCACGTTAAAGAACACGCTGGATGGCCTTGACGGGAGGCTACCATCTGTCTCCCAACAGCTGTTCCAGTTGGTCCCCTCCCCCAACATTCTCTGAGCCTTCGGGGTCCATGTGACCTGGCCATTTAGCCCATGGTGTGCAAAAAAGTGCCGCTCAGAGGTAAAACAACCCAACCCAACTATTCAAACCGTTATTGTTCTCTCTCTACAGAAAAATCAAATTTTTGATACATTGCATTCAAGATGGCAATAGTTTACTTAGAGTAGTGCCTCAAAAGTCGAAGATGAAACTCCGATAACATTTATCCGCCACATAAACTAGGGTAGACATTTAGAACAATAAATAGCATTTCTTTGTTATATTAATAATATCAAATCCAAAGTTCGAAAGTATTGTTTCAATTTCAGGAGTAAAAACTTCGCTTTAAAGTGCTGAATTGTCCCAGACCTGGTCTATCCGGAATGTAGTAATATCATGTCCCTCTGATTTCTTTATTATTGTAATTCTATTGTTATTGTATATGTCTATGTTAAGTGTATTTTCTGAAGTGTTCGAAATGAGAATGTGGCTCATTAGTTGTCATCCAGGCCGAGCTAGCTGTGCTCCATGTGCTCACGAAACAAAAGCGATTTTATAACTCTGCCGTCATTAGGTTCAAGGTATTGTAAGATCATGGTAAAATTAGCCTCCAATGAGGGGTTCCCTACACCAGTGCCGTCATTAGCCGGAATTATGGTGCGGATGACTGAAAGGAGCATGTGAACAATAAACTGCAGAATGAATGTTGCTGGCGAACAGGAAGGTCGTTTGAAGCGGGGGCAAAAGGGACGTAGCTATTTCTCAAAAACCCTTAACGTACCAGGGTTCGGTTTTATGTGAACGAAGGTACAGTTCTATGTGAACCAAGGTACGGTTCTGTGTGAACCAGGATTCGGTTCTGTGTGAACCAAGGTACGGTTCTGTGTGAACCTGGGATCGGTTCCGTGTGAACCAAGGTACGGTTCTGTGTGAACCTGGGTTCGGTTCCGTGTGAACCAAGGTACGGTTCTGTGTGAACCAGGATTCGGTTCTGTGTGAACCAAGGTACTGTTCTGTGTGAACCAAGGTACTGTTCTGTGTGAACCAAGGTACGGTTCTGTGTGAACCTGGGTTCGGTTCCGTGTGAACCAAGGTACGGTTCTGTGTGAACCAGGATTCGGTTCTGTGTGAACCAAGGTACTGTTCTGTGTGAACCAGGATTCGGTTCTGTGTGAACCAAGGTACTGTTCTGTGTGAACCAGGATTCGGTTCTGTGTGAACCAAGGTACGCTTCTGTGTGAACCAGGATTCGATTCTCTGTGAACCAAAGTACGGTTCTGTGTGAACCAAGGTATGGTTCTGTGTGAACCAGGATTCGGTTCTGTGTGAACCAGGATTCGGTTCTGTGTGAACCAAGGTACGATTCTATGTGAACCAAGGTACGGTTCTGTGTGAACCACGATTCAGTTCTGTGTGAACCAGGATCCGGTTCTGTGTGAACCAAGGTACGGTTCTGTACGAATCAGGAGGCGGTTCTGTGTGAACCACGTGGTTTAGGCAAGGATCAAATATCCTCTCGCCGAGTTTTGAGGTAAGTAAAGAGATTTCTGTAAAGTACAGATTTCCACCTCATCCTATGACTGCTCGCAGAAGCAAGGCAGCATTCGAAATAAGTAAAGCTGAGTGGTTAAACCACCTGGTTCATACAGAATGATATGTAGATCCATATCATTATGATTCTGAGCAAAGCTAAGACCCACGGAATCGAGCACATTCCAATAGTAAATATATAATGTAAATAAACTGTGTAGTCCGTCAACTACTCTTCACGACGTTTAGCACAGCAGTCTGAGACACACCTCAACACGAGTGTAAAAACCCGCCAACCTGTGGTTTCACGTGGTCATGGTTATTAAGTGGACTAATTGATCCTCTCCTACTAAATGAAATGCGTCGGAAGTATCTCTACATATCTTATCCCCTGCGGCGCACGACAAGTACTTCTTTTCTTTAAACCCATACAAACATGTGTTTTTGTTTCCGCAAGAAATTGGGTTATATTTCCTCTGAGCGGACTTTTGGGCATATAATGAGTTAAATCGCTAGAACACTAGGACCTCAGAGAAGGGGACAACTAGACAGCTGTTGGGACAGAGGGAAGCCTTCTGTCAAGACCGTGGCATCTTTTTAAAAGGCGTGTTCTTTAACTTACATAGGGTATGACTCTTCATACACTGCCACGGTTCAACATCTAATCCAATGGAATGCATTCCATTTTGGCTCTCCCGCACAAGAGGGGAAATATTTCCTTACAAGAAGTGTTATTACCGAAGGCACGTTTTTGACCAGATGTGATAATTATTTTTTTCGAAATCCTTCCTGCCCCGAAATATTTCGGTCGAGCAATCGCTCGACAGTTGCTTACAGCTAACTGTAGTTTTTAATCAGAAAAATGCAGGATGGTAGTACGCGACAGGAATCATTTTTGGAAGAAATGAATCAGTAGAGTAAACGAAATAATTCGATTCGTGAAAGATTTTTCATGGGTAAACGTTTTATTCACGTTCCTCTGAAGTCATTGCAATCAGGTGAAGAGAAAACTAAGGTCACTTTAAGTTTTGATTAACTTTTCGATGACAGGGAGTTTTGGCTACTGCCATAAACGAACATAAGTCTGAAGATCCTGTGTAGTGGCCAAGGTATTTCATAATAGAGATGAGCTCGGGTTTGGTCGAGCTGTATTTGAGCCCAGCCGGGCCCGGGAGGTCTCGGGCTCAAATTAGAAAGATGATTTAAGGCACAGACTCAGAACAACCAATATGGCACATATTTCTTATAATTATGAAAACAATTACCGAAAATCAATGTTTATATATATATATATAAATATCACCTCTTAAAAAAAGTAAAAAGTAAGAAAAACATCAAGACTAAGGTCACTTTAAGTTTTGATGAGCTTTTCGATGACAGACGATCCATCGTGACCAATCGAGAACAGAGAACGCCATAACCGTATCCTAAGTGGTAATAGTTTCCAGAAACTATACCACATGACTCGAGTTGGGTTGTTTTACCTCTGAGCGGCACTTTTTTGCACACCATGGGCTAAATGGCCAGGTCACATGGACCCCGAAGGCTCAGAGATAGTTGGGGGAGGGGACCCACTGGAACAGCTGTTGGGAGACAGATGGTAGCCCCCCCATCAAGGCCATCCAGCGTGTTCTTTAACGTGCACAGGGTATGTCTCTCCCGCACACGGAGCCAAGGCTTAACGTCCCATCCGACGGACGGCGGCCTTTCCAAGCCCATCGGTGTCCCCAACTGACCGTGCGCAGAGCGGGGAATTTTGCGGAGATAAATCTCAACGCTGACCCAGCTGGGACTCGAACCTGGGAACTACAGATTACGAGCCTGGCGCACTACCGACTGAGCCACCCCCGCCCCCACATGACTCGGAAGAAACAGCGGGAGACGATTAGGATACGGATGTTATTTTTATAGGTGCATTAGATATTCAGCTTTGTTTTTGCCTTTTGGCCTAATCATCCTTTTTTTTTACTCATTTATGTCGGAAAGATTAGCATGTGAAGAAGACAAAGGCCTTGAATCTCTTTCCTCGCCAGCAAAGCCTTTGATCACAACTCACTTAAACTTACCTTAATAACGCTCGTTAGATATTTCACGATTATTTCAAACTATAAAAATGAACTTCAGCGTCACTCGTTCTAAGAAACTATCACCAAATTTGTTTAAAACTGAAAAATTTTAAAGTAAGGTTTTTGATTTATTTTAAACAAATGCACTGCACTTATGTATAATTTTTTAATAATAACGGTTTTCATTTAAATAAGTGTTTATTTTCCCTAGCTTTGGAGAAAAGTTCTTAATGCAGAATGACAGTGCTCCATTTGTTGACATTTGAATAACTTGTGAGGAAATCAAAATTTTGTTAGTCTTGATTCAGATCTCTTTCGGGTCGGGGGTGGCTGATTCGATAGCGCGCCAAGTTCGTAATCTCATGTTCCCAGACTCGAATATAAACTGTGTCAGCTTTGAGAATTATCTCTTGCAAACCCCCATCTGTCTTTGGTCACAAAGAAAACACCAGTGGGCTTGGAAATGTCACCTTCCGTCGGATGGTGTGCTAAGCCGTGGATCCGTGTGTAAGAGAGGATATCTTGAAAGCCTTAACTGACGCCTACCATCTTTCTCCTAACAAATGTCCGATGGATCCCTTTCTTCCGACCTCCTCTGAGTTTTTGGAGTTCTTTTTTCCTGGTCATTTAACCCGCTGTGTGCCAAAAAAGTGTCATTCAGAGGTAAAAGAACCATTCCCAGATCACGTTTTCTCTCCCAATACATGCTAATATACATCAAATGCAAGTTTATGCTAATATACATCAAATGCTATTTTATTCGTAATAATTTCATTACTACGAATAAAATAGAATAATTATTAAGTTTCTTCCCTTGGTGTTTCCTAAGTTATATTCTGTTTGAGCTGAAATGTGCCCAGTATCAGAGCTCGGGATCGCGACGAGCAACATCCATAGTCGCAGTGTTCATGGGAGGAGGAGTGGGAGAGTAGGAGGAAGAGGAGGAAGAGGCCGGGCATCAGGCAAAGCAGGAAAGAGACGTCGAGTGTTGGCGCCCAGGTGTCGGAGGAAAAACGGCCTTTCTTGTACGCGTTGCTGTAAGTGGGAATAGATTTGAGAGAAAAGCGAAACCTCCCAAGGGATGCGGATCGATGATGCTGAGTGAATGAATCTGTGGAAGAGGAAGATACTGCGTAGAGGAAATGACAGCCGACGAAGCGGGAAGGGACAGATCACTGTCAATGCATTGCTTAACTACGAATCCAGCTGATCCAGGTGATGGGAGCTTGCTCTCAAACTCATTTTAAACGAAAGTGTAAATGTTTGTTAAATAAAATTGTGCTTTTTTTTTTTGCCACATTTGTCTTTTATTTTGCACTTTTTTCGAGGGGGGGGGGGGGGTCAGACGCAGAGATTTACCACTATTCCATAAGCGGATGCTGTGGCCTGCTCAGTCGCAATATTCCGGAATGAAATCAATTAGAATATTCTTATAAATTTTAGGTCATAAACACACTGTAAAAGAAAATAATATTATCTATCGATTGCTAAACTAGCAATCAGAGTAAGCCTTCGCAACATATACAATAATAATTTATGGATGTTTTAAATATCGTTTTCGGGGCGGGGGTGGCTCAGTCGGTAGCGCGCCAGGCTCGTAATCTGTAGTTCCCAGGTTCGAGTCCCAGCTGGGTCAGCGTTGAGATTTATCTCCGCAAAATTCTCCGCCCTGCCCACGGTCAGTAGGGGACACCGATGGGCTTGGAAAGGCCGCCGTCCGTCGGATGGGACGTTAAGCCGTGGCCCCGTGTGCGGGAGAGCCATACCCTGTGCACGTTAAAGAACACGCTGGATGGCCTTGACGGGAGGCTACCATCTGTCTCCCAACAGCTGTTCCAGTGGGTCCCCTCCTCCAGCCTTCTCTGAGCCTTCGGGGTCCACGTGACCTGGCCATTTAGCCCATGGTGTGCAAAAAAGTGCCTCTCAGAGGTAAAACAACCCAACCCAACCTAAATATCGTTTTCCTTTACACTCAGAGGGGCATTATGACGTAGAAAAGTAAATTAATTATTATCAAATGACTTCTTATTTCAATTTCCTTGTGGAAGGAGAAAACTTTTCCAGGACTACTTTTAGTAGTTATTATTACATAACACAGAACAGGAAAATCAATATAAAGAAATAAACACTGGTAAGGAAATTATCGTTGCAGTCTTAAAACAATAACATTCAAATAAAACAGATAAATGCTTCATTTTACAGAAAACCATCTGCAAAAAAGACGTCTTGGTTAACAAATTTCGAAAATATTGCTCAGAAAATATATTTAATTTAACAATTGAATAAGGCAACGTAATCTTTCAAAGAACTTTCTCTAAATTTTTGAAAATTATCAGTTCTAAGTAAAAACTGTAGAACCTAGATGCACAAAATTCAGAATTAAGCTGTTTAACTTCTCACTAATTCAAATAAAAGACAAGTATAAATTATTGTCATAAAATTTAAGAGCATTTCTGTATTTGAATAATAAAGTTGGGATAAAAAAACTTTAGTTACGAAATAATTTCTTCAAAATGAGAAAAATTTGTTTCCTGTGAAAGAGGAAACGGTGAGCAAAAGAAATAGCTCTCCATCAATCCCACAAAATCAACTAGAAAACCATTAGAAGCAGATGGGGGAAAAAGGGCTCAGCAACTGTTAATAGCAGATGGATAAGGAGAGCTGTTAAACAATTATTGAGAGAGGTGGGTAAGGAGACCCAATAATAAACGTTGGGAGCAGATGGTAAAAGAGACCTACTAAACAATTGTTGGAAACAAATGGGAAAGGAGACCTAATAAATAACTCTTAGATACAGAGGGAAAGGAGACCTAATAAATAACTCTTAGATACAGAGGAAAAGGAGACCTAATAAATAACTCTTAGATACAGAGGAAAAGGAGACCTAATAAATAACTCTTAGATACAGAGGGAAAGGAGACCTAATAAATAACTCCTAGATACAGAGGGAAAGGAGACCTAATAAACAGTTGTGGGAGCAGATCGTAAAAGAGACTTACTAAGCAACTGTTAGAAGTAGATGAGAAGGGCTATCCGCTAAACAGTTTTTGGGCGCAGATGGTAAAAGAGACCTACTAAACAACTGTTAGAAGCAAATGGGAAAGGAGCCCTACTAAACAACTCTTAGATGCAGATGGGAAAGGAGACCAATAAACAGTTGTTGGAAGCAGATCGTAAAAGAGACTTACTAAATAACAGTTAGAAACAAATGGGAAAGGAGACCTAATAAGCAATTGTTAGAAATGAATTCAAAGGAGACTTACTAAATAACAGTTAGAAACAAATGGGAAAGGAGACCTAATAAGCAATTGTTAGAAATGAATTCAAAGGAGACTTACTAAATAACAGTTAGAAACAAATGGGAAAAGAGACCTAATAAGCAATTGTTAGAAATGAATTCAAAGGAGACTTACTTAACAACTATTAGAAACAGCTGGAAAAGCGAGCCCTTATCTACGTAGGCCTAAACTGTTAGAAAAGAGATGGAAAAGGAGATCTGCTAAAACTGTTAGAATCATATGGTAAAGGAGACCTACTAAACAATTGTTGATAGAAAATGGGAAATGACTCACTTAATAACTTTTAGAAGCAGAATGAGAAGGAGACATAATAAATAGGTATTAATTAAGAAAACCAGAAGTTTGCAAACTATGTTCTTCAGTTCGGTAAAGGGTTGATGGATTCTACGAGAGAAAGAGAAAAAGCAGCTGACTCAATACTTGTCGGACTTCAGTTCCTTAGAAATATACAGAAATCATCATTCTTTCACTGAATATGAAAATGCATTTTAAATATCGTTAAAATGCGAAGAAAATTATTTTAATGCTGTTTTTGTATTGTTTTATCTTTTAGCAGCATTTATTTTAATGTTAACCACAACCAAGATTGCGAACAGTGAATATGGAGCGAGGAAGAATTTTTATTATTTATTTGTTGTTTGAATATCTCACGTGAAAATCATTGGGAACAACGTACAGTCGCCCAAAAAAGTATCCGAACACTATAGTTGATTACAGAATTCAGAAAACATACCTGGCAACGATTTTTTTTAGAAATTAGTGATCTGGCCACCTTCGTGTCAAGTGATGTCACGTGACACGAAGGTCGCCAGATCATTAATTTCTAAAAAGATCGTTGCAGATATTTTTTTCTGAATTCTGTAATCAACCATAGTGTTCGGGTACTTTTTGAGTGACTGTACACTATATACATTATTTTTGCCTTATTTTTTATTATTTGTCATGTTTATAATTCTATTGTTTCTGTGTGCTGTGGTTTATTTCACTAGCACAACAAATGATCACCAGTGTATATTAAAAATTTATTCAGAAGTTACAACACCTTATGAAGTGTTTCTATGTGGAAATCTCTTGCAACCGGAAACTACACTTATCGGACATCACCTAATCATCATAAGTGCCGGATATCTGGAATTTTAATATATTACGATATGAAGTTTTCGAATCTCCCGAAAGTTATAATAGCAAATATATATTATATTATTTCAAACAAAAAATTATATTGTTTCGAACCATTTAATAAAATCAACATACCTTTCAGAAGTTTGCATAATAATTGTTTCAATATTATATATTTATGAATGATTTTTCTGAAACAAATAATTTATTGCTCAATATTCCAGCTTCTCTAATTCCTTAAATGTTAAATGAATATCCATTGGATCGAGCATTTAATTGTAAACCAAGATTTAAATAGATTTGATTACGTTCTTTGTCTTCAGTCATATTTATCTACTGAATGCATGTTTTATAAGTTATAGAATTATAAGATATTCGACTCAAAATTCCTATTGATATAACACGGTGATTCTCTAATATTTTGTTAGGACAGTGTATAATTTTAGTTTTGTAGTGATCCTTTTAGTTTTTGTTAAATCTGAAATCGAGCGTAATATCATTTTCTGCTATTAAATGCTCCAACTTAAATACTTATTATCAATCGAATAATATTTAAAATTGAGATTTAGAGAGATTCGAGTGCAATTTATCTCCATTGTTATATTTTCCTTAAGAAGCTTATCTTAAGAATTAAGGATATTTGAATGAAGATTTCCACTTACATAAGGTAGAATGTTTTTTTTTTTTAGAATATTATTTTTATTCATAAGTAAAGAGTAAAGAGTAAAGAATACAAATACATTTACACTTTGACCCGCAAAGCTAAATAGCTTATCTGCAGGAAAATGAACATAACATTATTCATATATAGTATAGAATCATATACATTAAGGTTTATATTTTAAAAAATGAACAATTTTTTAAAAAAATAATAAAAAAAATAAATATTTTTGTTTATGTATTTGTATAACAAATATGTATCAATTTGATTTGATAATAGATATAAATTAAGTTCTTATACTTACCAGAGGTATTTTAACTCAAAAATGGATTTCTCTAAAAAAAAAAGGATAGTTATATTTAATTCCCCGATGTATTAGCATATGTCAAAATTAATATTCCTTTCCCTTTGAATTATTTACTTGATGCGGCATTTTATGCATTTCTCCCCATCATACAGAGCAATTTAACATCGCATTGTGTATTTTATAACGTACTTATACAGTTAAAACAGCGTACAGTCCAAACGTTTGCGATATCATCAGTAATTAACAAACTCATATCTACAAGTCCTTTACACTAAAAGTATCGTCTACAAATATCCCCTCCTCTGTGTGTAATGCATCGCTCATATCTAATCGGATTCGAAGTTGACTCCATATCGGGCGCTTGTCATCGTCCCCATTGTCCCCACAGCTTTGTTCGCTATGAGCGCAGAGTCAGCCAGCATCATCATCACATGACAAGAGAGGTTGATCCTCCGCATCCATATGTGCGCACCTGGCCATGTAATGCATTAAAATTTTTGAATCGTTCTCATTCATCGTGCCAAAGACCGCGAACAAAGTCCACCTCCAGCAGCAGACACTAGATCCTTTGCACTCGTGACGCCATCCCGGAGCCCGGTATTTGCATAGAACATTCGGACGCCGAGTCACGGAGGTATTAACAAGTCTGTGAGTCCAATAGCGCGCTAATAACGTCGGAAGAGTCTGTCGTGCCGACATGAAACATTAACCATCGGTAGGGATCGATGCCAGCGGATGTTATGCGGCCAGGTAAGCCGCTCCACCGTTTGCACTGTCTCCGGCTGTCAGAGGAATGGGCCATCGCTCATCTAGCCATGCTAATCAGGAGTCTCCCTGGCCCGCGTTGCCAAGTGCTCATCCTGGCCGGGGCCTACGGAATTATGCATGCGTTCATCGGCAGTAATTTAGTGTGTAACTCGTGCAGACATGCTCTCGAGAGAACCACAGCTGCGCAAGAGAAATTTTATAAACTTTGACGATGCAAGCCGCGCTATCTCTCCCTTGCCCTTTGAGCAGACACGTGAAATGAAGTTTAAGAGATTTACTGAAAGATTTACATATTGTCTCGAGGATTTACCGGTTATCAGAGAAGCTCAATAAGACGTGTAAGTCGAGGTGAGAGGAGAGCAGCTCTGACGGAAGGCAGAAGTGCAGCCCGGAAGCACAATGATGCGGCTATTCAAAAACGTTATTCATTTCTTTTTTATTAATATTATTTTCTTTCTCTCCTTTTTCTCTTGCAACCCACGTTTAGTTAAAAGGTCTCTGCATAATGAGTGTTCGCTTTCTCAGGTGATGGAGATTTTTAAATGAAAATCCCTAACAAAGCTTGCTTTGGGAAACTGGCCATAGACCTTTGCCAGTTTTACGAATTGAGCTTTTGCTAGTTTATGGTTGCAGCGTAAAAATTCCATTCTTATCTCGCACTTCACCTTTTTGTTGCAACTCGAAATGCCAAATAATTGTATTATTTAGTCGAATTGTCCTAAATTAGTAACTATTTTTACTATGCAAAGAAATCTTGAATTATCAATAAATAATCTGATTAAAAAAATTATTGAAATTCTAAGCACTACCATTAAAATAATTGAATGTTATTTTTACCTACTTTTTAAAAGGAATGTTCCGAACTGTCCTCAAAAATCATGAATAACGAATAATGTGCTGAGATATAAAAAGAGAATCACTAAAAATTTCGTGATTTAAAATCAAATCCAACTACATCGCTTTTAAAAGGAAAGCTTAGATAAAAACAAGAGGCAGCGAGAATTAATAATGATACAACAAAAGAACTAAAGACAGTTTTCTTTCATTCCTGAATTTACGTTATTTTACTTTCAAATTCAAATCTCTATTCATCAATGGAGCAGGAAAGCGAAAACTGTGAGGATAGGTGAGACTATGAAACTGCGAATTATAATCTTCCACAGATTTCATATATATGGCTTTCCCAACTTTTTTCGTGGAAACCCAAGGAAAAATAAGACCATTTTCAAAAGGCTTTAGACACTGAAAAAAGCAAATGTGAACGAAAATGCACTAAATAGGAAAGAAAATTTTTGTGTTCACGCATTTTATTTCATTTAGTGTATTTGTTACTTATTAGATTTAATTTCAACGAGGTATTCACAGCGATGAGTGAACAGATTTATGAAATAAAAATGTCATGAATTTTGACATTCGAGAAAAACCTAAATTCCTTTCAAATTTCATTAATTTTAAAAATAATATGTTTATAAATGTCATTGGAGTTAAATTGAAGAGCTTGTTCATTTAAATATTAAAACAACTAAACGTTTTAAGAAGAGTATTTCTAATCATAAGAATTTACCTCAAATGTTAATTAAAATTCCAATAATAACCTTTAAAAGGAATTGTTTACTAAAATAAATATCATTTTGAAGTTCTCAAATGATTAATAAATTTAAAAAATATTTTTGATATCCTAAACTTTAAAGAAAATTTTCCAAAATATACAACAAAAGCAAGTCCTATTAAATGTTTATTGATTATTCATTTATTATAATCCATTTTTGATATGATCCGTTTCAAACTTTTTGCTCCTTTTTCAAAATTTAATGCCCTGCGACCCTTTGAAATACTTCGCGGACCATATTTTTGAATCCCTGTCATATACCACCGGTTGACACTTCAAAATTTTTCATGCACCATTTGTTAATACTTTTAATGACATCATCGATCATTGGATGATTGGCTCGTAATCTGTAGTTCCCAGGTTCGAGTCCCAGCTGGGTCAGCGTTGAGATTTATCTCCGCAAAATTCCCCGCCCTGCCCACGGTCAGTAGGGGACACCGATGGGCTTGGAAAGGCCGCCGTCCGTCGGATGGGACGTTAAGCCGTGGCCCGTGTGCGGGAGAGCCATACCCTGTGCACGTTAAAGAACACGCTGGATGGACTTGACGGGAGGATACCATCTGTCTCCCAACAGCTGTTCCAGTGGGTCCCCTCCCCCAACCTTCTCTGAGCCTTCGGAGTCCATGTGACCTGGCCATTTAGCCCATGGTGTGCAAAAAAGTGCCGCTCAGAGGTAAAACAACCCAACCCAACCCATTGGTTGATTAACAGGATTTGATAGGTCATTGACTTATGAGAAACGCTGAAGTGTCAACTGCGCAGTCCTATAGTTTTGACACTCGTAATACTCCATTATTATTCATAATCAAAATTTCAGGTTTATGCAAAACGTCAATGATTCAGGTAACTGGTGGACATCAGAAACCTTTTTTTTACATGTTTCATAGTAGTAGATTATTTTAACTGGTATCTACAAAGGTCTCTTTCCTCTCGAAATTTTGAACGAAACATTTTTTATTTTTTGATTCTGTTTCAATATTCCTGGGACTAGGTTAACTATACTACCAAAAGTCACTAAATATTTTTTGTTATGTAAATAAAAAATCACATTAACTTTGAAAATAAGCTTTAAATGGAAAATATCTCTGATATAAATTAACGATAATATCTAAATATGATATAGAATAAAGGCAAATCTCATTATGAAGAAATATCCATTTAATATTAAAGAGTTATTTGACCTCTAACTTTTGTCATCCTTTGTTTGAAGCAGTTTTCTTCAAAATGAAAAAAATCATAACGAATCATTAGAAAACTACCAAAATTATATTTATGTTAATAAATGAATTCTTTTAAAAGTTTATTTGAATTTTAATGAACTGTAGAAGTAAATTTCAGTTTTTTAAATCTTTAAATATTAAAAGATATTTGAGTAAATTCAAATTAAGAGAGATTTGAATCATATCTTAAATTTATTCCCAGTGATATTTTTATGTAAGGAATATAATTTCACACTTGGGGAGTTTCGAATGTGTTTCATTCAAATAACATGAAAGTGCACGGTGATCTTCGGGACTAGAGTGTATTTGAACTCAATTCAAATTGTTCGTCTAACATTTGAAGCTCCTCAAGAAATTCAACCTTTCAACTGGTTAAAGTAGATTTCTACGCTTTGTGAAATAGATGAGTTTAATAGAAACAAGAAACTGTTGAAATCCTTAATTATGACGGTTTATATTCGAATAAACAAAATTCTGCCTTTCTAAATAGAAAACTTGCAGCAAATTAGAACTGTCGTTTTCCAAGTGGCTGAAAAGTGCTCATTTTATCTTAGGGCTGATTGGTGAATCTCTGCTAATAAAAAATCTAACTAATAATTCTAACAGTTCACTTATCCTAACCTTTTGATTTCAATCCACATCCTTTGCGAGTGCAGTGAAAACCGTAACTGAGGGATAAAATCAATTAAAATTGAAGAAACTGTTTGCATGCACTAAATTATTGAGCCAATTTATAGCTCTGAATTTTAGATTTCACTGTTGAAGCTCACCCCTCAGAAATTTGAGAGTTACAATTAATACTACAAATTATGTGGGTGAAAATCGCGTTAAAATCGACAAATTCAGAAGTGAAGCCCTCAATGTTATGGTGAATCCGACTTCTAAGCTGACTGGCAAGTCCTTTTATTACTAAGTAAATGAAAACGTTTTGTAATAATAAACCAAAGCAAAGATCTTTGTTTAAGTTTTTGTAAAACATCGGAATTTTATATATTTTGTTACCTCTTTTCTTTGCGTTGCGGGTTTCTTTCGTTAAAAAAGTACCAGAAAACTAAATGAGGGAGGATATAGAAATCAAGCTGAAAGGAGTTTGAAATCTAATAACGAAACAGAAACCATTGCTGCAATGAATTGATTTTTTTTAATTACACCTCACTATATTTAAAAAGTTTTTTTATGTAAAAGGACGTAAACGTATTTAATATATACACACCGACCACTTTATTAGGTATAGTTCTATATTAATTCAATAGTAACTCAGATACAGAACTCGGTAACTTTTTAAACAAGCTTTTTATTAAAACTTTCAATGAAGATAATTTAAAGATCTCAATCAAATCTGCAAAAATCTCACTTTCCAACCATATGTGCTCAATATTTAGAGAGTTATGGGAGCTTAAACAATTTTCGATTAGCTCATTCTGCAAAAGATCATTCAAAATTCGCGGATATTAATGTAATTATTACATGAACTACTAATAAATTAAAAAAAATTAAAAGAAACACTTCTCTTCCTATATTTGCCCTAAAAAGTAGAAAATAAAGCATATCGATGGTACAATCAGTCACTGAATTCGTATTTATTTCAAAGGAAGATAGTCTTTTTGTGTTGGTAAATCGGTGTCCTATCTTCTTTTGAAGTGAATGCGAATTCAGTGATTGATTGCACCATCGACATGTTTAGGCATATTTTCTACTTTTAATCCCCTTATAAGAAGATAAGTATTTCTTAAATTTTTGCATTTATTTATATTTGTTTTCTTTGTTATTGAACACACCTACCTTCAAAACCTTTCATTTGATATATGACTCATAAACATCGACCACATTTTTCTTCCCTTTTCGAATCGTGTTTGAGCCCGTGACATTGGAGACGTCACCAGCTTTAATTTGAAATATGACTCAATGAAGTCTAACCCCGCGAAAATCCGCAGCCCTCCTATTTATCAGGGGGGAAAATAAAAAAGGCAAAATTCCGAATAGTTTACAACGGTCATTATATGAGATTTCATTTGACACCTAACTTAACTTTAGGCCCTGGCATTTTGAATATATAGTAGGACGACTTTCACATTTCCGGTTTTTATGGTGGAAGAAGGCATTGGTGGGTCAATTTTTAATAGCCTATGACACTTCTCGCTTCAGAAGCTTAGCGAGACAATCATTTTCATATTTCCTCTTTTTAGGGGGCGAGGAGGGGAAGAAAGCATGGGTTTCAATTTATTCTCCCTGCGTCACAAGCTTTCATTTGACGCATAAATCATTAAGTTTCTCCATCTCTTTCTAAATATATGGTGGAATAGCTGTTTTGACAACTCCACAAGCCGACAAATTAACAAACTGGCAAATGCCAGCGAAAAGCAATAGGAAAATAGGTAAAAATATTCTTAATCATATTAGGTAAGTTTAGTATAACAGTTATTAATTTCGTTTTAATTAGGGTGACCATAGATTCCTCTTTTCAGGGGACGGTCCCTGGATTAAAGTCTCTGTCCCGACGAATAAATGTGCCCGGAAACGTCCCCCGAATTCGATCTTAATATTTTTCAATATTAAATTGACTGTAAAATTTGAGATTTTTATCAATAGAGAAAACAAATTTTTCAGGTCTCTTATGAAAATTTGCCGAAAATGGAAGTGTTTTGCAGAAAATCCATTTAAAAACACCCAAAATAACAATGATTTTTGTTAATTTACCTACGTTATTCAAGTTTTATTTTGTACAGTCGCTCAAAAGAGTATTCGAACACTATGGTTGATTACAGAATTCAGAAAAAATATCTGGCAACGATTTTTTTAGAAATTAGTGATCTGGCTAAAGAAAAATAGAATGAAATTAGTGGATCAGTAATTTCTAAAAAAAATCGTTGCCAGATATTTTTTCTGAATTCTGTAATCAACCATAGTGTTCGGATACTTTTTTGAGCGACTGTACTAATAGATTAATTTATGCTTATAGATTTTTTCTACTAGATTATTATGATTATGCACAATATATATAAAATAAGTTCTAAGTCAAAAGTATTATGTTACTTTTTAACATAATGATTTCATAAAAAGCTAATCCTTCAGATTGACCTTTTTCTTTTCTTGACTTTTCTTTAAATCAGGTCAGCGTCAAAAAATTAATCCCAAAGACAGAATTTCAAAGAGTGCTGTGATTTTCTTCTTTAAATCTGGTCGTCTTAATTTTAATTCTTTTATTAACTTTTCAGAGCAGTTATTTAAACTGGCATTGTTTCTGTTAAATGTTCCAATTTCTGTAACATTTTAAATACCGGAAGGATATTGTTAAATATCGAGACAAATTGATTTGATTGAGATCTCTGAATTATCTTCTGTCACATTTCTCCAGAAAAAGCTTCTTTTAAGTAGTTACTGAGTTACCGATCTGGGTTACTTATCTGAGTTATAAATAAAAAATAAAATAAATACCCCCTCAAGCAGCTGCTTGCCATAGAGGTCTGACAGGAGCCTGTCAGTTTATATGCCGTAGTAGAAGGTCTGAGAGTATGGAAGGACCTCAGCAGAAAAACAACACAAACATCCATGCATTACCCAGTGCTCGAACCCGGGTCCCTTAGATCAGTAACCAAGCGTGCTAACCACTAGGACACGGGACGACTATCTGAGTTACTATTGGCATAATATGGAATTTTATTTAATAAAGTGGCGACAAGGAATAGATATGTAATGTGTATCATTAATTTAGTGTAGATTTAAGAGGAAATTGTTCTAAATCTTTGTTAAGAACCAAGAGGTTGTGTTTAAATAATATAGCTGTGTTTAAATAACCGACAATCTGCTTTCTACGATATCAGAAATCTTTGACATCGTGAAAAAAAAAACACTTCTAATTGTATTCACATCCATTAATTCATCATTATATATTTTCTACTGTCCTCAGTCTGTTTCTAAATGCGTATAAGGGTGGAATGAAATTCAAACGATCTTCCAGAATAACCACTAATTTTACTTTGGTTTAGTGAAGGGTTTCTCAACGTGGGGTACGCGGTAATATTTTTTGGGGTATGCCGTAAGAGCTCAAAAGTCGCTAGATCTAGTAACAAATTAAAAATAACCATTGTTATATTATAACTATAGTTTTATCTATCTATACAAGGGGTACGCCAGTTACATACACATTTCCAGGGGATACGTGAAGTATAAAAGTTTGAGAACCGCTGGTTTAGGGTATAACATAGAAAACCCTATAACATTTCTGTAGCTTATTCAAGTATACCTATTCCAAAGCGTACAAAATATCAAATCCTAAGCTCTTATTACTCGAAACCACACTTTTAGGACAATTTATTCAATTGTAAATGCAGCAAAATGTAATTAAATCACTCAGATGACATTAATTTTTTCAGTTCTCGTTCTTCTTTCTCTTTTATTGAATCATTAACGAAATAATAAATAATTTGCCGCATGAGTGGTGCAATTGCATCGCTTTGATTCACTCACGGTGACACTGTAACTGCCAGGGTCTGGGTTCAAGTCCCTGTAGAGCATTGTTGTGTGTATGTTTTTGTACGTTGTATGAGAAAGCAAAACAAGCCTGATGGAACTTGTAGCTTATCTCCGTCCTTTTTTGAAACAGAAATTAAAATGGAAATAAGCACTCAACCTTAGCCAGCCCAATTTTAAGCCTTGAAAACGATTGGGGAAGGTTTCAAATATCACGTACGTCACTGATAAAATCACACGTCACTGATAAAGATATCACGTTACTGAATAAAATCAGAAATTATCTTCAGGATTATTAGAAAGTCTCACAGATGTCATCTAAACAGTTAAGCATGAATGCAGTATTACCTAGCGATGAAAGTTTCTACTAGCTTGAGAGAAATCATTCAACATCAATAAGAATTCGAGTAAACCATCTTAGGTGGATGAATGCAATTGATCCTTCCGTAACACACTCTGATATAGGATTGTCAACTGTCCTTTCTTCTGAAATAATGTCTTTCCTACTTTCTTGCGGTAAAAATTTCTTTTACGAAAAGTCATAAGTGAACCAATTCTTTAAACACAAAGTATTACTTCTATTATAATTCTTATTGTGATCAATTAAACCTAAATAGCTTTGGGAATAAATCTACAGATCTAAGAGCAAATAACTTAGCTAATAATACCGATTTCTACTTCTTCACATGCAATTATACAGATACATCAATAGATGTTAATATATTGTTTTAATAACAGGTGTCAATTTCCTTGTAATTAACCATTCACATTGAATAGCTTAGTGTAATAACGCCTGAAGTATTCAAAATTCTCGGCTTTGCCATCCATTTCGTCATCAATTAAAAATCCTGAATCATCTCCCTATTGGTACTTAATGCGATTGCATCTCCGTTTGACTCAACCTGCTGCTTTCGAAACCACAGCAAAGGGCTAGAAGTGGCGCTCACGCAGCGAAATATTCACGCTCTCGTCACGGGGCTCGTACTTGTTGATAATGGCGCGGAACACGATGCGGACAGATGTAAAGAGAAGAAGCGTTTGGCACTCGGGCGCGCCATGTTCGCTGCGATTGCTGTTGTCACGGAGACTTAATCCTCCGCGGAGACCTTTCAGCACCGCGTCTACTGCGAGTTCTGATTGCGCTTCGAGCACCCTTTTGGCTGCTGAGGTGCGAAAGAAAGAGACGGGAGGAGGAGGAGGTAGGAAGGAGTGATGATGGCCATGGAAGTGGAGAAGAAGAAGAGAAGTTGGTCGAAAGGGGGAAGGGAGTCGAGAGGAAACGGTAGACGACGAGGTGGAGTCGTTCTCTCCATCGCACACACGTCATCGGTTGACGGCTAATTCAATGAATTGTGAAGCCTCTGCACAAACCTCGCTTGTCTCGGTGATAAAACCTCGGCAACAAATCTAAACAACCTCTGCTGTCACTCAATGCTCTTTCAATTCTCAAACTGAAACAGCTGCGGAACGCAGAGTTGCGCCATTAATCTCATTTTGAAGCGAAAATTAATAGAGGTTTGAGTAAGCTCGATTACTAGAATGACTAATAAAATTCTTACTCTTAAAATTAAAATTAACTAATAATTCTCTGTATGATTTTTAATGAACGTTGTTTCAAGAACAGCAGTAATGAAATGTCGGATCCCCAAACAAATCTTCTTCAATTCCAGGCTCATCTCTGCCATCGTTGTGATTTTCTCCGCATTCTCGTGCGCAGCCTCGCTCAGAAAGAGACAGCTGATTGATGGGAAAACCTATTGGTTCGTAAACTACATGGTGCTATGCGCAACAGGACCAGACTTTAGTAGTTTGAGAAAACTGTCGGATAACCTACTTGATTTTATATTTGTTTTGGATTTTCATAACGTGTATTGTCTTGTCACTTAGTGTATTTTATAGGAAGAGAAAAACAGAATACGACAAAATGAACTATTTACAAAAAAGGTTGAGCTGTGTTTTGTTTTTTACCTTTATCTCTGAGCGACCCTCTTTTTGCACACAATGAGCTAAATGTCCTGGTCACAAGGACGCCAAGGTCTTAGATAACGTTGGGGGAAGGGAACTCACTCGGCCACTGTTAGGTGACGATGGGAGTCTCCCGTCAAGATCATCCAGCGTGTTCTTTAACGTTAACAGGTTATGATTCTACTCCCCACGGGTCACAGCTTAATGTTTCATCCGACGGACGAGTTTGGTTGTGTGGGTTATTTTACCTCTGAGCGGCACTTTTTTGCACACAATGGGCTAAATGGCCAGGTCACATGGACCCCGAAGGCCCAGAGAAGGTTGGGGGAGGGGACCCACTGGAATAGCTGTCCGGGTGTCACAGGGTATGGTTCTCCCGCACACGGGACCACGGCTTAACGTACCATCCCACGGGCGGCGGCCTTTTCAAGCCCATCATCGGTGTCCCCTACTGACCGTGGGCAGGGCGGGGAATTTTGCGGAGATAAATCTCAAGGCTGACCCACCTGGGAACTACAGATTACGAGCCTGGCGCGCTACCGACTGAGCCCCCCCCCCCCCCCCCCGACGGACGGGAGCCTTCACGTGCCATTTGGTGCCTTCTCTGACCGAGGCGACGGTAGGGATAAGCGGAAATAAATCTGAAGCACATAAATCTTAACACAATGAACTATCGCGCACACCATCGTATGCCATTTTCATTACACAAATACATATTCTATATATTATTCTGAAAGTTTGTTTCACCGTTATTGGATTGGGTTGTTTTTCCTCTGAGCGGCACCTTTTTGCACACCATGGGTTAAATGGCCAGGTCACAAGGACATAAAGTTCAAGTCCTGACACAGTCAGGACTTGAACCTACGAGCCGTAGATTACGAGCCTGACCCGCTACGAACTAAGCCAAATCCCGCCCCTATAACAGAGGGAAATTGTGTTGGAACGTATCCCATAATCCAACCAGGAATTCATTTGTGTGCTGTCCAGGAGATAGGATAAATTAAATAAAAAAACAAGGTTGTCATTTCTGAGTCTTGAAACTAATCTTTTACCTATTTTGATAATCTCCTGAAAACATCTCTATAAAAGCAAAATAATACATCTTGTACCCTCTATGTCATAATCGTACCTTCAGATAGTCTATGATTTTATTCAAATTATTTTGACCTTGGTGACGAAATGCGTAGCTGCCCTTCCTGACACCGGAAACACTTAGAGCAATGTGCCATGGTTTGTAGCTGATGTGATATATTTTTCTTAAAACTGTAAACCTAGATATTATAGTTGAATTTCAGTCGCAAAAGACTACAAAATAGGTTATTTTAATTTGTGCATATACTTATGTTTTATTTTACGGTGAAACAATTCCCGCCCTGCCATGGTCAGTAGGGGACACCGATGGGCTTGGAAATGCCGCCGTCCGTCGTATGGAAAGTTAAACCGTGGCGCCGTGTGTGGGAGAGCCATACCATGTGAACGTTAATGAACACGCTGGATGGCCTTGACGGGAGACCAACATCTGTCTCCCAACAGCTGTTCCAGTGGGTCCCCTCCCCCAACCTTCTCTGAGCCTTGGGGGTCCTTGTGACCTGGCCATTTAACCCATGGTGTGCAAAAAGGTGCCGCTCAGGGGTAAAACAACCCAATCCAATAACGGTGAAACAAACTTTCAGAATAATACATAGAATATGCATTTGTGTAATGAAAATGGCATACGGTGGTGTGCGCGATAGTTCATTGTGTTAAATGCCAAAAAATGTAAGCAATTAAGATAATATGCAAGCTTTTAGCTTTTACTGGTTTCGCATACAGTATATACTTAAAATATTAAGGCTATTTATACAAAAAGTGTTTTGAGAGATTGTTATTTACATTTCCAAAAAAAAAAAAAACAGAAAATGACAAAGATATCCTCACAGCAAACTTAAAACTTTTGCCTCAGATAGCTGTTCTGGTTTCCTTTAAATCCACCTTTGTAATTAGCAGGGGTATTTATTTTAAACTGCCGGAAATTTAGAAACTTTAATAACGCTTTTCATTTGGCCGCAGCGGTATACAAGGATTAGCCCATTAGGTACTAAGGTTTGCTTACCCCTATATGACTTGGGACAGAGATGTCCGAAATTTAAATAAACAATTTCCAATAATGCAAATAAAAAATGTAGATTCCCATGAATGGAGATTTGAACATTTATTTGAAACGTTGTTACGTATTCTGTGTCGCTTTCAATTTTGATGCTATTGAAAGTTTGGCTCTAGATAGCACAATAAACAGTTGTCAATATGTGAAGAGTCTTTTGTAACAAAAAAATGAATGGCTTTGAAATGATCGTTATTGAGATTTATTTGACTTCCATTATAAAGAATTAACGAAGCTAAAAATTGATGATATAAGGACAAACAAATGCTTTTTAATATCATGCATTGGAAAAGCGCAAAGATTTCCCCAATAGGGAATAGCCGTTACTGTTGAGTTCCTTTTTACGTATGAACCAATTTCTCTAGCAACTTGAGTTAAAACAGTAGGAACTCAAACATCCTTAAATGAATTTATGAACTATATGTTTTTATAGGGTCCGGTACTATTCGCTCAATGCCAACTGGTCCAACGCCGATTCGTCTAATGCCAATGAACGGGACGATTCACACAAAGGACAATTGTCCCAAAAGACGATTCGTTCAATGGGACATCTTGTCCCAAAAGACGATTCGTCCAATGGGACAACTTGTCCAAAGCCGATACTTCTAATGAGACAAATCGTCCAAAGTCGATTCGTCCAATGAGACAATTCGCCCAAAGCCCTTTCATTCAAAAGTAGCCAGTGACGATAATATAATATTATCAATGCCGGATCGGGGGCGTAATTGGAAGGGGAGGGGCTTAGAATTGAAGGAACGGTAAGAGAGACGAAAAATTGATAAACCTATTTATATATTATGCATTTTTCAAGACATTTTTAAAAGGCCCTAAAACGGAGGGGAGAATATTTTATTGCAACGTGAGAAGGAAGAGTTAATTCCACTTCATGCTTCCGAAAGTGTCAATTTTGAAACAAAATCAAGATCAACGAACATCCAATTCACTTTTCACTGGCCGTCGTAAGAAATACAGAAGTTATCGTCACCGTATTTAAAAAACACTTCTGCAACTCTGAAAACATGGCCCAACATCAAGTTGCAAATTGGAAAGCATGATATTTTAACCCCTCGAAATGTAGGGTCAAATCAAGCTTAATTAGGCATGACTCAAATGAAACTTGTTAAGCAGTGTACGAAAACTCAAACGATCTGAACTTCCGAACTGATGCATTTTTTGCATTGATAAGAACGTTTTAGAGAAATGTACAATTTATAAGAGAAATCAGGCATTTTAGTGAGATATAAGCACAAACTGCATATATAAACATTTCATACAAAAGAAATGCAACTTTGCAAACACGCAGCTACATAAATGAACTAACTTTGTCAATGTTTTCCTCCCCACATTAGATTGGGTATTATTAGATTATTATTCTTAAGTGTATAATTAGTCAGCTACTGTATATTGGTTGTTATTATTCTATGGAGCATAACTACCTATAGAATGATCAGTTATACAACTGAAATATGTGTTATGCTAATTGACTTGATTTTAAATAAATTTCTACCCAAAATGCAAGTTTGTTATTAATTTTATTGCAATAATGATGAATATAATTTTTCGTTTACTACAACCTTACAACCTTTACGCATTTCTTGTAGATTGTATTCGAATATATTTTAAAATTTCTAAAAGTGTATCTCTTAATGGAGTTCAATATTTCCAATCCTATTGTATTGCTGTTCGTCGTTTCATTATTATTTCTCATAAATATGTCGTTTGTAATTGGTCACTTTTTCTGTAATGGACAAAATAAAAAAATAAGCAATGCAAACGTTGTCTGACGATGGCTCTCAACTGCTTTGTAGTAGTTCAATCTTTTGTGTGTTGTTTCTAAACCACGGAATACTTGTTGCGTTTTTTCTCACAACGCATAAACCTTGCCTAAAACTCAATCTGTTTAATATTCGTCCATCATTACTTAGTTGTATAGTGATTGCGAAAATAGCTATTCTTGTGCATTTCCACACTTTATGGTTGCTTAGGCAAACATATATAAGTGGAAAAGAGCAACAAATACAAGACTAGTTTAGTAGAAGGGTATTGAAAAAGTCTCCTTTATTGATCTACTTTTTCATGTAATCTCCATAGTCCCTTATACAACCTAAGTTATAAAAATGCTTTATTTGGACAAATATTCCATCACATTTTAAGAATGTTTTTTTCAATCAACGTTAGAAGCAAGAAAATGTAAAATTATTTGCTTTGTCAAGTAACTGTGCATTCTGATTGTTCTGCCAACCAACAATTTTGTTAATTATATAAACCCTAACACGTTTAGCTGTTTTCTCATTGACACTTAGAATTAAAGCAACTAAGAGATGAAATAGTGATGGATAGGAACCCAGCTCCTTGAGGGTACTTTAAATAGTTGGTCTTTGTAGTTATAATTAGAAGAATAACTTATCATATCTGGCAAATTCTGGTGATCCTTTTCAGAGAGAAAAAATATTTTTATTTTCATCCTTTAATTCCATCTAACAGCGAAAATTCTAGCTGATATATGATTGAGAAAATGCCAACAGTAATATTTTATTAGTACCCAAAAACGGACACATAATTTTTCATTTCATTCTTAAAACAAAATAGTTGCGTTTTTACAATCCTTGGTGATCAGGAGGCAGATAATTGCAGCCAATGTAGACCTCTTGCCTCTCATACTCCATCGACAGAATTTCAAATTTTCTACAATTAATAGATCCTTGGCAATATCCGTTAAACATTTTGCATTTCCCAAATTTATCCACGGTCAGAAGGCGTTATTTGAACTATTGGGAGATTTGGAAAGTCTCCCCAGAGTTATAAGAGGACCTGTGGTATATGTAACTGTGGTCAATTGACTTTCCAAGCTAAACTATATACCCTAAAATACTTAAGGTTAATAGGCCTTGATTAAAGTTCATCTAATTATGTCAATAGCCAAAATACAATAGCTCTTAGAGCAGTGCTTTGCAAACTTTTTTCGGCAGTAGAACCCTTCGAGACTTTATATTTTGTAAAATAGGTAATACGTCCAAACAAAAATAGGCACAAACACACAAAATGGCAGCTTTTCGTTACGGCCAGATTGACGCCATCAAGACCTCATCTATAAGATAATAAAGAGGGAAAGGTGGCAAGATTGAGTTGGAAACCCATTTCGATATAAAAGATTCCCTCTGTTTTGGTGGTTTTTAAAGAAATTTCGGAAACATATATGCATAACTTATATATATTATATATAATATATATATATAATATATTATAGTTTATATATATTATAATATATATAAACTTATATATATAATGTTTCCGAAACATTATATATATATATAAGTTTTATATTTTTCGCCTCCGTTCTAGTTACTAGCATTCTCAAAGGAGTGAGGAGGAGAGGGGCTCTTCGGAGGAACAAGGGTCTAAATTAACAATATTTTTTGTATTATTGGAATTATTTGAAGACACCGTGATACCGCGACCTTGTCGACAATAGAGATCGAATTTCAAGGTAGCAGAGCGACCCCACTTTCTTTTTATTACATACTGAAAATTTAAAGTTTAATTGTATATAATTTTTCACATTTAAAGATTGTTGTTGATTTTGTTTATAACATTTTACTTTATAATTATCCAAAATTTAATTTGTTAAATTTTATGTTGAATTGCATTTTTTTAATATATGATAAAAATTTTATTTAATACATAGATCTATTTTATTATATACGACCTATTTTATTTAAAATCGCTTATCCGGATTTTGATTATCTGAACTACTTACATCTCCTTTAATCCAAATAATTCAGTTTTTACTGTATTTAGGTAGTACCGTGTAAGTTAGAAAATAGTTACACAAACGTACAAGTTATCATGAATATCTCTTGGAATCCAATTTAGAAACTACCTGCTTCAGAGCCTTATTATGAATGATTCAGTAGTATTCATATATTCATATATTCAGTATATAAGTATCAAAGAAGATAGTCTGTAGACATAGGATTCAAGAAACTGTTGGTTGGAAAAAAAATAATTTTGACGTGTATAGAATTCGAACCGACGTCTGCCATAACACGCCAGGTGTGCTAACCAGTACATCATCAGCGGCTAAACTGTTTTCAGCAAATGAGATTTATACACTTTTCTGCATTATATTTCATATTATTTGATTCGCTTGTGGCATCATCAATGGTGGGAAACGAATAACCACGTCGCCTCATATGATGGAATGGCAGGGTGAGGATTAGTGCAGAAAAATCTCAACGCTGAGACTCGAAACAGAGAACTGCAGATGTCGTGCCTGGCGCTCTACTGGGCCAACTCCCTCTGGCCAACTCCCTCTCCTAAATAATTATTTATCAAAAATGAGAAAGTCCATGCAAACGTTCTGATTAATGCAGAACACGAGAAAGTTCAAAGAGTTCAGTGAGAAAGAGAAAAAGTTCACAAGGTTCAGTCGAATCAGTGGCCTTTTATTGGTCTACATTTTGCTCGACGAATTTACACTCGACTTCGTCTCAATTAGAAGTTTTGATGCTCGTTGCACATAACAACCCACACTACGAATAAAGCAATGGGGTGTTGTCTTTCTATGATGCACCGTGAATAGTTTATTTATTCACGAACATTTCTTTCCCGCCAACAAACTCAATTCTATGCAATTGCAATATCTTCTTTCAAATATTACCTTTTTATTCAGTGACCGCCATTGCATATTATCAAGGAAAGGAAAGAAAAATGTTGAAAATGTAGCTTTGCAAAGCATCCCCCAAATTCCCATTATCAATGCATTAAGTTTTCAAACCCAATGTCATAACAACAGCAATAACAATACCTTTACCTCCATCGATAAGGACTGCCTCCACTTCCATCCTTTCAAAATTCAAGCCTGTTTTTCAGCCAAACGTTGCTGTAAGGGGTCATCTTACGCATACCTATGCAGCAAGGAGCAATCTCCGCAGCAGCGGACGCTCTTGGCTGCTGCCAATGCTCCTTCCTCTGAGTCGGCAGATGGCCAGATTCCACGGCCAGCTGTGCTTGGACTCTTCCAACCTTCTACTTCGTTGTGGAGCACAATTAATTACTGACTCTGCCTACAGGTTTTTGCCGCAGCGAACCACTCCATATATATGGATGGGAGCACAAGTCTGCACGTTATTAGCTGGGGAACCTCCCTCTTCGCCCTTTTTCTCTTGCTCCCGGCTTCGTGGTCCTGGCGAAAATTAACTAAGATGCTGAAACCGAAAGTTTGTTCCTCGTGACACGCGCATGCAGCCACAACACAGCTGTGGTCACGTGCCTGCCTAGCATCTTAAAAGAGAGAAAGAGAAATAACCGTCGCTGACGATGAGGAAGATGGAAATCCGAAATTTACTCTGGAAGAGAAGTGGACGAGACCTTAATAAATTAAGAAAGTAACGCTTTCCATAAGTTCAATGCAGCATTTACAAATATCCAGAACACTTTTCATGAGTCTAACGTATCATTTACAAATATCCAGACAATTTTGCATAACTTCAATATAACATTATAAATATTAAGACGACTTTCCATAAGTTAAAAATGGAATTTGCAAACATACATACCATTTTCCATAACTTCAATGCAGTACTGAAAATATCCAGAACACTTTCCATAAGTTCAATGCAGCATTTACAATTATCCAGACATTTATAATAGTGTGTCCATCGGAAATATCTAAGTAAATGTCGTAGCAGAAATTTCGGAAAGGTAAAGCAATTTCTAAAAGCGGACTGGAACACCTGATACTTATTGGTTATAAAACAACATTGACTTTTACATCAATAGGTTTATATTTTACATTATTAGGAATAAAATTCACTTTTAGTTTGCTTTTCTTGTTTCCATAGACACTTCTTTACTGAACTAAGTAAAGTGTGTATTAGGCAATACACCACAAGTGAGTATTTTGGCAATCGGGATTATGGATGTTGATTTGAAAGTTACGTGGGTAAAATTATAAATTAAATAATCCCATAAATCCTAATACTTAACCTAGAATTTCATACTGCAGGTCAATCAACAACTAAGATAATAAAGAATATTACAAAGTGTAATTCACGTGTTTAAACCAAAAAAAATTGATTGTGTCTTTTATCTTAAAATTTAAAGTAATCAGTTTGTTACTTTCAATATCACGGAAATCTTATTTTTTTTTTCTTTACATCTCGAATCTAGAGTTATCGGCATTCTACATCTACGTTCCTGTAGTGGATTTACAGTTATTAAATTGATTTTTAATTTGAGGCCAAGATTGCATCTGTATCAAGTCAGAAATTCATTATTCAGTATTTTGACAGTGAAATGCGATTAACCGGACGACTACAAATCAAGTTATTCTCAAGTCCGGATTGAGACATAAATATCCTAGGCAAAAACTGATGCTACCGTCATACAGAAACCGTTCAGAAATGGTCACATAGAAACCATTTTCATTGGTTTAGAACTGCAAACATTAGTAAACATTTCTGGCGTCTTAGAGCAATAATCATTACCAACGACAGAAGTAGCCTCACTGTACACTAAGAGTTATTTGTTGGATTATTTTACGTCTGAGTGGTACTTTTTTTGCACACAATAGGCTAAATGGCAAGTTCGCAAAGACCCCAAAGGCTCAGAGAATGTTGGGAAACTTACCGCATTGGATAGCTGCTGCGATGCAGATGGAAGACTCTCATCAAGGCTATGTAGCGTGTTCTTCAACTTGCACAGGGTATAGCTATATTTCTACGCGGATAAAGGCTTAACATCCCATCCGACGGACGGCGGACGGCGGCCGTCGGATCCGACGGACGGCGGCAGTTTATCTGGATAGGGGACCACCTTGTCGTGGTGGTGGGGGGGGGGGGGGGCTAGGGCCCAGCAACCTGGTCGAAGGCTGTGCCGACAGGATTGGTGCCCCAGTTGGACATAGCCAAGGCCAACCGAGGCCAACGATGCCGCTGACCGGTCGGAAGGCCGGTTGGATGGTGACGGTGTCCGCGGCCTCAACAATCAGGTGCTCTGGGTGAGCAGTTCGAGGGCTCTGCTGAACGGTCTGAGCCCGCCTATAGGCACGAGCCCTCAAAAGAGTCTGGGTCTTACTAAGAGTCTCCACCCCGGACGCCGAGCGAACTTGGATCTATATATCCTTGTTCACGGCTAACCGGGGAATAGATTAAAGTAAGGTTTCTTCCGGTGGTCAGCTTTCCTTTTATAGGACTGCTGCCATGTGAGGCTGGGGTTGAGGTGCGCCTATAGGGCGTATTCCTTGCCCCCGGCTCTAGATAAGCACGGCTTTTCATAACCAGGTAGTGTCGTGAGACGGAACCGGGAATTGCCGTGGTTGCATAAGATCGCAAAAAAAGAGATCAATTGGCCCAGGTGGACCCCCTCGAAGGCACGCAAGTCCTCTCCCCTCGACCTTGTCGTGGGGAGAGGACTTGCGTGCCTTAGTGAAGTTGAGGGCTACGCCGACTAGAGTCACTCATGTCGGACAGGTTGAAACGGAAAGGCCAGACTAAGAGTTCCCAATCAAAGAAGACTCCACAGGGGCAGCACTAAGGTGTGTAGAAGTCGGTTGAAAATAGGTCAACAGCTTTATGGCTCGAGTGCAGCTGGAGGTGGGCTGTTAAGAAAGGATAATAACTTGGAATAGGTGATGAAGGAGATAAGGATGGAGAAGTGGGAGATGGAGGAGAGAATGAGAAAAGTGCAAATAAAACGCACAAGATGGTCGAAGAATAGGAAGAGGATTGGTGATAGTGAGTTTTGATTTGGAATGGAGGTGTACGATGAGTTATTGAGTTGGATGGGAAAAAAGTGATATAGAAAAACAATACTGGCAGTATGATAGAGGTATTTGGAACTGCAGTATAAGGACTGAGGATCAGGAAATAGATTGCTATGTGAATATACTATAAAGGATTAGAGGCGTGCAGACGCCAAGAGGCTTAGTGGAGAGCCCAAATTACAGTCTGTTACTATTTGGGGGAGGAGGCTTGTGTACAAGGATATAGGCTCCTCTCCCACCTTTCTTTTCTTTTCCAGGTTCACTGGTCTCTTATTCATTAGGCGAGTTTAGGTTGAGGTCGCAACTCTTTAACACGGGGGAGGGGAGGAGTCCTTAGTCCTTTGGACATGGATTCCTCTCCCCCCTTTTAACTTCGCCAATTTTCCGTTTCCGGGTGGTTTCTCCCACGGACTTAACCCGGAAACTGCACCCTTATACGTCCAAGGTGTGCGTGCCTTACCTCCAAAAAGCTGGACTCAAGAGAGGATACTGGCCTTAGATTGTTAAAATTGAGCAATATAACTAATAGGGAAATGGGACGCCAGTCTAGCTGGTTAGGATGGGCCCTTTTGGGCATGAGGAAGTTTTTATCATGGTTGCCACGCCTATGAGTGGCCCACCTGTTTACCGTGGGTGGAGACCCGTAATGTGGAAAAGGGGATCCTGGCGGTTGAGGAGCAGGAAAGCTGGCAGCCCAATACACCGTCTTCGGCCCCTGCTTCAATAAAACGTGCGGTCTGAGCTGGCTCACACAGATCAATCAGTTCGTGAGGCATTCCCTGTCCTACCTCTATGTCTGGGGTGGGTCAGGGGCGGTTGCGGAGCCAACCGGGTGGAATTGATTCCCGACGATAGGGGTTGGGTCCATACCAGGACCCGGATTAGCCCGGGTTTTGGCCTGGATCATGCTCTGGTCCGAGGGGAGATCGGAAGTCTGGGTATAACCTGGACGCAGCTCTGAGACACCTCGAGCATTAAACTCAAGCTCTGAGGCCTCCTCTTGTAGGGCTCGGTTGTGGGCGGAGACCACCTGGGTGAATACTCTTTAAACGACCATGAAACCGACGAATTTAACGACGGAATCAAGCGCTAATCGATCGCGACGGACAGGGAAAAAAGACAGCAAGCCCACAGAGGCTGCTGATCTTGAAGTGGTAGTGGAGGAAGTCACAGAGATTCCCCCTCCCAACACAAGTAATGATGGGGATAGAGATGGGCCTCCAACAAGTACAGAGGACCCAAGTAAAGAATGAAGAGATGAAGGGTGCTCAAACAATAAGACCGCCCTGGATAAAGAAGTTTCGGCGGAAACGAGACAGGTTCGAGGAGGCTGGCCATTGCTGCTAGCCTTCTGGAGGAATTCGCGATGGCAATGTTTTGGTATAGAGTGGAAAAAGATCTGAGAGACTTAGTATTGGGTGCAGCTAAGAAGGTGCCCACCATAGTTTGCCAACAAGAGCTCCAGATAGCAACTATGAGAGGGTGCATCACTGAGAGAGCGGCGAGTCCCCCAGTGACAAAGGGGAAGCCACCAACCTATGCAAAGGCTGTTGGTGGACAAGGGTTAGAAAAGGGTGGTTCATGGCAGCTAAAAAACCCACTCCCTCTAAACAGAGGCATACCTTGCTGATCTACTCTAAAGACAAAGAGAAGACAGCCATTGAGGTTAGGAACAGCCTAAAGAACAACATCAACCCTTCCGAGTAAAATCTTGGAGTGATGACAGTCAAGTCGATGACAGTAAACGGCGTCATCGTTGAATGTAGCTCGCAGAGTGACATGGACTGTCTAAAGCAGGCAGTAGACAGCCATGAAGCGCTGAAAGAAGTATTAGAGGCCAAGTCAGCCAAGAGGCTAAGGCCAAAACTCGTAGTTTATGGAGTCCATAAAGACATCCGCCATGAGGACCTTCAAAAGGTTATCCAGACTCAGAATGGGCTAAATGACGGACACGCGGATCTAGCCCCGCTGTTCTCATTAAAAGGACGATTTGACAACACCGTCCACTGGGTTTTCGAAGCCATTAGCGCCTCCCACAGAAAGCTGATTGAAGTAGGTAAGATTAACGTTGGTTGGTCGCGTTGTTATATCAAAGAGTATATCCGTGTGCTCAGGTGTTATAAGTGTTATGCATTTGGGCACATGCAAAGGACTGTACTCAAAAGACGCAACAGTGTTCACAGTGCGTGGGCAAACACTCGTACAAGGAGTGCAAGAAGCCCAAGCCTAGAAGCACAATTTGCAAAAAGGCAAATAAGGATCACGGGGCCAAGTATGACATTGGCCACAGTGCGATGGACAGCAATTGCCCGTCGTACTGTAGAGAACTGAAGTTGTTGCGGAAGCGTACCGACTATGGGCAGTAGGCTTCCAGGTGGTGGAATGGTGAGTCTGAAATTTCTCCAGATAAATTTGAACAGGACAAAGGCCGCAATGGCACAACTCAGCCAGGAGATAAAAGAAGAAGGAGTCGTCGTTGCTCTAGTGCAAGAACCTTATTGCACAGAGAACATCATTAGGGGGCTCCCTCTGACCAGCAGGCTATTTTGCATCAAAGGAGTTAAGCCAAAAGCTGGAGTTGTCGTTTTGAACCCCAAAGTGAATGCCATCCTGGCATATCACTCTGATACTATAGTAGTAGTGGAGATTGGCTATGGGAGACTATTATTACACGCCATCTCCATCTACTGTCCTCCGAATAACAACATCGAGGACTCATTGACCGAGTTACAAAACGTCCTGGCTCGAGTCAATTCTAAGAACTTAGTGATAGGTGGTGACTTCAATGCGAAGCACCCCTTGTGGGGTTCAAATAGGCAAGACATCAGAGGAGATATGACTCTGGATTTCATCAACTCTGCTGATCTATTTTTATTAAATGATTGGGATACACCAGCTACTTTTCATAGTCCTCGTGCTCAGAGCTGGATCGACTTAACCCTGGTAATGCCTCGGATGTTTCCTCTGATCCAGGATTGGTGCATTAGCAACCACAACTATATCGTGTTCCTTGTAGGTGGAACAACACCCCCCCCCCCACATTATGTAAAAAGGTTTGCGGTTGACCGGACTCCTGACTGGTGCAAACTCGTGCATTGTGTTGCACCAGGACTGGCGGAGATCAGCCAGCGTGTCAATAATATTGCTGATTGTGTATCTCTAAATAACATCCTCAGAGTTCTGACGGATTGTTTTTAAGCTCTGGATTGAGACAACCTTTGGGTTTCAGCACAGGCAATAGATCGATGCATTGGTGGACACCTGAGCTCAGTGTTAAGAGAAAACGGGCCAGAGCTCTTAGAAAAAGGTACCAAATGTGCCACAATGGGGACAGAAGTTCCAGAGAGGAAATATACAGGAAGGAACAGGCGCAGTATAAGCTCACTATACGCCAAACACAGCTGGCCTCTTGGCAGCAGCAGTTTTTAGCGAAGTCTCTGCACAGAACCCATTTACTCTGCAGGAAAACGGGGGACATAAAACCCGTGGAATTTGAATATGTTCGCAAAGAAGACGGGTCCAAGACCACTTCCTTTGGCGAAACAATCCAGGTTTTGCTTGATAATCTATTTCCGACAGATGACAGGAGCTCTGATGATACTCAACATCAACTCCTACGGGAATATAGTAGGTTACCACCGGACACGGAAGATGACGTTCCGTTCACGAAAGAGGAAGTGGGAGAGGTGATCAAAGATATGGCTCGGGGTAAAGCCCCGAGGTATGATGGTCTGACTGTGGAGATACTATCTCAGGTGTTTAATGAACACAAAGATCTGTTCACCCAGTTCTTCAACATCTGTTTGAAACTGGGAGTTTTCCCACAAGCCTGGAAACAGGCCGACCTGGTCCTTTTCAATAAGGCAGGCAGGGATCCGGCAGAGGCAAGACCATACAGACCAATATGTCTGCTGCCGTTGTTGGGTAAAATACTTGATAATATCCTGACGAACAGGATGTATTTCCATTGCTCTAAGAACGGATTCCTGAATGCTAAGCAATTTGGGTTCAGGACAGATTAGTCCACCACAGCAGCGATCAAACAAGTGGTGGACATTATTAAGGTGAACAAGATGCACAAGATGCATACCCCTCTCATAGCCTTGGACGTGATGGGCGCCTTCGACAACGTCTGGTGGCCTGCTATTCTTAGTAGGCTAAAAGACCGTTCTTGTTCTAGGAACATCTTCGTTATAGTGGCCAATTACCACAGTGAGAGGATGGTCAACTACTCCCATGCTAGCGGGACAGCCTCAAGTAACTTGGAAAGAGGCTGCCCACAGAGTTCGTACAGTGGGCCGTTCCTCTGGAACTTGGTCGCCGATACTGCCTTGGAGTTGACCCTACCAGAGGGCGTCTTGCTCCAGGCTTATGCTGATGATATGCTGCTTGTTATAACGGTACCCTCCAGAGCGAGACTGGAGACTGCTGGCAATGCAGCATTGTCTGTACTAGAAGGATGGTGTCTGCGCAATAAACTTGGGTTCAGCTTTGCAAAGACAACAGCCATGACTGTAGCCAAAGAGGGTGTCCTCAAAGTGAGGTACTCAATTTTTAAATTACCTGGCAAAAATATCCACCATATGACGACTATTAAGTACTTGGGGATCACTCTGGATGAGAGGATGAGCTCAATCCCACACTTGCAGGATCTCAAAGTAAAATGCACAAATGTCACGTGCAAACTGGGGCGAATGGCTCGCGTCTCATGGGGGACTCAGAAGTGAAGTCCTCAGAAATTTATCTCAGGGGCACGGAGCGTATCCTGACCTATGGAGCGGGCGATTGGTGGCGCCCGACGGACCACTCCATTAAGTGTAGAAAGCGGAATGCAGCCCAACGACCAGCTTTACTGCGAATCACCAGTGCCTATAGGACCACATCTACGGATGCCCTCCTGGTGTTAGCAGGGATCCCTCCGCTATTTTTGACGGTTAGCAAAAAGGCGACCATTTTAGAGTCCTGCAAGCTAAGGAGAAAGCAACATTCCTTGGAGTTCAGTATGACCCTGAGGATTACGAGACGAATACCGCTGTGGGACCTCCATCCCACCAGAAGACTTAGTGTGTCATGGTCCCCGGAGTTACCATCAGGATTAGGAACTGAGATATACACCGATGGTTCCAAGAGCGAGGATGGTGTGGGCTTAGCCTACACTGTCTACAATCAAGGAGCCAAGATATATGACTATAATAGGAAGGTTTCAAATAATGGCTCAGCCTTCCAAGCAGAGCTGCTCGCCATCAGAGAGGCCCTTCAATGGGTCCTCAATGACGGCAGTCATAACAGCGACATCCGGCTGTACATGGACAGCCAGGCAGCTCTGCAAGCGCTTGAAGATGCAACCAAAGGCATCAAATAGTTAACGAAATCAAGTGCATCCTGAGCAATCAGAACATGCTCAGAGTATCCTTCTCCTGGATCAAGGCACATGTAGGTCATGAGGGGAACAAGCGGGGAGACCAACTGGCCCGCTCAGCAGGTAATAATACTCAACCTGTGTTAGCAGTAAAGACTTCAAAAACAACCCTAAAGTATATACTATGTCGAAGAGAAATCATTGAGTGGCAGCGGCTCTGGGATACGACTGAGAATGGTCTTCAAACAAAGACATCCTTGAAAAGGGTCAGTCTATCCCTGATGTCCTCTGACCACTATTCGACGCAGGTCCTGACGGGACATGGGAGTTTCCCCAAATATCTGGAGCGCCTTAAGATCGCTACCCACAGTTATTGCGACTGTGGGGCTCCAGATGCAGATGTCGGGCACTATATCCTCAGGTGCCCGATTACGGAAGGGTTCGCTAACGAACTTAGGAGCTCCCAGGCGATCAATGATGTAGCAGGTGAGGTGGTCACGGTGTCCATTGAGAGTGCCCATGTCAGGGCACATTTGAGGGATATAGGCTGGTTTGTCTGCCGGCTCCGGGACTCTCTTCTTTGAGACCAGGAGCTGATTTCGTTCTACTCCTTATCTTCCTTTTTCAACCTGGGCTGCACTCTGCACCCACTTTACCACCCATACTCCAAGTCCCTACTGGTCTCCTCTGAGACAAACTTCTTTTTCTACTTCCAGGCTTCTCTTGCCATGCACGTGTAGTGTCGTGAGACGGAATACATGCTTTCCCCTCGGGACCCTCCCCCACCCCGAAATAAAGAGAGGCCCAGGTGGCGCTCTAACTTGGGAACTGCAGATTACGAGTCTGGCGCGCTACCGACTGAGTCAACGGAAATGGGATTTATCCAATATTACTTACGGAATAATAACTCCAACCAGCAGATAGAGAGTTACCTCCTCTGAACAGAAACTATCTTATAAGCCATCCTTAATGTCCCATTATTTTTTCGTAAGTAATATTGGTATCATCTGTAGCTTTCCAAATCCTAGAAGGAAGTTGGTGATTATACTCTTCCATAGCACTCTTCTTTCTAACATTCACAGAGTCTTTCATATGTTAATTTATCCATACAATCGCTTATAATTCCATACTAAAGCTTCGATTGTGATTAAGAGTAATAATAACATATCTTAGTTTTTTTTAACGTACCTGATGTTCCAAGAAGCAGCCTCCTTGCTCAGTGAGATCGTTCAGTTACATGTTCACGATTACTGAGCCGATTTTTACCGTGCAACATACTTATTACTTAAAAATTTTAATTTTAATATACTTAAACATTAAATGGTTTTAAATATAACTAGTTATATTTCAAACCATTTAACAAGTTCACATTTTAAAAGTTTGTGTCACATTTTAAAGGTGTGTATAAAATTCTTCCAATATTCTTGGATTATTTTTCTTAAGATGCCCCAAATTTTAAAAAACCCAACTTTCATATCTCTTTAAATACTGAAGGTTTTTTTGTTTAAAAGAAAAGCGCTTTAGATATCCATAGATCTGAGATAGTGTTTAATTTATCTCTAGTTGCATTTTTACATAAAATGCTTATTTTAGAAGTTACAAAGCTTCGAAGTTACACTCCCATTGATATAACATGCATTTATAACTTGACCATTTGGTCATCATTGTATATAAACAAATAAAAATTACCCATTTCAATTTCGATTTCATAATATAAATATCTTTCCTGAGGAATGCCTTAATTATTTTCCCTCTAGATAATTTTAGTAATAGTTCTTGTTTATTTTGTCATTTTCTCATCTTTTGTCTAAGAAAAGAATACCTTATCAATATTTCTATTATTCGTACAGAAAGATTTGAATTAACGCTTGTAACGAAAAACTCATAACGATGAAAAGATTATGCTAAGTTTTACAGCGTGTTCAGGACATTTTTATATTTATTTACCTATAATTATTATCATTGTTATTCTTTCCCCAGGCAGCTCATCTGATTACAAAATCCGATACTAAACGAACATTAATGACTATAATCAGAAAAATGTAATTTCTCTGCAAATTGCATGCAGATCCCTTTTAATATAAATTAGTAAACAATGTATGTAACAATTCCACAAAACTTCGCATTCTGCTACGATGAACTAAAGGTAAAAGTAAGAGGAAAAAAGAGCCAGATCATAATGAATTAGGAGAGCTTCTTTGATATAAAAACAAAACATAATTGTAATAATATTATTTCATTCGTTTGAGACACGCACATCTTTTGCGGCGACATCGTCTGAGCAATTCTCTTCCTCGTATTGTACTCTTTTACAAAGACTATTCAGAAGAATTTCAATTGCAAAATAACCTTCTATTTTTTCTTTCGTATTGCAGCCCACTCGTAAAATTTATGAATCGTAGAAATTAAGTTTCTTATGTTGTGTGTCTGTTATAAAAATAAAAAAATAAATACCCCCTCAAGCAGCTGCTTGCCACAGAGGTCTGACAAGAGCCTCTCAGTTTATATGCCATAGTAGAAGGTCTGAGAGGATGGCAGGACCTCTGCAGAAAAACGGCACAAACAGCCATGCCTTACCCGGGGCTCGAACCCAGGTCCCTTAGATCAGTAGCCAAGCGCGCTAACCACTCAGCCATGGGACGTTATAACCTCCGACAAATTATTAAATTACACAGAAAAATAATTTTGCTAGTTATTTTCAAGTGTTAAATACTCGTATTTATAGGTTTTCGGTATACAATTTCTGCTAAATTTTAGACCATTGTTTTTAGCCTTTATTCAGTGACGAAAAATGAAACTTTTGGCTGAATAATGAGGTTGGTGTATTTGCCATAACATAAAAAATAAGGAATGAAATGTAATCAATTGTAGATTTTTCAATATTGTAGAAACGTTTTGCTTAAAATACCTCTCATTATTTTATGAAACGTTAGATTTTCTCCCTTATTTGCAACACTTAGGACAGCTGATTATTATAGAAAATAGTTCCAATTGTTAAGGTCTCATACAAAGACTTGCTTCATTACGAACAAAGTTTTGTTTTTTGACCACTACCTCAGAGCAATACAACGCACAAAGTATGTCTGCTGGAACCACTAAGCTTCCTTTCCAATAAGCCAGTTAAGACTAAAACTTTTTTTTTGCATGAAAACAAAATGAAAACACATAATTAGAGAAACACCAGTTAAAAAACACTCTACATTAGAGTATTTTTTTACTTCTATTTGCTGTTGTTGCTATTTCATTTTTCCTATTTCGTAGCATATTTTTTACACTATTTGAAAGTTTAAAAGCTTATGTATTATATTTCAATGTAGTATACAAATGTTGATCCTGATAATAGTTTTAAGTTATCAATTGAATTCAAATAAAACCATCTATTATGTTTTTCTACCATGTTCTGAGGAAGAAGAATGTATTTATTAGAAATGTCTTCATATTCGAACTGTTGTTTGAGATGAGGCATCAGGTACATTATTAAAAGTCCTACAATAATTACATGTCCTAAGTGTTGCAAATAAGAAAAAAAAATTAGACAAAAAGTTTCTACAGTATTGAAAAATCTACAATTGATTACATTTCATCCCTTATTATGTTATGACAAATACACCAACCTCATTATTCTGCCAAATTTTTCATTATTTATTTCGTCACTGAAGAAAGGCTAAATATAGCCGTCTTATACAAAAACCCTTAGCCTTAACTGGCTTAGTGGAAAGGAAGCTTAGTGGTTCGAACAGATATACTTTGTGCGTTGGTTTGCTCTGAGACAGTGGTCACAACTAGGGGTAGTGTCTGGAACCTTCCTCTGTTTTATGTGCTGCAAATCGAAACCAACAAATAGAATTTGAATGAAATAAGCAGTGTCATTTTTTTAACTTTTGGCCCCTAAGATATTTTATTCACTTGATTTAAGTTTGAAAAATGAAAAATTATTTGGTGTTTATGAACACTATTTAAGAGAACACTTAATAGGTTTTAGCGATTGCGAAATTTCATTAAGTTTTACTTCATTATAATCTGTCGTAAAATATAGATATTTTATATATATTTAAAATGGATGAGAATAAGTATATTTTACAATATAAATTAAAAAACAATGCAATTTATTACAAAAGCTTGGATGAAATTATTAAGAAACAAAATAAATACTATCGTACATAAAGTAATAATCTTTTCCTACTGAACAGTTGAAACTAGCTCTGTCTACTCAATTGATCAACGTATACCTCTTAATTTTTATAGTAAATGTCATTCTTTTTATTAATCACTTCAGACACAATTCATTATAATTATTTGTGTTAACTCATTAGATTTTACACTAATAAAACTAATCAACCTCCCTCGCACTCACCATATAAAAATATTTCTTTCTTTCGAACACTTATCACGTATATATTGAGACTAACTGCGTCCACTTTCACATATCCACAACTCCAACGTTACAATTCTATCATTATCCTATTTAAGATCAGTTCTCTGTCCCCATTCGTTTGTTACATAAATATCACACAGAAGCATAGGCGAGCGTTCATGTAACGTTTTCCATAAACTCACTGCAGCACGTTCATCTGTCGTAACAGTATACTATAATTTAAGTTACGCTACGACTACATGTTATGTTAATGATAAATTAAAATCGCAAAACCTAAACTTTTTCACAGGAGTTTTTAACCAAAAATGTGACTTAATATAAAGATTTTAATAAAATATATCTAAATCTCGATATTCGATAATATTCATTCAGTATATGAAGAGTGTTTTTTTAATTTACCTATAATACTGAAGCTCTGAACGACCCTGTTATGGCTAAAGCTTATCATGATAGGTTACTTAGTCATTATGACAGCCATGATTTGCTTACTACTGAAGTTGAGGAAGAGTGGGACCATTTTAAACAGGCCTTTTTGGAAAATAACAGTAATTTTTTAGGAAAAAAAGAGCACAGAGGCAAACTTATTTGAGTGATAAAGCATTTGAGCTTATTTCAGAAAGAAAAAACTGCAGGAATGTCCTTAATCAATACCCTACTAGTCCTAATAGAAAGCACTACAGAGAAGTTAATAAACGTGTAAAGGATCAGTTAGCTGCTGATAAAAATCTTTGGCTTGATGGCTTGGTTGGCAGAGCCGAAGAAACAGTTAGACAGCACAACAGCAGAGAGCTCTACCAGATAGTCAATATTTTGTGTGGTAGAAAATGGACAGGTATACTGGGATTGAAGAATAAACAAGGTAAAATTACAGAAGGTGAAGATTCTGTCATGGCTAGGTGGGCTGAGCATTTCAGTGATGTTCTAAACAACGTAGTTAGTTCTACTCCCATTGTTTGCAATGATGATAGATGCATTGGTGGCTTTAATGTTGGCCCTATAACACAATCTGAAGTTATTTTGGCTGTTTCTAAACTTAAACTACATAAATCCCCAGGGGTAGATGAAATTACTATCGAAATGCTTAGAGCTGGGAATGTTTCGGTTACCACTTCGATGACTGAAATTTTGAATATTTTTTATGATAAAGGCATGGTTCCTAAGGATTTTACCAGAGCTATTATTATCCCTATTTTCAAAAAAGGTGATCGCAGTCCTTGTGATAACTATACGGGTATCAGCCTACTCTCTGTTCCATGGAAAGATCTTTGCATGATTGTGCTTAATAGAATTAAGAATCTGGTTGACAGGCAATTACGTGATGAGCAATGTGGCTTCAGAAGTGGTAGGGGATGTGTGGATCAGATATTTTCATTTAGGCAGATTCTTGAGAAATGTTTAGAGTTTCAGAAACCGTTGGCTGCTAGCTTCGTTGTTTTCAAAAAGGCTTTCGACTATGCTGATCGTCATAATTTATGGTTGATTGTGAGTTCATATGGAATACCAGACAAGTTGATTAACATAATGAAAGCTCTCTATAATAACTCTGAGTCATGTGTGAGAGTTGGTAAGGCTTGTAGCAATTGGTTTAGCATTATTTCTGGTGTTTGACAAGGGTGCATTTTGTCTCCTTTTCTCTTTAGCTTGGTTATTGATTATGTTATGCGAAATTCACTTCAAGGGAAAGATTTTGGCCTTAAATGGGCTGGAGATACGAAAATCTCTGATTTAGGTTATGCTGATGATTTAGCCCTTTAGGCAAATGATGTTGATGAGATGAACTCTTTCATTCGAGCTGCTGATGAAACTGGTAGTAGAGTAGGTTTGGTTATAAACAGAGAGAAAACTAAAGTGATGAAAATTGGTCAGGCAGGCTGTGATTCAGTTAATCTGAATGGTTGCAGTCTTGAGCAGGTGTCACAGTTTAATTATCTTGGGAGCTATGTAACAGATAATGGTGATGTGCGGCATGAGATTAACAGACGAATAGGGATTGCTGCCGGGACTTTTAAGAATCTATGGGGAGTGTGAAGAAATAGGCGTATACACCTAAAGACTAAAATTAGACTGTATAATAGTTTGGTTCTTTCTAGGGTTAGTTATGGTAGTGAAACTTGGACACTTTGTAAACAAGATAACAGGAAACTAGATGCTTTTGATTCCAGATGCTTACGCAGTATCCTGGGCGTTAGGTGGTTCAACTTTGTAACTAATGATGAGGTTAGGCAAAGGAGTTTGCAACCTCCTTTAAGCAGCATATTGTTCAGAGAGAGACTCCGTTGGTTTGGCCATGTTGCCCGTATGAATAATTACAGATTGGCGAATAGAGTTATGAACAGTGTGCCTAAAGGCCTCAGAAAGAAGAGGAGACGTAGGATGCGGTGGGCAGACAATGTCAAACAGGACCTTTTTAGAATTGGTGTGCAGTGGCCAGATGCCGTTGATGTAACTCAGGACAGACTTGCTTGGAGAACTAAAATGCACTGTGTGGTTGGACCTCTGTAGCCCATGGCTTCTTGATGATGATGATGATGTGAAGAGTTATGAAAGCAAGATAAAAAATACACCTCAGCGGGAATTGTTTCAGTCAAAAGCGCTCCAGTCTCAAAATCTGAAGTTTCCATGCTCGAGTCTCAACTGTGAGAACGTTGAGATTTATCTCTTCTCATGCCCTCTGTGATTTCAGCAAATAAAGTGGACTTGGAAAGGATGCCATTATTCAGATGGGACGTTAAAGCCATGAAACCTTGCAGTAAATAATTATCCCTTGTGCTGGAAATCCGTATCCTGTATACGTTTTAGAACACACCGAATGGCCTTGAAGGGAGGCTTCCATATATCTCCTAACAGCTTTCCAGTGAATCTCCGTTTCTGTATCCTTGGGATCCTTTTTTGACCTGGCCCCCTAGTCCATTGTGCGTAAAAAATGGTACTCAGATGTAAAAAAACAACCAAAGAATACAGCTTAGAAGCAAAATCATAAAATATCATATTTTTTCAAATCACTTAATAAAATATGTGTATATTTTAGAAATCGTTTTAAATAATTCGTTCATTATTTTTTCAATTGTGTAAATATATTTCTTAGCACTGGTGCTGATGTTAAATATTTGAACTTCGATGGCTATTTTTTTTATAAAAAGGGAAGAAGGTAACTCCCCTACACAATGGACGGAGATAACCTAGAATCTCTGCGAAATACATACACAAGGCCATATCCGCTGGTGTACTAGTCAGATACGCTAACCACTAGACCAGACATGGGCTCAAGGCACATCAGCAGGTTAATATACAGGCAGATTTTAATATCCAGGGAGGTTTTAAATACAGAAAAAATTATAAAAAGAGAATATATACAAGAAATATCGAAAATCGGGATTTAGATAGATTTAAATGAGATCTGAAAGCTATCTTCAAGTTGTATCTTTCCATAAATGCTTATTTAAGAATTTATGACGCTTTAGACTAAGCTTTCCATTAACATAATCGTGTTTTAACTAAACATTTGGACAATACATTATGACATATGTGAAAACGCTAAGTGCATAGGTATATATATAGTAGTTAAAAAAACCTTTAAATTTCTACAATATCTTTTTTGGAGCATTGTACAGTTATAAATAAGTTTTTCGAGATGTCTATAGCACAGGCCTGATAAATAAGTTTTCAGTCCTTTTATTTTTTTCCTCATTTCAGATTTGATACGAATAAACTTTGAAATAACTTTTTTTTTCATGTTGTGTTTTTTTTTTTCTTCTAGGGATCAATTTGATCAGACTAGTAATTTAATGGAGTAAATCCTTTCTGAGAAAGCGCCAATCATCACCAATCATCACCAATCATCATGCAGTGCGACTCCAAGAAGTGGAATTAACCTTCCTAAGAGCCAAAAGACATCCCGAATAATATAATTTTATCTCTTTCTATTGCGTTGCTACATGTTATGAGATTTAGAACGCAGAGTGCTTAAACGTAAGTTTTGGGAAAAATTTTGACGTATGACTGAGCGTTATTTCTAATATTTGTATCATAATATAGAATTATACTTGGGAAAATTCTAATTTCATCTGTCTTTAAAGCAACTGAATTATATAAATACAGGTCTCGAGATGTTTCTGTTTCGAGAAGTAAGTTTAATATCTCCAACTTGACCTAGAATATATTTACCTGTCCAACTCATTATGTAGGCAACAAATGGGAAAAAGATTTTTCTTGTGAGTCATTGACATCGATCATACATTTAACGCTGATTAAATGCTGACAGAATTTTAAATTATCATCTTAGTAACTATTCATAATTTTATATCACACATTCATAGACACACTTCACAGCAATTCGTTTAATCCACTTTGTCAACGCTGATACTGTTTACAAAAATTTTCAATCGGATTTCTAGAATGATTTCTCTTGTTATATATGTTTTCAATCTTCATTTTTGTTTGATTAAATTCCTTTTATTTAATTCAAAACGTGTTGTTTCGTGATATGACTTCGCTTTTGTATGTCATTTAATTCTCTCTTTTTCTTTCCTGTCTCCTTCTTGTCCAAATTCCTCCTACAATGAGCCGTGGCCATGAGCTCATACGCTGTGCACGTTAAAGAACACGCTGGATGGCCTTGACTGGATGGCCTTCTCGTTGGTGCTCGTTTCGTCAGTCGATAATTAATAAAGATTCTTTTCCAAACATTCGGAACCTTTTTTTTATCTATTGGAGAATATTTGATGTATTATATTTCTGTTGTGATCGTAAATTTTTTCTGTTAAGATGAACATACAGAACTTTTGTGCATCATTGGTCTAGTAGATCATAGATCTCCACCATTGATCGAGTAATAAGAATTAATTTTATAGTGGAATTATTTTCTTGATATATTCGGGACAAGATAATTAGGCTTTGTTAAGCAAAATGGATTTCAAGAACAAACTAGATTCTAGAAATGGAAATATTAAGAAAGGGAAATAAAGTAATCAAAATGTAAGTGGATTCAGACCTGACTCTGTTTTTGGCCTTGAAAGAGTAAAAATTTAAAAGGAATTGCTTCTTTCTCTGGATACAATAAATTCAATTTCAATCAAATTCTTCATTAGATTGTTAGAACGTCCTTTGCTTGTCCTTCAAATCTTTTGTTAGTTTGAATTCTCCAGGAATATTTTGAGTTTATTTTTTCTGAATATTGTCCCAGAAACTCTCATTAAATTTAATATTACGTGAATTTTTAGAAAATGCTTCTCAGAAGGAATCGCTTCATTTTCTCTCCGTTGAAAAAAGAGTGAAATTTCATAATTAAGATTAGAACTTACTAGAAGAGATGCGCTAACTCCTAATCAGATTCAAATGAATATTATGATCAGGTTCCTTTATTTTCATTTGGGTTCCGGAGAACAGAATTCCGAGCATGACAAAAGCAATAAAGGTAGTAATCTTGATTGATTTATGTTTTATCTGTAGAACTATATGGCTGTTTCTACATCGATGTTCAGAGTGAATGTAATTTATGCTGTTAATGAAATGATGATTGTTAGCTGTTTACTGTGTTTTTTTTTTCCAAAGGTAGTTAGCGCGCTTGGCTACTGATCTAAGGGACCTGGATTCGAGTCCCGGGTAAGGCATGGATGTATGTGTCGTTTTTCTGCTGAGGTCCTGCCATCCTCTCAGACCTTCTACTATGGCATATTAACTGACAGGCTCCTGTCAGACCTCTGTGGCAAGCAGCTGCTTGAGGGGATATTTAATTTTTTTAATGGTTGATACACAGTTTCAGAACGGCTGATCACGCTATTAAAATTGATGAAATAATAAACTATTTGGATACCAAAAAGCATATTCGTACTTCTTGCAGAAAAACCTAAAACTATTTTGGTACTATCTCCATAAATCTAAGAAACAGCAGATTAAAAATGTCAATATATAATGTTTATTACTTTTATTTTCTTTCGAAATTAATTATGTTTAATATTTTTACAAGATTATGTCTTACTCTGCTCCCTGGTGGGCAGCGCATCTGTTGGCGCTTCCTTATGCACGTGTTTGTCCGTGGAATCATCATTTCTCACACCTAGTCAATTATTAAAAAACAAAGCCGGCTTTGGTATCTATTCGGTGTTAATGATGTCACCATTGGCAATAATGAATGGAATATTAAAAAAATTAATTTTCTTTTAGTAATACAATCTGACAAATATAAATCGGAAAACCAAATCAGTTATCAGAATTAATTATCATCTCATTAAACAAAAAGCACTTTAGAGAGGATTATTAACTCTATTAAAATATTTTATTATTACCCCAAAAATCAATAATTATATTTATGAATCGAAAGATAATACTTTTAGGACTTCAAACGCTATCAACTGTAGGAAGAGAGCTAGTGCACAGGACATCAAAACTCTGAATTGCCTACGGTAAACAATTTAATTCTTTCATCTAAAACAAGTAATCTGGTCTTAATGAAATCTGTTTCAATATCCTTCACAATAAAAAAGAGATAAAAAACGATTAAAACTGACTTAAATGGACCGACTCCAATGACCCCATCGGCTCAAAATTATGTAAGGGTACACAGAACAGGTGTACAAACTTCTTCACGAAGCCATTCAGCGTGCTTTTCAGCATGCAAAGTATATCGCTCTATGAGCACGAGTCACGATTTTGATTCCAAACTGTGAGAGGAAATCTTTCCAAGTCAAATGACAGTCCTCTTTTTCGCAGACGGTAGAATGCGAATAATTTCAAATGCAGAATTGAAAATGGAAAACGAGAATTTCAAAATGCAAGCACAATTTAAATTCGAACCTGTAAACATCAGATTACGAACCAGGGGCCCTGCTGATTGATTCAACTCTCTCTCTCTCCTACAAGTGGCGAAATTTTATCTTCTGACGCCTCGTCAAGAGATTAAACAACAACAAAAAAATGGTTGCTTATCTTATTAAATTGTAAAAAAGAGTTTGTCCCTATTCCCACACAATGATTTTATTGTTTCAGCTTTTTCTCGGGTTCCTTTACTGACTCCCTAGGATGGATTAAAATGAGGACCTAGTGGATCCAGGCTTCGGACTCCAATAAAGAAGGGCTTAGTTGCTAAGGACTAGTAGGATTTTTTTTTAAATCAATATATTTCCATTTATGAAATTATTTACTACCTTTGGAATTAGTAACAGCGAAATAATTTAAGAAACTGTCCTAAATTGATAAATTTGAACCACCTATTAGCTTTAAAACTTACAAATTATTTTTCTTTCAGTTCGCTATTAAGAGACTGACTGTAAGATTTCGTGTTTGCTTCGCGATATAATTGGTCACGTTTAGGGCAATTTCATTCGTTAAGTTCAGTCGTAAACAAATATGAAATTTCAAAAGATGATGGATTGTTGGGTTGTTTTACCTCTGAGCGGCACTTTTTTGCACACCATGCCCGAAGGCTCAGAGAAGGTTGGGGGAGGGGACCCACTGGAACACCTGTTGGGAGACAGATGGTAGCCTCCCGTCAAGGCCATCCAGCGTGTTCTTTAACGTGCACAGGGTATGACTCTCCCGCACACGGGGCCACGGCTTAACGTCCCATCCGACGGACGGCGGCCTTTCCAAGCCCATCGGTGTCCCCTACTGACCGTGGGCAGGGCGGGGAATTTTGCGGAGATAAATCTCAACGCTGACCCAGCTGGGACTCGAACCTGGGAACTACAGATTACGAGCCTGACGCGCTACCGACTGAGCCACTCCCGCCCCAAAGATGGTGGAAATACTTAACAAAACTCAATATTCATGTACAACGGATTTTCCGAACGTCAGTTCAGAAATAAAACAAAAATATTTCTATAACATTCAGATTTTTTTTTGTGTGCGTGTGTGCTTTGCGAATCTTTCTTTTGAAAAAATTACATAACATTTGACAAACAATGAATCTGCATCAGCATGAATGCACGCGACATCGCAACAAGTGTAATTGGAGCAAAATAGTTCTTTTCTCAAGAGTCCACTGCCTTGATTTCAATTACCTCACTGATCCCAAAGAAAAGGATGAAAAGAGACGGAAAAGAAACTCGAATCTATTCGACATCCCAGAAGCACAAACAGCAATCATTTGAGGAAGAGTCATAACTCCCTGTTTTCCTTAGATTCATTCCCCAGAGGCTGTGGACACTGCAGGAATTCGCAAACGTTCTCAGTTTCGCTATCCCTTTACTAAACTAGAAATCTCTTTTTTCGAGGAAAGGAAACAAAGGTACTCCAATGAGTTACCTCTAGATGGTCACCAATTAAAATTAAAACTTTCTCTCCGGTACCAGAGCGTAAACTTTAGTATTAAACATACACTTTCGCTCCCAACGTTTGCTCTAACTCTCGTTGTAATAATCCAAGAGAGCATTCTAGGAAATTAAACTCAGAACTTCACAAGACCATTTGTGTCAACACTGCCAAAATATTGCGAAGCGTTTGAAAGTAAGAAGTGGAAATACGAAATTAAAGAACAATGCCTTCAGCTAGTGCATCGTTTAAACGCCAGGCAGGCATCTGGTCTTATTGATCACGTGAGATGACAGCGCGTGTGGTTTCTTGGCGAACAAGACAGCAGGAAGCGAAAAAAAAAGATCTGTTTACCACTGACAACAATTAAACGCGGAGAGGTATATGAAAGTTTGTTGTTGCACTCTGAGGGAGAAGGAATTCCTCGTGACTTACGACTGAGCTCACGAACAGTCTCCTCCCTCTGTTGACTTAGCGTACTTATTTGCAATTACCTGATCATTTGCGTCTCTTGAACGGTGGTGGCTCCGATTGAAATAAATCTCGTTAAACAACATTTAGCCATCGAGCATGCAGATAGCAAACAAAGGCTTGGCGAAATTACTTCTTTATTTTGCAGCAGTTCAACGCATAGGGATTTTTACTTCGTTCCGCAGACAATATGCATACATAGGGAGAGAGTTATACTAGTAATAACTGTAGTTAGGCATATTATGGAAGAGAACTATGCACCATTCCCTTGTGATGAGGCTGTGAGCTTCATCCAACTGAAACGTCCTTCTTAAGATTGAGTCCTCCTTCCTGTTTTCCAGGCCGTTAGTACTTTTCAAAGTGAATATTTTATTCCCAGAAGGGTATCCAACTTCAGTTGAGTTGTTTTACCTCTGAGTGGTACATTTTTGATAAAATGGTCTAAACGGACAGGTCATAAGGGCCCGAAAGGCTCAGAGAAGGTTAGGGAAGGGACCCATTTGATGCCTGTTATGAGATAGATGGAAGCATCCCGTCAAGGCCATCCAACGTGTACAGGGTATGGCTCTCTTGAACACGGTGTCACGACTTAGAGTCCCATCTGAGGCTAATTTCCATGGTCATTTGTATCCCTTTTGTCACCGATCGCAGGGTGGGTGTCACCGAAGATAAACTCTAACGCTGGCCCAGTTAGGACTGCAGATTACGAGCCTGGCGCGCTAGCGACTGAATCAACCTTCTGCACTATCGAAAGAGAAGGTCAGTTGATATGGTTCCCAGTACCAAATGACTGTTCAACTTGTGTCGGTGCTGATTAATTAAACAAGTGAAACTGTTTAATGGTTTTGATCTTGACTACTTTTTCTGAATTTCTTGCACTTCAGGTCTTCTTTTCAGGGATATTCAATCGAGCTTTCTGTTTATGTCAAGATTTCCATCTCCAAGAGAACATATATACAGAATCAGAAGCATCAGCTTTAAAAAGAGGAAATATCATATAAGAAACATCAGAGTGGATGATCGCGATCATGCACACCTGACACTTTGTTCCTAGCATCAAAGTCGATCTGTAGTAATTAAGCCAGTATATTGCAGTAATTACCCAAGTGTGAAAAGCTTATAGAAATGAAAAGAAATGTACACTTGATGAAATTTCGGTATTAAGCATCTGTTAAAAATATTAAACAACACATATTTTAGAGAGTTTTTAATTTTTTTATTTTGATAATAAGGTCTTAGTTTATTTAAGAAAAAGCTTAGTTGAGTCAAAGACTGGAGCAAAGTTGGGTTAGTCAGCTAGTATTCAATTAAATAGAGCTAATCAGTTCCTCAGCAATGATCGTTTCATCCTCATAGGCTGGATAACTAGAAAAATATCTGTCTTAATCGCATCTATTTATTATAAAAAATAAATTCCTTTTTTAAATATTATTGTACTAGTTTGTTCTCTGCATGTGGACTTTGCAGGCAGAATTTTTATAAAACGTAAACCTAATGTGCAGAACATGATTAAAGGTGTCAGAGAGTACAGGTTTTGGCTGTTAGTTTCTATATTTGTAACCAGAAGATTTACTCGGTGTTGCTCTGGTTCTTAACTCGATTGTATTAAATTCCCAGAAATGAACGACATTCGCAAAATAATGGTAGGGTTTCAAGAACCAATATATAAGAAAATAATATACATATTGAAGAAAGTAATATTTTAGTTGAAATCGCACCTCAAGTGGTTTTCATCATAATGTACACCGTTCGTGACCTTACATATGCCCAGTCGGTATTCCCCTACTTTACCTACGAGCTACACTATATTTCTTGTTACTTGTTTAGTTACTTCCCTTATTCTGGCTTTCGAATGATTCAGGTATCGAATTTTTTCCTTGTAAACATAATTCTTTACAACGTCTCACAATAAAAAAATATCAAGGGCATCAAATCAGCGCTCACTGGTGGCAAGAGAATTGAATCACCACTGCAGATCCATCTGTCAGGAAATGTGCATGGCAAGAAATAGAACACTGATTGAACATAGCAGAGACACGAAATGTGCATGGCAAGAAATAGAATACTGATTGAACATAGCAGAGACACGAAATGTGCATGGCAAGAAATAGAATACTGATTGAACATAGCAGAGACACGAAATGTGCATGGCAAGAAATAGAATACTGATTGAACATAGCAGAGACACGAAATGTGCATGGCAAGAAATAGAATACTGATTGAACATAGCAGAGACACGAAATGTGCATGGCAAGAAATGGAATACTGATTGAACATAGCAGAGACACGAAATGTGCATGGCAAGAAATAGAATACTGATTGAACATAGCAGAGACACGAAATGTGCATGGCAAGAAATAGAACACTGATTGAACATAGCAGAGACACGAAATGTGCATGGCAAGAAATAGAACACTGATTGAACATAGCAGAGACACGAAATGTGCATGGCAAGAAATAGAATACTGATTGAACATAGCAGAGACACGAAATGTGCATGGCAAGAAATAGAACACTGATTGAACATAGCAGAGACACGAAATGTGCATGGCAAGAAATAGAACACTGATTGAACATAGCAGAGACACGAAATGTGCATGGCAAGAAATAGAATACTGATTGAACATAGCAGAGACACGAAATGTGCATGGCAAGAAATAGAACACTGATTGAACATAGCAGAGACACGAAATGTGCATGGCAAGAAATAGAATACTGATTGAACATAGCAGAGGCACGAAATGTGCATGGCAAGAAATAGAACACTGATTGAACATAGCAGAGACACGAAATGTGCATGGCAAGAAATAGAACACTGATTGAACATAGCAGAGACACGAAATGTGCATGGCAAGAAATAGAATACTGATTGAACATAGCAGAGACACGAAATGTGCATGGCAAGAAATAGAACACTGATTGAACATAGCAGAGACACGAAATGTGCATGGCAAGAAATAGAATACTGATTGAACATAGCAGAGACACGAAATGTGCATGGCAAGAAATAGAACACTGATTGAACATAGCAGAGACACGAAATGTGCATGGGAAGAAATAGAACACTGATTGAACATAGCAGAGACACAAAATGTGCATGGCAAGAAATAGAGCACTGATTGAACATAGCAGAGACACGAAATGTGCATGGCAAGAAATAGAACACTGATTGAACATAGCAGTGACACGAAATGTGCATGGCAAGAAATAGAACACTGATTGAACATAGCAGAGACACGAAATGTGCATGGCAAGAAATAGAATACTGATTGAACATAGCAGAGACACGAAATGTGCATGGCAAGAAATGGAATACTGATTGAACATAGCAGAGAGACGAAATGTGCATGGCAAGAAATAGAATACTGATTGAACATAGCAGAGACACGAAATGTGCATGGCAAGAAATAGAATACTGATTGAACATAGCAGAGAGACGAAATGTGCATGGCAAGAAATAGAATACTGATTGAACCTAGCAGAGACACGAAATGTGCATGGCAAGAAATAGAATACTGATTGAACATAGCAGAGACACGAAATGTGCATGGCAAGAAATAGAATACTGATTGAACATAGCAGAGAGACGAAATGTGCATGGCAAGAAATAGAATACTGATTGAACATAGCAGAGAGACGAAATGTGCATGGCAAGAAATAGAATACTGATTGAACATAGCAGAGACACGAAATGTGCATGGCAAGAAATAGAATACTGATTGAACATAGCAGAGACACGAAATGTGCATGGCAAGAAATAGAATACTGATTGAACATAGCAGAGACGCGAAATGTGCATGGCAAGAAATAGAATACTGATTGAACATAGCAGAGAGACGAAATGTGCATGGCAAGAAATAGAATACTGATTGAACATAGCAGAGACACGAAATGTGCACATGTAGATGGTCACTATTTTTAAAACTATTTGAAGTACTATTTAAATTACAATATTACTCTCTTGAGTAATATATTATTTTCCTACATATTGGTTCCCGAAATTCATCCATTATTTTTCGGACACCTAGTATGTAGTTGATGACACTCTCCGCATCACAAGGAACCATTTGACATAAAATTTATTTATGATTGACCTTTTCAATTTTCTTAGCTCCCTTTTGCAGTGGGGTAGAAAAGAAAGAAAGATGATGAACTACGATAATGACAGTTCGCGAAAAGTTTTAATAAGCAGTTTTATTTCCAAATAAAAAAAATCCAATATGAAATTACTGAAATAAAAACGTTTCATTTCAGATAACTCGTTATCTCTCGGCGATACTTCCACATTTTCCTGCTTTTAAGGAAATTCTTTTCTTCAAATAGAAAATAACGTTTGAGAAGTACTTCCTTCACTTTACGATAAGTTCTATGCAATTTGGTAGTTTTGAGGGAGAAAGACTCGGGAGGATAGCAAACACATGTTATATTTAAGTTATAAACAAAGAGAAAAGAATCTGCATACTAACTAAATTTAGAGGACCTAGTTATTACCCGTTCAAAAGAAATTATTCTCCAGTTTGTTTGTGAGGAGATACAAAATGTTTAGGGCCGCCAAACCCTTACATTATAATAGGAGGACATTGATACGAATTTAGTGGTAACGATTTAGTGGTACGAATCAGTTTAAGAGCTGTTCTTGATCAGACTAACTCTCTAAAACATGTTGTAAATGACATAGTTAACTGCTTTAAAATATACTTTTAAGTTTCCATTTTACTTGCCAAAGAATATAATACATATGCATTAATGTATAATACCAATCTATGTGTGTAATATCCTTCAATTAATTTTGCAATGTGTTTGTACTCTTAACATAAACAGACATTGTTTTCGTATTCCAAAACTATTGATAGAAACGTCACATAGAAACAAGATTGATCAGACCATAAAGATTTCCTCTTTATAGGATTGGTTGTTTTACCTCTGAGCGGCACTTTTTTGCACGCAATGGACTAAATGGTCAGGTTACAAGGACCCTAAGAGTTCAGAGAAAGTTGGGAGAGGGGACCCATTGGAACAGCTGTTGGGAAACAAATGATAGCCTCCCGTCAAGGCCATCCAGCATGTTCTTTAACGTGCGTTAACAGGTCTCCCCTACACGGGGCCACAGATTAACATCTCATCCGACGGACGGCGACATTTCTAAGACCTTCGGTGTCCCCTGCTGACCGTGGGCAGGGCGGGGAGTTTTGCAGAGATAAATCTCAACGCTGACCCAGCTAGGAATCGAACCTGGGAACTGCAGATTATGAGCCTGGCACGCATACCGACTGAGCCCCTCCTGCCCCTCCTCTTTATAGAACTATTGAATATATATCTATATATGTTTTTGGTAATAATGACATTTTGATCACTTGGTTAAGTCTTAAAAAAGTGACAAATGGGTTGCATTTGCTGGTTTGGTTGAAAAAATTATATTTTGTTTATATTGAGCAACACTTTCCTTTGCTGAGAATATTTAACTCTTTGTTGGCTTGCTCGTGTCAACAGCCATGGAGATGTGGAACCAAACATTGGCGTTGCTTAGTCGCCAAATCACAACGGATCGTTGGCGACTCGCCACATAATCACATGTTGGCGAGAATTCTGCCCAAAAGCGCCGCTTAATAACAAAAAAATATTAAATGCTAATTCGAGAGAAGGAGGGTAAAACCGAAAGATGATAATGGTTGGTAGCAATTTGATGATACTTGATAATCCAGCAATAATTCATCAATGGTACAGTCGTCAAAAAAGTATCTGAACACTATGGTTGATTACAGAATTCAGAAAAAATATCTGGCAACGTTTTTTTTAGAAATTAGTGATCTGGCAACGAAAGTTGCCAGATATTTTTTATGAATTCTGTAATCAACATAGTGTTCGGATACTTTTTTGAGCTACCTTAGGTAATGTTAAAACCTAAACCTTACGCAAAAAGACCAATTTTAAGTTAAAAATTCCCAAACTTTAGGAGATTTTCATCTGTGGCCGCGTCCTAATTAGGACGCTGTTGCGATTTCCTGTTTTGACAATGCTTTCTACGAAGAAAGGCTAGGAAAAGGTGTCATCTATCAAAATGTGAGATTCAGGAGAATCTTTACTTGCTTAAGTTAAAGAAAATGTATTTGATTGGATATCCATCATCCCTTGAGAACTATTCAATGAATATCATCGCTGAATATCATACCAATTTCAAGTTTCAAATTGAACCAATTTTCATGAAGTTGAAACATTACCTTCAAATGTAAAAAAATGTAATTTATACTCCATAAACGTTTCCTTTACGACATGTAATTCAAGTTATACTTAACAATCGCATTTTCAGCTTGTAGGATCATTATTTATCACTCGACTCAACTATCTGAAATCTTGCATGTGGTCTGCAATATGGTCAAGCTGATTTAATCGCTGCTTAAAAGGGGTTTTTGACTACTTCGCTTAAATTTGGTACCGATGTCCATACGATAAGATTAAATTGTTAATTCTCTCGATGAACCCGTTTACATCTTCAAGCTACCTAATACCCAAAATACGTGAACATCTGAAGTCAAAAACAATAAGCCTTTTGGGAACCATTAGTTGCTGATATTCTGCAGTAATTTCTGAGACTGATAGGTTACTCTTCGTATTTAACATAAAAAGTGTAATGAATTGGATAAAACATCAAATTTACTCAGTTCTAAAAAATTGCTAATTATTCCCCAAAAATTATCATCTACTATCCATTGTCATCTCATACACTGGTTTCCGTCTTTTACCCTAACTTCTCTCGAATTAGCATTTAATATTATTTTTTTTGTCATTAAGCGGCTCATTTGCGCGGAATCCTCGCCAACACGTGATTACGTCACTAGTCGTCAACGATCCGTCGTGATTTGGCGACTAAGTAGCGCCAACGTTTGGGTGCGCGCGGCGGCGTCTCCCTGGCTGTTGCCACGAGCAAGCCAATAAAGAGCAAGAGACTCCCGGCAAAGGCGAAGTGTCGAGCGACAGTTTGTGGCGCTCTTCGCAGCTCCGCTCACTTCAACAGCTCGGATAAATGATGCATGGTGAGTCATTATCTGCAGACCCGCTACGTGGCGCAGCAACGCAATTAAAAATTAACGCCTACGATGCGGTGAATGGTGACATTTGCGGCCAGCAGGGAGCGCTGTAGGACCCAACTTGTATCTCACCCCTCCGCCACCCCTCCCCCTCTTTAGTGCTCCCTTCCCCTCTCTACAGCTCCTTCTCTATTCACTCGCTTCTGGGTCTCATCGTCGAACATGAATATGCAGGCCCGGCAGCAGTGGAAGTTGTACACTTCCTACCCCTCTAATCACTTATTTAGCGAGAGGAGGAACGCTGCAGGCGCTACTCGCTGCATTGGGGGAACAATAAAAGACTGTTTAGCAAGAGTCAATTATTCATGTAATGGCTGCCAGAGCCTCATTGGTAGTAACGGATACTTGCTTCTATCAGAGCCACGTACCTGGATTGATAATGGCATAACAGTTGGAGAAGTAAAATGCGAGACAGTTCAATGCTTCCCGTTCTTCCATTCGGTCCACCAACAGGAATGATGTCCTCGTGGAGGGAAGAATTGCACGCTGGGAAGAACACACTCTGTTCGTTATTCCGTGGCCATTCCATTGGTAATGATGGCATCTGGAGTAGTTCTGAAGCTGATGCAAGAATTGTAATAGTTCCGTTCTTTATTAGAGTCGTTACTTCAGTCAGTTGAATTTCAAATCTATCGAAATGTACATCAACACTAACGGTGCTATTTATTCCCTTTCATATTTATTATTAATTTAAAAAAAACTTGGAAAATATAAGTCCCTGTAGATAATTTACTGCTTCATTTTTATTTCTTTCTGCCACTTATTTATCACAAGAAAGCTCAAACAGAGAGAGACGGTGGTAAATAGAAGTGTTGAGATTGCAAAGTAAAGAAATAGGGAAATGAATAAAATTAAATAATATAGTTTCATGCCTCAGTCAGCCTCAAGAATCCTCACTTTGAGCCTAAATGTACTTTTGGTTACACACAAATAGATCTATTATTACTCCATTCATTCAAATCATAAGTAACACTAACCAGAACAGGGGTTACCTAACTCAGGGTCACGAACCCAACTTGGATCGCAAGGCGTTATGATGGTAGCTAAACACTCTTGGCCTGGCCAGTTAACCTGTAAGTACTGCTATTATTTGGGTGGAGAGAGGATCTTGGTCCATCCTGTTACCCTGTAGGTACCGCTATCGTTTGGGTGGCGAAAGGGTTTTGACTTCACCAATTAGTATCTAGGTACCACTATTATTTGAATGGTAAAAGGATCTTGTTCCATTTGGTTAGCCTATAGTAACTGCTATCATTTGACTGGCGAAAGAGTTCTGGCCCTGCCAGTTGGCCTGTAAATACTCTATTGTTTGGATAGCGAAAGGATCTTGGTCCATCCTGTTATTCTGTAGGTATTATTATTACTATTTGGATCGTGCAAGGATCTTGACCCATCCAGTTAGCCTGTAGGTACCTCTATTATTTGGATGGTGAAATGATCTTGATTCATCCAATTAGCATGTAGGAACTACTATTATTTGGATGGTGAAATGATCTTGATCCATCCAATTAGCATGTAGGAACTACTATTATTTGGATGGTGAAATGATCTTGATCCATCCAATTAGCATGTAGGAACTACTATTATTTGGATGGTGAAATGATCTTGATCCTTCCAATTAGCATGTAGAAAAAATAAAAATAAATACCCCCTCAAGCAGCTGCTTGCCACAGAGGTCTGACAGGAGCCTGTCAGTTTATATGCCAAAGTAGTAGGTCTGTGAGGATAGCAGGACCTCAGCAGAAAAACAACACACACAACCATGCCTTACCCGGGGCTCGAACCCAGGTCCCTTAGATCAGTAACCAAGCGTGCTAACCACTCGGCCATCCTATTATTTGGATGGTGAAATTATCTTGATCCATCCAATTAGCATGTAGGAACTACTATTATTTGGATGGTGAAACGATCTTGATCCATCTAATTAGCATGTAGCAACTACTATTATTTGGATGGTGAAATGATATTGGCCTTGCCATTTGGACCGTAGGTACCACTATTGTTTCGATGGCGAAAGGTTCTTGATCCATCCAGTTAGCATGTAGCAACTACTATTATTTGGATGGTGAAATGATATTGGCCTTGCCATTTGGACCGTAGGTACCACTATTGTTTCGATGGCGAAAGGTTCTTGATCCATCCAGTTAGCATGTAGGAACTACTATTATTTGGTGGTGAAAGGATCTTGGTCCATCCAGTTAACTTGTAGGTAGCTCTATTATTTAAATGACGAAAAATCTTGGCCCCATCAGTTATCCTGTGGGTATCCCTATTATCTCAGGGTTAAGGTGAATGGGAATTTGAATTTTGAGTCGAGAGGTAAATAGGTATTTGAATTTTGGGTCGCGACCAGAAATATTTGGGGGACACCGAGCAAGATAGATGGAAATGGAACTGTTATGCTTTCTTCACCTAAAGAAATTCCGTATGGAATTAAGCAAATACGTAAGTCATTTCAAAAGAAATGCCAAATGTGGCAACACTCCAGTATGGATGACACAATCCCCACAGTCGTTCCATCAGTTGTAGACAGGAAGTAGAGAGAGGCGAAGGCGATGTGTTTTACATGGCAACATATCGCATTTCGCAACAGCTGTCGCTCAAAATGGCGCTTGCAGAGGTTTCAGGTATTGTTACGCATGATTGAGATTTCAGTACAGGTTCAACATCCCTGATCCAAGTCACATCAATAACAACAATTCGATGCAGAAAATTCTCCCCTTCAGTAAAATTCCTCTCCTTAAAATTTCAGTTTTAGTTATTTATTTTATTTTATTTATACACCTAACAACCATGGTGATGTTAGGGCCAGGCCCTTCTACACCAGGTTCAGTTAAAAACAATACAAAAAGTATAAAGAAAAACAAGAGAATATTTTAAATATTATACATATAAAATATATTAGTTGTCATTATTCAATGAAGTGTCATAGTTATAAAATTTAATAGTTTTAGGTTTAATAGTAAAATAAATAAATAATAGTTTAAGGTTTGAAAATAAAGATCTGAGTAATAATGATATATTTAATATATGCATACATATTACACGTATTCACTACCAAAATCAGGCTGTGAAGGAACAAATTTCCGTTACAGAACATTAAAGTAGAAATATTGAATTTAATAAGTGTAACCATAAAAACTGAAATCTGATTGGTCGAGCTTTCCGATTGTTGAGGGGAAATCCTGTTATATCCGGTTAAACAAAGAAATCGCGAGCAGGAAGTTAATAAGAAAGTTGTAGCTTACTTTTCTAACGTCATCTACTGAAAAATTCAACATATCATGTAAACTGATTTATTCCTAGTTGAGTTAATTGCTGATAATAAATTTTACGTTCTTTGTCAAAATGTGAACAGTTCAATACAATATGTGAAATAGTTTCTTCACAGTTACAGTAAATACAATTTGCACTATCTGATTTCTTTATCTTGTACAAGTAGCTGTTTAATTTTGCAGTACCAGTTCTCAATCTTAATATTTTGCAAAAATTCTTTCTAGACATTTTAATTTTTAGCAATGAACGTATATTTTGATCAAGTTGATATCTAAAATGATGTTTAACAGAACTCTGAACTTTAAAATAATTGTTGAGCTGTATTTTTTTCTGATGACTTAAGATAATTTTTAATTTGTATATTTTATGTAAAGGAATATCAGTAGTGTCAGTTAAAGTGATTGCATCTTTGGCATATGAGTCAGCTAAAACATTTCCTTCAGTTCCACAGTGACTAGGTAGCCACTGAAGTTTAATAATTTTTCCTTTTTTATATAAATCATTACATAAATGTAATATATCACAGATTGAAACAAGATATTTATTTTCCAAAATATTTTTTTCTCTCAAATATAAAGCAGATCTGCAATCAGTCAAAATAACAAATTTATTTAAAATATACTGTTCTTGTATCCAAAGTAAAAAAGAATAAATTGGAAAGAGTTCTACTTGTATAATAGTACATTCTTTTATAAATTTAAATATTTTATAAGTGTTTAATTTAGGTATGCAGAAAGCTGCTGTGGCAGCATATGAGTCAGGAAAAAAGCTCCATCGATATAAATAGCAGTAAAATCTCGATAAGAATTATGAATATATGAATCACTTAAAGTTTTCAAAATAGAAATATCAGTATAATTTTTGTGGATATGTGAGGAATTACTTTACAAATTCCACAATTCTAAAGTTGCCCGCATCAACAAAAAGTTGACGAGTCCTGCTGCACAGCGTTTTAGAACTCATACTAGAGTATCCTCGGGAGTAGTTTAATTTCGGAACTTTGAGCAAATGTTTCATTTCCTATTACGCAACCCTCGCTTATTGACTTCAGAATAATGATATGGCATTTTTAGCTTTTCGCTAGTCTAGCTGACGTTTCTAGAACAAACTCTAAAGTACATCTTCCCTACTCAAAAGACACACGGAAAACTAGCAATCATAAACTACCAAATCGTACACTGCACTGTACTGCAAAATTCAGATTCTACTACACCTAGTCAGTTGCGAAAACGTTCAAGAAACATTTACTACAACTGAATGTTATGAATATGTCACTAAGACGGAGAACAGCATAACCATCACCCAGTCAGTCTTCATATAGTAGGTAGAGAGTTCAAAATTAGTATCTGAGAAGAAACAATCCTTCAACATATTTGTTCCCTAAGGCAGTGGTTCTCAACCTTTTATGTACTTTTATGTATTTTATATATATATATAATAACAGCGGCAGGGATCGAACCGGATACCTTTAAGTTTGAAAAAAAAGATGCCCTAAACATACTAAATTGTACATTGTTTAAGTGGCATCATGTTAAAAATATAACATTAGCATTCTCTTGTAAACCATATGGTCAACACATTTATATTTTTATACCTAATATTGTTCTTATATTCTTCATACATAAGTATCCTTCCTTGGCAAAATAAAAATTTGGCCGACCAGTTCAAACACAACTTTTTAGAAAAGATTTGGATTGTTAAGTCTGCCAGAGTCAAATGAAGATTTTCACTAAGTAACAAGATATTCGACTATTGGTTGCTTTGATAGATTTAGCCAATTGAGTGTTACGGAACACTACAAAATGGTGACCTGGCTCCTGCAGTTCATTGCTATTGTATTTCAGTGCATGTTCATATGTGTCACTGCTATAACAGAAATGCTTTCATACGGGTGGCCGTAATGTTGAGTCCCAGCTGGGTCAGCGTTGAGATTCATCTCCGAAAAACTCCTCGCCCTGCCCACGGTCAGAGGGGAACACCGATGGGCTGGAAAGGGCGCCGTCGGTGATTTATTTGAGTACTGAGACTGGCAGTCTGACTCCCAAAGTATCACAGAGAATGTCAATAGAAATGAGTTCAAGGATCTAGAAGGCTAGAAATGTTCAATACTTTACGTTCACAATATTACTCCACAGTAGAGTTCTAAATACGCAGGCGTTATGGTCTATTAAAATTAGCCTTGATCCCACTGCGCCTGAAAATAGTAGGACATAACGTCCCCAATGATCTCCCTCCATGAGATTTGGTAGGAAAAGAGACATAGATGTCTCTTTCCCTGATGTTTGAAGGATGATAACATGTTCCACTTTCTCTCTGGTTCTTCTAATGTTCGTCGGGATTCAGCTGAATATCTACTTACCTGCAAAGAACATAATTGTCTATTGTTACTAAGGACCTGGATGGGAATTAACTGTGGTGGAGGCACATACCAGTGGTAATCTTCAATAGACGACCAGTGGTATGTGTTATTATATTAACTGCGAGACACCACAGAGCACTGACAGTTCTCCAACCAACTTCAGAAAGAAGTTGGTTAACTGTCACTGCTCTATGATATCTGACAGTCAGAGCAAATACCAATTATCTTAAGGCGTTGTGACTCTTGGGTGACTTTGTACGGTCTTTTAGCGACATCACCTCTATTCTGAACTTTTCCAGAACCTGGAGACCACCATTCGATACATTTGACCATCTGACTATATTATATAGCTATATAAGAGACTGACCAACTTCAATTCTTGAAGAGTCACGCCACCGTAACGAATTCTTTAAGCCAGTCATGGGCAACCCATGCCCTGCGCACCAGATCTGTCGGGTGGTGATTGTCAAGCACTCCTCGGCTTAATTATTTTATTTGCATTTAATTTCTTGTATATTTCATTCTCATGTTCCTTTTGTTAAATAATATGCAATTTTTCATTCGTTTTTAATTGATATCTATAATCACCGTGAAGTTGTAATATTTTATGCAATAATTAAGGCCCCCAAGGCACTGTGAGAAATCCTCATCCGTTTCGCCGATAAGAACAGTTTTACCTTCCTTGCTCTTGGCGATGTCTTTGATACATTTTTAATGAAATGGAGGTCTTTAATTTGTCATTCGTAGGTAAACAATAAAGGATACGCTCAATTCGTACACCGCAAGATATCACATAAAAATTGATTTTTAGGATTTTTATTTCCATGTAAACTTTGAAAATATTCAGGAAACTCGGTGGGTAAACTTAACCTTTGGACATAAGTGATATTATCTGATGTTCACTCCTTATCAGGGATAAATAATCTTTGATGATAGAAACCGACAGATAAATCAGTTTGAGAGTTAGTCAGACTCATTTCTAAGCTTTTCATTTTACGATTACCGATCAGAATTACTTTGAGATGGCGTACTTTCCTCTGAATCTTGGCGGGCAGTGAGAGGAAACTTTAATGTGCTTGCAAATGCAACGGGCACTTCATGTGAAAGAATCGTGTGAAATGAAGAATCACGTGAAAGAACGTGATCATTAGAGAAACACGTGGAATGATCTTCGCAGAATCCACCGATCAATTTCCAAAGAGCTTTACAGTGGAATTTCTTCTCCAATCCTTTTAGGAATATCTTGAAGCTCTGGCGATCTTTAAATTCCAACCCATTTTTGATAAAAAAGCTCGGCTCATGTGTCAAAAATTTACTCCAAACCTTACGACAAAAAAGTTAACTTTTTTTGTTCATTATTCTTTGATCGTAGTACAAGTAAATTTTATCTTTATAGATGACCCGCAAAGTTTAAAGCTTATCTGTAGGATACAGAATAATAACATTTCTAATTTGTTACAACAGTATGCTTAGCCTTCTTTTATTTGGTATGGCATTAATATTGTTACGACAGATGACCGTGCTGCAGTGACTTTATGAAAAACGTGACATGAACGCTGCCTATGCTTCTGCGTGAGATTTATGTAACAAACGAATTTGAACATAAAACGGATCTGAAGATTAAGAATGATGGAATTTCAATGTTAGAGTTGTGGAGATCTAAAACGAGGATTTGGGTTGGGTTGTTTTACCTCTGAGCGGCACTTTTTTGCACACCATGGGCTAAATGGCCAGGTCACAAGGACCCCGAAGGCTCAGAGAAGGTTGAGGGAGGCTGTTGCAACAGCTGTTGGGAGACAGATGGTAGCCTCCCGTCAAGGCCATCCAGCGTGTTCTTTAACGTGCACAGGGTATGGCTCTCCCGCACACGGGACCACGGCTTAACGTCCCATCCGACGGACGGCGGCCTTTCCAAGCCCATCGGTGTCCCCTACTGACCATGGGCAGGGTGGGGAATTTTGCGGAGATAAATTTCAACACTGACCCAGCTTTGACTCGAACCTGGGAACTGCAGATTACGAGCCTGGCGCGCTACCGACTGAACCACCCCCTAAAAGGAGGCATAAATTGATTTAGTCAGTTCACGATAGTCAAAAAGAAGAGATATTTGTATGTGGTGAGTGCGCGGTAGGTTGTTTAGTTTTATTAGTGTAAAATCTAGTGTGATAAAAGGATAGTTTACGCCTGATGTAAAGATATTCAAGAGACATGGCAGTCAATCAAAGTGAAGAGGAAATAATTTAGTTGAACAGACAGAGCTGGTCTTAACTGTTTTGTAGAAAAAGTTTATTGCTTTATGTACGATAGAATTTAGATTGTTTATAAGTTATTTCATCCATGTTTTTGTAATAATTTGCATTGTATTGTAATTTGTATTGTAATTTGTATTGTAAAATATACTTATTTATACTCACGCTCAGTGTTCATCCATTTAAAATTTGCAACAATATTCTTTGACATTGATATATGATGAATGTAATATTGACATTGAAATGTGACATTTCTTTTACGATCTGTTTCAGCTGTTGTTCTACGTTTTCAGCAGACAAACTAGTCTTACCCTTGAATTGTAATCACTAAACGATACAATTACTGCAAACTTAAAAAACAGCAATACACAATAACTAATAGTCAATTGCTTCTAACATGGCAATAGAAAAGAACAGACGAAACTAAGTGTTTGTTTAAAAAACTATTCCAGTTGGATACAATCACCAGGAAGACAAGAAAAAAGAAGGCAAAGGAAAAAAAAACTTACTTCCTTGCTGCTCTTTACACCTACATGTTCGCAGAACCATTCCCGTATTGCCATTCTCCAAGAACTTAAATAAAATACGAGCAATCGCACCATTTCAGGCCACCGCAGCAGCGTTGCAGGGTACACCGCGGAAGCGACCTTCACCTGTCTCATAAAGTCGCATGGAGTAGAGGCAGTTGCACGACTCGAGCAGCCGGTTAATGGTCTTTATGGAGCCATCCTCTACAGCCGTCCTTCTCATCTTCCCTGCCGTAACCTTACCTGCAATTCCCTTTTCCTATTTTCAGTGGTTTTCTTCACATAAAAGGGTAATCTTCATGATCATGTCTTGCTTACTTATCCGCATCTGTAAACTCGGCTAAAACCCTGCAACTTGTCGACAGCCACAAAGTCATTCTATGGACAGGAAATTAGGGTTTAAGCTGTCGACGAAAACACGAACATCATCATACCCGGATGATTTAATTCTGCTCGGCGAAGCAACACCATCGAAGCGCACGTAACGATTAAGATGTTTTTTTTTATCTTTTCCTTTTTATTCTTTTTCTTGTAATTCAACTGCAGCAAACGCTAAAAGGGCTTTTATGTTTTTTAATAAAAAAAAACTAGGTGGTGGTATGGGGCTTGCGGCCAACCAAGAGGAAAAGCAACAACAGACTTTAATGTACTTCACGATCTCTCAGCTTTACAGTCACTGAACAAATGAATAAAAGATTGTACTAATAGAACTTTCAAAGTGATTAATTCCCAGCCCAACATTCCTATTTTGGAATTGCTGTTTTTCTCACACTTCGAAAAGTGCAATGTCTACATCTCTTTAAATATTGCCATTTTCGTGTCTTTGTTGGCTTTCATTTTGTAGCAGTGATCTTTGAATAGTGGGTTCAAATCTTGGAGGGGTATGAGAAACCTGTATAAACAGGCTTATACAAACTCCTCTTCGCTGTCCAATGCGGTCCTTTAAACAGTTCATCCCCCCGCGTGAATATTAGAAAATAAAAAATATATTTTTAATCTGGCTCTACTAAAGTGAATGGTGTTTTAATACAGACGAAAATTTTAATAATATTATACAACTTGCTACAATGTCATTTAAGCGGAAAGTTTAACAGCTCATTTCCAGGGAAGAAAACCCATACTTCACATATTGTTTCGACAATCTAACTTCAGTTTTGAAGTTAAAATAAATTTTACACTAATATTTAAATTTGTTTTTATTATTCTCTATCTATATACATGTGACAAGAATCAACACGGTTGTCATTTTTTGTCCTTTTTATTAGCCCCCCCCCCCAACTATTGGCCTGCAGCAAATGTCTCTCAAATTTTCTGCATTCGGTCGGATGTCTAACACATTTATGAACTCCTGTTTTATAGTCTTTAAAAGAGCTTCTGATTTGTCAGCTAAAGATTAGCATCAATTTTTATATGTGCTTAATACCAATCTGTAATGAAATGCTGATTTTTGTTTTCAGTCTCAAAAAATGACTAAAAAATTGGAAATAGGTTTACGTCAAACTATTGAAATGTATGCTGGACATATTAACTTAGATAACATTTAGGCGTCCGATAAGTATATATCAATAAAGAATATTCGCATGTGTTTCAATTGTATACGTTAACCAGGAACAGCTAACCCAAGAATATTCGTGATAAACGAAAATATTTTATGAAGCGAAAGACGAAAGGAAGTGTTTTAGACAAATGCTATATTTTTGCTAACTATTCACTTAATAATAATTCCGTCGTCGGTATTGACCGCTTCACCGTTAACTCTGAAAGTTAAAGCAAAGTGTTTCCCAAACTATGTTTGGTAACATTAAATGAAAATACAGAGACAGAGTTTATCAAATCTCTAAACAAAATATATAAAACTCAACTGACCCAGCATGCGAGTGGAATTTATCCACAACACAGCAAAGGATTCAAAACATTCTCCACTTAGAATTGTATGTGTTCTTTACTTCATTTTCTCTCACAGTTTTTATTGCCAAATACTGAGTCTAACTTTCGCAGCAGGCAGAAATGCCACTTAATACAAGTGGAAATAAAAGCGAAGAGGTAAATTCTTTTTTTTACTAGTTTTTGGAGATAATGATTTGAAAAGCTTTGAAATCGAGTAGGTTTTTCATGGCACTTTGAACTCCGCAAAGCACAAAACGCAATCTAATTGAATTCGCATTCCTCCGGGCGAAATTTGTTCGCTGCCACGGTATGCGACGTGTATAATAAAAGACAGAATTCGTGCCAACGTGGCGGCTTCGACAGCCTGGGGGCCACCATTACGTGCTGACGTGTAAGTTACCTAGCTGTGGGGCAGCGGGTCACAACACGATAACTGTTGATGGCGATCCAAACCTCTGCTGCCACACATCGACGGTTCACGTGTCTGGATCGAGTGGCAGAAATCGTCACATTTATTGTTTACTCGTTTTAGCATTGCTTCTGTCAGTTCTCGAGGGCGATGCTTCGGAGTGGGAATTTAAATTACTCAATGGCCTTATGAGATCTGCTACGATACGTGCATACATAGCATGGGTGCCTGGTATAGAAATTTGAACTAAATCTTTTTTAGAAGTCCATCCAAAATAGGGAGTGTTTTTCACTTGCATATTAAAAATCGGATCTTAAGGGATTGTGTAAAATTCCCACACAATTATGCAAATAGTTTCCATTTGGGAATGACAATCAATTAGTTAATATTTAGCCCAGAGAATTTCATGCCTCCAATCATCGTTTTCGGCTGTTCTTTCACTTTTTCTGTTTTAGTAGAGTTATATTAAGCGGCCTCGGCCATTTTCACCATTTATAACTACTCACAGTCTTATGCATTCCATCCATTTAGATCTTTTTTGTCTATAATATTATATATATAATAATTTATATTTATGAGAAATACCACTAAAAGCTTAACTTCAAAAGAGGTTTTACGTTTTAAATCGTCATGCGTTTTGATCTCCCATAAAACAGCTGTGTTTACCTCATAAGCGTTTGAAGTTCACCTGAAATCAATTTGAAAAGTAGATCGTTTGTGAGAACTAAATTTGTGTGTTTAAACCTCTTAGACAGAACATTTGATATAAATATTTCCTTCCATCCAATTCGCAAATTTATCTTTATTTCTGAATTTCATTCACCGTATCCTTAAGCTATTCTAAATTTTTTATCCTACCAACTTCTACCCAAAAAGAATCAGCCAATTATGTGTCTTCTTTTTTATTTACCATAAATATCTATTTTTTTTATTTTTATTCCAAAAACGATACAAAATCTACAAAGGTTTGTTTAGGTAGGGTAACCATATGCTCTGGGTTTGAGCCTGTTGTATTCAGGTCCCGAAACAGATCTTCAAGATACTGTTTGTTCTTGTTTTTTCAAGACTGAAAAGTTTGTCTAAAATATATAGCTAAAATATTAGTAGCATCATTGCAAAAAAAGTTTATATAAAACCTAAATGATAAATCTATGAAAGTTTAATAATAGAGAATCATAGAAGGCGTGTCTGTACCAATAATGTGTTTTAATAATAAGGACCACACTAAAACTACAATTTCTATCTGAGTTCTATTCTATAGTGTTTTTTAAGTGCTTTTAAAAATCAGTGTTATTATTTTTAAATAATTTTTTCAGTGATGTATAATGTTAAATATAATTATATGAATTGCTGCTGCCTGTGCTTAACTGGTAGAGCAACTGGTGAGTTTCCGAGTTCAAGCGCTGGATCAAAACAGATGATTTTTTCTCGCTTCCCTTTTATAGATATAATTATATTGCTATTGACATTTCGTCAGTGACAATATAAAACAATAACAAAAACATTTAAACGTAGCCGCATAGAAGTAGTTTATAACCAATATAAAAATAGTAAATATATTTTTAGGTGCATAATATGATCGGAAGGAATTAATCTCACTACAGTCATTTTGAAGTAGAATGGCAGGACGAAAAAAAATCGCTCGTTAGCCTTTCGGACTCGGGATCTCTGGTTTCTCATCTGCTTTAAAAGGGTAATGATGGTGGTGCTATGAAGCTTTACCATGTGATTCTAAGCGCTATTTATACTTACTAGAACCAAACTTTTTATAACCACATACAGAGTAATATTATACCTTAGAACAGCGCTGTCCAACATTGCCGGCACAAGGATTTTTGTAGCCCGCGAACAAAATCAAGTTTTTACTTGAAATTTTAAATAAATATATATATTCCACTTACAATTTGTTGTCAACTTATATTACTTTACTTGATATGCAGTCTTCAACTTACTCAATCTATTTGCAATCATTATTGCATTATTTCAACTTACTCATTCTATTCTTATTGCCCAACAACTACGGCCACAATGCTCCCATTAAATTTATTAAATATTTGAGAAGGTTTAGAAAATTTATATTGGTTTATTATTACTTATTATTTTTCGTATAAATAAAATAATTTTTTGAGGTTACAGAACTGACTTTTCAATTACCTGTCCTATTCTTTTTTTTTTTTTGGCAAGTGAAATATTGGCGAAAGAATAAATGGTCCACGGTCTTAGAGAAGTTGGACAGCACTGCCTTAGATTATTCAGATACACAGCATTGAAGTTCTGGATGTAAATAACCTCTCACGCCGTAGGCCCTAAGCCAATTTGATAGGAAGGAAATAATCTCACTAGAGTGATTGTTATTTTGTAGGTATATTATTTTATATGAGAGTAAAAAAGCTTGGTTCTCTTTGGCATAAATAGCGCATTAGCGTCCCGACACTTAGAACCAAATGATAAAGCTTCATAGGACAACCATCATAATCTTTCTTAAGCAAATGTGAATTGTCCCAGGTTTAGTTCAAATGGTGGGGCAATTGGCGCGTAATCAGGAGTTCCAGAGTTCGAGTACGGGAGGTGGACTGGTGGATCTTTTCGCACTTGCCTTGCTACATATTATGACTGCCTACAGAACTGGATACAAACAATCTTGAATATCTAGATGTTTTCCACGATGTTCCTCGAAATACCATCTTTATGAAAGCAGTTTGGGCATACCTCGTTGTACATTATAGAAAGAGGAATTGTAGAGGATAATTAAATATTTTTCAACGAAATAAATGTTGTAAATCATATACAGAAACAGAGTATACAGAATTAGAAAATTAAGCTTTATCATGAGAAATGTGTATGTTTTTTCAAGCAGTGTCAGCATGTTGAAAAGCGCTGGGAAGATTTAAACGCTGTGTCAACATAATTTAAAATTACTGAGAAGTTTTAAAACTCTGTCAATACCTCTTTGCCATTTCTATCATAATATTAGCTTAATAGTGTAAGAATAAATGACCTATTGGTTCCTAATTTTAAACCTTTGTGCTAACTTTTTGACCCATAGTTGGGGTGACCAGACCTCCCGGTTTCCCTTGGGAAGAGGAGAATAATCTGTACGAAGACTGCGCAATGGATACTCAAAAGAACCCACATGGATGTGAATATATTAGAAGCAATCCTGCAAATGTTGACAACAATTTTACGATTTTGTGATTAAATGAAAATGCTCTATAAAAAAATATAAATCAAGTGGAAAGCACAACAAATGAAGAGTGTTACAAAGTATATACTACTGTTTACTATTCCAAATGGCATTAAAATAATTATTGTTTTAAATTGTATTATAAAACAAATTTCGGGGATTATGCTCCCATGGTAGATATCGCAGTTTTTATTAATCGAAATTTGGTCACCTAGTCTTAAATACACTTCGAACACATGATAGCTGTAAATCATTGCATTACTTAGAAGGAAATTTGCAGCCTAAAATAAGCTGATGAAAATAATGTTTGTTGAGTTTCAAATGCAGATATATTAGCACAGACCTTGATCATTTAAAATGAAGTAGAAACCTAAAGCCATAGCTACATTTAACTTGGTTATTTCGCTCCCTTAATTATATCACTTAAACTGGTCATTCAAATAGCTAAGATTTGTGTCTTTATAGTCCAATGTTTTTGGAATGCTTAAAAATTATATCCAGTAAATAAAAATATAATTCTTTACGATCTAAAATGATGCTTTTTAAACCGCCTAAATTTGGATGATTCACATAGAAATATCTTCAGCAACCAAAGACTCAAAAGTTCAACAAGACTGTTTAATTTAATTCTACAACTGAAATTCATCTCTGTTTGCTAAAGCTTGCTGCATCCGTTCATTGAAGGCTAATTCTATTATGATGAAGTTTGTCATTTCCCATCTCAAACCTTCATTGAGATTTTCTCTATTAGCTCTTGCTGTGGTCTCAACGAAGAATGGAACACCGAGGAGCTTAGAAAAGCATTTTCTCATTCGCCGGATCAGACATTAAACTCTGTTTATGGTATACAACATCCTGGATGGCTTTGACAACTGATGATCATATATTTCGTAAAAACCTTCCACCTCCCCAGTACCGACACCTTGGGTTCTTCGTGACCTCTACTGCTTATTATGCACCAACAGTACCATTGAAAGGTAAAATAGCCCAATCAATCCATATCACTCACACTTTCGTCACATTTCTAGAGAGGCATTCATAATTCTCTATGATAAAGCGTCACTCTGCATGTAAGCAACATAGAAACTGGCGCCAATTCTCCCTCCTACACGAGATGCTGCTTAAAGATGATGGATGACGCTTTCGTCGAATCTCGTTATTACGTCATAGAATGTTCATCTTTGTCACTGAATATCTGTCTTTAACAGAATCATTTTTACTTGTCGTTGCTACGCAAACTTTTCTAAGGAAAGAGACACTAAATTATTAAAATAAATAACCCCTTCAAGCAGCTGCTTGCCACAGAGGCCTTACAGGAGCCTTTCAGTTTAATACCTCTGACAGGAGCTTGTCAGTATATGAAAGATCTCAGCAGAAAGACAACATAAACATTCATGAGCTATCAGGGACTCCAACCAAGCTCCATCTGATCAGTAGACAAACACGCGAACCACTTGGCCACGGTTAGAAAAAAAATCTAATGGAATTTACTAGTTAAAGAATTCAATTCATATTTTCTTTTTAGTAACAACTGACAATTATGTCACTATAAATAATAAAAATAAATACCCCCTCAAGCAGCTGCTTGCCACAGAGGTCTGACAGGAGCCTGTCAGTTTATATGCTAAAGTAAAAGGTCTGAGAGGATGGCAGGACCTCAGCAGAAAAACAACACGAACATCCATGCCTTATCCGGGACTCGAACCCGGGTCCCTTAGATCAGTAGCCAAGCGCGCTAACCACTCGGCCATGGGACGGCTATGTTACTATAGACAGGAAAAAATATTTTACGCTACTTTCAAAATAACAATTCTATAAATTAATTGTCTAGAAAATTCGTTTCGATTTAATTAAGAAATTTGAAGTGAATTTACAATACAAAGCTCATCATTCATTAAATTGTCCGTATGATTTTTTTACCTCCTATTGATGGCCATCATGGTTCTCCAAGAAGAAAATAAACAATCTATAAATATAATAAGCATTGCTTTTTCTTTCATTTTTGGCTTTTGCTTTCGCATGCTGCATGCAATATAAATGAACCAATAACTTATTCCCTCCTAGTTTGAATTGTTTTACCTCTGAGCGGCACTTTTTTTCACACCATGCGCTAAATGGTCAGATCACATAGGATCCCGAAGGCTCAGAGAAAGTTGGGGGAGGGGACCCACTGGAACAGCTCTTGGGAGACAGATGGTAACCTCCCGTCAAGGCCGTCCAGCGTGTTCTTTAACGTGCACAGGGTGTGACTCTCTCGCACACGGGGCCACGGCTTAACATCCCATAAGACGGAGGGCGGATTTTCCAAGCCCATCGGTGTCCTCTACTGACCGTGGGCAGGGTGGGGGAGTTTTGCGGAGATAAACCTCAATGCTGACCCAGTTGGGACTGGGACATGGGAACTGCAGATTACGAGCCTGGCGCGCTACCGACTGAGTCATCCCCTCCCTATTCCCTCTTAGTTAGCCCTGGTTCTCTCATATGATGGCAAGTCAGCTGAATAAGCCTCATAACAGAGCGTGATTACATAGACAATTATAAGGATATATAACCACTACGCTAGTTTGGGTTTAAACTCAGCTCTTATTTTATTTTATATCGTTCAGCTTTAATAGAGGAGGTTTTCAGTCACAGATCCCCCCTCATTTATTATCAGCAGGTCGTACTATCATAACCCACCCAGCTCAAAACACTTCTTCTGCTATACTTCATATTGTTCATAGTCGTACAGGTGTTTAATACTTGATATTAGAGATCTTGTTTTTCAGTATGTCGTTTCATCACTTCATTGATTAGCTTGTTCTTGCATTTAGTCTCTGTCTCATTGCAGCCACATTTATTAACACTTCAGCTTAATTGCATGACGAAGAAATTAACCTCCTCAAACCTCAGGCCTTACTCCTCAGAAAACCAAATATTATCGCAAGCCACAAATTTGTTCATTAAGGTCACCCACACGCGACAGTGAAATTCTGAAGATACCAAAGATATTGACAAACTTAAAGCTGCATATACCTAGATACTAATATAATTACAAATATATGTTACATAGAGATGAGTAGCCACGTGAACATCTGATTCACCCAACTTCCATTACGGTGCAGCGGGTTGCATGATAACTATCAATATTTCATCACATAGCGATAAATTTTAAGTTTTCAAAACATGAATTTTTAATTACGATGCAATTATTTATGCAATCCACTTGTAATACCTGGTTTCCCTAGTGAGCCTTGAAACTGACGAAATTGCATTTTATTAATCACAGAATTGAATTTTTGGAAAAGAGCACTTCAGTAAAAGAAAAAGTCCGTTAATTTTACTTGTTTTTCTTTTTAACTTAAAATAAAATAATATTTGCCATTAAAATACAAAATTTTACATTAAGTGGGAGAATGGTCAGCATGTTTGGTTGCCGTATAAAGGCTTGGGTTGGGTTGTTTTACCTCTGAGCGGCACTTTTTTGCACACCGTGGGCTAAACGGCCAGGTCACATGGACCCCGAAGGCTCAGAGAAAGTTGGGGGAGGGGACCCACTGGAACATCTGTTGGGAGACAGATGGTAGCCTCCCGTCAGGGCCATCCAGCGTGTTCTTTAACGTGCACAGGGTATGGCTCTCCCGCACACGGAGCCACGGCTTAACGTCCCATCCGACGGACGGTGGCCTTTCCAAGCCCATCGGTGTCCCCTACTGACCGTGGGCAGGGCGGGGAATTTTGCGGAGATAAATCTCAACGCTGACCCAGCTGGGACTCGAACCTGGGAACTACAGATTACGAGCCTGGCGCGCTACCGACTGAACCACCCCCGCCCCACCGTATAAAGGCACTTGAATTTAAACCTTCCACATAGATGTCTATGGAGCATTTACTGACTTCGATTACTTCTTTCATGGCAGGAGGGCTGCTTGGATAGCGATTTTTTTTTTCTTTTCCAAGGTACAGGTCATTGGAGAACAATAAACATATATTTGAGTTCGTTTCATCTTGATCAGGAGTCAACCACGCGATCCACAAAGTCATTTTGTACAGCCTACAAGCAACACGTTCTTTTATAATCAAGTTAATGAACTGTTGCTTATTAGCTTGTCTCGATTAGTATAATCTCACAATAGCATAAGAATAAGATCGAGTTCAGCAGAAAATGAAGCATTATTAGTAAATTATGTTTTCCTTCTATTCCCTAAAATTCTATTCCCTAAAAAATAATATGCAGGCCGCCATATATGTATAAATAATAATAATAATAATAATAATAATAATAATAATAATAATAATAATAATAATAATAATAATATGGTTCTATACATAAAATACCCCGTTATGCCTTATGGCTTTTCAGCAGAATTTCTCTCAAGCAAATGAGAGGTTAATTAAAGAAAAAGGCATGTAACGTAAAAAAATAAACATGTAATGAAAAACGGAATTCACAAGTACAACAACAGAAGAAAAGGAAAGAAGGGAAAAGAAAAAAAACAGGAAGTAAAGCAGATAAATGTATATGAAAAACTAAACACATATAAAAAATAAACCTATATAATCACGAATTATAAACCCAATTACAAATACTACGCTGTAGCATTTCTATTAGCAAAATTATCGCCTATTCTACAATTTATCATTTCACAAACAAAATGAACACTTATTGTACAAGTTACCATTTCATACTATTATTTTAGTCATTAAAACAATACATGATACAGAATATTTCAAAACGTTTGCTTAAATTTCAGATAATTGCTCAGGTATGACATATCTCTCGGTAGAGAATAAAAAAAAAATTCGTTATTTGATATGAAATCCGTATTTTATATTAATTATCGCGAAAAGTTGTTTTCGTAAAATAATTTTCGCACTTACTCCCTGTGTTGGTTACATGCAAAATCTTATCCTTAAATTCATATTTTTAATTTTTTTCCAATGATATATATATAAAGTCAACTGGCAACACATTCGGATAACGTAAGCTGTTTCCTAGTCGGTTTTCACTAATTGCATAATTATTGAATTTAATAATATTATTTCGAGCATTTTTTTGTATTCGTTTCATTTTAGTAAATTCATTAGATCATATATACTGATCTAATGAATGATTCACGGAAAGTTTTATATATCATTGTTGTGATGCCCATTGGAAAAAGAGTATTCAACTTCAACACTTTATGAGATGCATATTAAGTTTATCACAATTACATTTTACATGCTATTTCCATTTAAAATTTTGGTCAATGTAAATCCCCAAATATTGAATTTTACTTACCTCTTTTGCTATTAAACAAGGACATGTATTTTGATAAATAGCTAATTTATATTAACACTTATAGTTATGTGTATTAATATATAAATTATTTAAATTTTCCCTATTCTGAATGATCATATGTAGTTTATATATATATATATTTGGTTTTTTCTTCATTTAATCAATGCTTGTTTTTATGAAACCAAGAATTTGCTTTATTGCGGTAGTTTAGGCGCATATATTTATTGCTTCTACTTACATACACGAGAGATTGAGAAATAACTGATTTGATCCCTATGTGATTTGATTTCGAGACCCTGATGAGATAAATGTGTAATAAACTTGATGACTGAAAAGCTAAACAACTTTTAAGTCATCAAGAAGTCTACCAAGTCAAGCAGATGCGAACAGTATCCAAAACCAGTGCAAAACGATTTCTTCTTCCCGAGAACTTTTGAACACGAATTAAAATTCATTGAAGACGATATATTTTAAACGCGAGAAAAAATAATTCGTAGACTATCGTATCTTGATACTGTGGCTGTTATTTGTTGGTAACGTGCATATGGGTCAGCAGCACGCGCTATATAAATGTGTTACCTCTGCTGTGTCCAGAAAAGCGTTTTACCCCCCACTGTCAAAATGGACGTCATATGAAAATAATACCAACATTAGAAATCATTTGCTTTAAACAGAGAGAGAACGTATAAGGTTCAAAGCAGAACAAGCTGCCGTTTAATTTCCATTTTGCCAATGAGAAAATTGCTCATTATCTTATTACCACCTCTAGCATTCAATATCATTACTTAACTTTTTCGCCCCAATAGTTAGCCGCAGTAATAGTATGTGAAATCCATTGGACACATTACTTTTCACGTTAGCCGATATCTTATTCTTTAATACTAACGATATTAATGGCTTTATTCCTTTTTGTAGGATTAACTGGTGATGACATCAAAAAAATTACTTCGTTTTCAGGGCACAGAAAAAAACTAAATTCATAGTAAAGGAAATGACAGTTATGTCGCCATGACTCAAATAGAAATGCAAGTTTTGCATGTGGAAAAAGTTTTTGCAAACAGTGGCTGAGAAATCAATTTTCAGTTCATTTAATCGTATGTTTGTATCTTACATGAGAATTTTACGTACTTTGATTTTTCCGGACTCTGTTTACATTGCTATCAGTACTTCAACAGACATACTTTCTGGATAACCTAAATTTAGTTTTTTCTTCCATTTTTATGAAGGCAATTACAGATTCATTTATTTATATATTAGAAAATATTTCTATATTTATTCCCATTTAAAATGAACTTATATTGATCTGTTATAAATAATATGTGGTCATTATCTACTCCAAAGGAACACTTGAAAGACGTACAGTCGCTCAAAATAATATCCGAACACTATGGTTGATTACAGAATTCAGAAAAAATATCTGGCAACGATTTTTTTAGAAATTAGTGATCTGGCAACCTCGGTGTCACGTGACACGAAGGTTGCCAGATCACTAATTTCTAAAAAAAATCGTTGCCAGATATTTTTTTCTGAATTCTGTAATCAACCGTAGTGTTCGGATACTTTTTTGAGCCACTGTACCATCAAAAATACAGCTTTCACCTCCACTATTGTTTTTTATGACGTTTTACATCTTCATTTTTTGGGTGCTACAAGTCATAGGAGTTTTGAAAAGGATGCTTATCCCTACTCGAAGTAATCAGTTAAACAGAATTTTCCTCACCAAACTCTTTAAAGCGCAAGAGATTTTATTTGCATTTAAGGAATGAGAAAACTACAGCCTCATTCAGGAAAATGCAATAATGATAAATCACTATGACAAGTAATTTCTATTCTTAATTCTCTATTAATGTATTGAATGAACATACTGTAGAAAAATGCCTGTGAAACACCTTTTTCTGCAGCACCACAATCAATGCAGGAAAGTATAGTATACTGACTGTTGCATTGGCTACTAAATCACTACAGGTTCAGATGGAAAATTTGTTGCACTGATCAATAACACTAGACAACTTTTCTTTTATAACATACCAATGACAATAAAAGAAAGTAGGATGTTATTAACTACCTTTGGGGTGCTGAATTCAAATATAGCTTTGGAAAAATTGGAACACGTACATTTTTTTTTTAAATTACGGAATGTGTGTATTTCAAATTTCAATGAATATGCATAAATGGGAAATGAAAATAAATGTGACTATTTTATGAAATTACAACTTGAAACTCATTACATGATTAGAGTGAAAAAAAATTTGAAGCATCATAGTTATAAACCACTGAATATAAAGTAACAAATGAAATAATATTGAAACGAAAAATAAGAAACCATGAGTAGGGACCTTTCATACTTACAAGAAGTTCATTTTTGTCTTTTATGTGCTTAGGTATATTCGTTCTAGAAGAACCAGCAGTAGTCACCCATCATTGCTGGGTCTCACCTGCCTTGTTATCTCTCTTCCATGGTTCGCATATCCTGGTGAAATCTTTCCCCTTGCTCATCACTGACAGCTCTAAGTTCTTGGGAAAGGAGTCGAAATGCGAATGCAAGAAATTGATCTTCAGAACATTCGTCAGAAAAGATTTTCATAATTTATGAGAAGATCTTGAATGAGCTGATGATAGTTTTCCTCTTTGTGATTCCCCAGAAAACACTGGACTACAGACGTGAAGGATTTCCATGTAGCACGCTCCTTCAGGCGTGCTACATGGAAATCCTTCACGTCTGTAGTCCAACAAAGATCCCTTCTTTCAGTTTGGCATCACTTAGTTTGGAACTTTTTCCATCAAGTGAAAAAAAACCCTTTACCAGTTTTGTCCATAGCCTTCACAAAAATTTTCATAAGCCCCAGTTTGATGTGTAGTGGTGGGAGCAAAAGATCAGAGGGGTCACCTAGAAGCTTATACTTCACATTACTCTTTCCAGGAATAAAAACATCTCTTTTGGCCAGTCTTTTGTTTTTTAGTGTTCCTTTCTGATCCTACTGTCACACAAACGCAGAAAACAGGAAATTTTGTGTTTCTGTTGTTACATGCTTTCTCCCACTTGGCAATCAGTGTTGCCAGCCACAAAAATTAAAATATCCAGTATCCTCTCAGTTGCCTGGAGGTGTTGGTATAGGAAGATCTTAATAGGATTCAAAATGGCCAATAATATAAAAACGTGACGTGCTAGCCATTTTTAAGGCCAGATCTGAAATCAGCACGTGAAAAATAGTTAAAGGCAGCTACAATTGTTCATGTTATAAAAACCTTGTAAATTACTGTAATTAATACAGAGATTACATGTTGACATTTAATTCAAGAAACATTTTTGTGCAAAAATGAGTTTCGCCGATGAGTGGGTTTCGAATCCAAACCTCCCAGGTACGTGCCAGGTACTCTACCCACTGAGCTATCACCAGCTCTGTCATTTAGCCACTAATTTTGATGACAGAGCTGATGATAGCTTAGTGCAGGGGTTTTCAACGTGGGGTACGAGGTAAAATTTTTTAGAGTACGCCGTGGCAAAAGTCGCTAGATATATGTTATATAAATATGTTTTATTTTATTCCCATTGTTATATTATAACTATAGTTTTATCTATCTATAAATTGGGTACGCCAGTTACATACACATTTCTAGGGGGTACAGTCGCTCAAAAAATATCCGAACACTATGGTTGATTACAGAATTCAGAAAAAATATCTGGCAACAACCTTCATGTACGTACGCGAAGGTTGCCAGATCACTAATTTCTAAAAAAAAACGTTGCCAGATATTTTTTCTGAATTCTGTAATCAATTTCGGATATTTTTTGAGCGACTGTACGTGAAGCATAAAACGTTGAGAACTACTGGCTTAATGATAGAGCACCAGATATGAGTTTATTGGAGGCCTGAGTGAAATGTATTCTTCTTCGTGAAACTATTTCTTCCGACAGAACTATTTATTGTACTTGTCTATGTCTGAGAAACTTTGAAAAAGTTGCCTAAAATTTATTGATTTATCCATCTTTTTAAATAAAATTAAATGTTCAAAAGTTTAAATTTTAACTTTTATAATATACTCCGTATATTTTACGACCAAACTCTTAATGTACTAATATATACTGTAATGCACAACCAATACATAATTCCAAAGTATAAAGACAGCCAAATTAAAATAGAAATCAGGAACTGAAAGAAAGATATATAGCGTGGAAAATCTTTGCGAATAAATGTATGATTGTTGGATTAAAAAAATAATCCTACTGACACAAACTGATTCCATATTCAAGCACAAGTGCAAATATAATAATAAAAATAGTCAGATTATAACACACGTATGGCTAATCTAAGAATTTATTATTAAAACATAATGTAAAGCAAAGAATTATTTAAAAATTGCATCGTGTTCGAAGATTCCGATATATCTCAACCTTACATAAATATCTTATAAGTTATTTTAGTGCTATTTATCACATATGGAAAACGCATTTCCATTAAACTGATAAACAGAAAAATATATAGAATATTAAAGAAGCCACACGGTGAAGTTGGCGGCAATATCTCCAGAAGTGTTTAGTTCTTACTTTACATTTCTAGTCAAATGGAGTTCTACCTCTACCTTTCCTTTAATTAAATATCAATCTACTTAGAATATTTTGTAGCCGTAAAAAAAGAAACTGAATGTGCCATTTTTATACTTCATAGTAATGGGTTTTCGTTAGCACTTGAAATAGAGCTGAAAATGCATTAAAATAAATTGTGTAAACCTAAATATGGCGTTATAGTCTTGGTGTAAATGGTAATTTAGTGAAACGTAATGTCTTCTTTAATTCGATTATTGTGGTATTAAACACATTTACGAATACACAGATTGAAACTTAAATGACTGCAGAGATGAATCTAAACATATATTTTATAACCTGTGGAATATTCTAAGCAAATATATGCTCAGTGGCGGCAAAAATTCCTGAACTATGTTTTTGCATGTTTCCCTTGTTCATACTTATTTCGAGTGAAAGGCTTATTAAATATTTATAACTTTTATCGTTCTCTAAAGTACACCACAAGAAATAAAAATTGCAACACTTGCAAGAAGTTATGCAAATGTGACGAAATTTAGGGAGGCGGTAGTATATGTAAATGCATGGAAATGATTAGGTTTGCAGGGCGATCGAAACGATTGGACAGGCGCGAGCTGACGTCACAGGTGCGGAGCAGTAAAACACAGATAAAGGCAACCAAAGCTCCCTATTGCACGGTTGACAAAACGTTGTGGAAATTGTTCTAAACTGCTAATGATGCCCTTACGCAGACGTCGACAGCCGTTCCAACAGTTAACAGACTTTGAGCGTGGAAGAATCATCGGCCCTAGAGAAGCTGGTTTGTCATACAGACATATGTCCTACCTTGTTGGTCACAATCCCAGCACCATCGTACACATACGATGGCGCCAGTTGGTTCAAGAAGGATTCAGCACACACCGACAAAGATCAGGAAGACGACGTATGACCATGGAGCGACAAAACTGTCATTTGCGACGCATGGCCTTGAGTGACAGATTCGCAACTACAACGCAACTGCAAAGGGACTGGCAACAGGTATACGAATATGGTATATCGAATATCTACCAGGCGGACGGTAAACAACAGGCTTTTACAGTTTTCATTGCGAGCCTATCATCCGGCACTGCGTTTATCCCTCACATCTGCCCACATGCTAGCACGTCTTCAGAGGTGTCGCCTCAGACAGATCTGGAACGAACAAGAGTGGAGTATCGTGGTGTTTAGTGACGAATCACGTTTTCGTCTTGGTTATCACGATGGTAGACAATGTGTTTGCCGTCATCCAGGGGAAAGGAACACCAGCCAGTGCGTGCGACATCGTCACACAACTCCAGCACTTGGTGTGAGGTGACATTAGTCGGACATCTCGGTCACAACTGGTCATCATAAGAGGATCTCTAACTGCCTATTTGTTCAGCACCACGGAACCAGCAAGATAACGCCCGTCCCCAGTTCCATTTTAGATTACGTTGAAGTAGTTATTGAGATCTGAATGTGATTTTCTTTTGAGATAACACAGAACTTCTTCATTCTTTTCTGTCCAGTATCTGTAGAATTCTATAAACTTTTAAATATTAAATCTTGATAAAACATAGCTTCACACAGAGTTACAGTCTGCAATTCTCAAACACAAAAAAACTGACATCAAAGTGGTAACAAAGACATAAAATATTTTGATATTTTTGCTTTTCTAATTAGCATTCCGCATTTTATGTAGTTATATTGATGTTCCAGAGAGTTTGGTATTTATCCTTTGGAGTGATGTGCTTACTCCAAAGGTTTGCAAATGTCGTGACCCTTGTACGTGGAAATCTTAACATTCTCTACTTTCAGATGAGAATTTGATCTGTGGGCAGCGTACAGGAGGGCCATACCCTGTGCTCGTTAAAGAACACGTTGAATGTCATTGGCGAGAGAATTCCAGCTGTCTATTAACAGCTTTCAAGTGCATAGCTTTCTCCTATCCAGTTCTGATCTCTTGTGATCTCTTCGGTTAACGTATTGAGTGCAAAATATTATCACTCAGAGGTAAACTAATTTAGAGGTTAAATTGGCAACTTCATAACTCAGCCCAAGTCCCTGTATTCTCTGATCCAGTTCATCAAGCTTACTGCAGAAATACTATAATCAATTTTAAACCCAATCATCTTATTCGAAGAAATGTACGAAATCAGAATTTAACGATAAGCTCAATATTACATTTAAAAATATATGTACCTAACAATTAAGAGTATATTGTATCAACAATTCTTCTTACATTAGGAAAGTTTAAATATATCACTAGGAGTACGTCACCCATGCCCGCATGTGAAAAAAATCATTAAACGGTGGGAGAGGGGCAAATACTTCAATTGAACTGAAACGAAACAGAACACTGCTCCTGGTATATTTTTCGTAATAATTTTTGTAAACTGTATAATACGTGCGTTTTCATTTCAATTCTAGTTATCTTCTAAAAATATTCATGCAAAATATGTGCAATGTATTTACTAGTTTTTTTCTCTTTTTCCGTTTTTAGAATACCTCCACTCAGGTTTCCTCTATTAAATATTACTACTCGGAACATGCAATCCACAGAAAACAAAACTTAAAATTCTCTTCTTGCTCTGATTTAAAAATTTGAGAAAATTTGAGAAGAAAAGTGCACACAGGCAAAAGGATTTCCACAATGACATCTGCTCATAATTCCACATAAACGAAAATTTCTACTTACGCGATGTCGGGCAAATCAAACACGGATTTTCCCTTTCATGGAAAAACGAAAGAGACGCGAATTTACTTCATCATCGGTATGAAACTCACTTTGATATCAGTATTTTGTTTCTTAGAAATGAAAATAATTCTTTCGATCGTTTAAGAGTTGTGAGATTTTAGCCTTCGCGTTGACAATTCGACAGTTCTCATTCAGCTCTCACTCAATTAATGATTTATGAGAAATTCCAACGGCGCATGCTCAGAGTCTCCCAAGTTGCTACTCTACGACATTGTTTCACGCCTTGACATTGTTTTATGAAGCATTCCCGAAAAGAGACTAAATGCCAAAACGTCCAGAGGAATCAGAGACTTTCCCTCCATCACTGAACTAGAAAACAATTTTTCGATGGATTGATTGAAGAATGGATCGCGAAAGATCATCTGGATTTGCGATCCTGTTCCGCACGTATTAATGTCACTAAGATCTTCATTCACAGACGCATGCACTCAGAAAACGATTGGGAAATATCAGCCGTCTTGGAAGCCAGGAAATTGAACTTCGGATATAACCCATTTCTATGCAAATGCATCGAGGTAATGGAACCATCTGTTTCATCCCGCACGAGTATAATCACCTGTGCAACATCAGATAACATCAGAATAGATATGTTGAAGGAATATCGTTTGTTTACGATAGAAAGGTAGCAACCGCGCTTTTTTTTTCTATTCGATATTGATTCGATGAGTTATCGATAATGCGTTCTTGATACGTAGCAATTGCGTATCGTGAGAGGATAAAGAAAAATAGTCTCTCCAAAGGAAGATAATTCTCCTGAATTTAGTTATAATGTTTATTTTCAGACGTCGTAGTAAATCCCAATAGTACAGTCGCTCAAAAAAGTATCCGAACGTTATGGTTGATTGCAGAATTCAGAAAAATATCTGGCAACGATTTTTTTTTAGAAATTAGTGATCTGTCAAGCTTCGTGTCAGACACGAAGGTTGCCAGATCATTAATTTCTAAAAAACAATCGTTGCCAGATATTTTTCTGAATTTTGCAATCAACCATAGCGTTCGGATACTTTTTTGAGCGGCTATACACAAATATTTATCAATTGCAAAGAAAAAAATGCATAAAATTGTAATCTTAGCAAATGTGTAACTTTTAATTTGTTTGTTCTTATTTGATATGGTGTTTGGTGTTTGTTATCTGTTTAGTGATAAGCTCATGTAGTAAATAATATCACCAAACTCGGATTTCGCAATAGACGCGTTAGGCATTGTAGGAGCACCAACATAATAAAGGCTCCGTCATTTAAATGCTAAAATTTGTTGAATTAAGTAACCATAAAATTATGTCCTTTTAACTATCCTTTTCAGAGCACTCTCTCTCTCTCTGCTGACAACGGAAAGGCAAAATTTTAAAAGAATATGAATTGTAAATACTCTATATTAGAAACGTATTAGAATACTTCCCATGTTATATGAATATTAAACTATTTTCAAACATCCGTAACTTTGAAAACATGCTCTTTTGCAGAAGGTAAAGGGTAGCTCTCAATGAGATTTATCCAAATTCCGATTTTAGAAAATATTCGTTTAATATTTGAAGACTTTTGAAGCTGAAATGCATTGACGGCAACAGATACTGCTATTTCGTTTCTCGTAAAAATGATGCAAAGTTAAGAATATTACCCAAATATTTAAAAATACATTTATTTCAATAAATGATTTGTGATATATTTAAGATAAATTATTACAAACAGCATATGTTAAATGTTTCAGTTTCCAAAATTCTTTAAGTAGTGAACAAACATTGCTGAAATTTAGATTTGGGGAATATTTTTAGATTTTCAATTTCTTGCAACCTTTCGTTACAAAATGCTTAATTCAAAGTTAGGGTGCTTTGAATACAGCTTCCCATTCACACAACTGTGGAAATGTTCCAATACTTTTGATAATTTAGTGTAGTTTGTTCATTCCCAAATTAAAAGAGCGAGGAAGAAGGAAGAAAAAATTTAAATTTGAAATGAATAATATGATTTTTAAATGTTACTACCTTCTGAATATTGCAAGTTATATTAATAACACTAATATTACTATTTCTTAAAACTGTATTATCATTTAAATATCTCCATCAATTTCAGTTATATTATTTCCTTTCTTCATGGTTGTGAAAGCGTAAAAAGTGGCATTTTTGATAAGAAATAAAAGTTTTACTCCAAATAAGAGTGCCTACCACCTCGTGGGCCTTGGGGCTACAGAAGTGTAAACTCATCTCTGAACAGGAGAGAAGGATGCTACAACGATTTAGTCTAAAAAAAAAGATTTACAGTTGCCATTTATTTTAAATTTTAATATTTACTTAATATTACTCATTAAAATATAAAGATATAAAGTCCATGTCCTCCAACACAAGCTAATTTTATGCATTGCTTTTTAAAAAGAATTTGACAAAAAACAAGTGTCTGTCAGGAGTTGTTTTAAATTCGTCATAAGATTGCCATGATCCAAAAGGTTCAAAAAGAATATTACTTTGAAATATATTTTCCGCTTACATTTTAGATGACAAAATGGAGAATCTAATTCAGATCCTTCCAACCTGCGGCTCATGAATCCCATGCGGTACATCGCAAAAAAACTTGCGGCTCATAAAACAAATCTTCACTACACAGAATCTGGCTCATTTCTCCCCACTTTTTGTTCAACTATTTTGAGGTTCATAACTAAACGATTTTCACAATTCAAAGTACTCATTAAAAATGTATATTCCTGTTTTTAATCAAGATATCAAGATATTTTCTTGGTTCTTTAAAAAATGTATATATTTTTTCAATTCATTACTCATTTAGAAATTAATGTTTTTGTGATAAAGTAGGTAATTTGTCCTGTGGCTTTTTAAGACTATTTTTTTCTTGTTGCTCCCCACTAAATTTGGGTTGGACGGGCCTGATTTAATTGTTTAAATATATATATATATACATACATGGTATTCAAAATAAAAGAATAATGTCTGTCTTAAAAAGCAGAGCATGTAATGGATTGGCATTTAATGCGGTGTACGTGTAAACTTTCAATGCTACAGAAAAAAAATGCATTCACCGTGAGCACGTAATAAAAGAGCGTGTGACTGTGTTCACCACTCATTTCCATTCAAACCAACTTGGCTTTGACATCCGTAGCAATTTGATTTCACTACGTTACAAAGCCGTATGATTGGGAAGAGATAGGTGGGATGGAAGAATATCAATCCACAGAGATGAAGTTAGGCCTTATAGACACTTAAGAAGGCATTTATGCCTTCTTAAGCCAATTTCAATCCAAACATTGTCCTGTCAAAATATTAGAGGATTTCCGTGTTATGCCAGCGGGAATCTAACTTTGAAATTCTATAACTTATAAAATATGCATTTAATGGAAAAATGTGGCTGGAACTAAAGATCAAAATGGTACCTATTTAAATTTCGATTTTCAACAATGTTCGTTCATTACTTAAAGAATTGTGGAAGCTGGAATATAATTAATTAATAAATTAATAATTAATTAATAATTAATTATTAAACAAAAACAAAAATAAAATTAGTTATTAAACAGTAAAAACAATAATTTACTGTTTAATAACTAATTTCTTTGTTTTACAAAAATAATTCATAATTTTCTAATTTTAAAATAACTATTACTCAAACTTCTAAAAATATGTATTTAATCTATTATATGATTTGAAACAATGCTTTTAAATTAAGTTTTCGTTAATTTCTCTAAGAAATTTTAAGACGCATTACTAGTGCGAAATATTATAGCTTCCATAACTCTTTAAATACTGAATATTGTTGAAAACAAAAATTTAAATAGATTTGATTGTGATTTTTGCTTTGATTTCAGTCACATTTTTCCATTATTAAATGCATATTTTAGTAATCATAGAGTTTCAATGTTAGATTCCCAGTGGCATAAGGTGAAAATTCTCTAATATTTTGGTAGGATAATGTATATACAGAAAACTGACTGCTCCCTCGGCACAGTCAGTCACTGCTGAAAAATATATGCTGAACTAAGCCTTTAAGGTCCTACCGCCGCATCGAGGAAAACGGATAACACTAAGCGTGGAGGATTCGACCTCACAGCCGTAAGGACCAGCAAAAGAGTCGCAACAAACATTCTCTCAAACTGCCAGGGGAGGTCGCGTGGTAATGTTCTGGGTGCGCTAGGGTCCTTCCGCCAATGAGGTAAATCCGTTTTCCTCTACATGATGAACGATTTTCCAGAATGCAGCACCTAGGTACGAGATTTTAACTCAAATCATATATTGCTAGCATTCACCAGACCCGGAACTGAATGCGTTATTGGCATTTCTTGACAGGAGAAAGGGTTCGGACAAAATGGAGATCTTCGCTCACTCTTCCCACCTCATCGCGCTAGAATAGTTGAATCTCTACACTACTCCGTTTAGTTTTGTCTCCAATATCCATGTACTTTGTCTCCTACCTCCATATTCTTTGTCTCCTATCTCTTTTGTCTTGTTATTTTACGTTCCTTTGTCTTCTACCTCCATATTCTTTGTCTCCTATCTCTGTGTTCTTTTGTCTCCTACCTCCATATTCTTTGTCTCCTATCTCTATGTTCTTTTGTCTCCTACCTCCTTATTCTTTGTCTCCTACCTCCATATTCTTTGTCTCCTATCTCTATGTTCTTTTGTCTCCTACCTCCACATTCTTTGTCTCCTACCTCCATATTCTTTGTCTCCTATCTCTATGTTTTTTGTCTCCTACCTCCACATTTTTGTCTCCTATCTCTATGTTCTTTTGTCTCCTATCTCCATATTCTTCGTCTCCTATCGCTATATACTTTTGTCTCCTACCTCCATAATCTTTGTCTCCTATCTCTATGTTCTTTTGTCTCCTACTTCCATATTCTTTGTCTCGTATCTCTATGTTCTTTTGTCTCCTACCTCCATATTCTCTGTCTCCTATCTCTGTGTTCTCTCTTTGTCGCTTGTTATCTCTCTTTGTTTCCTATCTCTATGTATGTATACCTTATCTCTTGTATTCTATCTCTATGTTCTCTCTTTGTGGCTTGTTATCTCTCTTTGTCTCCTATCTCTATGTTCTTTTGTCTCCTACCTCCATATTCTTTGTCTCGTATCTCTATGTTCTTTTGTCTCCTACCTCCATATTCTTTGTCTCCTACCTCCATATTCTTTGTCTCCTACCTCCATATTCTTTGTCTCCTATCTCTATGTTCTTTTGTCTCCTACCTCAATATTCTTTGTCTCCTATCTCTATGTTCTTTTGTCTCCTACCTCCATATTCTTTGTCTCCTATCTCTATGTTCTTTTGTCTCCTACCTCTATATTCTTTGTCTCGTATCTCTATGTTCTTTTGTCTCCTACCTCCATATTCTTTGTCTCCTACCTCCATATTCTTTGTCTCCTATCTCTATGTTCTTTTGTCTCCTACCTCCATATTCTTTGTCTCCTATCTCTATGTTCTTTTGTCTCCTACGTCCATATTCTTTGTCTCCTATCTCTATGTTCTTTGTCTCCTATCTCTATGTTCTTTTGTCTCCTACCTCCATATTCTTTGTCTCCTATCTCTATGTTCTTTTGTCTCCTACCTCTATATTCTTTGTCTCCTATTTCTGTATTCTCTCTTTGTCGCTTGTTATCTCTCTTTGTTTCCTATCTCTATGTATGTCTACCTTATCTCTTGTATTCTATCTCTATGTTCTTTTGTCTCCTACCTCCATATTCTTTGTCTCCTATCTCTATGTTCTTTTGTCTCCTACCTCCATATTCTTTGTCTCCTATCTCTATGTTCTTTTGTCTCCTACCTCCATATTCTTTGTCTCCTATCTCTATGTTCTTTGTCTCCTATCTCTATGTTCTTTTGTCTCCTACCTCCATATTCTTTGTCTCGTATCTCTATGTTCTTTTGTCTCCTACCTCCATATTCTTTGTCTCGTATCTCTATGTTTTTTTGTCTCCTACCTCCATATTCTTTGTCTCCTATTTCTATGTTCTTTTGTCTCCTACCTCCATATTCTTTGTCTCCTATCTCTATGTTCTTTGTCTCCTACCTCCATATTCTTTGTCTCCTATTTCTATGTTCTTTTGTCTCCTACCTAAATATTCTTTGTCTCCTATCTCTATGTTCTTTGTCTCCTATCTCTATGTTCTTTTGTCTCCTACCTCCATATTCTTTGTCTCCAATCTCTATGTTCTTTTGTCTCCTACCTCCATATTCTTTGTCTCCTATCTCTATGTTCTTTTGTCTCCTACCTCTATATTCTTTGTCTCGTATCTCTATGTTCTTTTGTCTCCTACCTCCATATTCTTTGTCTCGTATCTCTATGTTCTTTTGTCTCCTACCTCCATATTCTTTGTCTCGTATCTCTGTTCTTTTGTCTCCTACCTCCATATTCTTTGTCTCCTATTTCTATGTTCTTTTGTCTCCTACCTCCATATTCTTTGTCTCCTATCTCTATGTTCTTTGTCTCCTATCTCTATGTTCTTTTGTCTCCTACCTCCATATTCTTTGTCTCCAATCTCTATGTTCTTTTGTCTCCTATCTCCATATTCTTTGTCTCGTATCTCTATGTTCTTTTGTCTCCTACCTCCATATTCTTTGTCTCCTATCTCTGTGTTCTCTCTTTGTCGCTTGTTATCTCTCTTTGTTTCCTATCTCTATGTATGTCTACCTTATCTCTTGTATTCTATCTCTATGTTCTCTCTTTGTCGCTTGTTATCTCTCTTTGTCTCCTATCTCTATGTTCTTTTGTCTCCTACCTCCATATTCTTTGTCTCGTATCTCTATGTTCTTTTGTCTCCTACCTCCATATTCTTTGTCTCGTATCTCTATGTTCTTTTGTCTCCTACCTCCATATTCTTTGTCTCCTATCTCTATGTTCTTTTGTCTCCTACCTCCATATTCTTTGTCTCCTATCTCTATGTTCTTTTGTCTCCTACCCCCATATTCTTTGTCTCGTATCTCTATGTTCTTTTGTCTCCTACATATTTCTCTTTGTCGCTACCCTCATAACCTTTTGTCTCCTACCTCCCTACCTTATGTCCTTTCGTCTCCTTCTTCCAGGTCACTTTAACTCCAACCTTCATGTTCTTTGTCTCCTACCTTCATGTCCTTTTGCCTCCTGCCTCTATTGCTTTTGTTTTCTAACTCCATGTCCTTTGTCTGCTACTTAAATGTCCTTTTGTCTCCTACATGTCTTGTTTGCTACCTTCTTGTTATGTCTCCTACCTCCATGTCCTTTGTCTACTAAATACTCCTTGTTACCTTTTTATGCTCTCAAGTCTCTCTTTTTGTCTTGTTTATTCTGAGACCGACCGTCTTAAAGTCTGCTTCTCCAATTGCCCTTCTTTCCAATAAATCAGCTCAGATTAAACAGAGATAATTACTATTTCTGAGATATTCGCATTTTCAACACTTGTATCCTACCTCCAAGTTCTTTGTTTTTTATCTCTGTCATTTTGTCTCCTACCTCCATATTTCTCTTTGTCGCTTACCTCCATAACGTTTTGCCCCTTACCTCCATAACGTTTTGCCCCTTACCTTCATGCCCTTCGTCAACTACAGACAAATATTAAATAAAAGAGTGAAACCTCAAATGGCTCTCCTACGGCACTTCCTAGCCTGCTTTAAACGATGTTAAAACAATGCTCCGCTGCTTTCCTCTACCTCGTAATCAATTTAAATAGCTGCTCTAATCCAAGCACCAGACAATTTAAATCATCCCGTAATTGGTTAATGCATTGATTTCAATCGCAAACAATGTTAGATGAGGAAAGTCTGCTTCACTCTTAAGGATTCCAATCACTGCGAAATGGTCAGAAACTCAGATGACTATGGTATTTATCCAAGATTCCCTCATTAATGCTTTGCGGCATTATGAACTATGCTAAAGTTCGAGACAGATAAGACTGGAATTGGCGTCTTCTAAACAGAGCTGGGTAGTATTTTTGTGGGATTTTCGTTGTGCAATTTGTCGTTTTAGAGTCGCATTCCACACAACTACAATATCCAGAATATATCCGGAAGATATCTAAGATGACAAGGGATACCTATTTGATATCTTAAATATCTTTTCGATATTTTCCAGATATTGTGAAATGGTCAGAAACTCAGATGACTATGATATTTTATCCAAGGTGATTTATTGGAAAGAAGGGCAATTCGAGAAGCAGATTTTAAAAGGGTCGGTCTCAAAATAAACAAGAAACGATGCATAAAAAGATAACGAGGAGTCATCGACGGGGCTTCCCTGTCATGTGACAAAAATAAAAGGTCAGGAATTGAATTCACCATAAACTGACAAAAAATTACTTTATTTACAATGGAATGATTTTCGAAAAGAATGAAAGATAACATCAATAACAATGTGTAGATTATCTCACGTAAAAAACTCTCAACTCAAATAGTTCCTTGGTTTCTTGAGGTGGAGTTTCTAATGTGATTATCAGTGTTATAGCTACGGAAAAGTTCATTATAATGATGATGATTTTCCTGAAGAAACCTTCAGCATTTTGGATTCTATGCTTTAATACTGCGCATGAGTAGTTTGATATTATTCAAACGTACGCCCTCTCTGACTGCAATGCCAGAGAGGTCTTGCCCTTGTATTAAGGCAGGGTGCTACACACTTTTCGATCCGCCTGAAACCAATACCGCTTTTAGGTTAAAGGTTTCCAAAGGACTGTGAGAACTCAAATGCATCATCCGCACTGTGCCCTGGAGTCTGCAACAATTTTCTCTTTCCTAATAAGTTATTCCAATGGAACATCTGTTACTTCTTTTTTTAGGGAAACGGAATTTAACATGCTGACTGATTTTTGAAAAAAAAATCGTTTCCGGCCAAGAGCAGCATTATGTTTTAGATTACTTGTAAATTATAAATCACCTTTTCTAAATAAAAATAACGAAGTTGGGGAGGAATCATTTTCTAGAGCTGACAACGTGATCGCCATGATATGAGTGTCACTTGAGGATAAAACCTCGGTCCTGAGGTATAGACCTCGGTTCGCAGGATTTTGTCTAATCTTCCAGCTTTTTATGGTGTAGCACCTGATACTAAACCTGAAAACAATTCAAACTATCGTGGCGATATGAAATATGAATTTTGTCGCACTTTTTAAAATATTAGCTTTGCATAACATTCACTTTTAACCAGTCATTGGCTGCAGCCTGTAACGAACTTTGTTGCAAGTCTGATTCATGAAGGGTATTTAGAAAATACAATTAGTATTTTTGTTTAATTTCGTAGTAAAGTAGTAAATTCTCATAATTGGATTATAGAACCCCTATGTAATTGTGTTCAGTATATTAATATTCTGATGACGAAAACATAAAGCTTTCTAATACGACTTAAATCCTTTTTACTGGTATTGAAACAAATTCCATAAACCAGGGGTGCACAAACTATATTAACATCGAACCGAATGGAAAAATATTATGTTTGCTGTGGATCAATAGTTGTGAAAGGGACGGCATAAAAAGAAAAAAAAATACATTTTTTATTGCATTTTGCTTGTCACATATATAAGTACAAAATAATAAGAAAACAATTAATATAAAGTTTATTTTAACGTCAAAACTGTGAAAGAATGAATCCCAGAAATGAGCAACCAAATATTAGGCTTTCATGAAGTAGTAGCTGATTTTTTGAAGTTATTCATATTTCGACTCATTAAAACAACATTTACTTTAGCAGAGGCAGATCAAAATACTTATTTTTTTTTATATTTTCCAATTTTCACTCGTGCCGGATAAAATTGTTACAAAGGGTCGGAATTTGTGCACGCCTTGCCATAAATGATGCTTACTCAAGATTTATATACGCCACAGTAGACGGAAAAGCATGACAACCATACACTTGATCGGCGAACATGCAGCAGTGAAGACCCAAAATAAGAAACAGAGGACATCGGTGTCCTCCATGGTAGTCAAAGAGAATGAATAATGAGAATAAGAGTAATGAGTTAAAACACACAAATGAAAAGAATCGTAAGAGAAACTTTCTGCTATAGATGAAACTTTTTGATTCTGAAATGGATAGGTCAACATTTTGCTTTAAAGAAATTTTTCTTACAACAAAGTTAGTATCTACTTCTTTTAAAATCTAAAAATTATTAATGCTATCCACTCCAAAGTCAGACAAGACTGTTGAGTTGAAGAAAAATACGACTTACGACAAGTAAAACACTTATTTTGTTTTTTGCATGCAAAAATATTCTGAATAAAGATTCCATTGTAAAGTGAATCCAGTACGTCACACATTTGAATCGGAATGTGTGAACTTTTTATTTTGATGTCCAACAACCACATCTGAGTGCCTAAACAGCTATTCATTAAATGAGTTTTAGAAATCTTAACTCTTTGTGTAAGAAAAATAACATAGTCAGAAATTTGAATTAGAAGCTTTTTACCAATTTAGTAGAATGAGAAAGTCCCAAACTGTCCTACGAAAATAGTATTTCACCATGATATGGTTTGCTAATATGTCAGATTCTCGTGTAAACAGACTGAATAATCATCGGCAAATGATTATAAATATAAGTAGAAATAATGAAAATAAATGAATCAAATAATAAATAGTTTCGTGCAACAAACGCAGTCAAAAGCATAACCACGAATACTAACAACATAACTACTGGTTAGATGGACAATATCTTTTTTTTTTCTTTTTGAGAAAGGGAAACTCTTTCTCTATTATTCAATGAAATCCAGATTTTTCTTTTTCAGACACGGAGGTGCTTTGCTGAAGTAAATAAAAAAAAGATAAAGATTCCAGAAACTCCTTCCCAAGAGATTATCAGTTCGAAAAGCATTCGGATGGCTATAGAAATCAGAAGGGATAAACGGCGAACATGCACCGCTTTGTACCAACAGTATGTTACAGACTGGATTCGATAAGACTGAAGCTCGGAATTCAGGTGCTGGCCTTGCTAGGTAAGTAGAAAAATAGCGCAAAAAGAAAGGTAAAAGAAGATAAAAAAGAGGCTACCCCTACTTTTATTCGAGAACAACTCCATAGCGTGCTGCTTAATGCCTTTCTCTGTTCCAGCTGGCACCCAAGCCACTTACTTTTCCATTTTCTCAAAAGCCTCACACTTTGCCGCAGATCAAGGAAGAAGGGAGCCACACTAGAGAAAGAAAAGAAGGAGCCAATCGTGTTCGGACCAGACAAACTCCCAGCGCCCACTTCCTTCAGATGAAGAGGAGAGCCGTTTCTCCGCCGCGCACCATCTTTCTTGATTTGGCGCGGGTGACCTGGCGTCAGGCTGCTGGAGGTCACTCCTGGTCGGAGAAATCGGAGGCGCGTCATGGTTTATCTCCCCCGCATCAGCGCCACCTGGCGGCTGATGAGGAGGCAAAGGCAAGGGATTACCGTCGAGTGGCCACTTCCCGCTTCGTCGAGTGCTGCCGCAATCTTCACCTCCTCACTCGCGGCGAGCAAGTGCTCTCAACCTACACACGCCGACGAACCTCTGCTTCCCCCACCCCCACCCCAGGCAAAAATCCGGCCAATAAATCCGCCTGTTATAACTGAATCCCGACTAGATATTGAAACCTGATGATTTTAATCTCGTAGGTGGATTTTCTTCACGGATTTACACTCAAAGAAAGGAGAGAACCGTTGCTGGAGTTGGATGTAGAAGCGGTAAATGTATTTTCGTCCAAAAAAGATTCTTGACACTGAGAACGTTTGCGGCATATTATCCTTTTAGCCATTTGTGTTGTATAGCGAAAATTCATTGAAGAAAAGTTTTAATTACAGGCAGATGAGAACTTATTTTACTGATAAAACTACTAGGTAGATAAGATTAATACACCGTGTGTATCAAATATTTAAAGTAATTCTCTAAATAATAAGAATAAGTGTGTTCCTTTTTTTTCAGTCCACAAAGCAAATAGCTTATCTTCTTCAGATTATAACCGATCAAACCATCATACCATCCAGGGATCAAACAGGACCCCCAGCAGTTACAGTGTAATTGTAAGCCAATGTTATATTACTGTGCAGCAGTGCTTCAGTGTTTCCAATATATTCAATATTGTACTTTCTTTGAAAATTCTTTATGAGAAATGACGTTAGGCAAATTTTAAGAACTATACGAAACAAAAACAATTAATTGGATTTCTTTCTACCGCTGGCATAACGAATGGCTTTGTGTGAAAATCGCAAAGGAGTTCGATAGGTGCCCGGACCCTGGGGATGAGAGATATTAAATATTTTGAATTATAGTTCAAAGAAAGACTGACATAAAAATCTCTCTGTCGAATGCAAAAAATATGTCAATGAAGGTTTCAGTTATTTTTCTACTGACGGCGCTCTTTTGCAACCAAGGCTAAATGGCAATGTTTTAGTTCTGATTTCAGCGTACAATACATTACAGTTTAAAGCAATAATATTCTGAAATTTGAAAAAATTCGATTTTGGTTATTTTGTTATATTTTTCTTATGGTGTCCATTTAATCCACCCTTACCCTATATATAATGTGAAAATTGGAAACACTCCGAAAGACAAAAGGGAACCTCAAAAGTATAGATCCAAGTTAGATTACCAGTACGGTGACCATTATTTTTCGAGGAAAATATATTTTTTGAAAATGATTTCTTTAATACTATTGTGCATCAATTTTTATCATGATGCTATTATAACTTTATGTCTAGCCAATCCAGCCTCTAAAAATAGTAAATATTCTAAAAAGCTTTAACAAATGACATGCAGACGCTAATTTTATTTAAAAAGCAAAACATTATTCAAAAATGTAAGCAAGAACAAACATAACTTTTAATTTGTGAACGGTCACACTATTACGTGAATTTTTTTACAATTTAATACAATTAAATAACTCTGAATTATAAATATTATAGTTATATATATATATAGGGTTTATGCAAAATTAATGGGAAAACACGAGACACGGAAGAATAACCGTTACCATGATTAACCAATGTGTAATTTAATCAAGAACGTAATTATTATCAGTAAATATGACCATGTTCCAACGATCTACAAGTTTGTAAATGCCATTCCTATAGAAACTCTTGTCCTTTGTGGTAATGAAACAGGCAATGCATTCTTTCACCTTTACGTCATTGCGAAACTTCCTATTGGAAATGAAATTGTTCAGGGATCGAAATACATGAAAATCTGAGGGAGCTAGATCCAGCGAATATGGGGAATGCATTGTCTTAGTGGAACGTGACATCTTTTCTGTTTACCAACGCTAGGCGTTTGGTCTTCAGTGCTGCACTTAATAAGTCAAACCGTTCATAGTATAAAACCAATCAGTGAATCACCTTAGGAGAATGCAGTTCCAGTTTTGCCGTTGCGTGTGACGATTCTCCTGCTTGACACCGTGATCTTTTGCGGACAACATTAATGTAAACGATCCACGTTTCAACGCCTGTTATCATTCTGTCAAGAAACCCATCTGCCTTTTGGAGAAAGCAATGAAACACATGCAGTATAACGAGACACCATATTCTGCTGTAACAACTGGTGTGCGATCTAGATATCCACTTCTGACACATGTTGACAGATGTTGAACGGCAGAGGATTGATTGATGTTCAATGGCTGTGCCAATTCCATGGATATCTGACATGTATTTTCTTTCAACAGTGCCTTTAAATGGTCATCGTTCAATTCCACTGGCCGGCCGCTTCGAGGTTCTTTTCCCAGAAAGCCACCTAACTGGAACTTGTCATGCAAACTGTAACAGGTGCTTTTACAGAAGATTTTGTCCCCATAAGTTTTGCATAGTTTACGCAAACACTCTTGGACACCAATACCATTTCTGAATTCGTACAGCATGATGGAACAAATATACATCTTGCGTCGCCATTGTGAAATGCCTGTTGCCACTTGTACAATTTAAATGTAGGCACAGAACGTCATTAAATACCGGAACTACGCATGCGCTGTCTTATATATTGTTTACAAGAGAGCTGAACATTTCCTGACAACGACAAATACTTGGTTCACGTTTTTCCCATTACTTTTGCATCAACACAATATATCTAAGAAAGATTGACCAGTAAATCCCTCTGGCAAATACAAAAATCCGTCAAGGTGTTGTTAGCATTTTATTAGCAATTATTAGCATTAATTTTTAGTTTTTCTTTATTTATTTAATTGTACTTTGTTCAGTTTTCTTTTAATTGTAAACGTTCGAAATAGATACTTCGTAATTCAGACATGATGAATAATTTTAGTATAGTTATTCATTATTATTTTCGGCTTTATTTTCTTATTATTTTCGTCTCTATTTCATTGCGAAATGATTATTCATATATTTTACTTTTTTATGTGCAACAGCAATCGTTGAGATCATTTTTTTATTTTGACAATTTGTTCAATCACATCAAAAATAATAAGGAAAAATTATCCAACTTAGTTACAAAACAGATCATTTTCATTTGCTCTCAAATACATAGGATTTTAAAAGCAGAGAATAAAAATATAGGGAAAAAAACGTGATTTTTCCATTTCTTTTAAAAATTAAATAGGACAGAGCCCTAAAATAAAAACTGTTCTCTGAAATATAGGATTGGGTTGTTTTACTTCTGAGCGGCACTTTTTTGCACACCATGGGCTAAATGGCCAGGTCACATGGACCCCGAAGGCTCAGAGAAGGTTGGGGGAGGGGACCCACTGGAACAGCTGTTGGGAGACAGATGGTAACCTCCCGTCAAGGCCATCCAGCGTGTTCTTTAACGTGCACAGGGTATGGCTCTCCCGCACACGGGGTCACGGCTTATCATCCCATCCGACGGACGGCGGCCTTTTCCAAGCCCATCGGTGTCCCCTACTGACAGTGGGCAGGGCGGGGAATTTTGCGGAGATAAATCTCAACGCTGACCCAGCTGGGACTCGAACCTGGGAACTACAGATTACGAGCCTGGCGCTGCTACTGACTGAGCCACCCCTGCCCCTCTGAAATATAGGACTAATGATCTCCGTATGTGTATGTTATACAAAAAAGTCCATTCACATTCTTGCTCCCTTTATTCTAGCCATCTCTAAATATGCTAAAATATTTTTGCCCCCCCCCCCTATCCCACCCTGGAAACGCGCAGAAAGGTTCAAAATACCTTCATTCATATGTATGAAAGAACATATTAAAATAACAACAGAAATTCACGTTCAGGACATCCAGCATATTCTTCAACATGCACAGCGTATGACTCTCCTACATAAGAGAATAATTGCTTAACTTTCTATTCAACTGTTGTCTTAACTTCTTTGTTATTACTACCGTAATTCATATTATCGCAAAAATGACTGATGCATAATTTCAAAACGAAAGGTTTTCCCCACATCTTCACATAAGCTTTTAATTTCACTTTATCAACTACTCAGTTGTTAGCATTTGAAATCTCTTCAGCCTGTAACTTGATATCGAGTTCGATTAGTTTACTTTTTATAGCATTAAGAGTTTTTTCATTTCCCAATTCAGCTGTTTTGCGGAAAATAAAATGACGACAGGTTTCGGAAGACATCCCCCGTCTAAAGAAATGACAACCATAGTTCTGTGTATCAACTCCACCTTTCAACTTTCAACATTATTTTACAAATAAATATACATTTGTTTTCCTATAAACAACCTACAAACCAAGCTTTTCCGGATTGTTATATTACATATTACATTGCATAAAGATGACATTGAAATACACAGTATTTAAACTTATTAACGTGTATACCTACACACTTTAAAAAATTCAAACTATCCGATGTTCAATTATATAATAATTTAAACGAAAAATAATTCGCAGATTCAGAATGTAGACAACAAAATTTATCTTAGTATATTATACATAAATTCAATATCTGCAAACACCATAAGAAAATACTTTAACTTTTAAAAAAAAAATATTGCCAGATATATTTCTTAATTCATAACGTAAGCTATTGAACGTTTTGGGGGCTAAATACATTGAATGCTTATGTACAATCTTCTTTTTAACTAATGGAACAATATACTGTTTCCCCTCAGTATGCAAATGATGTTCAAATATTCTTTCTTGAAGATAATTTCTATTTTATATGCATATATCATTAGTTTACATATATATATATACAGGGTGTCTTAAAAATATAGGTACAAACTTTTAGGGAAGGTAGATAACATCTAAAGGAATGAGAATTGCATAGGAAACCATAACCGGAAACGTCACCGTATGTCAATAGGCGGCGCTGTTCATCAGTGCGCTAGAAGGAAAATTTCTGATTTCCTCATTCGAGCGGTAGTCGGCTGACGAAGATCATGCAAAGGTATTCTAACAGGGAGCTGGCAGATATGCACTTAGTGTATGAAATAGCTGAGGGCAACGGACGAGCCGCTCAACGAATGTATCAAGAACGCTTCCCACACAGACATGTACCCGGCCACCGTTTGTTTGCGCGTGCGCATCAAAATTTGTGCGATTATGGGTCATTAAAAGCTGTAACATTATGAAATGTATCATCTAGTAAGCCATATGCAATACTTATGTCCAATAAATGTTTTCCCATTAATCACTGTCTTGTGTCCTTTCAGGTCTTGTACCTCTGCTACCACTTTCCCATGACGTTTCCGGTTATGGGTTTCTATGCAATTCTCATTGCTTTAGATGTTATCTACCTCCCCTAAAAGTTTGTACCTATATTTTTGAAACACCCTGTATATATATAAAGATGTCTTAAAGCAAAGCATCCAGATGTAGGTGTGCCACTTTAAAAAGCAAACTAGAATATTTTCTCAGGATTCTGTCGCCGACAATTGTTCTGAATCCAGTCTGTCTCAGAATAGTGGAGCATGACCAAAAGATTCGGTGTCGGAATACCGGAGGAGGATTTTTTTTACACCTGTCTACTATTTGTTTTGAATATCTAGTGATGTCTATTTAGTGATATTTAACGAGAATTATAATTTTAATTATTCATTCTGTTCAAATAATAAAACAATTTAGATAACTCAGTGAACGAACACTGAAAAATCATCAACTTGGAAATGACTCCACAAAGACAACAAAGAATATTTTGTTTTCGCAATTATTATCATTTTGCGTAACTTTTTCATTTTTTTTTTATATTTGTACTTTAATTTTTTTGCTGTAAACCCTTGGGACTAGATACTTCGTAATTCAGACACGATGAGTAATTTTAGTATAGTTGTTCATTATTATTTTTGGTTTTATTTTCTTATTATTATCGTCTCTATTTCGTTACGAAATGATTATCCATTATTTACCAGTTTTTTATTGGCACGAACGATCGTTGAGACTGCTTTTAAGAGGCTGCTTGAAAATAATTAACTGTCAACGGAGCGCCCAAGGACAACTGAGTATTTTTTTCCTCTCTATATTCATTTTTAAACGCCAAGTAAGAATTTTTCATTTTTCAAAAATTGACTTCGTTTCGTTATTTTAGCAATAAACAAAAATCGAAAAGTCAGACGATGATTTCAGTTAGTAATGTTTCTAAAGTTGGCATCTTCTCGTGCGACAATTAATTTCAAACAATGGATTAGACGTTATTTTCTTCAGGGAATGTAATTTATTTGTTTGGATGCAATTCAGTCAAAAAATTATAAAAGTAATTTAAAACGAAACACAAAACATTATTTGAGATTAACGCCAATGATATAAACTAAATCTTTTCCACAAGCCTTTTTTATTTACTCTTTTACTGTATTTTTTGATATATTTTTGCCTTATAAGGCAAAAAAATTCGATATTAGAAAATTAAAATAAAACTGTCTCTCTGAAACTATTTTGTCCCTTGAATTATTTCTGTATTTGTGAAAAACATTTTAGCAACAGAAAAAAAATTAAGTTCCACCCCAAACATATTCCCGATTCAACCCATTCAAAGTAAACAGTTGTATTTTGATCAGAGTTTTAATATTCAAGATATTTTTAGGTACCGCCTATTTGAGTGTCCATTTATTTTTAGGTAACGAATATTTGAGTGTCCATTATTAATGAGGTGTCTACGATCCAGTGTGATCTCCAAAAATGTAACAGGATCATAAACGACTCACGCTGAGAAATATGCTAGGCTTTAAATGAAAGTTCAATAAATTATATTTCTTTGGTGCTACCATCAGAAATAATTTGATACCTATGGGGACAAATACGGCCAAAACAAGAATCAATAGTGTTAAACGCAAAGATAGAGTGGGGAGATAATTGCGCACCCAGATATAAAACAGGACTGTCAGATTCCGATCGCTAAAATCAAACCAAAGAGAAGAAAATTTAAGTTTTCCACAGAGTGTTAATGCACTTTATGGAAAGTGAGCAAAGAACGTGATTCGATGGATTTTCAATCCAAAATTGGTTTCAGTTTAGCTGCGCCTTAGATCCAGTCCAACGCAAGCTCAGCGTATGCCGGAATAGGCAAACATCCGAAGGAAAATTTTCGAGGGGGTACCCCATGGGCGGAGGGGTGCATTTTTTCCTTCTCCTTTTTCTGAAATTGTAAAGCTTTCAGTTCTTACATTCAGTCATTAAAGTGTGGGCGGGATTGGTTGGGTTGTTTTATCTGTGAGAGGCACTTTTTTGTACAAAATGGCCACGTCACAAGAACCCCAATCTCAGAGAAGATTGGGGGAAGCGGACCCATTGGACAGCCGTTAAGAGACCAATAGAAGCCTGCCGTCAAGCCTACCCAGTGTCCCAGTATGTTCTTTAACGCACACAGGGTATGGCTCTCGTGCACAAGGTGCCTCGGCTTAACGTCCCATCCGACCTTTCCAAGCCCATAGGTGTCCTCTTTCTGAAAGAAAGCAAGGTTTGGCGGAGATAAATCTCAATGCTGGCACACGTGGGATTCAAATCTCAGAACGATTGATTACGAGCCTGGTGCCTGTCGACTGAACCAGCTCTCGAACTTTTGTAAAAGAAGCCATGTTTCGGAAGTATGAGAAATGAAACATGCATTAGGAAAATTATTATTTTTTGAATAATCAAATTAAAGTGAAAAAGTATGAGCTTTAAACGTTTATTCGATATTTGAAAATAGGTACATTGATATTCGAATTTTGAACTAATGAAAACGATACTTTGATACATTCTAAGGAAGTAGCTTTACCAAGCCCATCGGTGTCCTATTTGTGAACGAGGAGGGCAAGGATGATGGTTTTAGCAGAGACAAATCTCAACGCTGACTCAGGCGCTACTCAAAAATGGGAACTACAGAGTAGTTAGTTATGAAGCGTATACAGTTTTGCCTATTCTGTTTTCAAATTTTTTTACCGAAAAATGCCTCACTCGTGAATAACCACGATTGATATCCTTGGTCAAAATTGGTGCAATGTATGTGAGGGAAAGGCTTTATAGATTTATTTTGGCATTTTTGAAACAATACTCACGTAAAGAGTGACAACAATAATTAATGTAAAGAGAATCATAATCATTAATGTAGTTAGGTAATATAAATGAGATATGAGCTACAGAATGAAAATTGTAATCATTTATTTCGTCATACATTACATGCTTTGGTATAACAAAATATTTACTGTTAAAAAATATCAAAACAAAAATTTCGTAGTTAATCGACATGAAAGCTGAAACTTGATTACCTTTTCAATATATACCACGTATTTTGTTTTCATCAATGCTAGTTTCCGAAAAAAATTCCAGTAAGAATTATTTCAATAAATTGCGTACAGTGCAAAACAACAAAAAGTGCATAAAAGAAACTGAAATTTGCTTAGCTCAAATTACCATCCAGCAAAAAAAAAAAACCCAATATTTTTAAAATTAAAAAGTATTTTCAGTTTTTAATAAATTTAAATAACATATATTTTTCTAATATCCTTGTCAATACAAAGAACTATGTTCCATTCAAATAATAACGATCGGGAACATACCATATATGAAATTTTCTAAAATAATTAATATGAAGGGGCAAATTTCCCTCCGTTCCCTTTTGCGCCTTACTGAAGACATCCTTACTCGGGGATAAAACAACGCCTTTGTAACAAGTGGTGGGGGTATCAAGTAGATCCTTGATATCCACCGCTTGTTATAAAGGTGTTCAGATTGATTGATAAGTGGGATTGGGCGAAATTTTCATTTACACCTCATATTTCATTTATATCACTTAACTACATGAAACATTATTTACCTCCTAGTTACAAATATTACTGAGGGAACTAATTCCGTTATCCTAAGTAAAGAATTCCGTTAACAGAATGCTAATAAGAAAAGAAGATGAAATTGTAAAACAAATAATTTTTGCAGCATAAAGAAATAGGGAATTATATGTGGAAATATATGTGTAATTATTTTTCTTTATAACCCAACCAATTAAAAACTTTCGAGAAATTCCAATTAATTAAACACCTTTTGCCACTTCACTAATTCAATCTTTTTAATCATTCACAATTTTTTAAAAACAAAAACTTGACGTTCCCCGTTGATATTTTCACCTTACCGTGGAAATTCAGTAATGACACTTGGAAATTGGCAGCATTCATTTCGCTTCTTCATAAATTACTCTTCAAAAGCTGCTTACCAGAGAGGTCAAATTAGTAGTAGTCCACAGACATTTAACTATTAGTATAATAGTGTCAGTTAGATGTAATCTGTTAGTCAGACTTTCAGTATACTACGACGTAAGAAAAGAACCAGCCATGCCTTAATCTAGGGTTCGAACCCAAATTCCTTTGATTCGCAACCAAGCACGCTAACCACTCTGCACGTCACTGCACCTGAGGATTATGTAAACATATGTGTTCACGAGCATATATATATAGCGGTGTTTCCTGACTTGAAATGAAGATTTTTTTTTATAAACTATAAGCTACATATAGTGGTAACTGCTCTATTTTGACTATATGATATTATTATATTAAAACACTCAATAATTTTTAAATAAAGTGTATAAGTTTGTAAATATAATCTAACTCCACTTGAAAGTTTCGAAATATTAATTGGAAAATTAAACTCTTAAAGTCTGATTAAATATGTAATACACGTATTCACTGTTATTTTATTTTTTTATTTTTTTTTTCATTCTACATCAAATGAAACATAAGAAATAAAGTAAAGCCCATTTAAAATTTCGAAAAGGAAGTTATCAACTCTTAGCTTAACGTCGATATCTAATTTAGAGGAAAATTTGTCTTGAGCCTAGTGAGATACAAACCCAATGACCTGCTGATAACATATCAGGTGCAATGAGAGCTGAGCTAAGGAAAGCAGATCAAGAGCTCTTCTGTAGTCGTGGATTCGTATCCCACCAGACGCTCAAGACAATCTTTCATCTAAATTAGATATCCACCTTAAACTAAGAGGGGTAACTTCCTTTTCAGTTGAAATAAATATCGAAAAATTTATTATTAACCAATTAATATTCATTGTTATCAATATAGTCATCTAGTTAAGTAATACTTGATGTTATTGAAAATTTATTTCTTGATGGCAGCACTATCTACTATTCTTCCAGAATCATCACCTGAATCTCGACTTATCTATTGAAATACCAAAATATGATAGCAAAGCTAGCGCCTACCCCGCCTCGGAGTCAATGAAGAGATGACAAAGCTTTCGCTGTGTCAGGAAGCGGAGGTGAGACCCCCCCCCCCCAACACACACACCGAAAACTACTCTACTATTCTTTCAGCAGCATCACCTGAACCTCGACTTAGCTATTGAATTTAAAATTCTTACTAGTTGACCGAATAATGCTGAAGAATAGAGAACATTTAATTTACGGGGCCTAGATGGACTTGGAATAATACAATAGTTTCCATAAGTTAAGGAACAACCCTATGTTATATCAATTGGAAGCTAAAGTCGAAGCTCCATAACTCCCGAATTCAGAATTTTTTTTTTTTTTTTGAAAAATGATAGCAGATAAAAATCTCAAATAAATATATTGATTTTCAATAATATTCGCTCAGTATTTAATGAGTTATGGAAGTTTTAATATTTAGCGATAACAATGCCAGTCACAAGAAGTGACTTCAGAAGTTAATTAAAACTTAGTAATAAGTATCATCTCAAAGTGTTCAATAAAATAAGTTTGTATTTTAGAATTTTGTGTAAAGAATTCTTTCACAATTCTTCATTTTTGTATAAGTTTCTTAAGACTGGCATTACTGTTGTTAAATATTCAAACTTCCATAACTCATTAAATACTGAATGAATATTGTTGAAAATCGAGATATTGATTTATTTGATTGAGATCTTTATCTGCAATCACATTTTTCAAAACAAAAGTACTTATTTTAGAAGTTATAGAGCTTTGACGTTAGCTTCCCATTTACTTAACATAGGAATTTTCCTTAATTTATTTTAAACCAATGTATATTTGATTATTGTAGAATATGTTTATAGGTCCTTCGACCTACTTCTTGAACAATACCCGATGAGATGTATATACACATGATATTACTTTTATCAGGAATGTTCTTATTATATTTCGTCATTTTTACTGCACTTAACAAGTAAAAGATAAGTAGTGATTCTATTGCTAAAATTTCCTTTGTGTACGTAAATATATTCCTGTTCCTCTCACCATTTATGAATTAAGATCTTGTTTACAATCCTGTGTTATTTCGCAATGCACATTCCCGTCCCTTAGCTACCAAAATATGATAGCAAAGCTAACGCCTACCCCTCCTCGGAGTCAATGAAGAGATGACAAAGCTTTCGCTGTGTCAGGAAGCGGAGGTGAGACCCCCACACCGAAAACCCAGAAGATGACATGGTATTAGGTAATTTCCTGTCTCTGTCCCGGAAGACTTGGATGCGGGAAGTCCAACGCAACACAAATGATAAACGACTAACTACCGCAGTGGGAATACCCGCTGGGTGGCATTGACGAATGAGGAAGAGTTACCCAGGGAATGGTAAACGGGCAGTCTTCCCAAAAGGAGTTGCATTGCCGAGGAACCGAAGCAACTTGTTCGGTTGTAACGACGGATTAGGAGCTGCAGCATTGGCTTAAGGAAGAAGAGTAAGCAAGCATCATCAGAAGGATCCGATTGATCGGATTTCGGAATGAAGATCAGAACTTGGTGGGCAGAAAGGAAACAAAATAATACTAATTACCGGAACAGGAAATGCAGTAAAACAGAGAGCAGATCGATTCAGGTTCAACGCTGACAGACGGTGACGTAACAGAGCTGCCTTGACGCATGACAAATAGCCGAGCCCATCAGCTGGCAGCACACAGCACGCGCAATGATGACGACAAGGGGCGTCACCTTTTCGCAGTGCGAACAGCTCCCAGAGGTCTATGCATCTTATTAATGCGATAGCTTTTGCATTCATGGGGTTCACAAAGCGAGCCCTGCATCAGGTGATTGCTGAAAATGGGGATGATTCTTTTGGAGGCTGTCGCTCTTATCTGACTAGTGAGCTAACATTTCGAATGTTATGAACATTCAGTGCCTAATTGCTTACATTCTGTGGCCATTTATTTGTGTATGATTCATAATGCCATTAATATAATACATACTTACAACCACTGACCTCTTCCTGAAACAACCTAAATTCACAATAGAGGACGTCAAAGCTTTATAGTGATAGTTATTCCCCGATCTGACCACTTTCCTTTGTTCACCTTTCCTAATAAAAACTTCACTATTATTTTCGTTCACTACGAGGGAGAAGCCATAAGTTTCTTTACAATTTACCTGTCATTCTCGATTTGTGACATTAACAAATGTCAGTAAGGGAAAAACAGAATAACATTTTCCAAATTATAACTCAATTATTCATTAACTTTCTTTGAACTCTGATAGTAAGGCAGTGAAGTCTGTAGAATAGTTAGCAGTTTCTGCAGGAAGACAACTCGTACCCGCATCACGTGCGTTCTGCCACTGCTCCCTAACATCTAGATCACTTGACCTTCATAGAACCTATAGGTTATTGTAAACTACATATATGGCATATATTAGAGATAAGTTCAGGCCTGGACTTTGTTGGGGTAAGTCCTAGTCAGTTCCTACGGCACAAAATAGTACAGAGAACTTCAGAAACGGGCTCGGATTCACTCAAAATTTAAACTTCTAATCTTTCTTGTAATTGTGGGGAAAAAAAACAACTAAAAACGAAATACAATAAATAATATATTTTTACTATAATTTCACACTTCATTAATTTTTTCGTAGTCGAAAAATAAACACCATTAATCTTTTGATCTTTTAAGGTGCATTCTTTTATGAATAAAACGTTCTTAGCATTTCACTACTCTAAGTATTTAATTTTTCAATTAATATTTCCGAAATTTTCAAGTTCGGAAATTCTGTTATCTATTATTTATTTTTCAAGTTCAAAAACAACTGTAAAATGCTTTTTAATTAAGAACCTTAATAACATTAGTAAAAAATTGGCAGTGTCTAGAAATTATTTCCGATATTTTTTTTGTTTCAATAATGTTTAAGATATTATTTTTGCTCTCAATTAATTAAGCTTGTTTTAAAGTTTGCAATAGCGCATAATAGGAAGATTTCAAAAATGCATTAGCAGCACGCGTTTTGGTAAACATATATTCCACGACACAGCAGAGGAATTGTTTGCCTTTAACGGGCTCAATATTTGTTAAAAATGTTCTGGTTCAAAAATTTGAGCTGAAAAATTGTCTGCTTCGTCAGGTAGACAAAATGGCAACATTTTTTTCTTTTAATAAGTTTGAAAATAAATGATGGTATTACAAAATAATCACATTGCTAGTGAAGATCAGTGATTGTCTATTTGGTTTCCGATTGAAAAGTATCCAAACTCTTAGATCAGACACGTTCAGGGTCGGATCTTTGGGAGGGAGGGGAACCTTGATACCGATGAGCTTGGAAAAACCGCCGTCCTTCGGATCGGGCGTTAAGCCGTGGATCTGTATGCAGGAGAGACATATCCGTGGACGTTTAAGAATACGCTGAATGGCCTTGACGCGAGACTGATGTCCAGTTTTAAAGACTTCTAAAAATATAGGGGAAATGTCATACTTCATTGGAAATTAAGTCTCTTACTTTTTTCCTGCTTCCCCCCCACATCTTTTTTAGATCTTGCTCATAAAACAAACAATTAATATCCTGAATCTGGCTCATTAACATCTATTTATTTGCATTGTTTTACCAAAAAGTTTTAGGTGCATAACTAATATTGAATGAGTCTTAACTAGATTATCTTTAAAATATATTCACATAACACAGTTTACCACAAAGATCACACTAGTACTAAAAAGTAACGCACTATTGTCAATATTCATATTCCGTTCTGTTTTCACTGCCTTTGAGCTTTGGTCAAAATGAATCGGCTTATTATCACCCCTTGCTAAAAGGTGTAGTCTTCCAAGGGATTAAGAGATGACGTAGTATACCTTGAAAATGAAGTTGAAAAAGTACTCATTTGACAGCAACGCCTTGGGCCATTCCTATAATATTTTCATCTTTGATATTTTGCCGCCATCTCATTCTCGGTAAAGCACTTTTTGTCGTCTCGTAACACTCTTTGTTGATGTTACTAACATAATCAGACAAACAACACAAACACTCACTTACATAAGATGATGAGATGATGCTTATGTTAGAAATGGCTGCATTAAATATGATTGATGACTCCTCTATGAAATCTGAGCACTGTTCTTTAAATCTAACTTCATAAAGACCGTAAGTGTCTGAAGTCAAAATTGTCGTCGCCTTATTTTCCTCTGTGCTTAGTCTAAGTTTCTTTACTATAGGAAAGATTTGAAAGACTCAGTCAGCGTTGCACGCCTTCGTAAATTTTTATGCTCTATACATATTTCTCGGTTTTTCATCATCTGCTCCTATTTTCTCATTCGTTTTTTCACAAAAATAAGCATAGGGGCGGATAATTTCATTTTCTGTAAATCTTTATTTGAATCTCTTAACGATTGAACTCTTTCGCTTCTTTATTAGAAAGTGAATCATGTTAGATTAATAAAGAGTCAGATTTCAGGCCTAGTAACTAAAAAAAATAGTTTTATGTGTAAACAGATGAGTAAAAATAAAGATCTTAATATATTCTAATAATTAAATTCCTAATAAATATTCACTTATTTCATGTTAATAGGTTCTTATACAACATCGTCATAACGAGGGTCGGATCTGTAGTGGGGGAAGAGACCATATTTTGGAAACTTGTAAAACGGAGGGTGAAATGTTACACTGCATTAGAAATCTGGTCTCTTTCACAAACACACACACATACCCTTCCTCCGCTTTTACATTTTTCCACCTCGATTGCGTTTCCCCCCCCCCCCCACTCCTCAATATATTTCAATATTCGAGCCTGGTCATAACAAAATAGACTTCTGATTTAGAATTGTACAACTACTTGTTATTTGTTTATTCGTAATTCTGATATTCCCTTTCATAACCGCCATGATTCATATAAAGGTCGGGGTTGGCTCAGTCGATAGCACACAAGGTTCGTAATCTTCAGTTCTCAGGTTCGGGTCGCAAAGGTGTAAAAGTTGAGATTTATCTCCATCGGTGTTCCACCCCGCCCTCGGTCAGAAATGTAACACCAATGGGCTTGGAAAAACCGTCGTCCTTCGGTTGCGAAGTTAAGCCGTATATCCGTATGACAAGAGCCATAGCATGTAAAAATAACTACCTCCTTAAGCAGCTGCTTGTCACAGAGGTCTGTCAGGAGGCTGGCAAATTTTACGCTATATATGAGGAAGGCGAGTCCTTAGCAGATAGCAAATGCCAGCAACCGTGCCTTATCGGATTCGAAAACAGGTCCCTTTAATCAGTAGCAAAGCCCGCTAACCACTCGGCCACTGTGCACGTCAAAAAACACACTAAATGGACTTGGGAAGAGACTCGCATCTGTCTCCTAACAGGTGTACAGTGAATCTCCTTCACCGACCATCTTTCAGCTCTTGAGGTCTGTCGTGGGCAGTCGTGGTAAAGGGAACAACAAAGTTTTTTTCTATTTCGTCAGGTGATAATAGAATTTCTTTGAACTGCGCCGAACATGGTGTTGGGCCAGATGACAACGATTTACCCACTCTATAGTAGAGTACAATCGATTAGTCCTTTGATTACCTTCACCCATATTTCGGTGAAATAACAGGTTCGCGGGTTGTTACACCGTACCGACATATGCCTCAGACTTGCTGCGCCAAGTGATGTACAAGAAATATGTCTAACAACACGAGAGTTGTATAGGGACGACACAGTTTATTCACACTTATATACAATCACGTGCTGGGGATACCCTCGATTCCGTAAGCCTTTGCTGTGCAAACATTTATGCAATGAGGTGGAGAACCGCACTTTGCAGATTCTTGCTTTACCGACCTCAAACTCAGCGAAAGGATATTTAACCTTTGCCTACAATGGGCTCCACAGAACTCACTTCAGTTCCAAAGAACTGTATTTGATTCACCAAGAATCTTGATTATCACATAGAATCGAACCCTCTCCTTAAGGGTTTTGCTTGAGAAAGAGCGGCGTCCCTTGACGAGTGTTCAAACGTCCTTCCTGTTTGACAGCGATGCTCAAGACTGTCGGTCCTTATTGCCCAGATTGTTTCCAGCACTCGCACTCGCACTCGCACCCCAGGCTAGTTGTAAAAGGCCATAAAAGGGCTTTTCGGATTCGTCATCCCGTGCAGGCAGCCAGCTCAGACCCGAAAACATCTATGAGTCACATCCCCACAACAGCACTTCTAAAAACACATTTAATGCATACAAATATTTACAACAACAAAAATGCAATAAAAATGCAACAATAAATAAAAATAAATATATCAGAGGGACATGACAGGGTTCTTGTAACCTGGCTATTTAGCCAATAAATGAAAAAATACCGCTCAAAAGTAAAAAAAGCAGCTACTCGTAACGCATAATCACCACTTTCAATATAAACATGTTTGAACATAAAAAAATCAAATGAATGAAGAGCATATAAATTTCATTTATTTTAAGTGTACGTTGAAGAGGATTCATCATATTATAGAGAAGAATATAAATTAATTCAACATTAAATTTAGATTACGGTTGTTACGCGAAAAATCATTAGAATAGTTCTAATGCAATAAAGAATCGAATAAAAGTCGAAGAATGTGTTGACAAAACGAACGGAATTTGAAATTCAAAATGGAAGAAAAAAGGGGTGCTCTTTATACTACTTATTTGCTTTTCGTTAGCATTTGTTGCTGTTTGTGTGTTTGTCAAAAATGTTCATGCACCATACCTTCCCAACTGGTGGCAGATCGTAACGGCTTTTGCACCCAATGAAAGACTGTGGCAGGCCACATCTAGAAAACGCAAAAAAAGGGGGGAATGAAAGTAATACGAGTGAAATTGAGGGCAATATCAAGTCTGAAAGAATCGGAAAGCGTTCCGGTATACCGTTCTGCCCTCGGATTCAGTTGTCTTTAAAATATATCTTGAAACATACGGAAAATATAGATGTATATGTTTAATATTTCCCTCTGTTCCGGTTACTATCTTTTCCAAATAGTGGTCATAGTCCCCTTATCCCCATTCCCTATATCCGACTACGTATTGTGGGAAGGGCAGTGTCATAGGCTATAACATATTTAGAACCATCTTTTCTTCCTCCCTAAATAAGACGAAATGTCGAAGCGATTGTTCCGCTATATCTTCCGAGCATTTCGGCCGAGTTTAAATGAGTATTCACCGAATGAAAGCTCGTAATATAGGGAATGTCATGGACTAAAAAAAATTCTTCCATTCTTTCTTTCATCTTCCCCACCCCTCGGAAAAGGAAGAAAAATGGAAGTGTACAAACGATTCTTCCACTTATCTTTCCGAACATGAGGATTTATCGTAACTCAACGTAACGTAACGATAATTTGCGATCTAATGTCATAATTCGTCAGAAACTACGCCCCCTTCTTTTTTCCTCCCTAAAAGGCCACTAAAATTAAGTCGATTGTAAGGACTTATATGCCAAATGAAGACTTCTGACATGCAAAGTGCTACAGTTTCTACGAACTAGTCGTTTCTCCTTCTCCACCAACCCCACACAAAATACTAATTAAACAAATATTGCAGGCTCCCTTTGAAAATAATGTGAATTCGGTAAGCGCTATTTATATTAGGCTTTAAGGTTTACTTTAAGTTTAACGTTTTCGTTTTAATTTTTTAGGACACATGTAAGAAAATAGTTTTTGAAGTATTTTCCGTACAAAGTCTTATTTTAGAAGTTTTCAGATAGTTTGGTCCAATTAACTAAACCAGGAAGAATAAACCTTTATAAATGCGCTTCACAAACCTACTAGATATAAGAAAGAAGCAAATAGCTTACATCGATTATAAGAAATCAAGATAAACATATGCTTAAAATAATGACTTCGTTGTTATGGTTACAGTGCATGAACATCATAATATTCATAAGACTGCTTCTGGCACGAGTGTTCTTTGCTCAGTGGTTGATTCTCGAGCTGATGATTTGATTCAGTCGACGGTGAGACAGTTCAAAATGAAAACACTAAAAATAATATTTTATTCTCAGCTGTTTTTAGATATGTTGATTTTCTAAAATGACTTAAATGGGCAGTTTTCATTACTCGATGTTCCATCCTCTGTGCAAGAGTTTCTGTCTCTTTCCCCCCACATTTTCTTGTTTTCCAATCAAAGGATGTGTTGAAATGAACAGATTTCATTCCTCTCTTTAGCATAGTCTCCGTAGCCATTCGATCACATGTGAGCTTCATGAACAGATTTCGATTCGTTTCCTGTTTGCTGAAAAGATATCATCTTCGATTCCTGAAGCAATCGGCGGCGCCAAGTTCTTCAGCCTCAAATTATAAGACCTTGGCTTCAACCTTGTCCAAATTCAGGTTTTCCCTGCTTACTCCCTCTCCCTTCCCTTGGTAACAAAGAAAATATCGTTGCGCTTGGAAACCTCGACGCCAGTCACATCAAATGCTGTCCGTATCCATTTTCTATAGATTCATGTCTTATTTCAGAATGTACAGTCGCTCAAAAAAGTATCCGAACACTATGGTTCATTAGAGAATATAGAAAAAATATCTGGCAACGATTTTTTTAGAAATTAGTGATCTGGCAACCTCACGTGTCACGTGATCCGAAGGTTGCCAGATCACTAATTTCTAAAAAAATCTTTGCGAGATATATTTTCTATATTCTCTAATCAACCATAACGTTCGGATATTTTTTTGAGCGACTGTACGTTGGATGGGCTTGAGAACTCTGAAAACCGTCAAATGGACTCCTTCAATAATACTGTTCTGATCCACAGGATTCTTCGATCACGACTAGTTATTCTATTATGCATCAGAGGTAAACTAGTCACACAACCAAATTTAAATTCTTATTTGAATGACTAGCATTTAATTCAGATTCTAGAAAATATCCTGTATCCTGTCAACTAATACAATGTTTTTTCTTTCCTATCTACAAAATTTGCAATCATCGTACTAAAGACCAAAAAACTGATACGTAGCTAATTACAGATTATGACAGATTTGTCATATCAATTTTATCTAAAGGTATCATAAAATCATTCCGATGTTCAAAATTTAATTATTGTTACATCTTGGATGGCTAACCCGTTTTCTGTACACATTAATCAGACGATTTTGAAGCAAAATTTAAAACTTTAAAAATTCACTGTAGGCTCTAATAGTCGCGAAATAAGTGGAACTTCAAAAGTGTATTCGGCTGAGACTAAGAGAAATAAGGATTTTGTGTGGCCTACAGAAATTATTAGAGTGCGATAAGATACAAAATGTAAATTAACAAATAGAAATGCCCTGAATAATCACTGATATAAGACCCCCCCACCCAATGTTATGTAAATGAGATGCCAGCCTCGAATCTCTACAACGTTTAAAAGAAGCGTTTTATAGGAAAACGTGACTAGAGATAAATTAAAGATCTCAATCTCTTCTATATAAATATCGATTTTCAGAAATATTCCTTCAGTATTTAAAGAGTTATGGAAGTTAGAACATTTAACAACAGCAATGCTAGACAAAAGAATTAACCTATGAAGTTAATTGAAACTGAAATAACACACGTTATTCCAAACCATTTCATAAATAACTACATATTTTAAAAGTGTGTTTAAATAATCCCTTCAATAATTTTTGTGATAAAAGAAATCTTAGAGCAATTTGCTGCTCTGAAATGTTTAAACCTCCATACCTGTTTAAATACTGAAAGAATATTCTTGAAAATTAAAATTTAGATAGATTTTATTGAGATCTTTAAATTATTTTCAGCCACATTTTCTCATTAAACGCATATTTCAGAAGTTATAGATTTTCGAAATCAACTTTCCTTTGGACAAAGTATTGGTTGGAATGGTCATAATTCAGTGACCACTAAGTGTATTTAGACCAATGAGTTGCCAAACATTTGCTCAGAGATAAATATTTCCCATCGGAAATTCTATTGCTAATCGCTGAAAATGATTTCTACGAACAATAAGAAAACTTTTACGACCAAATTATCTATTTGCAGACACATTTTTGCGTCATATGGTACAAATGAACATAATAGTAATTTCATTCGTACATTACACAGTATTGTTATTAATGTACTTATTTAATCGGAAATTCGTGATTTTGACTATTATTATATATATTATTCGGACATCATTTTCATTCTCGACACCGCTAAGTGAGTCTCATTGTACTCACTTAACGGAAAACTGAAATTAATCCTGACTGTCTGTCAGGAGGTTGGTGGTAGCAACAAACCGACGTAGACAATTTCTTGAAAGAGACATTCAGCAATTACAACTAAACGACTGAAGCAGAGGGAATACAAAATGCCAGGAAAAATACTTTCCTCTTTTTCCATGCAGACTCCAACGTGCCGGAGTGGACACAATTTTTTCTATTATTTTACTTCACGTTTTGACTTGTATCCGTTAAAAGAAAGAATTATTAACATTTTTTTAGCCTATGAAATTTCTTACAATTTTAAAAGCATCTATACATCATTACGGACTTTATTTCCATGTTGAATTTTAATTCCTATGAGCATTTGATAGCCATGATCTTTAATTCAAAACTATTCAAAATTCATGGCATTCGAGTGTTTAATTATACTCTAGAAAAGAGATCATTTATAAAATAATCTTTAAATTATTTTATAAATGCCATGTTGAATTTTAATTCCTATGAGCATTTGATAGCCATGATCTCTAATTCAAAACTATTCAAAATTCATGGCATTCGAGTGTTTAATTATACTCTAGAAAAGAGATCATTTATAAAATAATCTTAAATTATTTTATAAATGCCATGTTGAATTTTAATTCCTATGAGCATTTGATAGCCATGATCTCTAATTCAAAACTATTCAAAATTCATGGCATTCGAGTGTTTAATTATACTCTAGAAAAGAGATCATTTATAAAATAATCTTTAAATTATTTTATAAATGCCATGTTGAATTTTAATTCCTATGAGCATTTGATAGCCATGATCTCTAATTCAAAACTATTCAAAATTCATGGAATTCGAGTGTTTAATTATACTCTAGAAAAGAGATCATTTATAAAATGAAGCATTTTTGACGTAAATAAAATAACACGCCAACACATTTTTCGGATGATGATATGCCATAGCGAAGAAATAGTGCCACTATAAACAATATTTATCTATAACAGGTGATTTTTGCAAACCTTTACAAATGTACATTTCCTTCTCTACAGTTTTAGTATCAGTATAAATAAAACTGAGAAAAAAAAAGTATTTGGTAACCGCCATACGCCTTCCTACTCATCTCACGTTTAAGTTTCTAATTCTTCTAAGACTTAGCCAGAAATCTTTTTTTTTTAAATATCCCACTTATTAAGTAGCAACAGTTGGAGTCTTGTTTCTTTCAATTCCACGTGACCAGCATTCAAAGCACGCCGGCAGTTCCGCCTACGGGCAGAGGCGACAACGAGAGAAAGAAGAGGAACTTTACCGAACAGATGACGGCAATTAATTGAAAAACAATTTTTCTTTAATCTCATGATGATAACGATAATTATCGTGAGCTCCTGCCCGCCGTGCAAATGGAAAGTATCCCTCAACATTGTTCAGAGTGCGTCGAGAGAGAAATGGAGAAAAAATAGCTATTACCTCATTTTCCCGCTTCTTTCAGTCTCTACTCTCACCGAAGTTTCATTTCCACTTACTCATTCTAGCCCTTTTTGCTGTTATTGTTGTTGCTGATTCCGCTCTGCAATTTTCATCTGTGTATGCTCTCTTTAACAGTACGAAGCGAAACAGTTGAATGATATTGTTTCTTTCTTTCCAAGCAGAGCCATTAATTATAAATTTTGATCATTACGAAAAATCAAAGTTCGTTTCAGTTTCAAATACGGGATTAAATTGCAGCGCATAATTTATACCCTACATGAAAAAAGATTGTCCAAACTGTTTCGTTGCTTTTTCTGCGTGAGAGTCATTCAAATAATCATGGTGGTCTCGGTATGTTTTAAAAGGAAACTGGGGTTTCATCTATTTGTACATTTATTCTATATTATCAAAGGATTAGAAAAGATAACGTATAAGTTCCCTGAGGTCTACTATTAATATTTACAGAAATACGAATCTGGATTAAAAACTTAAAGATCAAATTTGTATTTTGCAACAGGTCCATAGAGTGGTAAAATACGTTGGTTTCCATAAATTAAGGAAAATCTCTATGTTAAGTAGATGGAAAGCTAACGTCAAGCTCTATAACTTCTAAAATAAGTTGTTTTTGTTTTGAAAAATGTGATTGTAGATAAAGATCTCAATCAAATAAATCAATATCTCGATTTTCAACAATATTCGTTCAGTATTTAATGAGTTATGGAAATTTGAATATTTAGCGATAACAATGCCAGCCACAAAAATTGACTTCAGAAGTTAATTAAAACTTAGTAATAAATATTGTATCAAAGTGTTTAATAAAATAAGTTTGTATTTTAGAATTTTTTGTAAAATTTTCTTTCACTATTCTTCAGTTTTGTTGTAAGTTTTTTAAGACTGGCATTGTTTTATCGCTAAATATTCAAAGTTCCATAACTCATTAAATACTGAACGAATATTGCTGAAAATCGAGATATTGATATATTTGATTGAGATCTTTATCTGCAATCACATTTTTCAAAACAAAAAAAAAACTTATTTGAGAAGTTATAGAGCTTTGACGTTAGTTTTCCATTGACTTGACATGGGAATTTATGGAAACTAGTGTAAATATATATATGGATAAAAGTCGAAAAACGACTTTTCGCAAATTATTTATCATATTGAGGCTAAATGTCACTTGCATCTGAAAAAAGAAACAAGACAAAAAAAATTGATAATTATCTATCTAATCACATCTGATAATAGATTACGCATATTAGCATTATCTAAAAGACGTTCATAGAAATATGGCTGTGTTAAAAAGTAATATTCCTCATATCTTGGATCGCTAACCTTTCTCAGCTAATGTACCTTTAAAGCTGCAATTTACCTGAATCGAATTAATTCATTTTACCCTTATTTCTGCATTCTGCAGTATTGTTATAATGCACTAAAAGTTAACATGACGATAGAGATCAGTTCGGGCTGAGCACGAGGCATTTAAAATAGCCCAGAAGAGTTCAGACTGGAGAGAGGGGAAGGGGGTCTCAATAAATAGTTTGAGAAGAATTTAATTAAATAATTTAATTCAAAATAGTTCAGTCTCAAATAATGGAAATTTCTAATATTTCTTGTAATTTTGAAAAAAAAAAGGTAAAATAAAAAATAATACATTACAATTTCAACATTTTAATCAATCTTTAGTAATTAAAAATTAGTATCTTGAGCTTTTGATTATTTTTAAGTATTCTCTATGTATAATAAAAGGATGGCTCTTTTAAATTTAAAATTTAAAACTTAAATTTTTAAAAAATTTAGAGAATTTCAGCTTCTACTAATATTTTTAATGTTTTTCTTTCCAAATGTCATCGATAATGATTATAATAAATAATATGAGAATAAAATAAATGATTAGCGACATTCATTTCTGCTTATATGTTGTGTGATGCATTAGAGAATTTTTTTTCACAAATCGGGCTAGGACAAGTTCGAACTCAACAATTATCCAAATGGTTCGGGCTCAAAAATCTGAACCCGAACTGATTTCTACCTGACGATGTTATCACCGATGCGAAATGCACAAGAGAATTTAAGCTAAAATTTTCAAAAAAAAAATTTCAAAATAATGTTTCAAGAAGTCATGTAATTTTATTTTTATCTTAAAATATTCGAATATAAAGATAGGTTTAGTGTTTGAACACGATATTTATGTAATCTAAATCTATCCAGCGTTGTTTTCGTTGCTTTTCATTTTAAAAGAAAAGATTTCACATTATCAAGCATGTAATATGTGCTTATAGAAAAGGTCCGAAAAAGAATCGGTGCTTTTTCTCTTATCTTCTTATTGCTTTTCGACTGACATTTTGACTCGGTTTGTCAGTTTCTAGACTTGTCAAACCAGTTGTCTTTACCTTACCTTTCCTACGCGGTAACTAGTCATAACAAGTTATGCACCAAATGAAAACTTGTGACGTGAGGGGGGGGGGGGGGTTTAACACTAAATATGTACTCCTTTCTAAATCAATTCCACCATTAAAAAGAGGTTATATATAAATGATTGTTCCCTTGCATCTTTCAAACGCGAGGGTCGAATGCAATGGATTTATCACAAAGAAATGTTTGAGAAGTGAGGATTGTCAAAGTATTTATCACCACGCAATTTTTCATTCTCTCTGAAAAAAGGAATCCTATCTTCGGATCATTGTAGCCTTCTATCTTCGGATCACGTAGACGTAACGTAATATATGAAAAGTTTATTACGTCGCCCTATTATCAGTGACATAATTGAATTTATATTTTTACCCTTCAGAGCACAAATAAGAAGAGATGTGTTTTCAGTTTATTCTAAACTATACACTTTTATTCCCAATCATAGGAGATATGCTTACGTAATTGGGCTTGTTTCGATGTGAACGTAGATATAATATAGGCTTTAGATGTGAAAGGCGGAACATAAAGCAATTATTTTAAACTATAAAATTCCTCTCCTATTGCATTCAGTCCTTGCCAGCAGCAGTGAGATTTCTGCTTCTCTGTTCTCTATCCTTTGAATGAAGTCTACAGGCTTGCAAAAGCCATCTCCCGTCATAATGGGATATTAAGTTCTCTGGTCTCATGTTATATGGAGAACTATTTCCTTTTCACTTTAAAGAACATGTTGATTTGATTTCGGAACGATTCTAGTGAAAATATAAGAGCTACGTCTTAAAATTTAGGTTCCGGTATCGCTCATTGTAGATTGAAATGGAACTTCTTATTTTAGACTCGAATGCTGTAGAAAAGTCTCTAACATATGGATATACCACAAAATTTCAGAGTCAGCTTGCTTATACTAAACGTAGCAACTACAATTGTGAAATTAAAATCATTGGGGGAAGGAAACTCCAGAAATATTTTGAGACCTGCTTATTACAAAATGTTTATTAATCAATTAGAGTCAAGTTTTATAAAATGTTTCTCTAATTCCAAGATTAAAATATTGCATGAAATTTAGTTAGCACCGAAATGTTAAGCATACCAAATGCGTCTAAAGGAAACTATGTTGTGTTTTGTATTCACAAAATGCAGTGGCTGCCAATGGGAGGCGGTTTTGAAATTTGTGGGAACGTTTTCTTGAGTTTAGACAAATTTTCTTGAGTGCGAATAATTTTCTTGAGTTTATCTGTGGAAATAAATTAAGTAGAATAACGAATACTTCGTATATATTTACGTAAACTTCCTCAAAGGGAAATAAATATAAAAAAGCAGAAATAGGGACAAACGGCTCAAAGTGGTTGTGAATCACTGATATAATATTTCTTATGACACAAAGCAATTAATAAAAAAATAAATATTCCCTCAATCAGCTGCTTGCCAGAGAGGTCTGACAGGAGTTTGTCAGATTATACGTCATAGTAGAAGGTCCATGAGGATGGAGAGACCTCAGCAGAAAGATAACACAAACATCTGTGCCTTACCCGAGATAATCCCTTTGCCAGATCCCTTTGATTAGTAGCCAAACACGCTAACCGTTTAGCCACAGGGATATGTGTCTAAAAAAATTATCTATATCTGGAAATATTCATACTTTATATGTCGTTATCTTATCGATGATACTTTAGTATTTTCTATCCGTTCTATATACATTTTTATTAAAATATCTAATTATTACTAATTATATCTTAATCATTATTAAGCTACCCTGATTAGTACCGCTTATTAGTATCATTTATCAGTGTCTACAAAAATCTAATTTCACTTTACACCATTTAACCCTTCGATATAATGTTTAATTCCGCAATATTTACTTTACAGCTATATATTTTCTCAGATTGCATGATATATTTATTGTAGTTTTCATACAGACAAAAGGTGAGAATACTACATATGATTCCATAACGTCTAGACAGTTCATTACTTCCACTTCAAAAAAATACAACGTTACCTACGACTCACGTTGTGTACAATATGCTTCATCGTCTTCCGCTCTGTTACACTTACTGAAACTAGTTTTGTGTGAGTAGCAAAAACGGTTTTTAAAACTTCCAACTTAATGCCTCGAGTGATCTGTTTGGTTTGTTTTAAAATATAGGGTTATGTTTGATTCGGCAATTCTACAAAAGTGTGAATTCAGTAAATGATTGGAAGGATATATTTACATTTTCTCTGTGTCACAAAGTTATATTCGTTATTCGCAAGAAATCTAGGAAAGTGTGCTGTCTGAACTTTCGGAATATACAAAATTCTTTGCCTTAGCTTTATTGAAATTATTTCAGGACTGGCATATGAGATCAGTGTAAAAAGAAATATAAAACATATGCTAACTTGTTTTGTTTGTCTTGTGAGCACTCCCCCCCCACTTTCGACCCTCTAGCAGTTTCAACACGAAGAATAGCCCAGCGTTGCTGATGCCAGCGGCGTTCTCATAGGCCGTGGTTTCGTTTCTACGCAAACTATCGAGATTTTTATTCCGTTTAGATAGATTTTGGTATCCTGTAGTTCCTGTGATACTCGACGGCATGGTTCCAAACTTCGTACGGCGTTCCTCCTGTGTGAGCCCTCTCAGTGTGTTGAGTTAAAAAAATTAGGTTTCTACCTGCAATGGGGAGACTTAAAATAATAATGCCTTTTGGAATGTGAGGGCACCATCTTTACACGTTGTTATGACCCTTACGTTCAGTTAGGGAGAAGTGTAATGGAAATAGCGGATGTGGCAGGCTTACCGTTTCTTGTAGGAATAGAAAGGTAAATAGTTTGGCTTCTAGGAAGCTCCCCGTTTGGAATTTCGACTTGAAATTCGGCACTCAACTCGTCGGACAAGCAGAAACAATCTGTGAAAGTTGAATGAGTCTACCACGATTTCCCGATGAATTATGGCTACCACACACACAAACAGACATCTTTTAACGTAACAGATTATGTTTATTACATGTACTATCTGAATGGCACCGAGTTCTGCCCGATCGCACTTTTAATCTGTAATATTACTGCACCAAAGGTTAGTTTTGTGAGTTCTACTCTCCCACCTCCGAACTTTAGATCAGATTCAACACGAATAATTACTCGGAGTTGCTCAGGTTGTTTCTGACGTCAGCTCTCGCTCTCATAGCCCGTGGCTTCGTCGCAAACTATCGAGATCTTTATTTCGACAGATTTTGATATTCTGTGGTTCCCGATGTACTTGACGGAACAGCCCCAAATTTCTTAGACGTGTTCCTCCTGTCGACTCCGAATATTGGGTTAAAAATAATAATATCTTTGGAAATGTGGGAAATCTGGTAATCGGCAGCAGACTTAAACGTTATTTTGACTCTTACGTTCACAGTTAGGGAGCTCTAAATGTCAGCAATAAATATGATAGCAATAGTATGGTAAATATTTATGCTTCTAGTAAGCCCTCCTTTTGGAATTTAAACTCAAAATTTGGCACTGTAACATCACAACCAGAAATATTATCCGAAACGTCGTCTACTATGATTTCCCTATGAGGTATGACTGTCACAGACACACACAGATAACTTCTTTTATTATTATAGACGTAAGACGAATTCCAAAAGGGAAAAAACTTTATTTTTTAAGCATTGCTTGTTAATATTAAGAATACGCAATAAATAACAGTAAAACTACAATTTCTTCATTTGATACATCGTACAGTTGTTTTCGTTTAAGTGCTTAACTTCACAGATTTAAAAACAAAAATATTATAGACGAATCATAATAATAGCTAAGATTTATAGATGTGTGTTCGTGAAAAATAATAATAAAAACTACAAAGTGTTATAAATAGCTATTACTCGATAATACATTTGTTACAAAGGAAATTAAAATATTTTCCATTTCAAACGTAATTGCATATATATTTCTTACAAATCATTTCTGAAATATTTTAGATGAGAATGAACTTGATCTGAAAAATAATAGATGATATCTAAATAGTGCGGAGATTTACAATATAATACACCTTTTTTTTGCGGGGGGGAACTAAAAATCCAGCAACAACATCATTCCTAAATTTCTTTATATAGGTAAATTGTTACTTTTTCGCAAATCAAATGGCTTGCAAGATTTTCCAATTTCTTATCTCATTTATCTTTCTGATTTCTTTTGAATTCCATCTGGATGTAGTTTAAAAATGGTTCAGTTCCATTTCCTTACTTTTGTGAATAAGCAAAAAATGACTGATTCATAAAGTACGGGGCATTCGTTATTGGGTGAATCGCCTGTTATAACAGTTTGCCGAAAAGCGAGTCGTAGAGGTCAACAATTCAGTGACTAAAAAACCTGTGGCAACACTATCCCCTCAACTATTTGGCAAATGAATTTAACATACAGTATATTAGAGATAAAGCAGAGACCAAATATTTGATCCCGGGCCATAAATATTTTGCTGTTACTGAGCCTCGTTCGAGCTTGA